>OW285243.1:54808758-56008758 GCA_935421215.2 Melolontha melolontha
GATCTGTATAATGAAATATCTTTCAGATATTGTCGTCTCCATCTTACGATATCATCTCTCTCATCTATAATATTTTGCACAGTTATATTTAGATATCTAAATATACCTACTATAAATATTCTCACTTAAAATTTAGTTGCTTGATTAAGCAGTACACTATTGAGTGACTCATATTTGGCAGTTCGCTGCTATTATTTATTTGAGCCAGCCATTTATCTAACGTGGGTCGAAACATGTTGTGAACAATTTGACGAACAGCAGTTTTGACAGCCTCATCAAAAGATTCTAGTACAGAATGTCTACCAGTTATCTTTTTTGGCTGCTCTGAAGTTTTTTCTGTTTTCTTATATTCGTTGATAACCCGATATACTGTCTGTCTTAAAATTCCTCCTCTATAAAGTTACCTAGTACTAGAGAAATCTGCTTAATCATCAGCTTTTCTCATGTCGGGCGTATCTGCCACAAGTTATTTATAAGCATTTATTGCTGTTTGCTTTTCAGCACTACTCAAATGCCTTGCTTTCTATCGTTTCCTTGGAGAAGAACACACATCTGTGCTTTAAGCGGCACTGATGCTGCTTATGCATCTATATTTGAAATCAACAACTACCAAATTATAATTTTACAAGAACTGAAATTCTCTTATTACATATTACTTACATAATCTATTAAATCTTCAAATCGAAGCTACAAAAAGAATAATTACTCTACACCGCAAAATAGTTGAAGTAATATAAAAATGATAATAATTTAATAGTATGACAACAAAACTCTAGAAACGCCAATGTGATATAAAGATATTAAAATATTTGACAATTAATAGCAAAAAGCGAATGTTCAACGGTGTTATTTTGCCTTGCTCTGGACCAATAAGAAACAACTGTCAGTTAGGTCTGTTCAGAATTTTGTCTCTCTCTTTTTGGAATTTACCATAATTGTGTTAAGTAAATACATTATTCTACCACACTCTGTCTCAGACACGGCTTTCTGAAATTTAAAGCACTACTTTGACTTCAAATTTTTCTGAACACCCGTTATGTAATGGATTTTTGGAGAAGTCCGGCATCAAGTAGATTTTGGACATAAATCGTGTGACTTAAGTCTATTGATTTATATTACATTTTAAATGTCAAATATCGTCTGTCAATAATTGTCAGAATGTGACATCTAAAATAGTATTGTACAGCTGAGGCCGCTACAAACTAAGACACCGACATTTGACACATTCTATCAAATTTTAAAAAAAATCGTGATTTGTAAAATTGACTTTTATACGGTATGGTTATGTTACTTATGTTAATGTCAGTTTATTGTAAGTCAGAAGCTTACACAATTTTTAAAATGCCTCAATTAAACGAACTGCAAAAGTCGATAATTAGAACTAGGCTAGAGAAACGGCATGAGTATTAGGCACATCGCAAATGAAACAAATGTTGATAAAAACGCGATAAAAGACAATGATATATTGCTATTATCAGGATAAAATAAAACAAATTTTAATGAATTTCACTTTTTATTTACACCGTAATGATCGTTTCGCTCCAACCTGAGCTTCGTCAGACATATAACTAACTTACAAATTTTAACACAAATGTACCGTAACAAACACATGTTTTGTTTTGAATAGTTGAAGGAATGGCTACTTTTTATTACTAAAATGTCCCCATTCCTTTAACTATTCAAAACCAAACATGTGTTTGTTACGGTAATTTGTGTTAAAATTTGTACATAAGTTAGTTATATGTCTGATGAAGCTCAGGTTGGGGCGAAACGATCGCTACGGTGTAAATTAAAAAGTGAAATTCATTAAAACTTGTTTTATTTTATCCTGATAATAGTTATAATGGAATTTCATCAAGTAAAGGCTGAAACAATCATATAAATGATATATTGCCCATACCAATACTTTTTAAATAATTAATACCTTTTGCCACCTACTTATTTTGCTTTTACGGATTTAATATTCTCATCTTGCCGTGGTTTTTGAGAGCCTCCATGTTGAAAAATACAGATTTCATCAAGAAAAGCAAACTGGGATGCGTTTTCACTTCAAAAACGCATATATTGTTGCAAAAACGTTATTTGTATTTAAATTTTTCCATTTTTCAAATTTTTTATTTTATACGCCGCTGACTTTCTTTCAGTTAGGTGACATTTTATAAACTTCAATATTAAGACCATGTTGCAAAGCCAACATTTATTGTTTGTAAAACTGTCTGAGTTTGTAAAGGCCGCAACTTTACGTTCCTAAATTTGAGAAAAATATTTAATAACGTATACAAGGCATGCATTATTAAATAAGTGATCAAAAGTGGTCAACCTTGTTTTTGACTATAATACCTTTCAGAAGACATTCAATAGTATTGTTTCAGTTTTTCGACAAACGCCAAGAAGGTAGCGGGCGACTAAAAGTCCGGACAGAAAAAGTGATTAACAGTGTTAGACACAAAAGGACTGATGCTCCAATAACTTCGATACGTACTCTTGTTCATTAAATTGGATTATCAATTGGTTCTTGACATTCAGATTTAAAACAAGATTTACAGTTATTTCCATATTGTATAAAATATTCATTATCCACGACGAGAAGTATTTTGTGAATGGTTTTCAAATAATTTTAATGATGATCTAACAAAAATTTCAGGCGAAGCATAACAATGCAAAATTATATAGATCAAAAAGATAGAATTATGCAAAAAATTATGACATTATAATGACTTGATTATAATGACACAGATATAGTACCATACTGCAATATATATTTGACAGTATTAAGAGGAGGTACACAAAATGCTTGGAGGAAGATAGTGGACAATTTCAAGATATTCTACAATTTATTACGTTTAAGATTAATATTGTAAATTCTGACAGTCCAAGATTATTACTTGACTAGTTTCTATTAATTAATATATCGGTTTAATGAAATTTCAAATGTTGTTACAATTACTTGCAAACGGATATATCATTTGACTTAAACTGACGTTACGCGTCTGCATATACGATAACCTACAAACGTATGTTAAGTAAATGCAAGTAAACGTATCATTCTATCGAATTCTACAGTAAAACGCACTTACTGCGAATATACAAAATTATAGTCAAATTGTACGTCATACTAGATCCATGACGACACATTCTATACATGTTGCCGGCAAGATGTCAGTTATAAGAAGTTAAGCCGTTCATGATTAGAAGAAGTGCACGTCATCAACACTATTTTCGGAATCACCATCACAATAACAATAAACGAACTATAATATTTATATATCAACATCATTGCGAATGCATATTTATGTTGGTGTGAATGTCCAGTGTATCGTTCTGTCATATTTTACGTGTGTTTGCTTACTCTTAGCTTGAAATACCGAAAGCGTTTTGCTGCCAATGTAAGCGACTTGTTGCGTCCGCAATTGCAAACTGTGAAGCAGAACGCGATAATGACGGACCGTTGCTGCCCTTATCAGCTGTGGGAGAAGTAAAATCGTATTTGTATTTTGCTATAATTTCATATTACATATTGCACTATTTTGTAGCGTGACATCTGTCAGCAGAATATTCACGTAAATACAAAAGGACACGCAATTTGCAGCCCCACTCGGAAACATGACAAAAAGAAACCCTTAGTGGAGATTAATTACTTCGCTGAAGGTGCTATAAGGAATGTTGTCTACGAGATGTACATAAATAGTAAGATTTTTGAAAAAATTGACTGAATTATAATATAATTGTGGTATAATTATAAAACAACATATTACCCTAACATCTTTAAATACTATACTTGTTGAAAGGGATATTTTTATTGGTGGTAAAACATCTTTATGGAAAGTGTTGCGGAACCATTATAAAAGGATTATCCATGAAGAGCGTACGTACTATATTGGAGGCATGGTGTTTTTCATATTTGTGGTTATAATTCTCTTTAGGAATAGATATGCACCGGTCTATAAAATTAATTATCTGGCCCATCAGTATAGCCACATAGTTCTCCGTCTGCCACCGTACCATTGCATATTAATGCGATGGCAAATTTATTACTAATCTTGACGAAGGTTGAGAATGACGACGATTTATTTTCAGATTAGCGTGTCATTATTTTAACATATATACTGATGTAACACAAATATCTTTTTAGTATTCTATTTATTATTAAATATGTCTAAAGTTTTCACCTGCTTTTATTGTTTGATTAGTTTGTAAGAGAATTAATAAATTCGGTTATTTATAAATTATAATCTAAATATTGCAAGTTTGACATAAACGTTTACTAATGCAAATGCAAATGATTTCGAAACATTGTATTTGACGTCGTATAATTTTTATTCATTATATGGTTAACATTGTCTAATCGAGTTCTAAATGTTTCATAACCATAACGCATATAATAAAATTTAAATACCCCATCTATACTTACGATTTTCACATTACGCTTAACAGATAAAGATAGAAAAAGTACAAAGTTAATAGCACTTTGGAATACTTCGTACTTTAGAAAAAAGAAGCTCTGTTAAATGCATTTTTCTATAAAGCCATAATATTATGTTGTTTGAATAGGAAGGTAAGCAGATAAACTTGTATTACCATAAAAAAATCTCAAGTTTCTCCCTCTTTTTACTGTACTTATTACCCTTTTAATAGCTTAATGTGTCACCAGCACTGTATTTGATAGAAACGCACTGAATCATATTGATTGATAGAACCTTTGACAGTTGTATTGTGCATGTGTTTTAAGGGGTCTTCTCGTGCATGAAAATTACGTATTTTTTTAATACCTACAATATTATTTCTAGTAATACTGACAAATAAGTTTCTTGTTTCTCATCAGCCTTTCTCATGTTTCGTTGACATTTTTTTCGTTGAATTTTTATAGGATAGTGATATTTTCTGCAATATTACTTAAAAAAGAAACATTTTGCCTAAAGTTACCTTATCATAATACAATAATTATCTTTATTATCCAAGAGATTTCTCCATTAAGAGGATAATACAATAATTAAGTAGTGTCAAAAGATGTTTGAATTTTTAATTATATGCGCAATAGGTGTTTTGGCAAAGACATTGGTTCTAGCTATAGTAAAGACTAAATTTGGAGCATTTGGAGGTTCAGCGAACGCAACTGCTGCGCTGCTAAGGCCAATGTATCGTTAATAATAGATATGCTTACTTCCAGTATGCGATCAGCAACTGAGTGAATTCCTCAACGTAAATAAAAATACGCTCACTTAACTCAGCGCTACAAAGAATCTCAATTTTCTACGATATGAAGATGGCTAACTTGGATTTGGAAATCATCTTTCAAAGCGTGGAAGAAATAGATAAAGGTGAAAATTTATTCAATAATATAGATATTGAAGATAATATATTACATTATAAGTTGTCAGTTGTTTTTTAAATATATTGTAGATAATAAATTAATTTGGACGCATGCAAGTACGTTATTATTCTTAGCTGAATATCAAAGGCAAAAAACTAAATTTAGAAATCCTAAAATCAAGAAGAAGACTTTACCGAAAGAAATTAGTTGCTGCACGCAACGTGCAGCAATAAAAGTTCACGAAAACTGGCTTTGTTATGATGTTGCGTAATCCAAACACCCTCCTCGGACTTTGCGTCGGTGGAATGATCATAATTTGACAAAGCAACCAGGCAGTGAGAACGGCGTTAAACTCAGTGAAGACGGACGTGAGATTCTTGTCGAAACGTTGATAAACTGACTAAAAATTTAAAAGGGCACCACCGCGATTTTAGGAGGTGCTTGTCGTGGAGGTTATACGACACGCTGAGTTCATACTTGTGCTAACTATCCCACCACGCAAAAACTAGCGTAACTACAGAAAAGAGAAGGTAATAAAAAGTTAAAGAAAACGTTCAACATTATGTAAAGAGAAACAAGTTTATTATAAACGTCTTCATAATTAATAAGAATGACAAAATTAAAGAAATAATACAGAAAACCGTAGTATGTTTGAATAAAAACTGAAAGAGTTAAGCCCGGTATATAACTATATTAAAGAATACAATAATTTAAAATTCTAATAATAATAATTTAAATTATAATTATCAATCAACATAAATTAATTATAAATTCAAATTGAAAAAACCAAGAGACAAACTCTTGTACGATAATGTATATTTACCAGTCTGTATATATTAGAGCACAAAAATGTAAGGAAAGAATTCAGGCAAATATCATACGCATACGCAAGATCTTGAGTAACCGTTCACAATCGAATACAAGTCTTATACACGTAAACATAGGGTTTCTTATTCTATGACGCTATTAAAATAGAGTAACGAAACGAACAAAATTAAAAAGTAATGCATTCTTAAGCACGAAAATTCTTATATAACTTGAATCAACAAATTTCTGATTAAACTAAATTGCTTCAATATTAAATACATTAAATTATTTACAAAGTGGTATAAACAATACTAAAGTTTTAACTGTCCAGCAAAAACTAATGGACGTTCAAGACAAATGAAAAGAATGAAAAATTGTAGCGAACACTACTGCAGTATTGATGACAAGGAAACTAACGAATGTCTATAACAAAAAAAATATAATAAATTAATGAATCTTATTACATCATGTCCCTAATTTTCCTTAAAACACGTTGCAAGTTTTTCAGTGATAATTATTCAGATGAATTAGCTTAATTATTGTCAAAACTATCTTACTGTTGGGTGATTTTGATCGAGGTTCAATGGCTGCTATGGCGTCGTTTCCGTCACACACGTGGTCTTCGCAAGTGATTTCCGGAACACCTAATCTGATACGGTTCTTCAAAAGATTTTCCACTTACGTTGATTTAACTGCTCGTACGTGAAATTTCAGCACCAAATTAGTTAAAATAACTCGAAGCAAAAATCCTGCAGACGGTAATTATGCATTCAAAATAGCGAAACACGAGGATTGGACACACAAAATTATCGCAAATAAAATTTTGCCGGCGCAATTACTCACCGAGTTGTTAGAGGGGCAATATAACTTCAGCCTACTCAATATTGTCTACCAAAATATAAAATTGTGGTACATTAAACTCGGTATGTCGTCGTATAAGCCACCTATTTCAGTGAAAAATTTTCACAACGACATACCAAACAAAACGTCGACTGCACTAATCATAGGACTAGACGAAAAGTGTCAAGGTCACACACCGAAATTCTATTATATTGGGCGAGTTGTGAGGATAGCACCAAACTCCAGGAGTGTATTGTACTCCCGGAGAAACCCATATCTTTAACCGATAACCGTTTTTACCGTTAACCGATCTTCATTTGCTTTCAAGTTGTAGCATCATAACAATATTTACAAACTTAACACGTTTCAATGAATTCGTCTTAAATAATATAAAAATATTCTTGTATTGACTATCCACACGAAACAAAGTTCTGTGTAGTTCTTCATGAAAAGTTATTTACTGTTTTTTAATTACAGGTGATGTACTGACTAACTGAATCAATCCGTTCGAGGCAACTCATTTTAATAATTTGTTTATTCTGATACATGCCAATGACAGTTAGTTGTCAAAGTGATTTGTATTTTTCAGTTTACACGATCATTACAAAATGTCAAACACTTATACAAATCTTGAATATGCAAATATGTATTTCATTTATGGTTGTTGTAATGGAAGCGCTAGAGCTGCTGTTGAAGAATATCGGCTACGGTTTCCACATGGGAGAACTCCGGATAAAAATGCATTTATTAAAGTTTACAACAAATTTCGCGAGTCTGGAATGCTACTCAGTGCTAGAATTACATCTGAACTCTACCATATTTGGATGAAGACAATATTCTGGGCTTGTTGTGGATAAATAATAGCCATCGAGTTATATCGCGCATACTTTTTACAGATCATTCAATCATAACGGCATTAATAAAACTCGTAACTCCCATGTATGGTCAGAGGACAATCCCCATGTAACTGTCGAAAATAGTTTTCAGCGCAAGTTTTCTGTAAACGTATGGTGTGGAATGGTCGATAGTTATTTGATTGGCCCATACATTTTTGAGAATCGCTTGACAGGAGACTACTTGAATTTTCTGCAAAATGAATTACCAACACTACTAGAGGATCTTCCACTAAATATCAGAATGGGAATGTATTTTCAGCACAATAGAGCACCAGCACATTTCGCTCATCAGGTTAGGCAGTATTTGGACGAAAGATTTCCAGGGGTTTGGATTGGTCGCGGTAGTCCTATTAATTGGCCTCCAAGATCTCAAGACTTAACACCATTAGACTATTGTTCATGTTAAGTAAAAAAAAAAGAAACATTGTTTAATGTTTATAAGTTTATAACAAAAATCAGTAGTTTGCTTAGAGTGCAACTTTATTTCACAATAGATAATCAAATGTTTCAGCTCAATAAAGAAGCAAAGTAATTTCGTTTGATAATTCCACTCCCTTGACTCTCAGTATCATCAATGCAATCATCATACAACTGTTGATTTCTATCTCTTTTCATCTTTATCTACATCGCCATCATCATCAGCATCACTATTGGTTTTTAACAGAAAGTTGTGAAATATACAACATAGGAAATGACATTCGGAATTTGATGACTTAAGGACATGTCTAACCATTTTTGTCTTTTTCATTTTCCTGTTAATATAGAACTATTTACTAATCTTAATGATATTAAATTATTTAGTATAGATACCTTTTAATAATACAAACGGCTTTCTCAATAACCGATCTTTGACTACAAATTTTTTTATTAAATAAAGATTGTGGTCGTACTAAATGACAGTTGTCTATAAAGGGTTCCGCAATTTTTTTAATAGAGGATACACAGCATGTCCCAAAATGTATTGGTGAGGTAACAGCAAATGCTGAGCATCAAAAACCTATCAAATAGAGGACTATTTCTGAAAACTATTGCATGATACATACATCCAGGCCTCATCAGATAAGTACGGGCTATAGGTCATGAATTCAACATTCAACTAAAGTTGCGGTTGCCGTATGTCTACTAAAACCGAAGAATCTCTTTAAATGACCCAAACGTTGTATTATTGTTTACTTTCCAAGATTGGTCACCGGTAACGATGTTCTAAACTAAATTTGAACGGTCACGAATGAATTTCTTATGTATTTCTTTTTACCATTTGACACGACCTTATTTTTAGGCTTATGTCAAATTGTGTGGCATCCAAAAACTGCAATGCTCCCGTATGTTGAAATATTAATGGAAAATCATGTGTATTTCTCTAATGTCAATGCAGGCACGATATAAAATATCGATCTCGTTCAATCAGCTTCAACATTAGTATTTTTTATGGTGTATGTATATAGCGGCACAATGTCTTAATCTGCAAGCTTGTCAAAACCCCAGGATTATTGGACATATCTTGTAAATGATAATGAACTACATTTAGTAGAAAACAACACAAAATATATATTACTTCCAACAATACATTGAATACAGTACTTTACCAGACTAAATAATTACTGAGTTGACATATAGATTTATAACTAAATTTTCTATCGAATGGATTTCAGACTGTCCCCGGACATTATTTCCAGATATCTGATTAATGTTTTTTTTTATTATTATTTTGTCAGACATGGAGATATTTATTAGCCAATTTTATTTCATTCAGAATGCAGATTTATTGACTCGTTTAGAATCAAATTATAAGCGCTTTGATTATTTTAATTCAAAACCATTGTAATTTATTGTTGTAATATATTTTCAATGAAACTATATAAACTTGTTTTAAAAGATTTAATTCCTGGCGTACATATATTTGCATTTTTTGAATATACAGTGAAACTTCTCGAATTCTAATTTCTTTAACTTGAAATATTCCATAATCGAATATTTTCTGAGAACAATAAGGTTAAAGCAATTTTTATAAATATTTCGGCGACATTACGAATCAATTTAACACCTCCGCCTCCCACAAATACTGCCGGCTATTTAAGAAAACACATTTGAAAGAACAAGACACTTTTTCAACAGAAAACGAAAAAGCTTAAAACTTGGTCCAACAATGAGATAGATGAAGCAATAGTGAGTCATTGTCGCACCTGATAGAAATGTTCCTCTTTCGGGAACTCGAATTAGAGAAAAGACTAAAGAATTTACCGCTTCTTTCGAACGAACGATTTTTCAGCTATCATGGAATGGTTAAATAAGTTTAGGAAAAGACTTAATATTGCTCGGCTAGATTAGTTGTATTTTTGTGTTTGTCGTTGTGTGGTTATTTGTATAGAGTAACCCCTACGAAAAGCAGCTCTTAAGACGCGGTGGCGGCCTTTGTAAATTATGGTCAGTTTATCAACATTTTGATAAGAATCACAACCATCTTCACTAAGATCTGTCTTGTAAATTTTAAAATTATCCCGCCCACGCAAAGATGACCTATTTTTGTAATTTTTTTATTTGTATTTTAAGGTTTTAACAGATATAGACTTTATCGCCAATTTTCGAAAAAAAGTCTCAGTCTTGTTTTAACGCTGCTAACTTTTCCGGCAAACTTTGCATCTCACAAGTTTCGGTTCTGGTATGCGGAGTCTAAGAATCCACCTGGCACCTGACACTTTATTCATTCCTAAATCTTGATGTAAAATTATGAAAACTGTTATTTCTGATATCTTAACTTCCTTTTCAATTCCAGATACTTTAATTTTACGAACTGCCAACACCCAGTGATTTTCTTTTTTGTGATCTTATCTCTACCAGATTATGAATCATCTTCGATGAACTTCCAACCCCAACGATATTGTTTCGACCAGAATTTTACTTGATAATATGTGAAAGAGAAAGAAAGAAATCTTTCAATTTCAACACCACTTGGTCCGAATACTATTTGACGTTAAAAAATCATTGCCTTATGCTATTGTTCTCGTGGCTAGGTAGATTACATAAAAATCTCCCCGTATGTAACTGCATTACGATATAGTCTTTTCTATTCTTCAGTTTATGCAAGGAATATAATAGGGACTAAAGCTTGAGATGCTGCAAAACGTGCAAACTGGTAAAACTATTTTTATTCTCAATTAGTTCTCATTTTAATATTAATAACATGCTCCGAATTTTAGAATATTCAAAAACGAAGTTGCTAAGGTATGTGAGTTACCAACAAATTTGTGTAATTGCATTTTATATCAAAAATTGGTATCGTCCTAAAGTACATTTAGTTCGGTAGTGGTAAACGGAAACAAGCAGGTTATTAGAAATGGTCGATCCACATACACAGAAAATTGAATCCAGGTTATCTTCTGTAGCTCAGACCCCTGCATTAATGCGTTTATTAAATTTCAGTGCAATGGTTTCGTATTCGATGATTTATTGCCAATGCGAGAATTTAAATTGAAAAATTTTATTTAGTCAACTGTAGCAGTCCGTTAACTCCCTACTTTAACGATATTTTTCGAACAAAATAAAAAATCGAATAATCACATTGGCTCTATTCTAATAAATTATCGTCGTGTTGATTTGTTAGCAAGCAAGTTGTATAATAATCGAAAGAAATAAAAATAATAAAACTCGATATTCGATCAAAAGCAGATATATTTTCAATACTAATATGTAATAAATAGAATATTTTTTATTTTATTTTTGTCTTTATTCTTTAGTCTTTGTTTGCGTTTAATTCCTAGTACTATCCTTCTCCCTGCTTTTATCACTTCCTTTAACACATTTTCTGTGCTTTTCTATTTTTCTTGGTCGGTAATATATCATCAGAATTGGCTATTTTTTACCCATTTGCCGCAGTCGATAAAGAACTTAAATAGAAATATCTCTAATTTATATTTTGAAGAAATGTAGTGTATCCAAAGAAATTGGAAAAAGATATTCTATCAAAAGAAATACAAAAATATGAGAGCCATTTAAAATTGACTGACTTTTTAAAATAAAATCTAAAGAAGTTAATTACCAACAATGTATTCGTTTCTTATTACAGTAGAGGATAAATTTCTGACCACAAGTAAGCACCCTATCCAGGAGAGATATGTCTTTATAGGATAAAAGAAATTAATGAGTAGTTGAAGATTGTTATCATCTGTTAATATATACAGCATCCATTTGCTCAGCTTGTATGATTTTCTCCGTTAGTGCAAATGAAATCGAAATTCTTTCAACACTCATTTTGAGAAAATGTGTGAATTCGTAACACGTTAATTTGGAAATTTCAAATTAAAAAGCCTTACCTAAAGGTAGTTCGTTTCAAGAATTCATTGTCACAACTACTTGAAATCTTTCAAACCACTTCCTTGCAGTTCATTCTTTAACACATCTTCTCTCAAAATGCTATTCGTATCCTAGGATATGCCTTTTCAGTATTTAACTTCAATTGAAATACATAAAGAAAACATGCTGAAATTACACACAACAGACATTTAATTTCTTATTATTTTCAATTTAATGTAAAGATGATACATTTATTTTTCAAAGAAGTTGCAAGAGCGTATCATTATCCATAGTACAACTTGACTCATGTAATGAACATTGTTTATATGCTGCATCTCGTAGGGTTCTGAGTAGTCGACAAAGACAGTCACTTATCATACTGGGAACGGACACACCATACTTCGCCAACGGACCCCAATCTTACAGCTAAAGTCGCCGAAATATTTCAAATAATATACCTGTCGACAGCGCTTTTCCCCTCAGAATTCTCAGTGGTCATCTCCTTTTTCCATTGAAGAAATTAATTCGGTGATTGTCGGTTCAAGTTAAGCAAGGCTCCTGATGTTGACAATGCCTTTCCTGAATTCATAAATGATCTTGGAATGGATTCCCGTGAATGGTTGAGAAACTTTTATATAAATATCTTAAATACTAGACACATTCCTAACATTTTTCGGAAAGCAAAAACCCTAGCAATATTAAAACCTGATAAGTCGCCAGAAGATCCTGGAAACTGCAAATCTACAGTTCTCCTATTTGTTTGCTACAAACTTCTAGAACGGCTTATCTTCAATATAATAAAGCTCACGGTCGACGAGATTATTAATAAGGAGCAGTCCAGTTTCTGAACGGGAAGGTACTGCTGTGACCAAGTCTTGGCGTTAATAACACACATTGAAACAGGTTTTCAGAAGGACCCGAAAACATCTGCTGCTTTTGTCGATCTCCAATGCCTATGACACAGTCTGAAAGAATGGAATTATTTCCAAAATTCCAAAAATAAACATTCCATGTGTTAAATTAAGCAAACTTATCCAGAATATGATGAACAATCGCTAAATCGCAGTCTGCCTAAACAGTCGAACTAGTAGAATATCTGCAAGCTTTAGACGAATATTATGAGAAATCCAAATCATGTGCCTTTCATTTGTGTAACAAGGAAATATATTGAATTTGGTGGTGGCCGGATCAACCTCAACCCCCACCCTAAATATCTGGACGTAACTAGTAACTAATAAACTAGTCAAAATGTGAAGAGCAACAGTAATATAGGGGTATTCAAAAGTAAGTTCCCAGTTTGAAATGACAATAGGTTTGGCAAATTTTTAATATATGCAAAAGTAATAGCGTTAATTTGTTCATAAAGAAACGGGGTTTTATTAAAAGGTTACTGTCTGGTGTGGTTTTACGCAAAATTTTATAATAGGACCATATTTCTATGAAGAAATGAAAAATAGACAAACGAAAACCAGCATTACAAAATGATGTTCATGATACTGAAAACATCATTTATATGCAAGACGGAGCCCCACCTCACATACACAATACCGTAAAAACACTAAATAAGTAATTAAATAAGTAACATATTTGGCGATCCAGTATTTAGTAGGCATTTTCCAAACAGTTGACCTACTAGGTCACCAAGCATAAATCCGGTTGACTACTGGTTATGGTTACCTTAAAGAGGAGTATTTCTTAGTAAACCTAATACTTGTGAGGTACTTAGATAATCGATATCAAATGTCATTGAAAACATACTAAGGAATGCAGTTTCTAATGCCGTTTTTACCATATAAAAACGACTAATACTTATTTAACAACACAGTGGTGGTCATATTTAACTTTTTTGTATCAAAGCTTCTCACACCAAGCTAATGGATATACAACTTAGCGATATAATGAGGATCGTCACCGGTCCGGATTAGGTAGCCGGACCTAATCCATGGCTACAGTTTCTAACATTGGCCCGCAGCATATCAGACGTCTCGCAGCAGCACATAATGAATGGCCCAATATTATCAACAACATTTATCTTCCTATACACGATGATTTGGAGAACGTCCCCAGTACCCAACTACAATTTTAAAGACCTATTTCGCTGGATACGGAGGTGCGGCACCCCATCAATGTGAGTAACTGGATAGCCCTTCTCGAACAGCACCCTGAATTGAGGAATAGAGATTTAATTTCGAATCCCTCAGAATTTCTGCCAGGCGTACACCTCGCAATTAAATAGGTTCCGCACAGGTCACGGAAGATACCACTCAATGCTACATAAATGGAAACTAGCAGATACTAGCGACTACGGAAATATGGAATAAACTATGGCCCACATAGTAAACGACTGCCCCAGAAGAAGTTACGCTAGTGGTATTCACGAACTGACCAAGGCAACTTCTACAACTGAACTTGTTGAAAAATCTAAATGTTATTGTATAAATGATTTTTATGACCTTCTTTTTGTTATAATTGTGATTTAGATAGTAGATATTAGTGCGATATAAGCACTAATTTTCAATTTTTTTAACATCACTTCTCATACGAAATAAATAAAGCTACTTCTAACAAAAACCTAATCAAGAAAGAAAATGTAAAAAATTAAAAAATCTAAACGAAAAATATGCTAAGAAATTGTTTTATAATTATGAAATGTAAGGAATAAAAATAATTAAAATTATATTATTTTCAAAAACACTTCGCACTAAAATGGGATTCGCTTTATCACGAATTTTATAATAATCAACAGGACTAAGCTTTGGTCTTTACGGTAGCCATCTTATTGCATATAAAATATGTTTAGTAAAATAACACCAATATACAAATTCTGACTGTGTTTCTGTGCGCGCCATGAGCGCCGGTATGGGAGTGTAATTCGTGATATATATTAGAATATGCGATAGAATAGGGACGCAACATGAGCTTGTTACCGATATAAGTATAGAAGTAGAGACATTTATTTTATCAGAAATAATTAAATATACATTTGGTTTTCTGCTATTAAAGTAATATGCATAAACACACGAAAAATAAGAATAGTACATATTATAGCAGCGTTGTATGTACCTATAAATAAAATGGAAAATGTATGAAATCAGTGATTGTGTGCACGACAGAGGATTTAAAAAAACACTTACCGTTTTAAGCGTCTACTAAACATTTAATTTTTAAGCCATCGTATATTAAGTCCGGGAAATCCATAATAAACGTATTCACTTGGTCTGACAAAGTCGTTTTCTCGATTTATGTGTCGACGACATTTTATTACGTATGCTTACACTTACATGCAGTCTAAGCAAGTACCAAACACATACTGAATGCTTTTTATTAGTTCTGATGCAATACAATCATCCTCACATCGGCGCATATAGCGCGCACGGAAATTGGTCTGCTCTAATCATCAGAAATAAAATATACTTTTTTAAAGTTACCTTTTTATACTAATTTCAAATCTCCTAATACTTTTTACCTGTACGTAATTTTGTTTTTATATAGATTAGTGCTAAATCAGACATATTTTTGATTTTTATTACAATTTAGCTTCTTAGAATTTCGTTTATAGACTTTATTTAGATCGTTATAATCCAATATCCAACAGTAATCCCGCTTCATGTTTAATTACGAAGACTTTAATATCGTTTTTCCATTAATTGAATGTAATGGTGAAAGTGATAGTTTGGTCCTCTTCATCTCATAGGATTTGCAAATCGCACAAGAACACGAACTGTAGTTTGTAGTCTTGTGCCACATATTACATGTGTGTAATATGTGATATGCAGAACATATCCTGATTCGCTACTGGAAGATCAAAGTATAAATGATAAATATTCTCAAATTTTGTTGTGATTGTCTTTGCTGAGAGCTTGGAGTGAAATCTCCACACACATAGCAGAAGATATTAGCATCATTTTTACACTGATGGACCATTTTAATGAAAAGCAACAAATTTCCAATTATTAATGCTACAGTATATTACTGCTACAGTCTCTTTCTGAGGAATATTAAACGATTAAATCAAATAGGATGTAAGTCCCTCGTTCTATTGTCATGTAATTTTATCTCTACGTATTATCTTTATATACAAACCGTCGGAGATGATACACTCTTTTTATAAGAAATAAAAGTCTCCATTTATTATTACATAACTTTATATAATTTTTTATAATGTTTTAAGATTATTGACATGAGCTTCTAATATTTCTCAATAACGATCTTTCTCACTTTTCCCGGATTTCTATGTAATATTTCTGTACCCGAGTAGAAAAGGTAGACCCGAATCAAAACAAAACTCTTTCCTTGTTTTATTGTTTCATGAAATATTCTGGAACTAATCGTCTCATGAACACTCTCCTTTGTTGGCCGAGCACCTCTAACTCTGTAAAATGTTTGTTCATTGTTCTATTGCCCAGCTTGCATGTTGTAACCTTGTCAGTTGATTATTTCGTGCAATATAATTTGGTGAATGTATTACAGCCTATTTTTACCCGTGCTATCTGAAACCGAACGTTGTTACTCACTATTAATATTACTCATATTACTCCCAACTTCGGGTACCATTTTCCCTCGATTTCTCTTCCTCGTTAACTAAAATGTTTAAATTAAACTCGACGGGTCTGGGTGCTTTCAATCCTCTAATGCTCCTCCTTCGATTTGAATATATTGAAAGCGAACGTTGTTGCTCACTATTAAAGTTACTCCCAATTTCGGGTGCCCTTTTGCATCGGTTTCTTCTCTTCGTTAACTAAAATTTTTCAACTACAGGTCGACAGGTCTATGTGGATTCTATCCTCTAATGCTCCTCCATCGATTTGAATATAGTCAATTTTTCGCTTATCTGTTGAAATAATGCCGGGAGTATGGCAATCCCAATTTACCAAGTATCATTTTACACTTCTTCTTCTTATTTCTCTACTTATTTAAGATTTAGTTGATCTGTTAGTTCCGACCCGGCCCCGAAAAGTTTTCGGAAATGTGGATTGTCTGCTGTTTCTTCATCTCTTTGGTGGTCTTCTAGGTGGACATTTGCCTGCTGGTCTGCGTTCTAATACGATGCGTGGTTGTCTGTCGTCTGTCATCCTTTTCACGTGGCTATACCACTCTCTTCTCCTCTGCCGTCCCCATCTCACTATGTCATGTACGTCACAGTCCTCTCTGATGTCAATTTTTTTTACGCGATTTCTTCTTGTTTTTCCGGCTATCCTTCTTAGTACTGACATTTATGCGGCACGCACACTCATGGTTTTGCTGGTATCCTCTCTTACTTCTATTCCATACGTCATTATCGGCTTTACGCATCTCTTGTTTATTTTAATCTTACTCTCGCTTCGCATATAAGGATTTGCCCATACAGTTTCCCTTAGGCAGTCCAATATTATAGCTGATTTGTTAATCTTACTCCTTAAGACCTTTATCCGGTCATTAGCACTAGAAAAGTCTATGCCGAGGTATTTAAATTGAATAACTTGACCTACCGATTTGTTCTCTATTACCAGCTTGCATCTGAAAGGTTTCCTTGCGATGCTTTTTCTTTCTTCGATGGATATGTCCATATTGAATTGCTGGCTGATTTGGTGAAATCTAAATAGTTGTCTCTGCAGGACGTTCGCATTTTCTGCAAGTATCACTGCATCGTCGTCATAACACTATGCTTATTGCCGTATTATTCACCCTGTATCACAGGTTTAAAGATGTCACTTCTGCTATTGTTTTATTCATTATAAAGTTGAAAAGAAATTAACTGAGACTATCCCCTTCTCTAATTCCTCCTGGTGCTAGGATGCTAGCTGTAGTGTTCTCTCCATCTTTGATCTCCGTATTAGAATTAAATTTACGTTACACTTTCACAATCGCTATTACACACCAAATGCACATCGAAGTACTATAAGATAGTATCGGAGGGCTACAAACATAAGATCTTCTGCCTGCTTTATAATATTAGAACTCCTATTGACTAAATTATGGATTTTACCCTTAATTGCATGCCGATATTCTTAAACGCGAATTTTATGTAGTACAATGTTTGCTTTTAATATTTATCATTTAAATACTTTCATTAGAATATAATATATACCTTTATTCGTTAAGAATGTATACGAAACGTCACAAATACATAAATAAAATACAAAATCTGTATATATAGAATAATAAACATATACATTAAAACGATTTTCAAGTCCATAGAAACTATTACATAATTCTTTTACAAAAAGGTTTTGTTTAAGTATGACAATACGTTAAGCACGTATAAAGCGTTTGCACAATATGAAACAAACATGTAAATAATTTACATATCTGTAACTATGCACATGGACAATACACCTCGTATTTTCAGCATTTACTTCTGCTTAATACATATGTTTCTGCCATCTAGGCGTCCTCAGTTAAGCTAGTGAAGCAATGTATACAAGTTAATACAAACCTGTTATAAACAACTGGTTTGTATCTGTATTTAAATTTACTGAAATAGCCCGCATAGATCAAGCAAGTTCCGTCCTATAAGAAGACAACTATTTAATAATTGACATCTTACGGGCGAAACAGACTTTGTCCGCAGGGCTACCTATCGTTCGAACAGCTAAGCTGCTACGGGAAACGATAAAATACGTATGTAGATGTAGTCCATTAACAACCAAATGCTGAAAATACGAGGTGTATTGTCCATGTGCATAGTTACAGATATGTAAATTATTTACATGTTTGTTTCATATTGTACAAACGCTTTATACGTGCTTAACGTATTGTCATACTTAAACAAAACCTTTTTGTATATTTACTGCCATCTGGCTGGTTGTTAATGGACTACATCTACATACGTATTTTATCGTTTCCCGTAGCAGCTTAGCTGTTCGAACGATAGGTAGCCCTCCGGACAAAGTCTCTTTCGCCCGTAAGATGTCAATTATTAAATAGTTGTCTTCTTATAGGACGGAACTTGCTTGATCTATGCGGGCTATTTCAGTAAATTTAAATACAGATACAAACCAGTTGTTTATAACAGGTTTGTATTAACTTGTATACATTGCTTCACTAGCTTAACTGAGGACGCCTAGATGGCAGAAATATATGTATTAAGCAGAAGTAAATGCTGAAAATACGAGGTGTATTGTCCATGTGCATAGTTACAGATATGTAAATTATTTACATGTTTGTTTCATATTGTACATAATTCTTTCTAAAAAAAATCTTCAACTTTATACAACTCTTCGTTTATTAATAGTTCATTGAGTCGGTATTTGAATTGTTTTGTTGACAATGACATTAGAGACTCAGGCAAGTCATTGTATATTTTGATACACTGGTGGAATACATTTCTTTGTATTTTTGTTAAATGATATCGTGAAGGACACAAATATGACTCAGAAGTCCCTCTTATATAACTATGCTTAAATTCATATTTAGCAAAAAAATCAGTATAATGCATTTTGACAAACAATGCGCACTGCAAAATGTATACCGCGGGTAGGGCAAGTACGAGTATTTTTTGATTCCTAAAAGTACTCTTACAAGTATCCTGTGGATTGATGTTAAATATTGGTTTAATACATGCCTTTTGAATTACGAAAATTCGTCCCACATCAAGTGAATTTCCCCAAAACATAACACCATATGCAAGTCTAGAATACACGTAGCCATAATATGCACTTACCGCCGCATCAGCACTAACACTTCGTGAAACCACTCCCAGAGCGTAACAAAACCCACTCAATTTAGCTGCCACCCATTTGACGTACGCCTTCCACGACAATTTGGAATCCAAGGTCCATCCCAAGAAGTCGGCCTCCTCGCCAAAGGCAAGTAGTACATCCGTGTCTTCGATATCAATTTCCCTTCTTTGGCACCAAATCTTATTAGATTCATTTTACTTACATTCATTTTTAAATTGTTTCTTTTAAACCAATCCTCAAAGCATGACAAGTGCGTCGTTAATAATTTAGTAGCACTATCTTCTCTTTGACAAGTCCATGAACATACAGATAGTTATTTCTCCCCTGCCCAATCCATTCTAAATCTCTTCCAGTACCTGGAACATGGCCCTTGAGGTTGATTGGGCTTTTGTAAATCCATTTTGTGTGATATTTAATATTCCATGTTTATTAATTAAGTTTGTCATTCTGGAAAACATAGGCTTCTCTAGAATTTTTGATAAGTTTGATACCAACGCTATAGGATGGTAATTATCAAATACCAACCTGTCACCCTTTTCAAACACTGGTTTTACTATGCCAGACTTATCAGGGTATTTACCCTTTAAAAAAGAGAACTTTACTATATGTTGCAGCGGTACTGCTAAACTCTCTGCACAGTATTTTAGAAGAGTAGTAGGTACTTCGTCATCTCCTACAGATTTTGTATTATTCAAACTGTAAATTGTTTGCTTAATTTCGTCGAGATCTGTAAAATGAAGCGAATATGCCTCAGAAATGTGTTTTATGTTTTCATACATAGGTCCACAATTATTATGGATTAATTTATTAAGTAATAAGTAGAGCTGAGGATGTTTGCGGTATAACCATGGTTATATCATGTAACCATATTAATTTACTATGGTTACATGATATAACCATGGTTATACCGCAAACATCCTCAGCTCTAGTAATAAGTTTGCTTGGGATTACTATAAAGTAATACTATCATTCTTGAATCAAATAAATCCTTCCTATAATCGTATTTCAAAATTGCTTTTCTTGGCCGAACATCCAGTAGCATGTGTGTATTAATTATTCATATTCCCTTTTAATTTGCCTATTTTTAAAAAATAAATGTCATCTTTACTTAAAAGATTAGTCGGTCCGATTTATAACTAGTACAGTTCCTATATACATTCAAGGTTTCAAGATTGATCAATGAGAAAACTGTGCTTTCGACATAGATAATTCGCATGAAGGAGAAAGCTTTACTCCGTGAAGAGGTGAAAAGTAAACGTCTGAGATGCGGGGTAAAAATAGCGAGGGATTGTACAATAATGGTTCTTCCATATAACGTTAACGGTCTGACTCAAAAAACGTGCTAAGAATATAGAATGTCTTATTAAAAGATTAAAATCGACCCGTTTCTGCAATCAAGTAAATTATGAAAAACCTGCGCTAGATGCTTCTTTTCTTTCTACTACATAAAAGTAGTATCGGGCTTTAGTTGTATAAAATAGATTTGTTTAATCGATGTTAAAATGTAGGTATTCTAATTTATTTCTGAAAATATGTTATATAATAATCAATTCTTTCCTACAGGCGAACCCAAATACAAAAAAAATACATAAAATATAAATATACACTAAAAAAGAGTAGATGCCATTAAAATAGTATAAACATTCTTAAATACCAAATTAAAGGAAAATAAGAATTCGTGATTACATCTCTAAACCTAGGCTGCTGCAGTATTATACATAAAATTACATATTTGTATTAATGAATCCCAATAAATATCACATACATGTGCAATAGAATTGAAGTTATTGCAAGTGCGGGAAATTAGTGAGTTTAATTTGATATTTCTTCTACTTACTGAACAGTACACTCTTGAATTCGAACTTGGTACAGAAAAGTTTATTTGGCTCAACAGATAGGTACAATCGATGCTCTTGTGTAATAAACTGTATAAAAACTTATTACCTCAAGTTTTACATCTTCATTTAAGTGCTACCATGTCAAAGCTATTCAACAATATTTCATAATCCATACCACGTCCTGGATAGGTTCCATCTTCTACATACATAAGAAATTCTAAAGTCTTCACTGAAGCAATTCAGTTTCATTATTATGTACTGCGTAAGTAGGACGCCACACTAATGAACCATACTCCAATTCAGATCTCATAAAAGCAGCGTATAGCAATATTTAAAAGTGGATATTGTTAAAATCTCTACAATTCTTCTATATAAATCCATAGCTACGACAGGATTTCCCAGTGAAAGTATATTTCCTATCAAATATGATATGATGACCCAGATTTTTGTGAATCTCACAACGATGAAGCTCTTCACTATCAATATTATAATTAAAGTCAGAGTAATACGTTTCCTAGAATACGTAATAACCCTAAAATTTAGATTTAAAGAATGGTGTTTGTCTTTACGACACACCAAAGGCATCTAAGTCTCTTTGCAATGATGCGCAATTTTCAATGATGAAATATCATCGAATCGCCAGCAAAGAGAAGTTTCTCACAAGAGACCACTGAGACTTATATCATTGACATAAATGGGAAAAAGTAAAGGATACCAGTTTGATCTCTAAGGAACAGCTGAAGCAGGTATAAATATCGAAGGTTTTGTGTTAGGATATTGCACATGCTGTATTTGATCGAACAAATATAATTTCAAAAGAAGAATTAATGCAGAAGCTAAACTCTACGATGCCACTTATTCAATAAAATGCAATGATCAATTTGAGAGAATACCTTCTGAAAGTACGTATATGTCGCATTCTTTTTTTATTATTACACATACATTTTTCCTATATGTAACTTTAAAAACAAATTGTCAATACAATAGCGGCATAGTAGACAACCAGTTAAACACCAAAGAAGGCTTAACCTTTAAATTACTGCGCCATGGATTGAAAAAAAAAACATTTTTCATGTCAAATATTTAAGAATTTAGATACATTTTAATTATCCTGTTCCTTGCTTAGGTAGCCATAAGATGTTATCAAGCTTTGTCTCCTAAATATATATATATATATATATATATATATATATATATATATAAAGATAATTATTTCGTGACCTTTGTATGTTATGGTAAATTCAATTTGTTGGCGATTTAAGGTCTGGTTTTACTTCAAAATGTATATATTTAAAACAATCCTACATGTTTCGGCAAATGATGCCTTTTTCAAGGAATATAAAATATAAATGACAGTATATTAATGTCATACGTATATATTTGTAGTTGCTATGGATAAAATTATTCAAAGATACATTCCAATATAATAATAATAAACCATGCCTTACTATTCTAAAATAGATAGACAACTAAAACAGGGAAACACAAAGCATGAGTTATTATTACGTATGCGCCCATGGAGCGACTTATGATGTTAAGCTGTCGGCATTCGCCTTAAGCGAGAAGGAAAACCACGAAAACCTACTCGGACAACCAGGCAGGGATCAAAATATGGAACTGTCAGCATGATAAGCAAATGTATAGATATTTAAATAACATTAGACATATAATCATATAACAGCAACATATATTATGATGGTAAATTGCAGATCGTTACATAATTAAGTTATAGTATATACTGCTTAAATTTTTTATGTCACTTCTGTTGTTAATTGAATTTTTTTCCTGTTTAATACTAATCATTTCTTTAATTTCCCTTTTCATTGTGTGTTGTTCTTTATCAATTATCTGTGTGTTTTCAAAATCGAATTGGTGATCGCGTTGTAGTTTGTGTGTAGATAAAGCAGTTTTGTCTGTTTTAGAGTATTTGTGGGCTTGTATTCTTTTGTATAAATATTGTTTAGTTTGGCCTATGTATTAACTATCGCAATCGCGACATAGTATTTTATAGATGACATGTGTTCCCCGATGTTTTTCTATTTTAGGTTTAAGTTTTGAAAATAAATGTTGATTAGTATTACTAAGTTTATATGTTGTAGCTATATCATATTTTTTTAAAGTGTATTTAATTTTTTCTGATCATTGTGGAACATATGGAATCGTGATATATGTTGTGTCATTGTTTAAATTGTTATTGGTGTCTGCAGTGTTGTATATTTGGTGGATTCCTTTTTTAATTATTTGGTCTATAAGTTGTGGTGGATAATTATTATCTGTTAAGATTGTTTTAATTTTCATGATGTTATCTTTTCTGTATTGAGTATGTGAGAGTTTTACTGCTCTATCAGTCAGATTATTTATAATCATTTTATTGAATACTGTAGGTGCATTTGAGTGGTAATTCATATATCGAAAAGAAGCTGTGGGTTTATTATACCAATTCACCAGATCAACAGAAGAAACTTTTTGGTAAGATGCAGATCGTTACAAATAACACCTACATTTATAAAAATTTTAAAAAAATTACAGATTTCATTTCACAATTTCAAAACTCAAAACTAAATTTCAAAAAATTATGAATTCCTGTTACCTACAAATTTTAAACATCACAATATCCCAAACCATTTGTGACATAAATGCATTCAATCAAATTATTTCAAACTTGAAAAATATTATCATACAGAAATTGTCTCCTCAAATTTTAAACAGCTTCGAAAAAGTCTAAAATTTACAATAATCATTTCCTAACAATCAAAAATTAATTAAAAAACAAAGTAGAGAAACTAATAAAGAAACAACACTTAGAGATAAATTACAAAATTAACAATAACTGGATTATCAATTTGACCAATATAAATATTCTAGATAATGTTAAATACATACTTAGCCTAGGACCCAAATTTAATATACCACCTAATAAAATACCCATTAATGACTATACAGCTAACATTGAAACAGGAATACAAAATTTACCACAAGACAAACAGAACGAAATACGTAACAAAATCTGTAATATAATCACTAACCATAAACATAAGAAAGTAAATAATAAAAAACATATATCAAATCTATATATGAATAAGTTTATTAAAGAAACAAAAAGATTTGTCCAAGACAACCCTCATATTATAATAACAACAGCAGATAAATCAAATAAAACAGTGATCATTCTTAAGGAGGAATATGAGCACAAAATAGAAAAACTATTAACGATAAATTCACCTATAAAAAAGAAATAAATAATCCAACAGAGAAAACTCAAAAAGAAAATAATAACTTAGCAAATAAATGGCATAGACAAAACCTAATAGATTTCAACACTAAAAACAAACTTCGCATTTTTAATTCCCACCCTCCATCCATATATGGTTTACCAAAAATCCACAAAAATAATATCCCTTTAAGACCAATAGTATCTAACATACAAGCCCCTACTTATAATATAGCAAAATTCCTAGATGATAGCATATCTAAGATGTTAGGAAAAACTGAATATCATACCAAAAACTCATGGCAATTTCAAGATTTCATCAAGGAACAAAAAGTACCAACTAATCACAAACTTATATCTCTTGATGTAGAATCTTTATATACTAACATTCCTACAGATCTAGCTATAAACATAATAGAATCCAAATGGGATGAAATTAGTCCACGCACATCACTAAATAAAAAGGAATTTATTAGAGGTATACACTTCTGTCTCGACAACACATATTTTCAGTACAAAAATTCTTTTTATAGTCCGTGGGTTTTTTGAAAAACTTCCCTTTTAATTTTTATTGAATTTATCCGCTACTTTACGAATGTACTGTATATTATTACTGTATTGTTACTGTTCAGGCAATGAAAAGCAATTTTTTCGTACAATAACAATGTTATATCACTTTCTTGTTTTTCAAGTCGAAAGGGGGATTCGGTTAGGATACAATAAAAGAAGGGGAAACAAAATTTAGTTCATTGTTATTCAAGGTAAGTTTGACTGAGGGTTCTTCTTGTTATTCGCGCTGGACGTAAATTCACTGATTGCAAGCTGCACGTCTGTTAAACTTGTATAGTTTTCACTTGAGGCTTTACAAGTTTCGAATTTTAAGTAAGCATGCACATTTTGTTTCATGTATTGTCTACGAAAAGTTGCTAACAGTATTTTTGGTATATATGTTACCGTGAAAGACCGAAAGTAGTGGTTGTCGACATACACCGGTTAATGTCGACAGACACCAGATGAATAGGTGAAAAACCGAACAATTATTAGTTATATTATAAATTCGGTCCTTCACCAGTGTATGTCCACAAACACATATAAGCTTCGGTCAATGTCAGAAACGACAGGACATTTATTATAATATAAGTTTATTATTCATATTATTCGCGTCACTGCAAACCATTCATTCTGGAATTTCCAGCTATATTTAATTTACCCTTCACAAGTATTTGTAATTTCTTGCATCTATTCAAATTCACAATAGGCTTATTAAGAAACGAATATTTAGTTCTTAGTTTTGTTCCATTTATTACCGTAGTTCATTACAATAGCTCTAGGATTTCCCAAAATCAGAGGGTTGTAAACTGTTTATATATTCTTTTAAATTCAAATTCATAGATCAGTTCCAAATGATCAATCGGTAAAGACAGTTCTCGCAGAGACTTATCTAATAGACAACCCGTGGCAGGTGAAACATCATCAACGGGTATTATAATTTGTGCTCGATGGCTACTGCAGTAAATAGTGATCAATTTCTTGAAAAGTTAAATACCCTAATAAGAAATAAACGAGAAGACAATTGTTTTTATTTTTCTCAAGAAAGGTACTCTAAAATCGTTTCTGAAGTAATTTCTGCTAAAAGTAAGTGCAGTACCCCTTTGGACTACAGACGTTTAAAACGTTTTGACATTTTAAAAGTTAGTGACGAACAAAAGTTAATTGTGCCATTAAAACCTGGAGAAACGAATATCCAGTATTATGTTACAAACGAAGAATTGTTTAATATACTTTCCGAAACTCACATACGAACAGGCCATGGAGGAAGAACACGAATGTTAAAAGAATTGCAAGTTAAATACAAAAATATTACTTATGAAGTCATAATGCTCTATTTAAATTTATGTCAACAATTTCAAATGCAACACAGTGCTCCTAAAAAAGGTATTGTTGTAAAACCAATGGTGAGTTCCGAATTAAACTCTAGATGCCAAGTCGATTTGATAAACTTGCAATCACACAGCGATGGCGATTATAAATTTATAATGGTTTACCAAGATCACTTAACCAAGTTTGTCCAGTTACGAGCGTTAAAAACCAAGCAGAAGAAGTAGCATATCACCTTCTTCAAATTTTTTTAATATTTGGTGCTCCCGCTATATTGCATTCGGATAATGGCAGAGAGTTCAGTAAACAAGTCATATCTGAACTATGCGCTATGTGGAAAGATGTTAAAATAGTGCACGGAAAGCCTCGTCACAGCCAAACACAAGGCTCAGTCGAAAGAGCCAATCAAGACATACAGAATATGTTAACTGCGTGGATGCATGATAAAGATTCAAATAAATGGTCAGAAGGGTTGTCGTTTGTCCAATTCGCAAAAAAACACAACTTACCATGAAGGAATACGCCAGAGTCCATATGAAGCTCTGTTTGGCGTTAAACCAAAAAGAGGCATAGCATCGTCATCTCTCCCCCACGAGCAAATTACAAACATTGAAACCCAGGAACAGCTAGAAGCTTACGTTAATACTTGTGAAGAAAATTTGGTTAGTGACCATATTGACGACCATGTTTTAGATGTAAGTGATATGGATGACCAAAATACCATTGGAGCCAATCCACCTTCATCTGCCACCAACAGGTCTTCATCTGAAGTGCCAACTGATCCACAACCCAGCACGTCTTCAACTCAAACACTGACTGATCTGCAACCGATTACGTCTTCATCTCAAGTGCTGACTAGGCAGCACGAGCTAATCAATTCAAAAAGAGTAGCAGCAAAAGAGAATCTACTACTCCAAGCAAAAATGTTGCGAACCTCAAAGAAAAAGTTTCCTGCGGCCCAAATTGGTGATACCGTAAGAATTAAAGTCCCTGACGTTGATCGTGGTCGTACAGATCCCCGAAATGTACCATTGTTGTTGGGATAGAGAATACAGACTTTTATAAATTAGCGAACAAAAATGGCACCTTCAAGCAGCTTTTCACTCGTAATCAATTCGCAATTTGCAAAGAAAAGTTAATTTCCATGGATGAGATTTCAGGTCAAGAAATTTCGGTAAGAGAAGCAGCTTCTGCTAATTCAAGAAGTGGAAGGCAAGGCTATACACGCTGTAACTGCAAAAGGAAGTGTTCCACGGCTAAATGTAGCTGTAAAAACAATAGGCTTTTGTGTAATTCGAAGTGTCATGGTAGCTTAAGTTGTTGCAATAAATAAGGTTGCCATACATTTACTTTGTTTTTTTAATTTCATTTCAAGAAATAAAATGCATTTTATTTGTTACATTAATATTATGTTTGTTGTGTTTGTTTTAAGTTCAACAATTTCTTTATGTTCATTTGAAAACTTCTTCCATGTTTTAATCAAAATAAATAATAACCTATAGAGTTTTATTTTGTTTTCTTTTTATAAACAAATTCTTTTAAACATACACCATGAGTCCATGATGAATGTTGACATTCGCCGGTGTAAGTTAGAAATAATGATATTTGATGAATATATCGGACGTACGCCAAGTAACTTGGTGAATGTTGACATTCACAGGTATATCTCGACTATCACCGGTTTTCGGACTTTCACGGTAACATATACAACGTAAAAAATGCTAATCATCATAGAATATAAGGATCAATTCAATAAAAAGAACAGTTATATTTCATAACTTACTACTCACTAATCTCTAAAATACTTGAGTATATAAACTAACGTAGCGATTATTCTAGGAAGTATCCTAAGTAGTTACAAGGACAGAAAGTTTCTAAATGTACATCTTTGTTTATATTAGTTAATTGTAAAGTTGAGTGGTGAGTTGTTAGTAGTCACCCGGCCTCTGTTGATAAATGCACGTTTAGTTTCCTCGGTGGTAGAAGGGCAATAAAGTTTTAACAAGCAAAATGTTGGAAAACTACCTCAGCTACCTCCGAACCGGACGGCAAATCTCGAGATTGATCCTAACTGTTTAGAACAACAACTATACTGTTCGAAGTTTTATTTGCCAAGGACAATCTTACTATGTTCTCCTTTCCACAGAGAAAAATATTGGATAAACTAAATAAAATATCAAACGCATACTTACTTCACATATTTTAATGGATAATAGTTAAAATGTAGACGAACTTATTTTAATATATTAACGAAGATAGTTAAGGTTCCTCCTAGTATTTTAAAGAATTTTTAACTAATTTGCAAATTTGTTAGATTATAAAGTATTGATTTTTATAATTCCAAAATAATCTATTGGGGAAGTTTACAGAAGTTCATTTTAAAATTGCTGCCTGCCGAAATAAAAATAAATGCAACAAAATCTAGTATAATCTCGTTCATAAAAAAATTTAAGGAACATATACTCTGTTCACTGTAAGTTCCGATTTTTTAAACGTCGCTTCCCCTCCACATTGTTTCCGGTTAACTGATAATTACAGAATAGGTTATGTCTGATGTCACTTAAGTGATATATGGGTTGTATTGATCCACGCTGGTCCACATCTGCACACGAAACAATTTGTAATCAATGGTACACGAAGTAAATTTAATAATAGAGAGATCGCATTAAGTTGCTTAAATGGTTTACTGCATATAATTAAAGTGAATAAGAAAAGTATATACAAAAAAGGTTTTAAATATATCTATACGTTAATATGCCGTATAACGCTTTTGTTTAATTATGAAACAGACATGTAAATAAAGTACATATCTGTAACTTTATACTTGGACAATACCTCGTATTTTCAGAATTTACTTCTGCTTAAGACATATGTTTCTGCCATCTATAGGCGTCGTCAGTTAAGCTAATGAAGCAATGTATACAAATGATACAAATCTTTATAAATAGATCTGTATCTGTATATGACATTTAGCCGAACCGCCTATTAGATAAAGCAAATCTCATCCTATCAGGTGGCAATTATTTAATAGGTGACATCTGACGAACGAAAGAGACTTTACCGAAAAAAGCGATCTTTCATTTGACCCACTAAGCTGGTACGAAACGAAAACAATACGGGTGTAGTCCTTCAAAAACGAGCCAGATGGCGGTAAATATACAAAAAAAGGTTTTAAATATATCTATACGTTAATATGCCGTATAACGCTTTTGTTTAATTATTAAACAGACATGTAAATAATGTACATATCTGTAACTGTATACTTGGACAATACCTCGTATTTTCAGAATTTACTTATGCTTAAGACATATGTTTCTGCCATCTATAGGCGTCGTCAGTTAAGCTAATGAAGCAATGTATACAAATGATACAAATCTTTATAAACAGATCTGTATCTGTATATGACATTTAGCCGAACCGCCTATTAGATAAAGCAAATCTCATCCTATCAGGTGGCAATTATTTAATAGGTGACATCTGACGGACGAAAGAGACTTTACCGAAAAAAGTGATCTTTCATTTGACCCACTAAGCTGGTACGAAACGAAAACAATACTGGTGTAGTCCTTCAAAAACGAGCCAGATGGCGGTAAATATACAAAAAAGGTTTTAAATATATCTATACGTTAATATGCCGTATAACGCTTTTGTTTAATTATTAAACAGATATGTAAATTATTTACATATCTGTAACTGTATACTTGGACAATACCTCGTATTTTCAGCATTTACTTCTGCTTAAGACATATGTGTCTGCCATCTGTAGGCGTCGTCAGTTAAGTTAATGAAGCAATGTATACAAATGAAATACGAAAATACGAGATATTGTCCAAGTATACAGTTACAGATATGTAAATTATTTACATGTCTGTTTCATAATTAAAGAAAAGTATAAATATTATATGAATCAACAATAAATAATATATAAACAAAATCCAATCAAATAAGTAAAAAGGTTTAAAAAGGAACTATTTATTTGAATATTTAAGTACAGAGTATCTATTTACAACAAATAGGAAATATTTTGTAATATCAATGCACTAATTCTATTGTAAACATACGAAACTCATTATATATACATATTACACAAATACAGTAATGAATGATCGAAAAATTATTCTTTATGTCTTTACTTAAAATTAATCGGAATCGTCACTATCACTTGTATCAAAATAAATAAGAAGTTCTGCCATTTTATTTTTAACGATCACAACCTCCCTTTACCACCAGTCTTCTACATCATTTTCAGCACGGTTGATACAATTCTTCCATATTTCTGGTGTTAAATGTTCTAGTACATCCTACCATAGTCTCAAAACACTCTCTGCTCCTCCCCCATATATCCCTATATTATCGCCAAATTTTTTCGCAATTCATCAAACATTTTCAATTGCATTGAATATACAATGAATGGGGGTAATCTAAGTACGTTGTATCCATACTTTTCAGCCAACTAATCTGCCACACACTTTTCTTGGTCTATGCCTTAAATAATAATTAAGTTTAGCTAACAGGAGTTTTGGTTTCAAATTCAAAGAGTTGTGAGCATATTGTATTTTATTTTCATTCAACCAACCGTGGATGATATCAATCTTTATCGACATAGAAGTTGGGATACTTTTTTCAGTAACACTGCGGCAAGGTGCATTGTCCATGTTGATCAGAGATGGCTGCTTTAGATTTTTTAAGTAGCTGTTCTACAAACCATAGCAGAAAGTAACTTGAGTTCATTTCTCCATGATAGTGTAGATCATTTGCTTTTAGTGGATATGTAAGGGATGCTTCAAGTATAAATCTTTTTCGATTACCAGCATGAAAAATAATATATCCACAAAGCACCAAAACTAGACCAAGAATAATATGAGATTGTTCCATTAGTGCTCCGCGAGGGTCATCTTTTTCCAACGGAAACCAATGTTACCTAAAATTATTGATAAAGATGTTCTACCACTAATTATATATGCTTCTCTCTTGTAGGGTATCATGTAAAGTGTTATGCGTAACGTCTTGTTCTGAAGGATAAATATATGATGTGATTATGATATAATGAATTACAAAAAATGGAACTTACTATTTCAATACATATCATATATTATCATAGATTGTATTCCGAATAGCCATTTGATCAAAGTCATCAGTATTACTGACTGTTTTTTTTCGATCCCATGTTTTTTTGGGGGTAACTGCTCAAGGGTCTACCTTCTTTAATATCTTTCGATATAACCGAAAGAGTACTAGAACGAAGTAGCAAAGCATTAGCAAGTAGCAGTAAATATATTATTTTTTTTCAAAACAAATGTCCTTTTTAACTCATATATTTTACCCTTCGTATATCCCTTGGACTACCATGATCACGTTTTTTCTCAAACTAGCAAATCAAGGAAGCAACACGCTTCTTTTATTGAGAATTCAAACATTTCGACACTCTGAGGTTAGATCTAGAACTTTTCACCAGATAAGCGCAAGACAACCGATTACTATCATGATGTGAGTGTTGTTTTGAGGAAAAAACATTTAAGATTGATATAAAAGCGCGAAGTTTAAATAAAAGATAATAAGTACACCGTAATAAGGAGAAAACCGAAAGCAATTAATTCAAACGAATTCAAATATCAATTCTCAACAGCATAAATGTCAACAGCGATTTTTATGTTGGAAATGCGAATTTTGGAGGGAGTAATATGCGAATACATTTGGTTTTTAATAATGGCATGATTCGCACCTTTACAGTGAACCGAGTATAACTTAATAAGTCTGCTTATCAGTGGCATGTTATTCAAATCGATTATAATAAATATAAATTATAAACAAAATAAAAAAAATAGTTACAAATGCTTACATCTGAATAATACAAATATTTATTACGTAACAGCATTTAAATATCAAAATTTTGTGAGAATTAAAATTAAAAGTAGTGAAAAACATGGAATAATAAAATATGGAATATATTTTTACAAACATATTTGATAGATATTACAAATCAAGAATTATACTTATATGTATCACTTCTCAAATCACAGTTACTATAATAATTACTAAAAATGATGTCCTTGATGCTCAATATACAAATTTATTCTCCTTTTCATATTGTCGAACACATTTTGCAATATTTCTTGCAAAATGCAAGAAAAGTTGCAAAGAAAAGTTTTATCAAATATCCAAATAAATAAAAATCTAGGGGTGTTAAATCCGGTGATCTTGGAGGCCATAAACTCTGAGTAATAATTCTGTCGCGGTAAACTCGTCACAGAACAGAGTCTAAAACACCTAGAGAAGAAGGAAAACAATTTTTACCGTTCTATTTATTTATACTGTCATATTTTTAAACATTTATAAATAATTGTAAAACATAAAGTTCATCAGAATTAAAAGACGAGCTTAACTGTACTAAATTTTTTTTGATTTTACGTTTGTGGCAAAAGTTTTAAATTTGCTGTTCATTATTGATCGTATAGTATCAAGACTAATTTTTTTGTTCATTAAATATAATTTACTTTATTTCAGATTTATATGGTCTAATAGACTACTTGCAATACTTAGGGAACATTGCTAATATACAATAAATGACACAATAAATAATATTAATTTCAATTATTCACCCTCTATCCAAAAATAAATGTAATCATTGATATAAAATAAAACGCCGGCTAATTATAATTGTTTAAATAATTTATTTCAATCAATATACTATCCTTCAGTTTTGATACAGCTTTTAGCACAGTTTTATAAGTATTGATTTTTAAGTTACTCTTAATAGTCGTAGTCACTGCCACGGTGCCATCTTGCTACTTTCTTTACTGCAAGAGATTCCCTTAAAAGAAGAGAAGAAAATCGGAAGAAGCTAAATAAGGTGAATACGGTATGTAATCCAAAATCCAAATTTGGTTTATGCTCAAAAACTGTGTCACAATAGTCGAAAGGTGATACGGCGCATTATCATGAAAAAATGATCAAGATGAAACTGCCCATTAATCATTTTAGCCGTTTAATTAAGATTTGATGAAATAGCACATTTTTTTCTATTAACTCCATTCATCCAGTTTTTTTGGTGTCACAAGTTTAGATCGTCCTCAAATGTCTGATCATTTTGAAAAAATTTAAAGAAAATTCTCCTCAACTTTCTGTTTTACTCGTGGTTCACGAAAAAATATTTACGTCTGTAGCCCTCAGACAACTGCACTTTTTATTTATAGACAATTTATTAAAAAGTTAGTACTAACACGTGTTTCAGTTTGAACCCTTCCTTAGGGGTGTATCCAGGCAGGCTTTAATTATTTTCTTTGTTACTTAAAAGCTATAAGTCGACTTTATTTTAATTTAAATATATAATAGTGAATACAAAACAGAAAAGGATACTTACATTTTTTTAAAAGAGTTATTAAGATCCTACCTGAGATGAGACAACAAATGCTTTTCAATTAAGTTAGCTGAAACTGACATCTTTACACTAATCGACCTAAGCATCGACCGATTTGACGTAGGCGAGAAGTTTAAAAAAGTTAAGTAAAGCTATATAACATCATTAACTCGTCTTAAATAATTTTCAAATACTTTATTCATTTAATTTACATTCTTTCGAGGTGTTATTTATTATATTTTTGACTGACCAACGTAGGGCTTATTTATTACATTTATTATTTATTACAGCATACCAAGAAAGTGTAAAAGAAAATTGTAATTATAGATTCCTACTTTGTTAGTTTCTAAATGCCTCGGTCTGGCGTTGATAATTCTGCTTGTCAGTCTAAGAGCTAGAATTTGTTGTCAAACTCAGAAGGAAGTGTCGGTGTCAGTCGCTTTCAGGAATGGAAACAAGTAAATAATCAACAAACATATCTTTATTAATAGTTATTAAACAAAATTAATTAAATTTAAGTGTAGGTGATTCGTTTTTATATACGGTTACATAACCTGAAGTATGTCAGGACATTCGAAACATGTAACAAAACAATTGTAAAAATGGCTAAATAATAATTCTAAAATAATGATTTTATTTTTTAAGGAAACGCAAGAATACTACGTCTACTTTCAAAATGCTATTGGTTTCTAATGTATGTAAAACTACGAGGATTAAATGTTATTTTTGCCGCGAGCAATATAATTTCAAGTGTCTAAGCGCGGTGATTCTAAAGCAGAGGTATGTACACTTACAATTCCTATACTGACAATAATAATTATTTGATTTAAATCTTTTTCATTTACTAAGTCGATTTTAATAGTAGTGGTTAATATTTACTTGAAAAATTCGCATGTAATGTGTACATAAAACTACCTGATAGGTACTTTGTTTTGAGATTATATCCAATCCTTTTCTATCTTTCAGATAATGCCTCGCCTTGATTGGTCCGTGAATGCTTCGTCTGAATTGGTTCTTTCAAAAAAAAAGATGCCAATTTCAATAACTCTTCAAACCTGTACCTGGCGCTTGGACTAGATCACTCCTTCGTGTGGTTCGGGTTAAGTATTTTCCTTACCAAATTCGGTGTGAGTTGTGTCCTAGGTGCAATTCTTCTTAAATTAAAGATTTTATTTATCTCAACTTGTACAGTTTTTCAGCAATATACACACATAAATATAATCTAGGGGACAATCCTTTATTTCCTAGAACTTTGTGAGCCATATATAACAAATGATTTGTAATGTCATTTTAAACGTCAATAAAATTTGCTGCTGGTGTTTCGACAGTTTAAGTGCGTGAACGTCATACAGAACGCACAAGAGCAACTCGACCAATTTATGACAGATACTTGAGACTTTGTGTATTAAGAAACCGTAACATTACGGTGACAAAAATTAGTGATTCAACTTTACGACATTCATGATGTGTTAATAAGCGATCAAGCAGTGAAGAATAAACTCAATGCAGATAGTCTTAATGCCCGTCGTTCTCTGAGAGTTCTTGCTTTGTCGAGAGGAAATCACGGAAGAAGATTAGAATGGGCGCAGCAACACTTAAATTGGGATCAACAAAACTGGGCATTTATTTTGTTTTCTGACGAATCCCGATTTGGTTTACGGTCAGATATAAGAAGAACAAGAGTGTGGAGATGTTTCGACAATGCAGAACGATTAGCTACATCGCAAACTGTTCACAGCTTTCAAGGTGTTACTGTAATGGTATGAGGTGGAATATCTCTTGTTGGAAGAACTGACCTCGTTCTCTTGAATCGGTATTTAAACGCCATTGACTATCGGGACATTATCCTTGAAAAGGTTGTACTGCAAGAATTGGTGAAAATTTTCAACTCCTGCCCAACAATGCGCATTCACATACTACAGGTATCATTCGTGCATTTCTTCAAAACCACGCAATTAATATTTTGCCATGGCCAGCGCAATCACCTGATTTAAATCATATAGTACACGTATGGGATTTACTGCAAAGGAGCATACTGCACCAAAATCTAGTCTTTGAAGCAAAACAACAATTATATCAGTGTTTCGTAGAACAGTGGAATTCCATCGATCAACAAGAGCTAGACCACTTGCTTATGGGTATGCCAAACAGGTGCAGAAAGGTAGTCAACACTCGTGGAGGTCCCACAGGGTACTGACATTGAACTCATTTCCACATGTTATTGTTTGCAAAATCTATTATTTTTCAAAATTATTTCTAAATAAACAGACATTTCTCATTAAGTACTCTTAACTGTTTCTCAAAGTAAACAACTAAACTAATGATGGTCGGCTTATATATTCACATATAACAAACAATTATTCACCTATGTGGAGCAGAAATGCATTTCCTTGCTTGTCCCTAGATTATTTTGATGTGTGTATTTAAATTAGGTTTTCTTTACTCGTAACTATTTGAAATTTATTCTTAAATTTGCCCTAACTCTTATTTTATATTTTTTAGACGTTTTCTATTTGATCGCCTTAAAATAAACCACTTTTACTTAATTTTCAAACTTCGCAAAATGGAACGTACGATAAAAAGGCGAATCTCCCTTTTTTTAAGCGTCCCTATGAAGTTGATTTGTAAAATATTCATTTGACTGAAGTTGTTTAACATTTAAAATTAGTAAAATAATAATAAAATTTAAATAATTAAAATTAATTTAAATACCTTGCTTAGTAATAATAATAATTAGTATGGATACGTTTTTACATTATTTTTTAGCATTTCAATGATATTTGTTTCCTATTCTATGAATGCGTGAATGATGTTATACCTTGCCAACTAAATACAATTTTATTATGGTTTCTTTTTTTATGAATACATACTTTTGCTTGGTTCATTAAATATTTTGATAGATAAAATATAAAATTCAATATTGACATTTAATGGGCTAACTATACGTTTCATATACACATAATTCTACTACTATCCGCTGATTGTCATGATATATATCTTTGTCGATAATTTATCTTAATCATGGCCCTCAGCTATCCCACAATAATATATTTATAAAGATAAATATTTCTTGATCTTTGTATATTATAGTAGATTTATACATAACTTTGACATGAATATACTGTCATTTATAATTCTTTGGTAAAGGCAATATTTACCGAAACATGTAAGAGATTATTTTGAATATATACATATTAAAGTAAAACATACCTTAAATCGCCGAATATCTAAATCTACTTTATATATATATATATGCATATATATATATATATATATATATATATATATATATATATATTAAAATAATAGACTTTTTTATTGGTTTAGCGACCTTTAATGACTTTTAATGTTTTCTTCTACGACGTTTCGACTCTTATTATTATTGAGTCTTTTTCAAGTAACTAGAAACAAAAATTAATACAATGAAGAGTAAGAATATTAACATCAATCCTCAAACAGAGACTAGAAAGGTACACTGAGAAAAAACTAGGAGACTACCAACAAGGATTTAGAAAAGGCAGATCAACGATAGACGCAATACATGTCATGACCCAAACAATAGAAAAATGTTACGAACATAATATAGAACTTCATTCACTTTACATAGATTTCAAACAAGCATTTGATAGTATAAACAGATCGAAATTACTAAAAGAAATGAAAGAAATGGAAATACCCTCAAAGTTAATAAGACTTACTGAAATGACGATGAAGGGATTCAGAGCAAGAGTTCTAACTAATGAAGGCGTAACAGACGAGTTAGAGATAGATAATGGTGTCAGACAAGGAGACGCATTGTCAACAACGCTCTTCAATATCGCACTGGATGGAGTGGTCAGGGCAACCGAAATCAAGAAAAGTATTATACAAAGTTCGGTACAACTCATTGGGTACGCAGACGACATGCCATAGTCGCAAGAAGCAGGCAAAGCCTAGAGGAAGCACTATTGAAGATAGCAGAAGAAGCGAAAATTAGAGGACTAGAAATAAACAAAGATAAAACAAAATACATGATCACTACCAGAAGAAAGATAAACAGAAACGTGATACAAATAGGTGAATACCAATTTGAGAGAGTGGAAAATATAAAATATCTGGGGGTAAACATAAACAGTAAAAATGATAGGAGTACCGAAATCAAAGCGCGCATACAGGCTGGAAATAGAGCATATTGGCGTTATCAGAGGTTTCTAAATGACAGAAACTTAAGCAAAAACACCAAGCTAAAAATGTACAAAGTAGCAATAAGGCCCGTAGTAACATATGCGGCGGAAACAATGTGCCTTACCAGCAAGGACGAAGAAAACCTAGAAATATTTGAGAGGAAAATCCTGAGGAAGATTCTGGGGCCAAAGAAAATGGAAGGAGAAGAACAATACCGTATATGGTGGAATCACGAAATAAGAAACATCATGGAAGGAGAGGATATGGTGAAATATATTAAGATGCAAAGGCTAAGATGGTGGGGACACATAGAAAGAAGAACAGAGGAGACGATAATCAGGAGAATAAAAGACTGGAAACCGGTGGAGGACAGACCGAGGGGGCGACCCAGAACAAGGTGGGAGGACCAAGTAATGGGAGATGCAAAAAAATTGAAGATAAGGAACTTAACCGAGATAGCTAGAAATAGGGAGGAATGGGGAAGGATCGTGAAGAGAGCGAAAACCACCAATTTATGAAACTATCGAAACCAAGCGGAGTTATTCACCGCAAAACAATGAATACAAGAGCTCCACTCTAGGAGCGGCCCTATTCCGAAAGGAATGTTTGGCCGATTATATATATATATAAATATTTCTTGACCTTTGTATATTATAGTAGATTTATACATAACTTTGACATGAATATACTGTCATTTATAATTCTTTGGTAAAGGCAATATTTACCGAAACATGTAAGAGATTATTTTGAATATATACATATTAAAGTAAAACATACCTTAAATCGCCGAATATCTAAATCTTCATTTATAATTCTTTGGTAAAGGCAATATTTACCGAAACATGTAAGAGATTATTTTGAATATATACATATTAAAGTAAAACATACCTTAAATCGCCGAATATCTAAATCTACTTTATATATATATGCATATATATATATATATATATATATATATATATATATATATATTAAAATAATAGACTTTTTTATTGGTTTAGCGACCTTTAATGACTTTTAATGTTTTCTTCTACGACGTTTCGACTCTTATTATTATTGAGTCTTTTTCAAGTAACTAGAAACAAAAATTAATACAATGAAGAGTAAGAAAATATGTTTGAATTTGTGTGAGTGCATTAACAATTAAAATTAAAAGTAAATTACTTATATATATATATATATATATATATATATATATATATATATATATATATATATAAGTGTTTAGATAATTTCTTGGCTGTTTATTAAATATAACAATTGATAAATAAATTGTTATATATATATATATAGTGATTATTGAGGTTTTATTATAATACTTATTACAATATAATTTATTGTTGCTATTATGTTATAAAAACTAAGTTCCTATACATTATTTTAAAATATTATACTTAAAAAAACAGGTACAAAATAGTCTAGCAAAATATCTTTATAAATCAAGTTTATTGCTGAAACGACTGAAAGTAATTAGAATATATATTACATTAGTTTCGCAAGGATAACAACTGTTTAACAAGGAACGCTACAAGCAGAGTAATTGCTGTATTTCTTCCCAGCAAAGTTACCCCTTGAGTCCATAAATTATATAGAGCAAATGTTATCAATCCAGCTAAGGGGAGCACATCACCTTTTTCTAACTCCTATAATAACTAATTTCCTTATTTCTATTGGCATGCAATATTATATAATAAAAAAACATGTAGTTAGTAAATGCCATCATTAAATATTCGGGAATATGGAATGAAAAAGCAATACTTTATTGCATATATACGACTTTCGAAAAGTAACAGCGGATCGTTTGTTTGTTGTATCACTTGCATCTTCTCCTATTTACTGAATAAACTACAAGAATCTCTAGGCAAAGACTGGGACTGAATTTAATACTTATTTCTGCGCGATGAACTATAAAATACTAAAAGGCCGAAAATATTATCTAAGTACGTTTCTTTTATTTTTAAAAGTGACAATCGTCACAAATTATTTATTTTGAGTTTGCCAGCGCTCAAAAGTTCTGACATTCTTACTACACTTTCAAAAATCGTGATGCATGAAATAAAAGAGTCAAGATATGCTATCAAATTTTGTGTTTGTCTGAGAAAATCCGCAACTAAAACTTTTTCCATGAATGAAACGGGTTATGCCAAATCTACTCGTTTTCGATTACAAAAAGAATTTAAAGAGGGCGGATATGCTACGAGTTAAATAGTGGTCCAGGTGCTCCAGTTAGTATGCTAACTGAGAAAACCATCAACACTGCAACAGTAATAATTCACACAGATTCAAAGCTCGCCAGTGTATGGTTTTTGTTTTGAAAGAACTTTTGTAACAAAAACGACATTAAAAGGCGGCTCTTTCAAATGGAATTAGGTGCTGTTAATGCTTTAGAGGCGATTGTGAAAAAGCTCTCAAAGAGTACGTTTCACCATATCTTTAAACTATCGCAGCACTGCTTGGACAAGGTTATTGCACTAGAATGAGACTATACAAAACGTGATAAAAATATGGTTATTTAAGATAAATAATACATAAACTTTTGATAGTACTGGGCCAAGCCTGTATCTAAAATCTTTCGTACATAAAGCAGCAGAAATTTTTCTAGTGCCTATGCAATCGATAACCTTGACTACTCCATAGAAAAATGTATTTTATTATCTTTTCGTGGTTGAAGTTATATGCACTTATATATTCTCACTTACGTGAAATCCTATTTCGTGAAAATCCATCCAAAGTACTGCTAAGTACATAGAATTTTTAAACGTACTTATGTAAGAACAATCTAAGGATTTGATTAACTAACTTTTAACTAAATTTTTGAAGTAATTTAAAACACACAAATCCAATTTTAGAACATAATAGTTATGTGTATGCTTTAGAGCTTCAGTTAAACAATGCACTCAAATGCTTAATGCGTGTTTCTCGCGCTTGACAAGAAAGAATTGCGAACCTTATTTAGACCGATTGATAGTATGTGAGGGAAAAGACAACAAAATCTACACAGAATTACAAAACATGCAGCAAAGCCCTCACTTCATCCACAGAACTTTTGGAATGGCTGCCCGAGGATGGTTGAAAAACTTTTATAACAATATCTAAGATTCTGGAGACATCCCTAACATCCTCCGGAAATTAAAAATGCCAGCAATATTAAAACCTGGTAATTCCTCGGAAAATCATCGCTATAAACTTCTAGAACGGCTTATCTACAATAGAATAGCGCCAGCCGCCGACGAGATTATTAAGATGCAAACTGGTTTCAGAATGCAAAGGAACTGCTGCGACTAAGTCTTGGCATTAACAACACACCTTGAAACAGGTTTTCAAAAGGGCCTGAAAACCTCCGCTGCTTTTGTTGATCTCTCCAGTGCCTTTGACACTCTGGAAGAACGGAGTATTTTTAAATTCAAAAAAATCATTCCATGTGCTAAATTAAGCAAGCCAGAATATGCTGAGCAATCGCAATTGTAGTCTGGCTAAACAACCGTACTAGTAATGGCAAAACCTTGAATAATGGCCTTCCTCAAGGCTCAGTTCTGGCTCCTTTAATGTTCAACATTTACACCAATGATCTTCCATCCACAAAATCACGAAAATTTCTATATGCAGATGACCTGGCTTTATGCACCCAAACCAAGAATTTAGAGGATGGAGAACTTCAACTTGCTGAATATCTGCACGAATATTAGAATAAATAGAGGATACAACCAAACCCCTAAAAATCCAAATCGCGCGCCTCTCATTTGTGTAACGAGGAAAAGAACACAGAACTGAATGTGAATTTGGTGGTAGTCGGATCAACCAATACTCCAACCCTAAATATCAGGGCCTAACGTTAGATCGGTCTCTGACGTTCAAGCAGCACCTATATAAAACTTCTCAAAAGGTGAAGACCGGTAATAATATATTACATAAATTTACCACCGATCCATGGGTAGTGAATGGGTAGACTTTGCGAGCGGCAGCCATTGCACTGGCTTACTTTCCTGCTGAATACAGTTCTACTGTCTGGTATCGAAGCTCTCAACCCAAGCTAGTAGATATTCAACTTAATGATGCAATGAGGATCGTCACAGGTACCATTAGATCCATTACCAGCCTCTGGTTACCGATTCTTTCTAACATTGAACATCAAATATTAGACGTCTCGCTGCAGCACAGAATGAATGGGCTAAGGCTTCCAATAACATTGATCTTCCCACACGATGAATTGGAGAGCATCTCCGGGGCCCGGCTCAAATATAGGAGACTGATTTGGCTAGATACGGAAGTTCAGCAGTGATTCCTGAATAGCCCTCCTCGAACAAAACCCTGAATTGGGGAATTTCTAACCCTTCAGAACCCCTGGCGGGCTCAACCCTCCTACGTAGGCAATGGCCTCAATTGAATATGTTCCGCACAGGTAACGGAAAGTGCAAATAAATGTTGTATAAATAGAAACTAGCAGATACTAGCTTCTGCGATTGCAGATACGTGAAACAAACTATGGCCCACATAGTAAACGATTGCCCCAGAAAAAGTTTTCCCGGTGGCATCCACGAGCTGAGTAAAGCAACTCCTGCAACTCTTAACTAGTTAAAAAATTTAAATGTTACTGTATGAATTAGTTTTATGGCCCTTTTTTGTCGTACAAGTGATTTGTACACAATCATCTAAATTTTGCTTGTCATACTAAATAAATAAATCCACAGAAAAATTCTTGATTTATTTTGAGCGTAAGACATTTTCTTAAATGTATCACGCTTTTTTAATAGAAAAAGAATATCCTAATGAATAGAGGGTTAAAGGTGCCATGAACTCCTTCATAAACTCAAAAGATTCAGGTTCTGCTGTTGTCAGAAGTGTATTCAATTACATGGAAACTAAGTATCTTTAAATCCTATTAATCTAATCTAATATTTTACACTCGCTAACATGATACTTGTGTTACTAATAAAAATCAAGTGTTTAAATAAATTTTCCCTTTAAGTACGGTTCGCGACATAAAAAACGGGACACTTTTTTTATCTATTGTGACAGTACTTTGTTACATCATACTAACTGAATAATGACAAATGCATAACCTTATATTCATGGCTACTAATATTTACAAAAGACTGACTTACAAAACTAAGCTACTGTCAAAATCGTAATAAGACATGTCCCGTTTTTTTTGAAGCGGACAGTAGGTGGGTAGAATTTGAACGTAACTGCGATATAACTACCAACCACCTCGGTTGTCACTAGCTGTTTAATATAAAATAAAACTCACAAAACATGTTACAGTGATCAACTAGTAACATTTATTATTTGGACATGTATAAGTTTAAGTAATATATTAAAAGCTATGATACGACTTTTCAACTCAAATCTAATTAACCCTAGGACTACCAAGCAGATTCAATAGACCCGAAACGATTTCTAACCATTGCTTTATCGTACTTATGGTTGGGGTAATTTACTGGTACTAATAGACTTTTTGGACGAGTTATAGCTTTAAAATTTTGAACAGAAATTATTTTAGAAAGAATTGTTTTGTCAGTATAAAAATAATTTCGCGATTTACCAACCGGGTCCGTTGGATCCATATATCGTTGACTGCGTAAATGCACGTAAAGCGAGTATGTTTCACAATGATAGTGGTTCGCTTATAAATTCCGGACTTCCCCGCTGCTGCTAAACCTTTCTTTGCATTCCCAGATGTATACAGAAAGGGGAAATCTCTTTATCATTAGTGGTTGCCGAATCTGTGTAATGTTACTTTGTTACTGTGAATAAGACAAAATTTATATTTTGTTCAGTCGTGATGTGCGATTTGATATTTTAGCATCATTTTTTATCAATTGTCAGGTAGTTATTTCTGAATCTTTTATTGCGGCTTTTTGCTACTTTGCGTTTTACTGATTACGGAAAATGGATCGTAGAAATAAGAAATACCTTACACAACAACAGCTAGAGGCGATAGTAGCCGAAATGAGTCACGAAATGAAGCTTCAGACGACGATGGAGAGGTAGATGCAGTCGAAGGCCTCATCGATGCAGGTGATGCAAGCACAGCAGAAGAATCAGTTTACGAAGAATCTGCTGAGAGCAGCGATGATGACCACAACAGAAATCCGGCTGGTGCTACCAAGATCCTATTTTACCTAATCACGAAAGGTAACACACAATATTTTACGAGAACGTTCAGACCCGACAGGTTTTGAAAATCGCGGGATCGATACACCTGCTTCTTTTTTTTTAATTTATTTTCGTAAACCTCTTCTTGAAATGATCCTAAAGTGGACGAATGAAGAAGGAGAAATTGCTTTCGGCAAAAAGTGGATAAAAATGAATTGAAGAAATTTATAGGAGTTTTGATACTAATAGGTGTATACAAATTCTACGATTCAGCATAAAGAAGAAGAAAAAGGAGTGGTGACAAAATAGCACCAATACCGGAATGCTTTGAGTTATGGAATACTTATTTTCGAGATACGTATGTATCAAATTGGCGTATAACGGTTGATGAACAGCTTGTAACTTTCAGAGACAGATGTCCCTTTAGACAATATATTCCATTAAAACCTGGACGATATGGAATAAAATTTTGGGCCATTTGTGATAGTGTAACAATCTATGCATGGAAACTGTAAATTGATCCTGCAAAGCAGGGAGGGGAAAGAGACAAGAATCAAGGCGAAAAGGTTGTAAAACGTTTACTAGAAGATATTGAAAACTCTGGAAGGAATGTCACCTGCGACAATTTCTTTACGTCGCACAATCTTGCAAAGTATTTGTTATCAAAAAGCCTAACATTAGTTGGTACGATCCTTAAAAATAAGCCTGAATTGCCATCTTCATTTGTTGATCCAAATAATCGTCAAGTGTTTTCCACACAGTTTAGTTTTACAGACGATGCGATATTTATTTCGTATTGCCCAAACAAACGCAAGCTTGTAACGTTGCTGAGTACTCTACATAGTGGGAAAAATGTTGATAATTGCCAAAAAAAAAAGAAACCTCAGGTAATCCTGGACTACAATAAAACACAAGGTGGCGTAGACAACATGGACAAGTGACACGATCATACACCGTGAAAAGGATGACGAAGAGATGGCCTCCTGTAGTTTTTTATAACATGATAGACATCCGCGCCATAAACGCATACATACTATGGAAGCTCTTGAAACCTAATTCAGGTTTTGATATGAAAAAGAAAAGAAACTTTCTAATTGAGCTAGGAAAGGAGCTAGCAGAATACGAGGACCACAAAAAACTAGAAGCAGAAGCAGAAACTGAAGCTTCTACTAGTGCTGAGATTCCAAGAAAGCAGAAGAGATGTGATGTTTGTCCATCTTCAAAATACAGAAAAACAAGAACAACTTGTACACGTTCTAAAACCAATGTATGCGGTGAACACTCAGTAGTTATGTACGAGGTGCATTCAAGTTCTAAGGCCTCCGATTTTTTTTCTCCAGGCTGGAAACAGATAGAAGCATGTGCATTGTTTTAAAATGAGCGTGCTTTCGTTGTCAATACGTCACAGAGATGGCAGCACTGTACGGCAGATGGAATTGTAGCGGCGGCGTCGAGAATGAGAACTGGTTTAGATACTTAAAATGGCTACGTTTTCCTTACTTGAACAGCGTGCAATCATTCGTTTTCTGAATTTGCGTGGTGTGACACCAATTGAAATTCAACGACAGTTGAAGGAGACATGTGATGATGGAGTTATGGATGTGTCGAAAGTGCGTTCGTGGGTGCGACAGTTTAATGAAGGCAGAACATCGTGTGACAACAAACCGAAACAACCTCGGACTCGCACAAGCCGGTCTGACGACATGATCGAGAAAGTGGAGAGACTTGTTTTGGGGATCGCCGAATGACAGTTGAACAGATCGCCTCCAGTGTTAGCATTTCCGTGGGTTCTGTGCACACAATCCTGCATGACGACCTGAAAATTCGAAAAGTGTCCTCCAGGTGGGTGCCACGAATGCTGACGGACGACCACAAGGCTGCTCGTGTGGCATGTTGCCAAGCAATGTTGACGCGCAACCAAGGCATGAATGGGACTTTCTTTTCGTCGATTGTGACAATGGATGAGACGTGGATGCCATTTTTCAATCCAGAAACAAAGCGCCAGTCAGCTCAATGGAAGCACACAGAGTCACCGCCACCAAAAAATTTCGGGTAGCCGCCAGTGCTGAAAAAATGATGGTGTCCATGTTCTGGGACAGTGAGAGCGTAATCCGTAACAATTGTGTTCCAAAGAGCACTACGGTGACAGGTGCATCCTACGAAAATGTTTTGAAGAACAAGTTCCTTCCTGCACTGCAACAAAAACGTCCGAGAAAGGCTGCGCGTGTGCTGTTTCACCAACAACAACTTTGAAGTGATTTCTCATGCTCCCTACTCACCTGACCTGGCTCCTAGTGACTTTTGGCTGTTTCCAACAATTAAAGACACTGTCCGTGGCCGCACATTCACCAGCCGTGCTGCTATTGCTTCAGCGATTTTCCAGTGGTCGAAACAGACTCCTAAAGAAGCCTTCGCCGCGGTCATGAAATTATGGCGTCGACATTGTGAAAAATGTGTACGTCTGCAGGGAGATTACGTCGAGAAGTAACACCAGTTTCATAGTTTTCGGGTGAGTAGTTAGTTAGAAAAAAAATCGGAGGCCTTAGAACTTGAATGCACCTCGTATAAGGAATGTGTTTAACCCACCTTTACTTTTATGTAAGTCATTTATATATTTTATTTACAATATTTATGTCTTATTATTATTACTGCTTCGGTTTATTCTAATACTCTTTTCTTATGATGAATAAAATAAAAGTCAAATATAATAATGCTTACGCTATATTGAATTCTAAATAATCACCGAATATTCGCTCGAACCCATCATATAGTAATACGGGTCGAATTGACCCGCGCGGTAAATAGCGATAGGCGGTTTTCCTGGTAGTCCTAGGGTTAAAAGTGGAGATTTATAGAATTTCTTTTTATCAGGGTGGCCACTTTCGTGCTTATAATACTTGGCATAAGGAAAAGTTTGTATCATCCAGGATCTCAACAACCAATAAAGCTTTTTTTGTGCGGTGTTTTTAAAATAATTCTCATATACACATTATGAGGATTATTTACTGTACATTATACTCACGTCTGCCAGTGTTTTTCACTAAAATTTACTGGGCTCGGCTGGCGTACCTGATATGGTATAAGTAGTATAAGATCCAAAGATTTGAAACCTCCCAATTCAGTCAGTTTTGAAGCTAGAGCGTCACGGGTGATATCAGTCGGCGAGATACGCTGTTATGTCTCAACTATGGATAATTGCAAATCCGTAGAAAAGATGTTCCAAAAAGTACAGAAATAGATCTTTGCTCCTCGACTTTTTTTCAGGGGAATGAATATTGCTCGACAGAGGTATGATTTTCAGAATCTCCATAGTCGATAGCGTTGGACATATTTTTTTTTTCATATTGAAAAAGCATGTTTGTAAATAGATATATGCAAATATATGCAAATTTGGAAAGTAAAGTTCACCCGAATTAAGAATCCTAGCTATTTTAATTAAAGGGCTGAAAATGTGTAAAAGCAATCTACATTATATACAACAGATGACACTTTTTTCCTTTTTAAAAATCTTTATTAGATGCTAAGCTATTAACAATTTTCGGGAACACTGTACAAATTTTCAAATTGTACGCGGTCTGCTGGTTATCAGGTTTGGCCTTGGACTACATGATGCGAGTTCAAGTCCATTGAGACGAGATCGTTTTTTTGTTTTCATGTTTTATTATGTAAACTGTATTAGAGATTTTTAATTTTGACTTTATTTTGCTCCGGCTAAGTTTTCTTTAGATAGAAATTAATTAATCAGTTGTAACTATCAATTTATTTGACACCTGCAAAACCCATAAATCAAACGCACGAATAGCTTTTGGGTTTACCCTTCCCAACCATATATCTGCATGAATTTAAGATAACTTTGAACTAATAACATTTCTTTGTCATAGTGCAATGTATTCTCCAAAAAGATTATGGACTAGTTTGTTGCAAAATGCCCCGATAGGACAGAAAAAAAAGTAAATATACTTCATGTACTTGTGTGTTTGAGCAAATAAATGTGGTAGACAAGAAGGTGTCAAGCTAATAAAAGTATATTTTGTCCTTCTTTTGGCATCATTTATAAGATATTCTTAGGACATTTTTTGCAGTCAGAAATCCACAACTTTTATCAGCTTGACACCTCCATGTCCACCACTCTTATTTGCTTAAGGACTCAAAACACATGAAGTACATTTACCTTTATTTGTCCCATCCGGGCATTTTGCAATAAACTAGTTTAGTTACGATTCTTTCTTTGGAGACTGTGGTTAAGTAAAAAACTTAAAAAAGGTATATAACCCCTTACCACAATTTTTAATCGTATGCTACCTACGCGATCTAAAATAGTAGCGCACGCTAACAACAAGGCTGACGCTTGATGTTCAGCGAATACCTCTCTCTCTCGGGCTGACCCACCTGAAGGTGGACGCTCCACAGAAATGCCCCTACCGACTAACTCGTATGAAGGAGAGCGTGTGGGATCAAAGATCGCTCGTTGGTAAAAGAAAAGGCGCCACCGCATAAAGTCCACGGCAGGCGCACCCCGTATACACGGCTGCGGGTGGAGCTAGGTGGCCTCAGTCGCAAAAGAGAGAAGTATTCCCCCACACCTTGATGCTGCCGAAAACGTGAAACTGTGATCTCCTTAGCACTCGCAAGGAAAGAAATCAAACACGCAAATCCAAACAACAAATATCTTTAATAATCTAACAAAGCATCAATAACAAACGTATTCTCAGGTTTTAAACAATTTACAAAAAAAGTAATCAGGAATCTAACATCAGTATCAAAATAGATCAAAATTCCAAAAGGTGTACGTATCTACAACTTGGTAAAGATGGCTAAGTATAAAATTATCAAAATGTATACAAAAATATAAGAAAGGTTAAGCCAACTCAAAATTATAATACGAACGAGGTTAAGCCTCTCTGTATGTAGTGACAAAATAAGTTGAAAGAATATAAAGTGTCTAGAACAAAATTAAATACCCACAAAATATTTAAACACCGGGTATATAAATTTAAAGTATAAATAAAGTAATATATAAAATATCTATCAGAGATAACGCTATATGAATCTGACAATGAGCAAAAGTGCACGAAAGTAAATCAAGCACAGGTACACTAAATGTGATAGCAACACCCTGTATAACAGGTTAAAAATAAACACAAATAAATTATACGTCAAATTAACAAAGAAAAGGTAATTCGAGAGAACGGTAGTGGGAATTCTTACAGTAGTTCTGTACAAAACGATTACAAAAAAAAAAAAGTAATCACTGATTTAAAATTCGACGTACTCACAAATTAAACGGAAGCTCCACTCATGGTACGAGCCTCATGAATATGTTAAAGTCAAATGATATGGTTGCAAGATTCATAAACTACTTTATAGATAAAGAAATGTAAATGTGTATAATCTAATGATATTTTACCTTACTAAATTAATTTAGGGGGTGAAGCCCTTAATTTGATTAAACAAGTGATAGGATCACAACTAAAATATAGTAGAGAAAGGAGAAGCCCCTCTCTGTAGTTTATTAGAAATAATTAAACAAAAGTTTACAATAAATAATAAAAATAAATTAAAACACTTGGCTTGTTTCACTATGAGATTTATTTAAATTCTCTAACATTTGTTTCGGCTGTTATGCCATTCTCAAAGAGATCTATAAATCTAACTTAAAGACTATCGCACTTGTTCTTATATATTGTCTGTTCTTGTGTGTAGTGGGGGTGGTACTATATTGTGTATTACGGTGTCTATAAAGGGTGTATTGGCATATTCTATCTGTGTGTTGGTGATTAATAGATTTTGTTTTTTCGCTATTTTTATTTCTAATATTTCTAGGAGGTCCAATCTCTTGCTTTTTGTGATATTGTGTATTAAGTCGCAGTTATCTATATCGGGGAAGTGGTTGAGTTCTATACAGTGTTCGGCAAAGCCTGTGTTTTTCTCACTATATAAAATTGACTTTTTGTGTTCTTTAACTCTGTTTTTAATGGCTCGTCCACTTTGGCCGATATAGATAGCTTCACAGTCTTTACATTTTAATTTATAAACACCTGATTGGTCCATTTTATCTCTTTTATCTTTGTTGTTGCTAATCATTGTTCCCAAATTTGTTTTATTTACCCAGCTTATTTTGATATCTAATCCTTTTACTATTCTGTTTATTTTATTAGTGAGTTGGGGTATGTATGTAATTTTGTGCCATCTTTGTATATTTTCTGTTATTTTCGGGTATAGGTATTTGTTCTTATTATTTTGTATTTCTTTACGTTTTAACAGTTTATCTACGATTTTAGGGTCATATCCATTATTTCTTGCGATTAATTTAATTGTGTTTATTTCTGTATTAAAATCTGTCTTGTTTAATACAGAAATAAACACAATTAAATTAATCGCAAGAAATAATGGATATGACCCTAAAATCGTAGATAAACTGTTAAAACGTAAAGAAATACAAAATAATAAGAACAAATACCTATACCCGAAAATAACAGAAAATATACAAAGATGGTACAAAATTACATACATACCCCAACTCACTAATAAAATAAACAGAATAGTAAAAGGATTAGATATCAAAATAATCTGGGTAAATAAAACAAATTTGGGAACAATGATTAGCAACAACAAAGATAAAAGAGATAAAATGGACCAATCAGGTGTTTATAAATTAAAATGTAAAGACTGTGAAGCTATCTATATCGGCCAAAGTGGACGAGCCATTAAAAACAGAGTTAAAGAACACAAAAAGTCAATTTTATATAGTGAGAAAAACACAGGCTTTGCCGAACACTGTATAGAACTCAACCACTTCCCCGATATAGATAACTGCGACTTAATACACAATATCACAAAAAGCAAGAGATTGGACCTCCTAGAAATATTAGAAATAAAAATAGCGAAAAAACAAAATCTATTAATCACCAACACACAGATAGAATATGCCAATACACCCTTTATAGACACCGTAATACACAATATAGTACCACCCCCACTACACACAAGAACAGACAACATATAAGAACAAGTGCGATAGTCTTTAAGTTAGATTTATAGATCTCTTTGAGAATGGCATAACAGCCGAAACAAATGTTAGAGAATTTAAATAAATCTCATAGTGAAACAAGCCAAGTGTTTTAATTTATTTTTATTATTTACTGTATGAAGTTAAAATGTTTCACCAAGAAGTATCTGCAACAACAGCCGAGAAAAGTTTACAATATCACCCTAATGATGATTAATAATCTAGAATTTGATTTGCCTCCATAAAAAAAGATAACTCCTTATAGACACCAAAATATTCTAATGCACACTTAGCTGGCACTAAAGTTTTGTAGAAACGTTCCCCTGGAGTCCGTCCTCCTGGTTAGAACATCAATTAAACGGAAGGAAGGAGATTAGGCCAACATACAGGATACTTGGTCCCAAGATGGCCTTCCATCACCACGTGGAAATATTTCTTGACAGAATAAGTACAAAATGGCCAAATCATACCATTCCGACTGAATATACACAAATTCCAAAAATATACCAAATAAACCAGATAACCAAATAAATCCTAGGAAGAAAATTCGAAATAAGTAAAACTCAATATAGTAAAAATATTTCTACCCGCCAAACAAGCTCCTTCGAATAAAAGAGACACGTTATCGAGGCGATGTCTAAGGAAGAAGTAATTGCAGAAAGCCGCGTGTTTCACACAATGGCCGACATACGTCATCCAGAAAATTCGGAAATATTAATGAAAGAAAACAAAGCTCAAAATCTCCCATCGATTAAAGTACGCCTAAAGAGTTCGAACGAGCCTACTTTGTTAATAAACTAATTTTCAGAAAACGGTAAATAGCAAAATCAAAGATAATTAAAAATTCAAAGTAGAATTCTGTAACTGAAGGAAACCAAAATTCCGAACAGAGGGCGCTCTAACGAAAGAGTTAACAATTAATAAACTGAAACGGTAATTCAAAACTAACGACACTGCGTCAAGACGATCTTACAATACAAAAGGCGAATTTCCACATAGCAAAATTAGGTAACGGAGTTACATGATTCGAGGTAAACGGAAAACACTGCCAGAATGATTTACGCGGCAAAATGCATGTTTAAAGAAGTGTACTGCGTCAAATATAGCAACTTCAACAATATCGGAACCAAAATTATATAACGGAAAATATAGGGTCGGTCAAAATAATCGAACCCGAAATTAGAATTAGGAAGAATTTAACTTTTGAAAAGCTTAAACGACATGATAATTAATAAACTAAAAATATAAAATAGAGTAATTTGTAACAATAGAAAAATAAGCGGATCACGATGACTTGAAGAGCCTAGAATAAGAGTAAAAGGAATAAGAATTTACCAGCATAACGCCGAGCGATTTTCTATACGTAACACGTATCCTAAATACGTATTTCGACAACTAAGTTGTCATCATCAGTAGGTAAAACCGTCGTATAGACTCCGTCTATACATGGACGCGGTGTAAAGTAGTTGTTGCGTAAGCGGTGTTCTAGCTTTACTGTGCCCCATGGCGACACCTTGATTAGTGGTTTTACCTACTGATGATGACAACTTAGTTGTCGAAATACGTATTTAGGATACGATTAATAATTGTGGTAAGGGGTTATATACCTTTTTTAAGTAGTTTAGTTAAGGTTCACTTCTGAAGAAATCGGGACTGTAAAGTTTATTTAAGAAACCTTTATCACAATATTGCTTTATATATTGGATACGCATTTATAATACTTGCTTGCTTGTGTAGTGTCTACTGGGAGCCCGAGTGTAAGTCAGCAGCGCGGCCGTCAAAAGAATGCAAGGGGTTTAGCAGGTAATTAAATAAACACTTGCTTTTGAAGCAGCGTTTTCAGTATGTAGATGAACAAAATGGATAACACCCGTTAAATATTTGCAGCAAAAAGTATGTTTCAATAGTATCTTCATATAACCATGTTCGTCATGAGAAATAAATATTTTTATATGCAGAGAATGACCGTTCAACATCTAATGTTGTAGTACTAATATAATCAAAAAATATTTGTAAATGATTAACGGATCTGTAGATAGACCCATTACAACCAAAAATGTATTTTAATCTAGTAAAAACTGAATCGTTATTAACACACTACCAACTTTAACAAAAATATTAATATTTCTTGCATCGCTGAATGCATGTGGCAATGTCCACGATTGAAGTGCATCAACTGTCCATAGTAATTGCTATAAATAATTTGATGAAATCTGCTTCAACTTAGGCATGTAGGAATTTCTTTTGATTGTCCTTGATGATAGTTCCTTGGGCTCAAATTGTAAAATTACAATTTAAATTTTTTGAAAATGCTGAAGATAATAATATGCTGCCTTTAACCATGTACCTAGCGTGTAAGAATCGGCTGTGGAGGTCCAGGGATGCAGGGCCATTGTCTGTGAAATTCGCAAGTACGTTTTGGAATTTGAGAAACACTGCTTTTGTCTACGCTAACTATATAACACCTTCGAATAGTTACTACCACTAGATGTAATCCATAGATTTTACATATCACATGTAACAAGTTACCACAATGTTGTTTAAAAGACCGGCTCAGGGAAAGCATGTTTGTGGAACTATCAGTCATAAACATTAAAAGTTGTTTTTTTGGAATTTCAAATTTCTTCGTTATATTTAGCATCCTCCTTGCAATTACTTCGGCAGAACACTAGTCTTTTATTAGCTAGTAAAATTGAAACTGACAACTTCACAAATTATTTTACTTTCATTATACATACATTAAATCTGAAAATTCACCGATTCTGTACTTTGCGAACCGATATTCGCTTTATCATTATTAAATTAAACCGTACAAAACTCCTAACACAATAAAGATAATCGTACAAACTAGGTATGTGCTCAACCCAAAGAACGATAGCTAACTGATAGTTCTCCGACTATAACATCTGCTAAACGCTTTCCACTTTTTCAAAGCACGCGCTACTGACCGAACACTCTAATAATAACGTTGAATACTGCTAATGATGACAAATTAGTTGTCGAAATACATATCCTGGATTTAAAGCTATATCGTGGTAAGAATTTTTTAACTTAAGTTTTTTAAGTTTCACTTCTTGAATTTTCATTTTATAATATTGCAATTACATCGGAATACATGCCATTACTTAAAATTTATTTAGTTACGTATTCTTTCTAATATATTAAACATATGCATTTCTATATTACTAGTTTGAATAAGTTATTTTTCAACTGATGCACTTTACTTGATTATACTTAATGCAAGAAATGCATTAAATTAATAAAATATCAGACAGACGTTGTGTTGTTACGGTGTCGCGAAGACGTCTTTTCGAAATTCTGATTATGTTAAACGAAGATATATTATTCGTATACAATCCAGTCTACATTTTATTAAAATATTCTGGATGTTCTATATATTCTATAGAAGGGCCTCCTAATTTCAGATATGCAAAATTTCGAATGTCATACTCTATAATAACTTCTCTGTGTCAAATATTAACGTATTTCTTCTATTTATTTTATATTTATTTTACGTACAATATTTGGGTTTCTCTACCATCTGTCATATTAACTTTGACTTACAAAGTGATCGTAGTAGCAAAGATATTATTTTGCCTTCTATATATAATTCTACAAAAAATTTACAGCCCTGATATGGTTGTGATCCTGAACGCCATTTGTAATATTGGTAAAAATATAGAAATACTTGGCCTAAAATTTCCTTATTCTAAAGTAAAATTAATGATAAAACGCCGTGCCATGATTTTTATAGGTATTACTATTTTCCATACATATCTGATAGGTAACGTTCATGTAAATAACTCGTCTAGTATTATACATTTTCTACATGTAATATACATAAATATTATTCTATGTACATTTGAAGTTGGACATTTTGCAATAGTTTTAATTTTCAAGCATATGTTCACATGTTTAAGAAAGAGTATATCACCGCAATATTTAAGGCGAACTAACCCTAGAAAAAGATACGAAATAATATGCAAAGCATCAATTACCTACCAAAATCTATACGACTGCTTACAAATCTATAATAAGACTGTTTCAATCTTACGTCTAATGGTAATTCTTCTTTACTCCACAATTGTTATTCATCACGTTTTTAAAATTACACTATTTATCACGGAAGTTCATTCTAGCGAAATATATATATGTTATACTGTATCTGCACTTTTTTATAATATTTATAAGTTTAGCATAATGATAATTATACCTCATGCTTGTCAAAACGAGGTAAACAATAATGTCATTATAAGACCGATTTATTCTAACAGATATTTTAGATGGTGCTTCTGAAACGTGCATTAATGGTAGCAGCCGGTAGTCAAGATATAATGATTCGTAAAGAGGTAAATAATAGCATTTATTTAAGTTGGGTATACCGAATACTAAATTCTGACTAGTATTAAGTAGACCTTAAACACAGGCAAGATATTCTAAATCAAATCAGATGTACATTATTATGCAAAAAAATTTGGATACCTTACCTGTCGTTTAGAATGACGTGTATGTCTTAGGATTAGACATCAAGAAACTACACACTTATTATCTTATGAAATTTCGCGAAATTATGTAATCACATTATAGTATAAAACTTATGATGATATTAATGTCTTCTTATCTTAATAATAGAGAAGGTTTTGTTCTTTTATAACTGACATTCATCTCATTTATTTTCTATATCTGGAGGAATGTCCATGGCTGACACACTTAACCCTTTACTTTTCAATATTTACATCAATATTGATAATGTTAATTTATTCAGTTTCTACTGTCATATATATATATATATATATATATATATATATATACATTATATTCTGTCATTTATATTTTGTATTCTCTTGACAAAGGCGTATTGCCGAAACATGTAGGGTTGTTTTAAATATATATACTCTGAAGTAAACCAGATATATATATATATATATATATATGTATATATATATATATATAAGGTAAACTTAATAAGTCGGCGATTAAAGGTCTGGTTTATTATCTCAAAGTATATATATTTAAAACAACCCTACATGTTTCGGCAATGATGCCTTTGTCAAGGATATAAAAAATATAATATAGATTTATATTTTTTATATCCTTGACAAAGGCATCATTGCCGAAAAATGTAGGGTATGATTTGTTCGTATGATTTGTTTTGTAATTTGTAGACAGCAATGTTTACATCCTCACTTACTTTGCAATTACATACTAATTTGATATTTGTAAATATTTCATATAAAAGCCGAAAAACTCCAAGAATTTATCAATTGATATATTTAATGAACGGCTAAGAAATTATCTAAATACTCATATAGCTATGGAGTAATATTTAGCAATTTCAAACCTTCAAAACTGACATCTGCTTTCAAAATACTGACATCTGCTTTCAATAACTGACATCTGCTTTCGAAACAGACATCCGCTTTCAAAACTGACATTTGCTTTCATAAAAGACATCTGCTTTCAAAACAGACATCTGCTTTCAATAACTGACATTTGCTTTCAATAAACGACATCTGCTATCAAAACTGATATCTGCTTTCAAAACTGACTTCTGCTTTCAAACCTTGACACCTGACATCTACTTTCGATAACTGACATCTGAATCATTAACACTGTTACTTTATAATGCATTTCTAAATAGCTTGAACCAAGGCCTATCGTGGCTTAAGTGGTGAAGCAACGGTCTGACAAAGCGTAAACCTGGGTTTAAGTCCCAACGTAGACAATTTTTCAATTAAAAATTTTGTATGATTTGCTTTGTAATTTGTATACAGCAATGTTTACATTCACACTTACTTCACAACTAGATACTAATTTGTTAACATTTGTAAATATTTCATATGAAAGCCGAAAAACTCCAATAATTTATCAATTGATATACAGAGTGTTCTGTATCGTTATGTTCAAATTTTAGGAGTGTAAAGTAGACTTCATTTCAAGTAACAAAAACACAAAATTTGTATATCCATTTTTATTCGTTTCAAAGTTACAGATCTATGAATGTGATTGTCAGATCATGAAAAAAAAATGTAATCCTAAAGTTAATAAAAACTGATTTTATTTAAAAAACGTTCAATTAATAATATTTTCGAAATGTCCACCTCCTTTCCTTGTTGAATGCAGGCTTGTGCCCGTAAGCCAACAGAAGAAGTACTTCTCCGAATTTCATACTTGTTTTGTCGGATTTGCTCGGCAGCCAGGTGAATACGATCCAACAACTCTTCTCTTGTGTTCGAAACTTGCGCGTAGAATCAATCTTTCATGCACCCCCATAAATAAAAGTCAAGGGGATTAAGATCGGGTGATCTGGGTGGCCATGCAACAGGACCACCTCGACCAAGCCATCTTGGATAATTGACGTTAACCCAATTTCGGACAACAATTCCGAAATGTGGTGGTGCCCCATCCATGTGAAACCACATGTCTCGTCGAACATTCAGTGGGACATCCTCTAAAAGACCTGGCAGTTTGTCAATAAGAAATTGAAGGTAATTGTCCGCATTTAACCTCCCAGGAAGAACGACAGGACCAACCAACAAGTAATCGATTAGGGCCGCCCAAACGTTAATAGAAAATTCATGTTGAAATTTAGATGGGCGTATAGCTTTGGGATTTTCTGATGACCACCTGTGCAGGTTTCTCAGATTTGTAACACCACTTCTGGTGAACGTAGATTCATCTGTCCAGAGGACTGTACTGCAAGATTTAAAATGAAGCCGTGACTGTCTTAATATCCAGGTAGAATAAACTAGACGAGCATAGCTCAGATTTGTAACACCACTTCTGGTGAACGTAGATTCATCTGTCCAGAGGACTGTACTGCAAGATTTAAAATGAAGCCGTGACTGTCTTAATATCCAGGTAGACTAAACTAGACGAGCATAGTGGTCTGCCTCAAGCAAACCGTGTCCCCTGCGATAGTGATATGGATATAAACCCTCACGTTTTAAAATTCGCCAAACTGTCGTTCGTGGCACTCCTAGTTATCTAGCGATTGATTCGACGTACATTGAGAGTTGGATTTGTTGTCACAATAGCTACTGCTTCTTCCTCTAAGTCTGCTGGCAAAATTACTCCTCGGTCGAAAAGATAATCACGCAGTCCGCATTCCCGAAATTGTCTGTGTACGTCCAGAAACGTTCTGTAATGGGGAATGCGCCTATCGGGAAACCGATGTCGGTATTCAATAACTGCTTGACGTGCACTTCCGTTACAGTAACAGAGAGTAACAGAGAAGAAAATCGGTGAAGCATTTTGAATAAAGAAAACGTGTCCACTCACTAGTAAGCTGTTGTATGAACTGAAACGTAATGTAATCCTCATTAAAAAATGCAACGTTAACACTCATCTGAACATTTGTTTATCGTATGATATTCATGGTTCAGCACTTACGAAATAAGTAAGAACCTTCTTTATAATAAATCAATTTCCAGTACTATTTTTTTGTAGATCTCCAAGAAATTACTGAATGCACTACGACACGTGTTTATTTATTTTAGGATAACATTTTATTATGCGACGTTAACAATCCCAGGCCTGTTATTGAATCGTATAACTTTTTTTAAATAAAATCAGTTTGTATTGACTTTAGGATTACATTTTTTTTCATGATCTGACAATCACATTCATAGATCTGTAACTTTGAAACGAATAAAAACGGATATACAAATTTTGCGTTTTTGTTACTTGAAATGAAGTCTATTTTACACTCCTAAAATTTGAACATACGGGACACTTGTATATATATATATATATACATATATTGATTCGTTCTTTTATTTCCGTTCAATTTATTTCGATATTTTCTTGTATTATTTTTGACTTGCTCTATACAATGTATTTTCTATAACAGAATTAATAAAGTATTATTATTTTTGATATAAAATTTAACTAAGGAAATTTAAATAGTGCTGCCAAGGCAAAATTTGCAACATAAACAGAGCTTCAGATGAAACTGCCCTACAGGATCGAACTATACGACGTGTGTTCGCTCTTTTAACATCTATCATATTACTGGCTTGCAAATCTGCATCAAGATATCCGAAGCTTTGATCAACGGCCAAGTTCTAAGGATGCAAATGGAAAAAGATTTAATTCAAACCTCGACAGGCTCTGCATGCAGATCGATGTTACTTCCACACTACAGTATCTTCATTCCTTAGGCAAAGTTAAAATATTGTCGATACCAAATCAACTTTAACTGAAAAACAAAAAATCGTTTTTTTCGCATTTAATAATAGAAAAGAAAATAATCGCACTTCTAGAACGATTAACTTTATGTGATAAAAATGGATATTACACAATAATACTATAAGAACGATTCCATGACGATACTTTAAAGCATTCTTCAAACCTCCACTTTACCACGGAAAATCCTGATAGGAGCAATATGTAATATAACTGATTGTTTCTTTTATCCATTCAATAAACTGAAAATGTTCCACCCAACTCCCATAATAAGCCCTGTTCTGTTACAGAAGAATGCAAGATACTTGAGGATTTAAACTATGAAATTCAACAGTATTGACCGTATTTACCTACTTCTCCAAATGAAATGATCATTTCCTTAAAAGTCTTGACGTCTTCTTAAAGAAAAATGATTTTTTTTTAATGAAAAACATTATGATGATTTGACGGAAAGTGAGAGACTACTAGTGGCACCATCTCTCTAAAAAATTTTAGCATTAACTTATAATTCTGTCATCATTTTTATGGTGACACACCTGAAATTTTACCCAATATGGAATAAACTTTGGTTGGTAATGCTACTTCGAAATCTATATTTTGTCGTTCAATGGCGCGATTTACACCTGGTGATATAAGCATGGAAAATGATATACAACAATAGTGATTAAAACTGCAGCAGTTCCGGAAATGATCAATGCCAAACTGACTATCCAAACTGAAAAGGATACTGCGTATTTTGAATTATAATTAGAAACGTTACACGATGATTTGGAGAGCATCCCCAGGACCCGACTGAAATCTAGGAGACCTATTTGGCTGCATACGGAAGTTAAGCATCCCATCAATGTAAATGATTCCTGAATAGCCCTCCTCGAACAAAACCCTGAATTGAGGAATCTAATTTCTAACCCTGCAGAAACTCTGCCGGGCGTAACCCACCCACGTAGGCAATGATCTCAAATGAATATGTTCCGCACAGGCCAGGGAAAGTGCAACTCAATGTTGTATAAATAGAAACTAGCAGATACTAGCCTCTGCGACTTCAGATACGTGAAACAAACTATGGCCCACATAGTAAACGACTATCCCAGAAAAAGTTTTCACGGTGGCATCCGCGAGCTGAGTAGGGCAACTCCTGCAACTTTTAACTAGTTAAAAAACTTAAATATTACTGTATGAATTAGTTTTACGGCCCTTTTTTGTCGTAAAAGTGATTTATACATTAATATCTAATTTTCGATTTCGCTTCTCATATGAAGTAATAATAATAAAAGACGTGAGAAAATACGAATATTGAGCGATAATTTAAAACTCTTCAGCAAGAAACGTGTTGATTTTTTGCAAAGATTTATTATGGTCGTCGAAACATAAATTCACTACCATGTTCCTGAGTTCAAACAGCTACCTCAAGAGTGTACACGTAATAGTCAAGACATTTCCGGTAATAGCTACGATTTATTGCAATTCGATGGAGATAATTTTCGAAGACTAAGTTAAAAAAAGTCAAATTATTAATTATGTTACGAAACAGAATATTTCAAATAACACAAGTTTACAAATTCCGGTCAACTTTTGGATCAGAGCAGATTAGAACAAATCTTGACGTTATTTGAGGTGCTGAATTCAAATCCGTGTTTCGTTTTGCAAAATTGGTTCTACTTTGTGAGTTCGCGCATGTTGGCAGCACTGCGCTATCATAATGACAGTCAGCTGTTGGCGTCGCTAGAAACAATATTTAATTTGTATTTTTAAAGTTTTTTTTTAAATCCAAAACGTGTGAAAATGCTAAGACAGAATTGTAAAGTTGATTCAAAGTGTTTTTGTTATGTTTGCGGATGTTATATGATCAGAAAAAGTGGCAAAATTATCACTAATGTGATCAGAAATGCATATTTTATTATTTTGGTTTCTCTGTATCAAACACTCACAAGCCGTGGGTACAAAAATTGTTTTGTAACGCGTGTAGCACAATATTATACAAGTGGTCACGCGGTAAAAAAGTATGTTTTTCATTTTCATTGCCAATGTTATGGAGAGAGCCGAAAAATCATGTAGATGATTGTTACTTTTGCTTGATGAATGTCGTCGGTGTAAATGCAAAAAAACTATCAAAATATAAATATCCTGAAGTATCATCAGTGTCTAAGCCAGTTCCCCTTGCGAGCAATGATCCTTTGCCAATTTGTCCAGGTACGAGTGCAAATTACAAGGAAACTTGTAGTTCATCACCGACGAACAGTGGAAGCGATTTTAACATGGAGGAAAAACATTTAGTTTCGCAAAGTGAACTCAATGATTTGGTTCGTGATTTGAATTTATCGAAACAAAAATCAGAATTGCTCGCATCACGGATGCAGGAGTGGAAATATCTTGACACTCAAACAAAAGTCACTGTATATAGAACCAGAAATGAGGCGCTTTTACCGTTTTTCAAAAAAGAGGAGAATATATGCTTCTACTAGACATCAACGGTTTGTTTGATGCGATGAATACACCATACGATGTAAATGAATGGCGTTTGTTCATATATGGTTCAAAATACAGCCTGAAAGCTGCTCTGATACACAATGGAAATATAAAACCATCAATTCCGATTACTCATGCAGTACAAACAAAGGAATGCTACGATACAATATGTAAAATTTTTACCAAGATAAAATATAAAGAGCATCAATGGAAAATTTGTGGCGATTTGAAGGTTTGAAAATAAATTTCAATTCAATTTTAAAGAATAAATGATTTATATACTATTCCTACAGGTTATTGGTCTCTTGATGGGGAAGCAATCTGGTTTTACCAAATTTTGCTGTTTTTTGTGTCTGTGGGATAGCCGTGCAACTGACCAACATTATGTGAAAAAAGATTAGCCAAGCCGTACTAATTATGAACCAGGAAAACAAAACGTCTCTTCTATACCACTTGTGAACCCACAGAACATTTTCTTGCCACCTCTCCACATAAAGCTTGGCCTTATCAAAAACTTTGTCAAAGCGCTCGACCGTGAAGGACCGGCTTTTGAGTACTTGACCAAGTTATTTCCCAAGTTGTCGTACGCCAAAATCAAAGAGGGAATATTTGTCGGACCTGATATTCGAAAATTAATGGCCGACAGAAACTTTACAAAATGTTTAACGCCCAATGAAGCAGCAGCATGGGTATCATTTCAAGATGTTGTTCACAACTTTCTCGGTAACCGCAAATCCCCGGATTTCAAGCTGATAATCGACAGTTTGTTGCAAAATTATTGCAAGATTGGAGCTCGAATGTCTCTCAAAATACATTTTCTGCATTCCCATCTTGAATTTTTTCCTGAAAACTTGCGACGAGCAAGGAGAGTGACTACACCAAGATTTGGCGAAAATCGAAAAACGATACCAAGGATTTTGGGACGAGGGCATGATGAGCGACTACTGTTGGACTTTAATGCGTGAAACAGATCCCGAACAGTACAAGCGACTCAGTTCGACTGCTCTTCATTTCTAATTTTAATGAATAAAATGGAGATTAATTGTCAAAAATTGTAAAAATTGTGTTTATTTAATATCTCGAAAACTAGAACCAAAATCAAAAAACGGAGTGCAGATTCGGATTCAGCGCCCCAAATAACCATAGAAACAGCTTTTGGTTGCTTAGATCCAAAACCGTGTATACTTGTGTAATTTTTAAAAATCTACCAGGCATAGCCCATAAAAAATTATCTTTCATCACGAGAGTGTACCTTCTCATCCTATTCAAATAATAGAATCAATTGAGATTTCAAGTTATGCCTCATCTATTCATCAGATAAGTAACTTCCGCTTATTCCCCAAACTCAAACTTTTTCTTGCTAACAAAAAGTTTCGGTAGAAGTTATTGCAACAACTGGAGCAATATTTTGAGACTCTCATGAAAGATTATAACAAAAGTGGTATAACGGGACTTCAGTATCAGGAATATGTTGAATAATAATAATAATAATAATAATGTTAATAATAAAAGTAATAATAATAATAATCATCATAGTAATAATAATAATACAATAAATGCACTATTTCATTTGTTCCATTTCAAGACTGCCATCAAATCATCCTCGTTTTTATGCCCTCGCTAATCGTTGGCAGAAGTGGTGCGAACAAATGGAAATGATTTTATTTATTAAAACTTGCTTTCCAGAAACAAAATAATTTTAAATTTCATTATTCCATCCAAATTTGTACTTGGACTACTGATAAGGATTTAATTTATTCAAGTTTCATTACTTAAATTTTCAATTTATGATATTTCCAATAACATCGCAATGCATATTAACATTGAAAATGAGGTTAAATACTATATTCAAGTCTTACAGTTAATGAATAGCCTCTAATATATTGTCATATACTTACTGCTATCTATCAATTAATCACTTTATTTAATTATATTTAATGTATATTTGTGCACACGGAATTCATTTCAATAATAAAATACCAAACAGACTTTATGTTATTACGGTACCGCAAAGACGTATGTGCTGAAGTTCATTATGTTAATCAAAGATATATTATTCGTATATAATCCAGTCTATACTTTATTAAAATATTGTGGGTTCCCCATATATTCTATAGATGGGCCTTCAAAATCCAGATATCCGAAATTTCAAATGTCGTACTGGATAATATCTTATATGTGCCAAATATTAACCTACTTCTCGGGTCTATTTTACGTTTGCACGACACACAAGATTTGGCATTTTGTGCCATCTGTCATCTTAACTATGCTTTTCAATGCAGTTGTAATAGCAAGGATGTTATTTTGTTTTCTGTATGTGATCCTACAAAAATATACCTGCCATCATGTGACTGGAGTTCTAAACGATATGTGTGATATAGACAAAAGTCTAAATAAGCTTGGCCTAGAATTTCCTTATCGTAAAGTCAAGTCATTGGTAAAATATAACGTTCTTATTTTTGTGAGTATGACAATTTTACATGCATGGGCTTTGGCAAGTAGTTACCATAAAATTGAAAATAATAACTCTCTTAATATTATACACTATCTGCATATATTACATACAAATATTATTCAATGCACTTTCGAAGTTGAATATTTTACGATAGTTTTAATTTTCAAAAATATGTTTACATGTCTAAGGAAGAGTCTCTTGCCACAACATCTAAGGCGAATGTACCTTATAAAAGAGACGCCCGGAGTAATAGGCAAAGCATCAATTACTTACCAAAATCTGTATGATTCCTTACAAATCTATAACAAAACCGCTTCTGCTTTACTCCTAACGACAATTTTCTTGTATTACGTAAAGATACTTACGCAAGTTCTGAAATTCTCTACTTTGGAAACCAATTTTCGTGGAGCATATATTTATCATACTCTTTATATGCTCTTTTACTGCATTTATAAGTTAAGCATGATCATTATTATATCTGATACTTGTCAAACTGAGGTAAATAATAATTTTTACATGAGACTGTATTGTAATAGTTATTTTAGGTAATACTCCTGAAACGTGCATTAATGGTGGCTTCCAATAATAAAGATATGCTTATCCGTAAAGAGGTAATAACATTTATTAAATATTGACTATCTTAAATAAACAAACTTTAAATACGAGGTGCATTCAAGTTCTAAAGCCTCCGATTTTTTTTGTCCAGACTGGAAAGAGATAGAAGCATGTGCATTGTTTTAAAATGAGCGTGCGTTCGTTGTCAATACGTCACAGAGATGGCAGTACTGTACGGCAGATGAAATTGTAGCGGCAGCGTCGAGAATGAGAACTGTTTCAGATACTTAAAATGGCTACGCTTTCCTTACTTGAACAGCGTGCAATCATTCGTTTCCTGAATTTGCGTGGTGTGACACCAATTGAAATTCATCGACAGTTGAAGGAGACATGTGGTGATGGAGTTATGGAAGTGTCGAAAGTGCGTTCGTGGGTGCGACAGTTTAATGAAGGCAGAACATCGTGTGACAACAAACCGAAACAACCTAGGGCTCGCACAAGCCGGTCTGGCGACATGATCGAGAAAGTGGAGAGACTTGTTTTGGGGGATCGCCGAATGACAGTTGAACAGTCGCCTCCAGTGTTAGCATTTCCGTGGGTTATGTGCACACAATCCTACATGACGCCCTGAAAATGCGAAGAGTGTCGTCCAGGTGGGTGCCATGAATGCTGACGGACAACCACAAGGCTGCTCGTGTGGCATGTTGCCAAGCAATGTTGACCAAGGCATGAATGGGACTTTATTTTCGTCGATTGTGACAATGGATGAGACGTGGATGCTATTTTTCAATCCAGAGACAAAGCGCCAGTCAGCTCAATGGAAGCACACAGACTCACCGCCACCAAAAAAATTTCGGGTAACCGCCAGTGCTGAAAAAATGATGGTGTCCATGTTCTGGGACAGTGAGGGCGTAATCCTTACCCATTGTGTTCCAAAGGGCACTACGGTGACAGGTGCGTCCTACGAAAATGTTTTGAAGAACAAGTTCCTTCCTGCACTGCAACAAAAACGTCCGGGAAAGGCTGCGCCTGTGCTGTTTCACCAGGACAACGCACCCGCACATCGGGCTAGCGTTACGCAACAGTTTCTTCGTGAAAACAACTTTGAAGTGATTTCTCATGCTCCTTACTCACCTGACCTGGCTCCTAGTGACTTTTGGCTGTTTCCAACAATGAAAGACACTGTCGGTGGCCGCACATTCACCAGCCGTGCTGCTATTGCTTCAGCGATTTTCCAGTGGTCGAAACAGACTCTTAAAGAAACCTTCGCCGCGGCCATAGAATCATGGCGTCGACGTTGTGAAAAATGTGTACGTCTGTAGGGAGATTACGTCGAGAAGTAACACCAGTTTCATAGTTTTCGGGTGAGTAGTTAGAAAAAAAATCGGAGGCCTTAGAACTTGAATGCACCTCGTATACAAGGAATGTATTAGTTCACTAATTTTATAAAGAAAAAATATAAATTGTAAATATTTGTGGAAACTCTGCCTGAGCGGTGATTCTTCATTATCCATATGATTCACTTTATTTGCTTATACAGAGTGTTCTCGATGTAAAGAGGCAACGTATGATAAATGGAAAGATGTATTACATATATAACATAAATCTAAAAAATTGTGGGATAATTACGACGCCAACACCGAAATTAAAAACCTGAAAATTGTATTACGTGATGCCTATGAATTCAAGATATTCAGAATGTGTATAAATAATAAATACCTCACACACACATATGCTACAGCGCACGTTTACATACGAAACAGCTGGATGAGATGGACAATAATGAAACTATTCTTTTTGTTATTATCGGTCAACTTTAAGATATCGTCTTTTATAATATAGTCGATCGCACAGTGGCGTGACAAAATTTTTTAAAATATCTTTGTAATATTTTTATCGCTTATGAGTGGAAATTTTGGAAAAATATTTTGGACTTTTATTCTAAATAATTACATTTTTCCATTTTCCATACTTCGTCTTTTTATTTCAAGGACACCTGTTATAAGAAAAAACATCATTCTTTTATTGAGCATCATATATGGTTAAATTTGCATAATGTTATACTTAGATTACATACTATTCTAAGATATACAAGATTATGTAAATATACAATATATTTTCTACAATAGCCATATTGCCGCCTAAGATTGTGAGACAAAAGAGGCAGATATAAATAAAGATAAGATAAGATAAAAATATATATTTTGCTTATGACGAATCAGAATCTATATTTGAAAGTCTGTATGAAAATAAGAGGTCTGTATATTTATTTAATTTAAGCTTAATGAGTCTGAAGTAACTTATTAACTTCGATATTAATTTTTATTGGAATAGTTTACTTTTAAACACTTTATATTTGTGGAGATAACTGTAAATTATACTTTGAATTTCACTTAAGATGCAATATACAAACATGTATAGGTTTTCTATTTCCATAGAAACTAGGTAATACATTCTTACATTGTCCCACGTAAAATGCAACATATCAATATAATTTGACATTAGTTAAGTCAAAAGTAGCAGTATTTCTATTTCGATATTAGCTTAGTATCAATCTTAAATGATATACACAAAGGAAGAGAGAACTCAGTTAGTGACATGGTATCTTTCGGGATTCAGTTTGCAAAGAACGGCTGACGTGTTTCACGGAAATGTAGTTTTAATCCTAAAACACTACATTGAATTAAATAGGCTTTACTGTCAATAATTTGACAAAACAACCATGAGAGATATCATATCGATCATAAAACTATTACATGTGGGACAGTGCAAGTGCATAGTATTTTCGTATCTATGGTTAATACATTCATATATTGCAAGTTACATGAAATTCTCTGTATAACCAAGGTGATAAGAAATCGGATTAGATGATCAGCGAGTAATGTAAATTTGTTTCACTAATAAATTACTCAATTTAGGATTTTATACATACATTTTCAAACATTTACATACGAAAGTCCGATCGTTTACCGAGGGTGAACAAAGATCTCAGAAATCAACTTCTTAGCTGTGAATAAGAATATAGTTTAAAAAATTAACTTTATATAAATGCATTAGATTATATAAAATACGTGTTGCTTGGTCTAATAACTTGCACCGGTTATACACATATTATTATATGTATAAATTATATGTATCATTCGGGTGGAGTTTTGGGTGGAGACTTACGAAAAGGTTTAACTAATAAAACTAATAAATTTGTCAAAATCCAATACCAACTTAGACTTTGATTTTTTATATTAATTCTAAAATTTAGATTTTCTTTTGACCAATACCTACGGTTTTGAATGTCCCATTTATAGTATAGCTGGCTTCAATCGAAAAGAAATTTTGTAACAAAAAAGTCGATTGTCCATAACATTTTTTCAAATCTATAAGTAAAATTATAATCTAAACGCCCAATCTTCAATATGATTGATGAAAAGTATAAACAAATTTAGGTTTGTAGGGTGGTACCTTATTTTAATTAGAAATTTGTTGTAAAAGCTTTTGCTAACACCAAGTCCAAAACAATTTTGAATTTTCATGTACTATTCTCATAGCTAACAAATTTAACGCATCATCGTCATTGTATTGTTTTCTCGTTGTCATTCCTCTAGCTACACTTCTTCTTCTGCTTCTAGTTAAACTTTTTGTTGTTCGCAAATTACATAGGTGTTATAAATTTAGTCTCTTGTTAAATTAGGAAAGCGTGGATGGTTGACACGTTTTACCCAAGTAGACCCAAACTTCAATATTATTTTTAGGAAAACGGTGTCTGCGGCTACCCATATCACTACAGTCTGTCACACAACACCGTTTCGGGTAACTCAACAGTATAAAACTCTATAAGCATAAACGGCAGAACTACTTCAACACAAACAAGTTCAAAAATAACTAAATTGACGAACACATGAACTCGTCCCTTCGATTACTATCACCCTCCACCTGCGCATTCAATTTTAGATCACATTTGTTTTTGAGCTTATGAATTATAGCGTAAATGCCAAGTTTTTGAGCGTATGAATTATAGCATAAATGCCAAGATATTTTTCATTAAATTTATCAAAAGCCGTTTGGTACATAATTTCTCCAATTTTATAACATTTTATTAAATAAATCAGCTGATGCAAGGTAAGCATAACTGTAATTAGAAGTATTAATTACTGACAAGCACTGAACTAATAAATTTGATTAATCGTAGTTTCGGGTATTACAAAAATTTGAACTATTTTTGTTAGTAAGCAGGCATGTATTCTAAATTTAATGTCACAAATGTAGAAGTTAGTAATTGTCCTCTCATTTTGTAGGTTTTAATGTTAACAAGAACTTTTATAAAGAATGTATTTTCCCTAAAACGTAAAATATTTTTTTTTAAAGAAAATTCCGATGTACAGTATACAATGCTGAGGAATATGATATATTCTTTTACTATATAAGCATATCAGGTGAAGAGTAAAACATCTAGGGAAAAAAAGTTTAATTTCAGTAGCATTAGCGACAAAGCAAATATCATGCTCACTCATTTGTCTTTTTCTCCTTAATTACCCCATGATCACTTCTCTACCTGAGTTAGTTAGAAATCATAAGCTCACTGTGGGAGAAATGGCAATTTTAGCTGGACTCTATTCAAAAAACCAAGCAACGGCAAATATGTTAATTTATCGATAAGGTTCTATATACTAAGTACTTTACTCCACATACACATCACCATCGATTAAAGTAAACACAATCCTCACTTATCGGTTGTCAAGGCCATCGGTTTACTCTTACGGTGACTTTATTAATTTTTACGTTGTAAATACTTTTTTTGTTTTACAACTGAAAGTATGTAGATTTTGGTCTCTGAGTATTTATTAAATTTTCTTTAGTCGCTTTATAGAAAAACATTAATCAATATTCCTTAAAATATATAAAAAGGTTTTAAGTATATCTATACGTTTATGCACGTATAACGCTTTTGTTACAATTGAAACAGACATGTAATATACATATCTGTAACTGTACACATGGACAACTCACCTCGTATTTTCAGCATTTACTTCTGCTTAAGACACGTGTTTCTGCCATTACTATTAGGCGTCATCAGTTAAGCTAGTGAAGCAATGTAATACAAATGATACAAATCTGTATATAACATTAAGCCGAAATCGCCTACAAGATAAAGCAAATTTCATCGTGTAAGGTGGCACTTATTTAATAAGTGACATCTGACGGACGAAAGAGACTTTGCCGAAAAAGGCGACCTTTTCGTTCGACCAGCTATGCTGGTACGAAGAACGAAAAAAATACGGGTAGTCCATTAACAACGAGCCAGATGGCAGTAAATATACAAAAAGGTTTTAAGTATATCTATACGTTTATGCACGTATAACGCTTTTGTTACAATAAAGAGACATGTAATATACATATCTGTAACTGTACAGATGGACAATACACCTCGTAGTTTCAGCATTTACTTCTGCTTAAGACCCGTATTTTTTTCGTTCTTCGTACCAGCATAGCTGGTCGAACGAAAAGGTCGCCTTTTTCGGCAAAGTCTCTTTCGTCCGTCAGATGTCACTTATTAAATAAGTGCCACCTTACACGATGAAATTTGCTTTATCTTGTAGGCGATTTCGGCTTAATGTTATATACAGATTTGTATCATTTGTATTACATTGCTTCACTAGCTTAACTGATGACGCCTAATAGTAATGGCAGAAACACGTGTCTTAAGCAGAAGTAAATGTTGAAAATACGAGGTGTATTGTCCATGTGTACAGTTACAGATATGTATATTACATGTCTGTTTCAATTGTAATTCCTTAAAATACATTGACAATTTAAAATTTTTTGGAATGGAAAAAAAATATCACAGTATCGCTATGTATTTACAAGGATTGTTTCTCTAAGTGTTAGTATTACATTACTCACATTTTAAATATTATCTGCGCCAAATTACAACTAATTTCGTTACTGACAATTTAATTCTTTAAAGTTATGAAATATTATATTTTATATCTATAGGCCCAATAACAAAGTACGAGGTGCATTCAAGTTCTAAGGCCTCCGCATGTGCATTATTTTAAAATGAGCGTGCGTTCGTTGTCAATACGTCACAGAGATGGCAGCACTGTACGGCAGATGGAATTGTAGCGGCAGCGTCGAGAATGAGAACTGTTTTAGATACTTAAAATGGCTACGTTTTCCTTACTTGAACAGCGTGCAATCATTCGTTTCTGAATTTGCCAGGTGTGACACCTATTGAAATTCATGGACAGTTGAAGAAGACATGTGGTGATGGAGTTATGGATGTGTCGAAAGTGCGTTCGTGGATGCGACAGTTTAATGAAGGCAGAACATCGTGTGACAACAAACCGAAACAACCTCGGGCTCGCACAAGCCGGTCTGACGACATGATCGAGAAAGTGGAGAGACTTGTTTTGGGGGATCGCCGAATGACAGTTGAACAGATCGCCTCCAGTGTTAGCATTTCCGTGGGTTCTGTGCACACAATCCTGCATGACGACCTGAAAATGCGAAAAGTGTCGTCCAGGTGGGTGCTACGAATGCTGACGGACGACCACAAGGCTGCTCGTGTGGCATGGTGCCAAGCAATGTTGACGCGCAACCAAGGCATGAATGGGACTTTCTTTTCGTCGATTGTGGCAATGGATGAGACGTGGATGCCATTTTTCAATCCAGAAACAAAGCGCCAGTCAGCTCAATGGAAGCACACAGACTCACCGCCACCAAAAAAATTTAGGGTAACCGCCAGTGCTGAAAAAATGATGGTGTCCATGTTCTGGGACAGTGGGGGCGTAATCCTTACCCATTGTGTTCCAAAGGGCACTACGATGACAAGTGCATCATACGAAAATGTTTTGAAGAACAAGTTCCTTCCTGCACTGCAACAAAAACGTCCGGGAAAGGCTGCGCGTGTGCTGTTTCACCAAGACAACGCACCCGCACATCGGGCTAACGTTACGCAACAGTTTCTTCGTGAAAACAACTTTGAAGTGATTTCTCATGCTCCTTACTCACCTGACCTGGCTCCTAGTGACTTTTGGCTGTTTCCAACAATGAAAGACACTGTCCGTGGCCGCACATTCACCAACCGTGCTGCTATTGCTTCAGCGATTTTCCAGTGGTCGAAACAGACTCCTAAAGAAACCTTCGCCGCGGCCATGTAATCATGGCATCGACGTTGTGAAAAATGTGTACGTCTGCAGGGAGATTACGTCGAGAAGTAACACCAGTTTCATAGTTTTCGGGTGAGTAGTTAGTTAGAAAAAAAATCGGAGGCCTTAGAACTTGAATGCACCTCGTTACATCATATACCATTGTCTACGCAAACACATCATCCAGAATTATGTTGGCCACGTTGGACAGAATGTATCTAGGAGTCCGTTTCCTGACGTTCGTTTTCACAAATGAAACCCTGAATGTAGCGCCATACCTAGAGTTCATACGAGAAGCCAGAAATGAAAGGGCAGTCAATAAGGTTTTTAATCAGTTTACTTAGGATTTTATAACATACCTTGTCTCCTTTCTAGCGCTCAGAGATAATTGAAGCAAATCATCCTAGGATGCACCTCGTTCCGAGTAAACTCCATAAATTTTGAATGTGTGAAACTTAAAAAACTTACGCTGAACACGGCCCAAAAGAATAGAATCGCTCGCATAGACGGGTTACCAAATAAAAGGGGCGTTTTCGATATTGCTAAGTACATAAGCATGGATCAGAATAATTGAAACATACATGAGTAGGTAAACCCCACCAGTTTTGTATAATACAAAGGTATTTTTAATAATATAAAATATTATTAAATGTTCTTCACACCAGATTTTTAATAATATTTTATATTATTAAAAATACCTTTTATATTATACATAAGCATGGTATAATAATTTAAGCAAAGTGATATCTTTAAAGTATTTTGACACACGCATAATAAAACTCATAGTTTTGTAGGCATCAGAACAAACATTAATTAAATGCGACCTAAAAGCAAGATTTGAGTAAAATAAGACTCCAGAATCCTTCATTTCAGTCTTATTGTTTTAATACGCGAATTTGCAATGCATGGCAGATCGAATGTAAAACCACATAGCGTTTATTAATATTTCATTTTAGTTTAAAGCGGCCACGCCATGCAATTAACATATCCAGATTCTGTTGAACTTTAACGATATCGTCAATTGTCAGAATATATTTATCTGCGTAAGCGAGAATGGGACACTTTACTTATAGAAGAAGTTAATTCATAAACAAAACAAATAGCAAGAGGCCCAAATTTGGTCCCTGAGGAACACCAGAAGTAAGAACGAAATCATTAGCGAAGAATCGATTGCATGCCACCTACCATTTTCTAATAAATAAGACCGAAGAAAACTGATAGAAGCTGAGACGAGACCAAGAGATCCTAAAATATTAGGCTATATTCATAATAAAATTGGAAGCGAGATACAGTCAGATAATAAAGTCTTTAATTAATAAAATAAAAGGAATATGGAGCAGAACGAGTGAAGAGTGGAAAGCTGCATCACGTCCTCGCTCAAAATTTTTGAACCAACACGTTAATTGGACAAACCTTATTTTTAAAGTTATATGAAGTGAAGTAAACAGAAATCGAAGCCAAGTACATCAGGTGTTAGTCATCCAAAAAAAGAGTTCTCGTCAAGTGAAAGAACAAAGCGACGAAAAATACAAATTTTGAAAGATACGGTAGTATCGAAGGAAATCACTTTCACTGCAAAAACTGTATTACGTAATGAAGGAAAACGATCAGCACCCGATTTAATAGCACAAGCTAATAAACCATCACCAACACGTCCACTTCGAATTAGTAGATTGATTAACAAAACTCTCGAAATGGCAGTAATTCTACCCTACACCGAAGATCAAACTTTGGCTTCATGTATACCCGTATATAAAAAAATAAGTACAATCAAATGAGACTAGGCGAAAGAAGACACATTAGTGGAAGTAAGAGGGAATTATTAACTTTGAGCTGCTGCCTGAAATTGAAGCAATAAGTCTTGTGTTGTACTGTTACTTATTTATTTGGCATATGGCTGACATGGATTGAAAATATACATCTACACAGAACAGAGTTAAATTTTAAAATCAAGGCCATTGATCCAGTCCAATACGGAGTGAGGAGCTACAAAGAAGTCACTCATCTCACCTTCATATGTTGTAAGAAGACACTCAGCTGTAATCTAATGAATAGTCTGGCGAGGTTCTCCGGATTCACAGGTCGGTGTCTCAATCAGTACCCATTTATAGAATGAGTCAGAACAGATGCCTTGGGACGTTCTTTTTCTATTGAGTGTATTCCTTTTATGACAAGGAAGCTAAATTCCTGGTAAGGATAAGGTAGGATCCATCTCTATCTATCATTAGGGTTGAAATTTTCTCCTATAAGTTGTTCTGCTATCAGTAACGAAGGAGATCCAAACATCAGTCTCGACATGATTGCATCAGACAGGTCACTGTGTACTAGGAAGTTAATTCTCTAACCAGGCTTTCGTGTCTCCGGTGGGTGGGATGCGCAATATGGCATAGAACGGGGAGTTAGGGCAGAGGTGTACTTTTTAAACATCCGCTAATTATTCTTATGGTCTCACTGAGTTTGATATCGACCATCTTTGCGTGGTAGCTGTTTAACCAGACTGGGATGCAGTATTCAGTTACCGAGTAAACATGATCTGACGTTTTAAGGGTGGATGCATTCGTACTGCGCAGAATTTGTGGACTATCTTTTATTATTATTATTTCTAGTGTTTACTTTAGCCGCAGTATTCTCTAGACTTTTTTTCTATATGAGAGTGTTCGATTTGTTTCTCCAACATATTTTGAATAAGGATTATATCGTAGCAAGTTAATATTGAAGTACACGTGCGGTTCTAGTTCTTGTTTATTATTGAGGTGAAAGCACGACGCTTCTGTGTCATTTATTTGTTCTGTGAACAACTGGGTCGCATGTGCATAATTTTACGAGAAAGATATTCAGAACTGATCAACAGAAAATGTATATTTTATCCAACAGACCAAAGACCCCTCCGTAAACTAGAAGAACAAGAAGAAAAACTAGAATTTCTACCATGGCCTGGACTGTCACTATCAGATTACCATCTGTTAGGTTAATGGTGCAGTTTCCATCTGTCGATATAGCCGAAGTAAAAGCAGGGTGTTGTAAATTGTTGGCATTTAACCCAAAGAAAATTTAAATTTCGATTTCGTATTTTCATATTTTTTGTATTATTAACTTAGCTAAGTTTTTTATTTAAGAATAAAAAAAAATTTTGACTGCCTAATAAATATTTTGTTTATTTAAGTTTCACTTCATAAATTTCCTCTATATTTGAAATTATATCCCAATACATATCGATATTGAAAATGCTTTTAGCTACTGTATTCAAGTTTTGTAGATAATGACTTTTCTCTAATATATTATAACATTGTCATTTTTTAGTTCTATTTATCGATAATTAATTAATCATTTTATTTAACTATACTTAATATAATTTGTGTACAAGCAATTCATTACAATAATACTACATCAAACAGACTTTATATTATTACGGTAACGTGAAGACATATGTTCGGAAGTCTTAATATATTTAACAAAGATATATTTTTCGTATACAATCCAGTATACAAATTATTAAAATATTGTAGATTCCCTATATATTCTCTAGAAGGGCCTCCAAATTTCAGATATGCAAAATTTTAAATGTCGTACTGGGTAATATCTTATGCGTATCAAGTACTAACGTACTTCTCGGGTTTATTTTACTTTTGCGCGACATATCGGATTTGGTATTTTTTGCCATCTACCATACTAACTTTTTTTCAACGCACTTGTAGTAGCAAGGATTTTATTTTGTTTTATCTATATACTTCTACAAAAATATCACTGCCAGGATGTGATTGGAGATCTGAATGTTATGTGTAATATAGACAAAGGTTAAATATATTTGGCCTCAAATTTCCTTATCATAAAGTTTAAATTATTGGTAAAATATACTTTCGTTAGTATGACTATGAAGTTGAATATACGACAATAGTTTTAATTTTCAAAAATATGTACAAATGTCTAGGGAAGAACCTCTCACAGCAACATTTAAAACGAAGAACAGCCGAAATCATCTGCAAAGCATTAGTTATTTATCAAAATCTATGTAATTCCTTACAAATGTATAGTAAGACCGCTTCAGTCTTACTTCTAGCAACAATTTTTTTATATTTATGTGAGAGTTTATTACAACATTTATTTTAGGTGCCACTCCTGAAACGTGCGTTAATAGTGGCAGCCAATAATCAAGGTATGCTGATCCGTGAAGATGTAATAACATATATTAAAGTTTTATATGATACTAGATTCTGACTATCTTAAATATTAAGCATAGCTTAAACATAGGATACATGTTCTAATATGAATGAGATTAGCACTTTCATGCATAAAGAAAAGGATTTTGTCATTCTGTCGTTTTTAAAAATACGCTATTATGCAAATTCACTTACATGCAATATAGTTATTTACGATACAAGTGTTAAAAGTGCGATTTTATTTCACGAGTAAAAGTTTGCGCAAAGCGTTAGCGAGTGTCGCAATTTACGAGTGAAATAAAATAGCATTTTTAACATGTGTATCGTACAATATTTTTTCTACAAACACAATTTTTATTATAAAATATAATGAAAATCCACTGACCAAATTTGACAGCTCATGAATACGTTTTGACACAACTGGACGCAACCGTTAAATAACGTCAAATTAATTTGTCACAATTCATACAAAAGATGAGTTCGTGTTTAAGTTTGTGTAAAGAAAATGAAGTAATAGCGAGAATAATAATTCTGAAAGTACTGCAACACAGGAAATAAATATCTCGAATTACACAAACTGTACATTTAATATTAATTATCCAAGAAATATGTAATTTTCATTTAGTAATAAAAATCACTTTAATATATGTTGTCATTTTTGACAAACTGTCATGTCAATTTACTTTTAACACTAGTGTTAAAAGTACTACTTTTAACACGCTACGCTATAATTTCGCATTTTTAATTAAAGTTAGCCGTGTCAAAATGATAACTTTTAACGGTGTTTGTAGAAAATAGCTATTTTCCGACGACCAGAATGTAAAAAGAATAAATTTGCATGATTTACTAGCACTGAAAATTGCAAATTGCATTGTATCCCCAAAACTGTGTTGAAAAGTTATCTTATAACTAAAACTGTGCTGAAAAGTTCAAGAGAACCGTGTGCAAAGTAACAGACGTGCCAACCTACTAATCATAAAATAACAAATAGGAAACTGTCAAATGAATGACTCTCAAATGTCAAATTGTCGTTGATACGCGGTGTTGGTAAATTGGCTAGTGTTTTCGTTTTGTCTAAATTAGATTATTCAATTAGTTATTGTTAATTGGTAAGTTTACATAAAAATAAGAGTATCAAATGATTAAGTTGTATGGTTTAAATGTAAAAATTATGAAATACATCATATATCATTATTTTGTGAATCATTCTTTTATTTTCATTGAAATTAATTCTTGTCACTAAGCGGTCGTCGGAAAAGTATAGTGTACAACACGTGCTGAAAATATTTCACACTCGCATAATTAAACTACTCGCCTACGGCTCGTGGCTCAAACTTCACGCTCGTGTGAAATATCGTGTGAAATATCCTATTTTCAGCACTAGTTGTACAATATACTATTACGATACAAGTGTTAAAAGTGCGATTTTATTTCACGAGTAAAAGTTTGTGACACAAGCGTTAGCGAGTGTCGCAATTTACGAGTGAAATAAAATAGCAATTTTAACATGTGTATCGTACAATATTTTTTCTACAAACACATTTTTTATTATAAAATATAAAGAAACTCCACTGATCAAATTTGACAGCTCATGAATACGTTTTGACACAACTGGACGCAGCCGTTAAATTACGTCAAATTAAGTCACAATTCATACAAAAGATGAGTTCGTATTTTAATAAAGAAAATGAAGTAATAGCGAGAATAATAATTCTGAAAGTACTGCAACACAGGAAATAAATATCTCGAATTACACAAACTGTACATTTAATATTAATTATCCAAGAAATATGTAATTTTCAATAATTTTAATATATGTTGTAATTTTTGACGAACTGTCATGTCAATTTATTTTTAACACTAGTGCTAAAAGTACTTCTTTTAACACGCTACGCTATAAAATCGCATTTTTAATTGAAGTTAGCCGTGTCAAAATGTCAACTTTTAACGGTGTTTGTAGAAAAAGTATATTGTATTCAGGCTGATTCATTTTCGGCCCTCACCATGGGGATCTCGCTTATTATTGGAGATAGAGTATAGGTTTAAATTTAGCAAAGTTGCTAAATTCTGTGTTTGTTATAAATCCGTAAAGAAAATAGAGTCCAGAGTTTGGAGAACTTTACATAAAAGTAGGTTTAAACCATACAGGATCCATATTAGTCACTCTTTACTGCCTGTAGATAATTTGAGAAGGCTAGAATATTGTAATTGGTTAATGGGAAGGATAGAAAATGACGAAAATTTTTTAAGCAAAATCATCTGGTCAGATGAAACAAAATTTACAAATTCTGGAATGTTCAACAGAAATACGGAGCACTATTGGGCAGTACAAAATCCCCGACAAAACAGGGCTAGAAGACCACAACATCGTTTTGGAATAAACGTTTGGATGGGTATTTTGGCAAATCGTCTCTTAGGACCAGTTATGTATGAAGAACATTTAAATGGAGAAAGATATTTAAATATTTTACGTACATACGTATCTGACTATCTTGACGACAATATCCCATTAAATCAATTACAATATTTATGGTGGCAACAAGATGGCGCACCAGCACACAATGCAGCTGTTGTTAGAAATTTCTTAAATCAAGAGTTTGCAAACCGTTGGATTGGAAATAGGGGAGTTGTTGAATGGCCTGCGAGATCACCTGATTTAAGTACTCTAGATTTTTTTTTATGGGAATATGTTAAAAATAATATTTATAAAGTAGATGCGCCACAAAACATTGAAGAATTACGAGACAGACTTCAGAATGCATTCGATGCAGTTCCTAGAAGAACTATACAAAGGGCAGTACAAAATGCCAGAAGGCGTGCCCAATTGTGCATTACCGAAAATGACCAGATAATTAATTGAACATTTACTGTAATTGTTTATTGTTTACTTTTCTATGTATTTTTATTAATGTTTTTGTTATCTTGTACTCGCTACTGTTGAATTTCGTTTCGAAGAATAAAAAATACTTATCATATCTCGTTTCTCTTCGTTAGTGTATGACATTTTTGTATTATTAATGGACAATAAATGAAATGTTTGACCGATTGAAATTCCAAAGGCTACCTTATTTAGTCTTACAATTTATTCTTTCAAATAAAACCTAATGTCAAAAACTATAGTCAGCATGTTGTACATGGTTGAAATCATAAAAAAAAACTCTTTCTGAGGATGTCTAAATCAAATATGGTGCCTATAAGAAATTAGATAGTGGATGATGGCCAGAAAGAAACGAAACGTCGTATAAAAATTTAGAGTACATCACTGGATAGAGGTTTAGAAATGGCCACAAGGATGTGTTTTTATTTTTTCTCTACAAGGCCAAATGTCGGTGCTACAGGTAAAAGAAGAAAATGGGGTTTTCGCGTTTTTTTTTTTTAATAACGAAGGTCATTTGTCACAGGTCTATTTTCTTTACGGATTTATAACAAACACAAAATTTAACAACTTTGCCAAATTTAAACCTATACTCTATCTCCAATAATAAGAGAGATCCCCATGGCCGAAAATGAATCAGCCTGTATAAGTGAATGCAACAAATACGTTAGAAACTTTCTCAGTTTGTAACGTGCTCTAGTAAGTACCTGATGAAGCCACTGTACTGACGAAACAATTGTCGTCTTACGAACAAATATTAATAAGGTGAAGAATTTAGCTATTAGTTTCTTCTATTTTAAATTGTGGATTTTCGTCAAGTTAAAACCGATCAATTTAATTACACATTGTACTTCAAAACAGTCATACAATAAAATAAAGAAATATGCATTGCTCTACTTTATAGTAATATTAACAGCTAGTACGAGGGTTGTCATTTATATTTTGCATATAGAGCTGGAATAAAACAGTAGATAGCTTTTAAACATTTTATTCTTTTTCCAAGTATTCACCACGAAGATTTACGCACTTTTGTGTGCGCTCGAACCAACTCTGGAAGCAGTTATCCCACTCGTTTGTTGGTACAGTCAAAATTGCGTTTTTTGTAGACATCGACTGCTTCTTATGCCGACTGAAACTTTTGACCCCGCAGTCCGTCCTTGCTATTATTTTCTAGCTCGTATGAGTAAATCCAAGATTCATAAACCACTCACGTTGTTGTACCTGTTTTGGGAGTTTCCTGCGTTGAAGCGGTATAGAGTTTTTTATATCAATTCACCCTAGCCGTTTTCCGATGTTCGGTCGACAGATGTGATATCCAAAGGGAAATTAATTTATGTACACACAATTCTTCTTAAAAATTTTTTTGAATTGAGGTCTTTGAAATCCCCGATGATGCCTCAATTTCGCTATAAGTTGCATGTCGATTTTCGTTGATGAGCTTGCGCACAGCATCGACGTTTTCCTGAGTGACTGCCGTTTTTGGTGCACCTGCTCTTAGATCGTCTCTAAGACTAATCCGTCCACGTTTAAATTCTCCATACCAACGAGAACTTATTGACTTCATTACTAAAAACTGAAACCAACTCGACGAGGCATTCTTGTTGAGATAATTGTCTTCGAAAATTATAAAAAATTATTTCTCAAAAATTTTAACGGTTTAATTCCATTTTTCATCTAACTTGTCAACTTTGACAGCTCATTATAGCTACAACACTACATGCATCTCACTGAACTTTAGATTTAGCCTAACTAAAGATGAAGGTTAATTTTTGGTACTGACTATTTATTAGTGGCGCCCTCTATGTCCCAGTATGCAAAACATAAAGGGCATCCCTTGTATCTTAAATACGAGGGGGTTTATATCTAGTTGGCCTAGGCCATTTTCCAAAACAAAATCTTGTTCTAATGGCAAGAAATAATGACATTTTAAATGTGTCACTGTAAAATCTTACGTCAAAAATTTGAAGTATTGCTGTGCAGTAAATTTTAAAAGAAATCATGTCGAATACAAATTTGAAAATCGATAAATTGGAGTATCGAGGCATCATTTAATACTTGTATTTCAAGAGCTTAAATGGTAAGGAAATTTACGAGGATATGCTTAACATACATAGCGATCAATGCCCATCATAGGCGACTAAATTCAGTCAAATATTGGATTGCGTCATTCAAAAAAGGAAAATTTTACGTTAAAGTTGAGAAGCGACCAGGAAGACCGATTTTAAAATATTAACGAAGTTCATGACATGATATTATCAGATTGTCGAATTGGGCTGAAGCATATAGCTGAGGCACTATAGATTTCATATGAACACGTCCATCACATAGATCACGTTAATTTAGATATGAAAAAAATTTCTGCAAAATGGATTCGTAAATGCTTGAACGCTAAACACAATCTGGGCCCGTTTTGAAAGAGATCCAGATTTTTTGAACCGTCTTCTGACTATAGATGAAACACGAGTCCATTTTATGACCCAAAAACAAAACAGCAATCGATGGAATGGAAGCATCATGGTTATCCAAGGCCTAAGAAGCTTCGAGTTCAAAAATTCGTTAGAAAAGTTCTAGCTTCAGTTTCTTTGGATATTCATGGAATAATTATTATTGATTACCTAAAAGGAGTCAGACCATCACTGAAGATTCTCATTGTAAATTACTAACCACCCTGAGAGAGAAAATTAAGGAAACGATATGTGGCATGTTAGCGAAAGGTGTGTTGTTTTTTGCAGGGCAATGCCGTGCACACAAATTGCGCATTACCATGAATACAATTCGAGATCTAGTGCTGGTTTGCAGACCGAGAAGAATTCTTTTTTAGAAGAGCTAAAGGCGTTGCGGGATCGCTGTATTAAGTGTATTAATTTAAGACGAGACTTAATTGGCGTTTGCTATACATACTATATACTTAAAACAAAATTACTAATTAATTTATATTTAATCATATTTTTAATTATTAAAATAGGTTTTTGTTTTTATAACAGTGAGATTTTACCAACTTTAATTTATTTCCAAAGCTTTAAAATTGAAATAATTTGTCTTTTACAAAATGATATTCCAAGCCTCGATAACATTAATGAATAACCCAACCTCGGATACACTCCGTCACACAAGCATATCATCACTTAAGGATAACTTCTCTGGACATGTTCAATACTGTCGATATTTATTTGATTATATCAGATACCAAATTAAGGATGCATATCCAAGTTTCGATTTTATCATTGTCTCATAAAGCCCCAACAAACAACAACATTTTTGAAGCCCATACATTTTCTATAATTATATAAAACCATAAATCTCATATGCGCTCGTGACCATGAACTTAGTATATTTAGCGAACGTTAACTTATGACCAAAGGTAACTCCACAAGATCTTTGATAGTCAGACAACGATTAAGTTGTTTACAACCTAGTTGAAATTTGTTTTGTTCTTCTGTTTGGTGTAAGATACTACTTTACATTTCAAAATGCTCAAAGATGAGTAGTTGCTTCTGTACCATACATCAGCACAGTCCTCGACAGAATTACTTTTACAGAATATTTAAGTCGTCAGCAAAGGACAACTTTTCGTATTCACTGATTTTAGCGATATCATGACTTCATGAAATTTTGGAACTTTCTATCTTTTACTATTGGACACAAGAACAAACAACAAACCATTCAATACACGAATTTCGAATTAAGGAATTCCAAAGAAACTGGAACTTTTTGAATTTTTCCTTTTTAGGCATCCTATTGTTATTTTTCCAGTCAGACTGAATAAGTAGATAAATAGTCTAAATTTTCATATAGAAACATTTAAACACCGTAAATCAATTGCACACGCCTGATTACAAAACTATTTTTAAATACTATATTAAGGATTTACACAAAATAGATACTCTCTAATAAGTTTTCTATTTTTCTTTCCATATTCTTGATTGAAATGACATAATTTAATATTACGACAACTAAATCAAAAATTCCATATTACCACAAAACTTTTATACCGTTTAAAATTTTAAACAAACTAGATATTGTATTTTTTTTCGGGATATTACAAAGGTCAGTCCATTGACCTACTTATAAGTAACAAGACAACAGCTGATGCATAAGACAATCTCGGACAAACCTGTACGCGAAATTTGAAAGAAAAAGGCATTCAGTTCTGAGATTGTGAATCGCCGTTCTTCATGAATTTTTTCTTCGACCCACAACTTCGTTCGTCATAACAGTTGGTCTTCTACTTCGTTCTTAATAATCGGCATTAGTCCTTCTCAAAAGATCTTCTAACCATACTTGTCACTCATGACATTTTCACTATAAATAAAACCATGTTCACAGTGAATCTCAATACAGAAATCGGAAAACAGGGCGCATTTCAAAGTCGACGGGATTTTAAATTCCAGCAGCCATTTTAGACGACCAAAAAAGCACGAAAGTATGTCCGAACGTTTCTCTCACTAGTACTGCCAAACTCACACCCTCCACTTGTCATGAACATCTATTAAATCATTTTTTTAAGAGTCTATTTAGTATACCCTCTAGCTCAATATTCGACGGTAATTTTCTACCTCCAAATTCTTTTTTGACTTCAGAAAACAAATGGAAGTCACATGGAGCAAGGTCAGGTAAGTAGGGAGGACGAACCACTAGCAATTCTTCAAGTGTTCGTTGACAAATTGCTGATCTGTGAGTCAGAGCATTGTCGTGATGCAGGATCCAACCGATGTCTTGATAAAGCGGACCTTAGGGTACCTAGAAGTACATAACAATTCTCCAGTTACTGTATGTTCTCTAGGTACAATCTTATCAAAAACAATCCCCCATTTATTAAAGAAAATTAAGTACGTCGCTTTTCACAGCTTTCGCCTTCTGCGGTCTTGGACTAGCTTGGTGCTTCCACAGCATACTTTGAGACTTTCGTAACGAATAAACCGTCTCTCATAACATCTAAGCACATTGTTTAAAAACTATGGATTATATTGCAGTTGCCTTTTCCACTGCCGAGAAATTGTCACTCGATTGGCTTTTTTTTTATTTATCGGTCATCACTTTTGGAATCCATTTTACCGCAACCTTTTGGTACCCTAAATCTTCATGAATAATTTTTTGAGTGGAACCGTAACACAAATTAGCAATGTCAGAAATTCAATATACGCCAATTCGAGGACCATTTTGGATCAATTCGTCAAGTCGCTAATTTTTGCAATTTTTGAATAAATCTGTGCAGTTGGTGATCGCTTTCGTCGAGGTTCATCTTCCATTGATTCACAACCGTGTTTAAATTTCTTATGCCACTCAAACACTCTACATCGTGATCAACTATCATCTGGGTATGCAGCCGAACGCAAAATTATATGAGGTATCTTTGCTCCTCTAAGTACATTAGTGATGGAGGTTTCATGTTCTATTCTTTGTGTTATAAAATTCTAGTTATGAAAAAAGTTATAGCACCAGTCTCGTTATATTTTGATATACTCTGGTAGATTCAAATTTAATTTTTGACACTGTACTTTATTATTGTATTGTCTTCTTAAATAAAGTCAATTATTATTACTTGTACACAATAATATACTGCACAAACATTTGAAGCGTAAACACTTTATTTAAAGTATTTAAAGCAACCTTTACATGTAATAAATTAAATTCCATCAAAAAGTTTATTTAATATATAAGTTCTAGATTATAATGTTCGAAAACTGATAAACTGCATTACCGTAAAAATTGATTATAAAGTAGAATTAATATAATCTCTAATAAAAAGAATTCTAATTTCACTTGTCCTTATCAATTTACCATTATGTTTTTTAATTTACTAAATAAAAAACTTGGTATATTTGTTTCACAAAATGTATTTAAAATATATCTGACATATGTTTCGACTTATACAGTCATTCTCAAAGAGTCATGTAAACTAAGTGAAAAGAATACTTCTACCAAGTTTTATTATAGCATCGATTGTGGGGGTATTTGAAAAATCCATTGCGTGTTTGTGACCTGTCTGTTGAGATTTATGGCTTTTTTTATTTCTAAAATTTCTAAGAAGTCAAGCCTTTTACCCTTATTACAAGAGTGTAAAAGTTTGAAATTATTAGCATTAAACAAATTTCAAACTTTTACACTCTTGTAATAAGGGTAAAAGGCTTGACTTCTTAGAAATTTTAGAAATAAAAAAAGCCATAAATCTCAACAGACAGGTCACAAACACGCAATTGGATTTTTCAAATACCCCCACAATCGATGCTGTAATAAAACTTAAAAAAAAAAAAAAAAAAAAAAAAACATAAATGTTGGTAGGAGTATTCTTTTCACTTAGTTTACATGACTCTTTGAGAATGACTGTATAAGTCGAAACATATGTCAGATATATTTTAAATACATTTTGTGAAACAAATATACCAAGTGTTTTATTTAGTAAATTATTAATCATGTTTCACCAAGAGCCAACCGTGAATTCTATACATTACATTATGTTTTTGTTTAAATAACAGCAACTAAAACCACTTTTTTTAAATGATTTAAAAATTAAAATATATTCCTTTTTATTAACTTCTATTTTATCGAAAACAATATAATATTGACATAGTAATGTGAAAACACTATAGTTAAAAATTCTTTCAAAAAAGAATTCAAAATTCCAAATAAAATAACCACACATGAAGTTATGCGTGCAGTAACTTAAGTCAGAAATTACGACTGCTTGAGTCTTTTAATTCCCTCAGAAACATTTCCAAAAATTGGTGTTGATACTTCTGTTATCACTGTTACGAAAAAACAGGTCTTAAACCTACCGCTAACTTCTATAAGACTGCTATAGGGTACTACATTACTGCAATTTATTTCAGGCACATAATTTTGCACTACAATTAACCCACAGTAGAATAGAAATAACGGCTGCAAATTTGTTCAAAGTCGATGCCTCACTTTTCACATCTGTAAGTATAAGAAAGTAATTCTGTAATTTGAGAGTTTTCTTTTTAGATATTCTGTGATATTAATTAACAACAATATTATTTTAGTGTGTTGGCGCCATTGTTACATACGTAGCGATAATGATACAACTGGAACCAAAGTAAAAATTTACTTCATTTTGGCAAAAAAATTGTTTACACGGAATGTATTTCAGACTTGAATATATGTTTATCTTAGAAAACAATATATATTGTATTTATAATATTTATTGTGTGACTATGTTAATAGACTTCTGCTTATCAAGCACGAACGCTCACCTTACTTTTATGTCATAGTAACAATGCAATAATTATAATATTTATTAATATATTAAAATTAATCATATTATTATGACTTTGATTGTCGAATAAATATTGTTACGATTATATTGTCTATTTTTTCTTCCGTTTATGGAATTATTATTGACATCTATTTCATGAAGTCCTCCAAGGTTCTGCCCTAGAACCCGTACTTTTGACCGTTTTCCTAAATAATATCAATAATTATATTAAATTTAAAAATATTGAATACGCTGAAGGTACCACAATTTTATTAAGCATTAAGAAATTAGAATCTTTAGGTGAAATATCGAAACACTCACTTGTACAGCCTGAGGCATATTTTGATAATATAAATCTAGATCTAAATAAGGACAAATCACAAAAGTTAATATTTTCATTAAATCATTACATAGAACTTCAGAATAATAACTCAATGAACTGCTTTGGTCTGAAATTGGACGATAGTTTGACATGGCAGGCACATGTCAATGTTTTGCAAGGCGTTTCTACAGCAATCTATATATTAAACAACTTCAACTAAAGTAAATATAGAAGCACTGTTAGTGGCCTATCACGATTTCTTTTATTCAGTAATGAGCTACGAAACCCTGCTGTAAGGTAGTTCAACACATCAAAAAATTTAGTATGAAAAAAGTAGCAATTAGAATTATTACCAATTCAAATAAAATATTTAGTACAGACCATTATTTAAACGTCTATACATCTTAACATGCACTAGTCAGTTCGTTTTGAATGTTTGATATACTGCAGAGATAATTTGACTTCCTTGTACATACAGTCAATACATGGTACCAAACATAAGGACTGGATACAGCCCATTTATCGGTAAAACTATCTAATAAAGTACTACATAAATGGAAAGAATTAGAATGAAAAATCGAAAAATGTAATTAAGTCATATTTAAAAGAAAAGCCTAACTACTACATACAAAAGTTTATGGAAAATATATGTAAGATTCGAACAATACTATAACATTTAATAAGAAATTGTAGTTGTTTACAAACTTGTAATATGTATTGATCCGTATTTTTATATTTCCATATTCTTTTATATATCTACATACTTTTTTGCACATGTACAAATAATTATAAATTCTCACTTTTAAATATTGTATTATTATATTATAACAACAACTGCCTGTGCATCACACTACAGAACACCTAAAATTTCACTAATCTACAAATGAAAGTCATTATACAAAATTTTTAATATATTTGGCTGTCGTTAGGATGCCGATTACAAATCTGATACAAAATACTACAAATCTGTATAAATACAAATTTGTATCTGTATATACATGGACACACAGCATGCATTTACCAGCGATTGCTTCAACCACCAGCCGCATGTGTTTCTGTCTCACGACTTTGTCAATGATGCGGTCATGTAGCAAATTTCGCCCTATCAGATGACACCAGATAATCTCATGACATCTGACGGGCAAAACCGACCACGCCGATACAAAGTGTTTCTGGCGACGAGTTAATGGACCCACAGTAATATGCGTATTTTTCTTATCCTGTAATAGCGTAGCTATTCGAGAAGAAACACTTTGCATCGGCGTGGTCGGATTTGTCCGTCAGATGTCATGAGGTTATCTGGTGTCATCTGATAAGGCGAAATTTGCTACATGACTGCGAAGTGTATCTACAGCCGTTTGTCTTCGTAAACCCATCATTGACAAAGTCGTGAGACAGAAACGCATGCGTCTGATGGTTGAAGCAAACGCTGGTAAATGCGTGCTGTGTGTCCATGTATATACAGATACAAATTTGTTTTTATACAGATTTGTATTATTTTGTATCAAAGCTTGATGTGAATTGTCGCATCGATATTACCAATTTGTAATTTGCAATTTGGTTTTGCTATACAAATCTGATCTCAGCTTCTTTATAGCACGTAACTTTTCTCGATGAGAACGTATATCGAGTCCGAAAACTTTGTATTTTCCAATGCCAATAACATTTTAATACATTATAAAAGTCTACACAAAATTGGGCAATAAATAATATAAATGTTTATTTTTTATAGAAATATAACAGTTTTACAAATGTATTGCATCACTCACGGCTATCCCTATATAAACACAGTGCCGGCTTCTCGATGGTATCATTTGTTCAATGACCTCCCAATTATTTCTTAATAATATGAAGTATAACAACCAAAATAATTTGTTACGTTTAATTATTATTGTACAACAGTAATTATCGACGTACATAAGTTTGATCGTTCCCGGTATATAGTCAATTCTATCTAAATATATATTCGACTGGGCTGATGTCCTCGAGTAACAAAAATAACAAAATCTATGCGATTTGAAAACCGATTTCGGTAAACACCCCAGTTTTTCCTGAAAGTTTGTTTCTTTAAATTATTAAATTTCTCTAACAATATTGTTAGGTATATTATATCATTACTAAAGAGTTCACTCAACTAAATGTAAGGGTATCTAGCTTCGACAGAACTTTGCTTTACTAAACTCACAGATGGATTATTACAATGCTATTGCATCTTCATACTATAGACAAAGTTAAAAAGTTAGACACACGGTTAACCCATAAACTTTTCATGAAAAACAAGCTGAATCGGTTAATATATTGTAATAATAAGGTAAGTATATACACGGATGTTAAAAATGAAGTGTCTGTAATATAAAATTCCAACCACAGACTTAAATCCTGTGTAAACGATATCCAATATTCTATTGTCTTCGGTTTTTCTCCGATTTTTCTTTTTTTGCAATTTCGTGCAGTCCCTACTCTTTATAGTCGTTCGCTTAAGGTTATTCTTCGTCTTCGTCTTTGTTGCTTATACTGAGACTTCCATTCTTTTTTTTTTTGAAAAGTAGCTGCTTTCATTTTAGATTCAAGCTAATGTTTCTAGTTCACATTCGTAGACGTATTTGTTCATTTAATCTATTTCTGCAAACTTAAGTCTAATTTAGCATCTGATCTGCCCTTCCACGTTTTTCGTTAGTCATTGTGTACAGTTTTATGTGACCACTTATCAGCCATCAATAATCTAATATCTCTAATGGTTCGTCTCCTGAATTTTGGAAGATTGTAATTATAATATATTAATTAATCTGCCATTGCAGATGTCACTATGGTAGAACAATTAATATATTAACTACTTTTGCTAAAGTGTTCAAATCTTTAATATATCAGCAAACAGCATGCACGTCTTTAGCAACATGTATTTGCTAGTGGGCGCTCTGCCATGACTAGCCTCGTAAAAATTATGTAATTCATTAGCAGAGCTATAGACCACCGCCCTCAGATATATAACTAAATTAGTCGAAGGAGAACATGCTGAATCTCCATACATAATCACTAATAAAGCATAAATGTTAAAGTTTTAAAATAGTTTACATATGTTTCACCATATTATGGCCAAACATAGCATAGTGAAACATATGTAGTGTCTCCAATATATCATTTTAAAACTTGAACAGTTGTGTTTTATTACTGGCTAACAATTAAAATAACTAGGGTTGTCACATTTTCCCAAAATATCGAAAATCCAGGCTTGTATCTACATAAATCCTTCAACTAATAGTATGTGGATAAGTTTAGGTTACAACAACCAAAAACAAAACAAATTTTCAATTTACTTTACCACTCGCTATTATAGCTCTTATGTAACTTATTTATTATTATGAATTATTTGTTCAAAACAATAACCTAGGTCAACTCTAGTTTTAATATCTGTGTTATATCACCACATTTAAATTCATTAAAGGTACACAATTTTCCTTTGGCACTGAGCAATAATAGAATCATGTAGGCGTCCGGGCTTTTTCCATCGTTTATAAGATTTGAATAATCCGACATTTTGGTAGTCAATCTAGTGCCAGGGTAGCCCTGACAAGGGCCAGTTTTTGCCATACTCACGTCTAGCATATATGTCTGCCCAAGTAAAATAGGGCTCAGTTTACTACTATTTTCACAACACTAAACATATCTTATGATCGACCATATTATCACTAGTTTATTACAAAATGCCTCGTTGGGGCAGAAAAAAAGATAAATAGACTTAATGTGTTTAAGTCTATAAGCAAATAAGCAAGAATGTGACAATCTGATAAAAGTTGTGGTTTCTAGACCCCCAAAAAAGGCCCAAAAGGTCTTATAAATGATGCCAAAAAAGTATATTTCACTGCTGAGCTTCGCTAATTAATCTCCCGCCATGATTTCTTAATCTTTTAGATACAGAGATGTCTATTTATACCTTAGCTAATGCTAGCGCTCCGCTTTGATCCATAAAGATGACCAAGAACCTGAAAGTGAAGACATGAACTTGATAAATTGTGCTGATTTTAATTACAGGTATTTATTTGCTAACTAAAATGCTGAATTTTTGTTGCTGTTCAGCGAAAAAATATGTGCGCCTCTATCGATCATGAAGAATTTGGAATCATGTCGCCGTCGAAATATTAATTCCCTAAAAAAAAGTAGGGGTGTAAATATCCATTTCTGCACTTTTTTAAATATCTTTTTTGCGGTTTTATAACTATCCATAGTCAAGACATACCTAAGTGTATCTGGCCGAAAGGAATCGATTGGTACGAGGGCAGTCTTTTATATTATGCATATAGAGCTGGAATAAAACAGTGTAAAGCTTATAAAGACTTTATTGTCTTTCGAAGTATTCTTCACGAAGATTAATGCACTTTTGCATGCGCTCGAATCAGCTCTGGAAGCAATTATTCCACTCGTTTGTTAGTACAGTCGAAATTGCGTTTTCGAAGGCATCGACTGCTCCTTCTGACGACTGGAACCTTTGACCACGCAGTCCGTCCTTGATTTTCTGAAAGGTAAAGAAGTCGTTGGGTCGAGACTACACGAAGAATGGTCTAAGAATTTGATGTTTTGTTGAGTTAAAAATTCAATTGTCTTGCGAGCTGTGTGCGAACTTACATTGTCTTGGCGGAAGATGATTCGTCGTTGTGGGTTGGTTTCTCGGAGCTTAACGATGACTTGCGGCAAACAAATGGTTAGATACGAGTCGACAATAACAGTTCTTTGATCTTGTAGAGAAGAAATTGTTGCTACATGACGTGCTTTCGAGACAAATGTCGGGACCATCTTTTTGTAGACATTTCGAGAATGGATGACTTTTGTCGACTTTTCTTCATCTTATAACACACAAACAGACGACTGGCGTTTATTTTCTGGCTCGTATGAGTAAATCCAAGATTCATCACCACTCACGATGTTGTATACATTTTTAGAATTTCCTTCGTTGATGCGATATCGAGTTCGGCCGAGTGCGGTCTCCAACGGAAAACTAATTTTTTTACACAATTCTTCATACAAAAATTTTGGAAATGAGGTTTTTGAAATCCCAAATTATGCCTCAATTTCGCATTATGTCACATGTCGATCTTCGTTGATGCGCTTGCGCACAGCGTCGACGTTTTACTGGCGTTTTTGGTGCACCTGCTCTTGGATTGTCGCTAAAACTAATCCGTCCACATTTTAGTTCTCCATACCAGCGAAATATTGTTGACTGATGTGCGAACAGAAACCAACTCGTCGAGGCATTCTTGCTGAGGTAATTGTCACGGTTTAATTCTATTTTTTGACTAACTTGTTAATTTTGACAGTTCGTTGTAGCTACAACACTGCGCGTATCGCACTGAAGCATTGAATTTAGTCTAACTAAACATGGAGATTAATTCTTAATACTGACATTTGATTAGTGGCGCCCTCTATATTCCAGTATGCAAAACATAGAAGATAGCTCTCGTACCACCCGCGACGCTCTATCTTCAAAATTGACTGATTTAGGAGGTTCCAAACTTGGGATCTTATACCACTTATGCCATGAAAAGTGCCCTAGCAGAGCCCTAGTGCGTTTTCGTGAAAAACCCTGACATATGTCAGTAATAATATATGTATGAGGATTATTTAAAAAAAAAACGCATTAAAATAGCTTTATTGGTTTCTGAGATCCAGGATGATACAAAATTTTCCGTTATGCCAAGTATATTAGGGAACGCACTAACGTGGTAACCCTACTTATTAACATTGGCACTATTTTCTAGTAACAAGTGTTCATTTGAAAAGTCAACCTAGTAGCATATAATTTACTGAGAACATTTTGAGGTATGTCGTAAATTAAAATTTACTACTTAACTACTTAATAATAGGTATTTATTACCACTTCGATAATAAGCCTGGACTAAAAAAAATCTATGTTCTAAAGTGAAAACTATTTTAAAACTGAAAAGCAATTTATTTAAACCAGAATCGACGCACGATTAAATTTGTGCACTAACTGATTGACATTATCAAATGTCATTTGGATTTACGTTTACGGAACAACAAACACATACTAATATATATGCGTCTTATTCTATCAAAATTTCAAAGTTACCTAGATTGACTTTTAAAATGAACACACGTTATGTCAATGCCATTGTTACATACGTGTCAATAATGGGTACATCTAGAATTGAAACCAAAACTTATTTAGTTTTGGTAGAATGTTTTAAAATTTGTCATTATTATATTCTATAGCACTCCGTGATGTATGTATATATAATGTTATATTTCAAATTATGGTGTCAGGTGTACATACATATTAAATTTTGCTTTGAGGAACAAATCACAAATTTGTGAAATATCGCTTAATAGGAAAATATATATTTTGAAACATTATTATAAATGTGCTCTTCACTTATAGAATGACGTTCACTAAAAGGTCTTGTTATTCCATTTCTATTTATCGAACACAAACATGCATTATTGTAATAATGCTTGGAATCCTTTCACAAAAAGAAGTATTTCGATTCTATCTGTGGTTGAGTAATATAATTACTACATAATTGTGTTATAATCAGTTTAAAATAAACAAATAGCGAAAAAATTAATTTCTTATAAATTTATTTCATTTTATCTTTTATATTACTATTTTAATTATATCTTATTTATTATGTTTGAAGAGCTTTATATCCATGGTTGACTCGAAAATCAGTTAAATCGTTAAATTATGAAACCTCTGTAAGTTTGGTATTTGATCACCCTTCATTAAAACAAAAGATCTCCAAAATTACATTTTCAAAAATTGTAGCTAAAACTATTAACTGAAGCGATTAAATTCTCGTTGTCTTTTACTTAACAAGATTATCTTCAACAAAGGATTCGTGCTGGGAAAATCCCCAATTACTGAAGTTGAAATTAATAGAATTTAGATTTAAAAAAGATCATAATCTTTATCAATTATCTTATGAAACGTAAAATAATTTTATCTACTGCACACAAAATGATGTCCAACAGCATTAAATTTTTATTATATTTTCAAAGTGTTCATACTCGTAATTTAAGTAGAAAAATGCAGGTTTCTGGTATCTTTTGTAATGTTGGTTCATTTTCCTACGATTTTGTGACACCGCAGAGCGGCAAACAAACAAAAAGAAAACAAGTCTAGCCGAGGTTTTCAACGGTAATGACCGAAGTCTCAGGCCAACTCGTATTTCCTCTACGACGCAAGTCACGCATGTCCGAAGGACAGCGAAACCGCTACGGGCATACACTACCCACCAAAATATCGTAACAATTTTCTTTTACGTTCCTCCCTTTTCTTTTTTGGTTGACTTTTACTTTTTATAACTAGTAATATTTATGTTGCATACTACATTATATTATATTTAATTAATTCAATAATTTAGTGATTAACGCTGTTGGAAAAATAAATTATTATTATTATTATTATTATTATTACTATTTTTATATATTATTATATTAAACACTACTAGAAAAGAAAGTTTAGTACTGCTACACTACATATATATTAATAATATGTTTCTAATTCTATTTTTAAATTATATTTTCGACAAATACATTGAATTTAAAAATATTAAAACTTCTAATCATTTTAGGTATATTCGTATTTGCTATAGAAACCATTTCTTTTGTATCACACTGATCATGACGGCCCGTTCCGAGAAATTATTTACCGAACAGTAATCAAGCCTTTCATATACTCGAACGTTCCTTAGAATTTAATATATCGTGTTAATTTAGTTATTTATTTTTTCTAATTATTTTTCTTCTAATTAATTCCTAGTTAGTGTTTTAATTTATTATGGAGATATTTTTTCTACATCGAAATTATACCGGCCGCATATTAATATTGATATACAAGGATTATTCGGAAACTATGTGACCTAACACAGAGATGGCGCGAAATCGCAGGAATCTTTTTAACGGTTCTGTAGAATCATCCACTAATAGGTCAAATATGACAGCAATGATACACTTAACCATTCTTTCTTTCCACAGTTTAAAAGCTCCCAACCAATCTTCTTTCGGAGTGCCTTCAAAATAAGCATGAACTGCGGTATCAATCGTTTCTTCAGACGAAAACCTTCTACCCAGCAAATTACGTTTAAGCCCAAAAATAGCCAAAAGTCACACATTGCTAAATCAAGTGAGTACGGCGGATGTTCTATTACTTTTATATTTTTTCCAGCCAAAAACTGGAGAGCTAAAACTGCCGTATGGGACGATGCATTAATATGGTGGAGCATAATTCCCTTGTCTGGAACTCAACTGAACACTTCAGGCAAACATTTTTCGGTGTACCACTTAGCTGTAACTGCCTTTTGTCCATCTAGCTTAATTGCATTTACTAAGCTCGTACTTCTGAGGAATACCGCATGCATAACCTTTTTCATAGCTCGCTGCTTCTTAGCCATTCTAGGAGTTTTCTCAACTTCGCGAATCCATACACGACTCTCTTAGCGGGTCAGAAGATCGAAAAAGGGAATATAGGTTTCGTCATCTGTCACTATTTTGGAAAATTTTGGTGCCCTCCATTATTTAAGAAATTTAAATTTTCATGGCAAATTCTTACACGCTCTACTTTTTGGAAGTTAGAAAAGTGATGCGGCACAAAGCGACTTACCACTTTTTTAAATGCAGTTAATCGTGTATGATTATTTTAACAGCGGAGGATCCAATCATGAGTTGATGCTCTATTACCGCATAAGTGACTTAATTGTCCTCTTAAATTATTTTTTTAACAGAGCAATGGTTTTGTCGGTAACAGCGTAGGAAGACAGCTCCTTTTTGATGCTCAACAGAAATCCTTTCGCGTTAAAATTCCTTATATCATCGGTAAATTGTGACCAGGGTAGGCGCTTGTTCACGAAAACTGAATCTAAACTCTCTTTGCACTCATTAGCTGTTAAGCCTCTTTTAAAATCATAATAAATTATGACTCGAAGGTGCTCTCTGGTTAATTCCATTTCATTTTACTTTTAAAAAATAAGAAACTGAGTTATAACAAACGTAACTTCAACAACAAAACGTCAAATGACAGATAAAGAGTTGCTCTATATAAACACTGTATGGTTGTTTTTCACAGTCTACTAGATTTTCTTCTTATCAATAAATCGTATTTGTTGGTCCTATAAACTAGGTTTCTCTTTAATTATCGGTAACACAAAATTCACTTTGCTTTCAAAATGTCATACTGCCAATACTACTTTCTTCATGTTTATAGTTAATAATAATAGTCCCCGTACTAGCCTTGCAGGCCTTTGGGGGTAATAACATGATATGCTTGTTACAGCTTGAACTAGGATGATAACGTGGCGAGCGCTACGCACCGACTGCTCATTATTACCTCAGAATTTTACCTCCAGATACTCATTTTTGGCAATCTGAGCTTGACTTATTTGAGTCGAGCTTCGACCGAAGAAACGCCATCAATATTATTGGCTTGACCAATTTTATATTTAAAATTCAATAATGTTCAATAAATAGCTATGCAATTTCTATAAAATAACTTCCACATACATTGTTTCTTTTCACGAAAGGCGTTGTAAGTTTTGTTTAATACAGACCTGTGTTGTTTACTTTAGCGTTCGCATCATTCCTTCTGCACAAAAAAGCCGCTTTAATCGATCCGTCGGAAATTAACTTCTAACTGTGCATGGAATTTAAAACAAGGCACTTTAGTCCTTACTTTACATTTTCAATCTTCCTCTTCGAAATACCTTCAAGCTTTCACTCTTAAACGTAAAGATCTTTTTTAGATATGTTAAATAAAACATGTACGAAATATTGGTTCTCCTTGAAAAAACTTCTTCCATTTAAAGATGTTTATTGTTAAAATACAATAAATGACAGTAACCATCGATTTTGTTTAAACTGCAAGTAGCAAGTGCACTTCACGAATTCATTAAAATCAAAGTAACTTGTTTTTGTTTACTAAAAATATTTATTTCAACCTCGGAAATAATTACCAATTGCTGTTAATTTTAAAATGCCGAAGTATTTGCCTGTCACACTGATTTTTAGTATTCACTTTCATACGTGGTTGTTAAAATACATAATCGAAAATGTTGATAATAATTAACAAATAAGCGAAGATTCAAGAACCAGAAAAACAACCAGACATTAAAATATGATGTATTTTTTGCGTTTTAATTTTTCGTAATGTAGTAAATTGTTGTGTTCTTGTTGGCTACAGATTGAGTAAGATAACTATTTTACTCAATCTGTAGCCAACAAGAACACAACAATTTATTACATTACGAAAAATTAAAAAATCAAAAACTAGTTTTACGTTGCGTGTAGACTCTTTGAAAACTTCAAAGAGTCTACACGCAACGTAAAACTAGTTTTTGAATATTATATGCAAAAAAATCTGAAAATATGCGCATAAATATGCAGATGTTTTAGCCAAATATACACTTCCTTATGAAAAATATGCAGGTAAAAAATACACATATTTCACATATTTCTCAAAGTTTTCAAAAGAAAAACTGTGACGCTTGCCTGAAAACATGTATGTATTTATATATTGAAAAGGTTCGTTCTACGTCGACGCTTGTTATAGGTGCATATTTCAAATTAGAAATTTCATCTATTGTCAACTCAATATTTTCTACCGAATCACCACACATGATTTTAGCAATGTCCTTTAGCTTTTTTAAACCCTCACTTTTTCCTATTACACTTAGAAATTTTTCATACACGGACCGTCCCATTCCTGCTTTAACATCAAAACATGACTTTTCAAATTTGTTGATTATTTCAACGCTTTCGATTAGCGACATAAATTGTTTTTTCATCTGCAATGTAGAAGTGGAAATAAAACTGTAATTGGCTTTAATAAACGCCAACTGTTGTGGTATTTCTTTACTCGAATACACCTTTTGGGCGTCTATCACAGATTGTGCTTCCCTATCAAGATCCATAATAATTGTCTTTATTCCTTAATAATGATTTGCATGAAAATAGCAACCTCCAACCACGTTCCCCATTGTGTGATTACTGGTTGAGGAGGAAGCGGCACACCAGATAGATGTTGTTCGTAAAACTTAACTCGTAATGGGGCCTTTAAAAATACTTTCTTAACACTACTAATTAAAGTATTTACTAAGGGAAAATGGTTTCTGACTTCTTCTGCAACACGATTTAGCCCGTGCGCCAAGCAAGTTGTGTGAATTAAATTTGGGTAAAAGATTTTCAAGTTTAAAGCTGCCTTCACCATGTATGGTGCAGCATCCGTCAAAAACAATAGAATTTTCTCTGTTGTCATCGATTCCGGTAAGTAGAAAGTTGTCAGTTCTACCTGTATAAACCTTGTTATTGTGAAATTATTTGCCTTTTCCAACTGTTTGTATGAGATTAAATAAGGTTTTGCTAGAACCGATACTTTAAGGATACCAATCATTAAATAAACTATGTATCGGCCCCCACTATCAGTAGTTTTATCTACGCATATATAAAGATAATTGTTTGCAACAACCTTCTTAATGCTATTCAATAATAAATAATAAACTTAAAATTTTACTCACAATCTTGCAGCATGCTACGCAAAACACTTTGTCTCCATCCATACGCAATTCTGAATAAGGTGCATCCATCCAGGCACAGTCGCTATTTTCGGCATTTTTGCTATTATATATCACAACTCACAAGTCTACACATCGAAAAGTCAACGTAAAATGACGTTTAAAATAAAATTACTTTCGAATATGGAAATAAATTTCTCAGAATAGCAAAGAAACAAATATGCTATGAATAGTAGGTTAAAGATTTGTTACACCACCATCCACAACTAGTTTTCCCAACTAGGTTTTCTCAGCCGGTGAATTTTCAAATCTGAGACCTCTAACTTCTCGGGTTCCACTTAGGAAAGACGTGTCTAAAATATAAGTTGAGCGCCAGTACACTTGTACACAAAAATTTTATTTATTTTTTTATATAAGTTAAATTTGAACTAATCTCTCTTTAAGTTTCTTTTAAATATATTCTTTTATATAGGTATTAATTAATTAATTAGCAATATTGAAATGAGTAAATAAAGCAAACACAGGTTAAAAATTAAAATAAATATAATATATATATTACTGCAAAAATAAAAAAAATAAAAAATATATCTTTACAAAGTATGTATAAAGATGCTGTATCATATAACAAGATACTGAATGTAAAAACATTCATTGACAATTGACTGCTAAATGAATGGAAAACATCCTCCTTAATGACTCTGATCAAACTTATCTAAAATAATCAAGTTTAACATTAAATTCTCCCCAGAAAACTAGACTGTATATACAGATTCTGAACAGTGAACAAAAACTATGCATGTGCTATAACCATGCACAAAAAACCCTGACTCCACTCGAACAAACTTTCATATATAATTTTAACAAAGAATTATTAATACTAAACTGTATTATCTATATTCCTAATAATTAAATCTCTTAACTACTTACTTTAATGCAATGGAAATATGATTTTTATAAAATTTTAATTCTACTTACAAGATTAATGGAGACTTTCATGAAGAAGGTGCTTCATCAAATTTAATCATCAATACAACGAGAATTTAACTCAATAAATATCGGGACTTTAATATCAATATAACATCAACTATAAATCACTTTCAAAAATACAAAACCGGAACTAATTTAATATATATAAAATATATCTCTCGAAGAAAAGAACCTTCTCGTTTTACAGGCAGAATTCGTCTCCCCGATTGACCTCCAATTTGCACATCAAATGCACCCCAGATAACCAGTTTTTCCCTCGCAAAATTTATAAACATTTTCAAAATACAGTCTTGTCACAAAATATTTTATTTTAAATATTTTAATTAAAAACAAACAAAAATTCAGAGCAAAGTATACTCCTAATTTTCTGGTAAAATGTATTTTTGTATTTATTTAGAAGTTTTAAGGTATTAGCTTTTCCTGTAATTTTGTCTCGGCCTGGATGCATGGGAAGAGCATTAATAAATTCTTCGAGACGCTCATCGGAAAAGTAACGTGAAGAGGCTTAATAAAATGCGATCTTTAATTTAAAGAAGGCAATTTAATTTTTGTTTGTTTGATACACTCACAGAGCTGGAGATCGTCTGACGATCTCCAGCTCTAACCAGCGACAGACCGACTAGCTCCTGAAGATGACGAGTGCGATCTCGTTGAAACGTAGAGTAAATAGTCCTTTTCAGGACAAAACTCACACGCGGCGAAGAACCCGAGAAACTACACCTTCATCATACGTCCGCGAGAACATCAAGAGTAACATATATATATATATATATATATATATATATATATATATATATATATATATATATATATATTATATATATATATATATATATATATATATAGATAAAATAAATTAAAATCGGGTAAGCGGTCTGTCAATTAAAACTTTCGCAACAAATCTGTTGCTTCTTCTGGGGATACTACAAGATTAATGAGAGAAATAACATAAAATAAATAAGAGTATAAAGCAGTAGTAAAAATACTTACAAAATGTAGAGTTGAAAAATAATAAAATTGACGTACAATAAAAAATAATTAGATTTAAAACTTAAATAACTATAGAAACAAGTCTTTAAAACCTTTAAAAAACATGTATATGTAAAAGTTAAAACATGAAAAATAAAAAATATAATGCAATACAAATTTAACAATATATGGACCAAATAACAAAACAATTTTAAGATGGTCAACTAACCTGCAAACCGAGTATATTAAAATAAATTATACTTAGTCCATTAGTATCAGATCTATAATTTATGTTATTTGTGTCTCTGTTAATGAGGACCATTTCTAAAAAGGTTCCTTTTTAAGGTTATTTTCAACGTCTAAGATCTTAATGTCAACAAAATTGAAAGTATGGTCACGATCAAGTGCATGGTCCACCAATGCACAAGATCTCTTTCCAATACGGACATCACTTTTATGCTGAGTGATGCGCTGTTTTAGCCACTGTGATGTCTGACCTATATAAACGCCACAACAATCCGAACATGCTATCCTGTAGACAACATGACTAAAGACGGCAGACTATGTGCCCCACACTGTTAAATTTAATAATACACATAAGGTGTATTAGATAAAAATGTAGATTTTACAAAATTAGGGCAACTTTTTACCAATACTGAAGATCCATTTTACAGATACAAAGAGCACTTTAACTATGCAAATATAACATCTCTCAACGTCGAACAATCCTTCTCAGTATATAAACATATTATTATTAAATTTGACAGTGTGGGCACATAGTCTGCCGGCTTTAAACATGACTATTTAAAAAGAAAGGTGTTATGTCTTTGATCTTACTATACAACTTCTTCAAGGTATAGGTGTTGTATTTAGCTATTTTAATGTTATTAGATTGTTTGAAATGTGATTAAACAATTGTATGAGTTAGACCGCCAATGTATGGAATTTTTTTGTAAATCACACTGTCTGCAGGAATGTCAATTATATATATATATATATATATATATATATATATATAACAATTGATAAATTATTGGAGTTCTTCGGCTTTTATATGAAATATTTACAAATATCAAATTAGTATGTATGTAATTGCAAAGTAAGTGGGGATGTAAACATCGCTGTCTACAAATTACAAAGCAAATAATACGAAATTTTTAATTGAAAAATATTGTCTATGTTGGGACTCGAACCCAAGTCTAAAGTTTGCCGGACTGTCGCTTTTACCACTTAGCCACAATAGACCTTGGTTCAAGCTATTTAGAAATGCATTATAAAGTAACAGTGTTGATGAAGCAGATGTCAGTCATTGAATGTAGATGTCAAGCTGAAAGCAGAAAGAAGTCAGTTTTGAAAGCTGATGTCAGTTTTGATAGCAGATGTCAGTTAGTGAAAACAAATGCCAGTTATTGAAAGTAGATGTCTGTTTTTGAAAGCAGGTGTCTGTTATGAAAGCAAACGTCAGATTTGAAAGCTGATGCCTATTTTTTAAGTAAATGTCAGTTATTGAAAGCCGATGTCAGTATTTTGAGAGCAGATGTCAGATTTGAATGTTTAAAATTGCTAATTATTACTCCATAGCTATATGACATATAACTGACATCTGCTATCAAAACTGACATCAGCTTTCAAAACTGACTTCTGCTTTCAGCTTGACATCTACATTCAATGACTGACATCTGATTCATTAACACTGATACTTTATAATGCATTTCTAAATAGCTTGAACCAAAGTCTATTGTGGCTAAGTGGTAAAAGCGACAGTCCGGCAAACTGTAGACTTAGGTTCGAGTCCCAACATTGACAATATTTTTCAATTAAAAATTTCGTATGATTTCCTTTGTAATTTGTAGACAGCAATGTTTACATCCCCACTTACTTTGCAATTACATACTAATTTGATATTTGTAAATACTTCATATAAATGCCGAAAAACTTCAATAATTTATCAATTGTTATATTTAATAAACGGCTAAGAAACTATCTAATATATATATATATATATATACATTTATATACATATATATATATGTTAATATTTATTAAAATAATAGACTTTTTGATTGGTTTAGCGACCTTTAATGAATTTCAATGTTTTTCTCTACGACGTTTAGACTTTTTTTATTATTAAGTCTTTTTCAAGTGACTAGAAACAAAAAATTAATGCAACGAAAGGTAAGAAAATTTTGTATTAATTTTTTGTTTCTAGTCACTTGAAAAAGACTTAATAATAAAAAGAGTCGAAACGTCGTAGAGAAAAACATTGAAATTCATTAAAGGTCGCTAAACCAATAAAAAAAGTCTATTATTTTAATATCAAGACACGGCCAATAAAATAAATAAGAAAATTAATTCTTATTAACACTATACACTGTGTCCATAAAGTATGGACACAAGCCCGTAATAACGTTATTGTGCATTATTTGACAAAATGCAAAGATATATCGAGTAATGTTTTTTATTAGCTATATTTAGATGCTACCTTTCTGTTTTTTCCGTCGACCTTGAATAAGTTATGACGTCATTGATAATTTTTTTAAATGTCAACCCCATTTTTTTTTGTGGATTTTGAAAGCCTTTACAATTCTTTATTCGATGATGTAAAAATTTTGGTATGTTACATTAGAAAATTTTTGAGTAATCATTTGCGTCCATAAAGTATGGACACTAGCCCGTAATAACGTTATTGTGCATTATTTGACAAAATGCAAAGATATGTCGATTAATGTTTTTTATTAGCTATATTTGGATGCTACCATTTTGTTTTTTCCGTCGACCTTGAATAAGTTATGACGTCATTGATAATTTTTTTAAATGTCAACCCCATTTTTTTTTATGGATTTTGAAAGCTTTTACAATTCTTTATTCGATGATTTAAACATTTTGGTGTTAGTGTAACATTAGAAAAGTCTATGCGACACAATCGGAAAATTTGGACGTTTTACGACAACGCATCATCTACGAAACCAGACTAATCACTCCCGAAATATTACAGAATGTGCGAAATGGAATTTATCATCGCTTAGGATTTTGTCAACAAAATGAAGGAAAACATTTTGAGCATTTGTTATAAATTTGATACTGAAAATGTCAAAAATAAAACTTAGAATTACAACACAGTTTACTCAAAAATTTTCTAATGTAACATACCAAAATTTTTACAACATCGATTAAGAATTGTAAAAGCTTTCAAAATCAAAAAAAAAAGTGGGGTTGACATTTAAAAAAAATATCAATGACGTCATAACTTATTCAAGGTCGACGGAAAAAACAAAAAAGTAGCATCTAAATGTAGCTAATAAAAAACATTAATCGACATATCTTTGCATTTTGTCAAATAATGCACAATAACGTTACTACGGACTTGCGTCCATACTTTATGGACACAAATGATTACTCAAAAATTTTCTAATGTAACATACCAAAATTTTTACATCATCGAATAAAGAATTGTAAAGGCTTTCAAAATCCACAAAAAAAAAAATGGAGTTGACATTTAAAAAAATTATCAATGACGTCATAACTTATTCAAGGTCGACCGTAAAAACAAAATGGTTGCATCTAAATATAGCTAATAAAAAACATTAATCGATATATCTTTGCATTTTGTCAAATAATGCACAATAACGTTATTACGGTCTTGTGTCCATACTTTATGGACACCCGATATATATATATAAATACATACATATACTAAGACAGAAGCTTGTAGAAGAAAATAATTGTAATTACTAATCAATAAGAGAAAAGTCTTCTACTTGGCCATTTCGTTGTTGGAATTTTTATCGCTTTCAGCATCCCTGTGATATTGCACTTCTAGCTCTCGAAAAGTTTTCCTTTCGATCTACGCTTTACGACACTTTATACAACTTCCCAACGCAAACTCAACTTCAACAGGAGGGGTTGACATTTTCTTGGATTAAGAAATGTGGGTGAAATTAATTAAGTATTGTAGGAAAGTGTACTACAAAATGGCAAAAAGGCGTTTGAAAGGGGACCAAAAACGAAAGTTTTTCATTCAACCTCAAGAATAATAGGTGTACAGCAATTAAGTTAATGTAGGTAATCTATCAGGCGATCTAGAGAAACAAATACAAATGTATTTGCCGATGCATTATTTTAATTGAAACCACAAAAAAGTTCTCTTAATGTTGATATCAACTAGATGACGGTAATTTCCTGTTGTAAATACCTTTATCACATTTCACTTTAATTTTTTGTGAGCTTAATAAAAGTGATAGATGGAAATATTGTTAGGTGTTTTGAAGTTATAGACATTTGAATTAAACACTTCTATCAAAAATAATGAAGATTAAATTTTAAAATTTTGCGGCAATAATTTTCCTCAATTTGTGCGAGCAATATTATTAGGTGTTAGTAATGAGTTTATACTTATTAACTACCGTTGAAGTCTCATACAATCAATTGTTTTTACCATTCAGTTTCCACATTACTTATATTTTTGTATAATACAAAAGTATTTTTAATAATATATAATATTATTAAAAATAGGGTGTGAAGAACACAATACAAGTTCATATGTATTTTTGAATGTCTCTTCTCCAAAGACGTAGATACGTATTTCACAATTCTACATGATTATTAATACGCCCCTGTTGGAGAAGAGACACATTCAACAAAACATAAGTACCTTGCTATCTCGCAGATATTATTAAGACAGAGCGTGAAGGAATATTCAACGCTGTCTATATAATAATCGCAGAACTAGCCGTGGTGTTCCTTATAGTCGGTAAGCACCGTATCTATAAAAAACTGTATTATCGTGTCTTCACTACTTGTCGGCGTAAACCGAATACGTATATAACAACATAATTTGAAACATACTTGAGTAAGTAAAACCTACCAATATTGTATAATGCAAAAATATTGTTAATAATATATAATATTCTTAAAAATGGGGTGTGAAGAACACAATACAAGTTCATATGTATTTTTGAATGTATCTTCTCCAAAGACATAGATACGTATTTCACATTTCTACATGATTATCAATACGCCCCTGTTGGAGAGGAGACACATTCAACAAAACATAACTACTGAATGTGTCTCTTCTCCAACAGGGCCGTATTGATAATCATGTAGAAATGTGAAATACGTATCTACGTCTTTGGAGAAGATACATTCAAAAATACATATGAACTTGTATTGTGTTCTTTACACCCCATTTTTAATAATATTATATATTATTAAAAATACTTTTGTATTATACAAAATTGGTAGCTTTTACTTACTCAAGTATGTTTCAAATTATGTTTTTTGTAATTATTTTATTTATTTGATATATAATTGTAGTTAATCCCATACATTGATATTTATTAGAATAATATACAATTCAAGTATAGAAAAAAAGTAAAAAATAAAAGACGAGAAATTCTATGTTTGAATTAATTATCATACTATTGTAATTAAATAGTTTTTCTCTTCCGAAAACTTGTGCGTTTCATGCAGATTCAAGAAAATTAAAGACAATGCACTATATATCGCAGTAAATAAAATTACCTTGTTTAATCAAACAAGTATTATCAACGAAAATCATCTATTTGAAGTGCAAGGGGCTTTTTGAGAAAAAAAATATCAAGATTCTGATCATATTCATTATGCCAAACAAATCACCTAGGTTAATCTATATCAAAATTAGTCCCACTAGATGACGCTTCCTGTTGAAAAAGTATCGATTTATGAAGCGATTTCACGTCTAATGAAACAGTACACTCAGTGATTACCCCTTAACGAGAATAGACTTCGATTTTTGATATCCGATAACTTTAATGTAACCGTCGAGTGCCCCTGGGAACAAGAACCAACATGAACGTAACAAAAAGCTATAGCCCGTTACGTTCCAATCAACCTTCAACGATCCGCGAAAAAGAACGTTTTTTACTGCGCAAAAGGTTATTAACATCCTTGCTGGGAACATTTAGTATATAGATATCGACACGTATTAAAGTGATAATTCAGTAAAGCTTTTAATGAGTTTCTGTAGCATATAAATAGACAAATTATTCTAAACTATGTATCTTATATGTATGCTTTTGCAATTTTCGGAAATTTACATTCCCATAAAACTTATAAACTTGGTGTACATAAAAGTGGACTCGTTCTATATAGTCAAACACATTTGGACACCAAACTTAATCATATCATTAAGACACTTATTAACGCAATACATATGCAAAAGATAATGATATTAAAGATAAAGAGTAGAAATATTTAACAGAACAAATGAAATACTAGGTAGTTGGTACCCAAAAGTTTCCGAAATGTAAGGATAGATAAAATTACATAACAAGTGTTCATTTGAAAAGTCAATCTAGTAGCATGTGACTTATTGAGAACATTTTGAAGTATGTCGTAAATTGAAATTTACTACTTAACCTACGAAGTCGTATATTTTGACAGTTTCATACATACAAATAAATAACAAAAAATAGGTATTTATTGAAAACTATAACAAATGTTGAAAATGTTGTCCTTCAAGATCAATGCACTTTAAAATCCTCCGTTCAAAATTTCTAATGATTTTCTGCAACATTACTGGATTGTTATTAATTTCCATACATTTCTGTTCGATTCTCTGCAGCATATCAGTCAAATTCAATATAGGTGTTCAAAATATGTTATTTTTTAGATAATGCCACAAAAAGAAGTCACAAGGTGTTAAATCGCATGAACGTGCAGGCCAGGTAATTTCAGTATTTCGACTAATTATACGCTCATCAAAAAATTCTTTTAAATAATCCAAAGATTCTGCAGTATAGTGACAAGGTGCTCCGTCTTGTTGGAAATATGCATTTTGTAGTTCATCATCATGCAACTGATTGACAAATGGTTGTAAAATTTTCGTACGGTACCTTTGAGCAGTTAACGTTCCCTGAAAAAATATTGGTCCAATGATTCGCCTTTGGCTTATCGCTGCCCAAAGATAAATTTTCTCTGGATGTAGCGATTCTTCATTAATTACATGTGGATTTTCACTACTCCAAATTCTTGTATTTTGTGAATTTAGGTATCCCGTTTTATAAAACCATGCTTCATCAGTAAAGATGACTCTTTGCGAAAGTCCTCCATTATTGTTCATATTTACAAACCAATTACAAAACTGTAGTCTACGTGGGTAATCAATTTCTTGTACTGCTGTGACAAGGTATGGATAAAGTTGCATATCTTTTTTTAATAACTTGAGAGTTGTACCAACAGAAAGGTTTATTTGTTGACTCAAATGTCGAACAGATGTTTGTGGTTCATTTCCATTATTTCTTCAACACGATTGACAACTTGAGGTGTAGGTTTCTTAACTGCTCCGCTGCCTGATTTTCTTAAGAGACTACCAGTTTCAGAAAAAAGTTTTAAAATTATATCCAAAGTATTCTTAAATTGTATATAATCTATTACAAAATGTGGAAACTCAACTTGAAATTCTACAATGCAATCTTGAACTGAATAAACCCACAAACCATCAATTATATTACCACTTCGAAAATAAGCCTGGACTAAAAAAATTTTATGTTCTAAAGTGAAAGCCATTTTAAAACTGAGAAGCAATTTATTTAAACCAGAATAGACGCACGATTATTTTATACACTAACTGATATTTGTGATTGCCATTATCAAATGTCATTTGGATTTACGTTTACGGAACAACAAACACATACTAATATATTTGCGTCTTATTCTATCAAAATTTCAAAGTAACCTAGATTGACTTTTCAAATGAACACTTGTTAATACCCTGATTTAATTCACCTCAGTTCAATGGAGATTCCCTTTGGTAGTGCAAAAATCGATCCGAACACCTCAATCACGAAAGAAATGCATTCTAGAAGTCTTGTTTTGTAAATGTTTTCAATAACATCTTACGATGGCACTTCAATCTTCTCAATCGTGTCAAATCTTCGCCTTTTAAACTTTATTTTTATCTTTGGTAGAAAGAAGAATCTAACGATCTTAGGAAGAAAATTTAATTGAGTTCGAAGCAGTTCTTTAAGTTCCCTATAAGCAAACATCCATGCGACGTTCTTTCTATTCGTCGCTTAGCAACCATGCTGCTATGCTTCGCATCTTAAATTCTTACAATAAAATTCTCTGACATCTGCCATAAGATAATCCCACAATATTAGAGATGTCTTGAATGATCTGCCTATGATCACTCACAACTGTAATTCGAACAAAAATATCATGTTCTAGTCAATTCTTGTATAATGACGATAATGATGATTCCAGAATGATCTTCAACCGATGTTCGGCACTTTTTGAAACGTTTAAGCCAGTCGTAAGCTTCTGTTTGAAACAAAACCTCGTTCCCTAATGCTTTCTTTAACATTTTGTATGCTTCTGGGCAGTCTTACCGAGTTTAAAATATAACTAAAACAGATGTGCTGCTTACTCAAATCGGCTATTGAACCATCGTAAACACAACACGAAAAATTGTTCACCAATATAGAACATTCCTCAAAATACAGCTCCGTTGCTGCCATAAGTTCTTCATCTGACCGACACTCCTCAGCAAGGAAAAACTCGAATATGTGGAATAAATAAAAATCATTTATGCTGTATCTTGCGAATAGGGTAAGTGAAGCAACCAGAAATTTCAATCGATCCAATTTCATGCGAACAAATTGGTTACTGGAAAATTATGATTATGAAAGGAAAATTTTTGTGAACTAATTTAGGTCGTTTGCATAACAATCTTGAGTGGACAAAACCACACCATTCCATAAAACAAAAACTTTTTTTAATAATACCGAAAATATTATTAAAACTTTACCTTATATTACCCACCGACAGAAATATTTTGGCTTTCTTTTGGAAAGGGGCACCTTCGCAAGTCAAAGTGTCTATTGTTCTGATACAGAAATATAATGGTAAGTGTGGTAACATCTCTTTAAAGAAAATTACCTTGGTTCTCATTAAACAGTTTCAAATTTTCATTCGACTATCGCATTCTCTCACATTTGAACATGTCGCCGAATTCTACGTGAAAAATTTCGTTTGCGTATTTTGTCGATACACTCATCTTCTTGATTCTAATTTTTCGGCCATTTAATATTATTAATTTTATTAATCATTTCCGAAGATGTTAATATCACCACATTTAATTGCGCAACCTACTGATTTGTGACTTTTGAGGAAGCATTATCAGTATTCAGTAGACTCGGCAAAGAGGGGCAAGTTTAAGCTTTATAAGGTTAGTACTTCCTACAATACTCATTCTTTTCAAACGACAACAGCCATCTATACGTCGGGTCGGGTACTTCTAATCACTTTTTAATACATATATACAGTTAGGCTCACATAAATCTAGTAGAACCTAACTTGTCAAAATTGTCAAAATTTTCTAATATTGCTTAGTGTTCATTAAACTTTTTTTGAAAGACAAGTCAAATGTCAAGTAATTTTTTAATACAATTTAGAAAACACAATAAACTAATTATTTGTTCATAAGCTTTGTTTCTTTGCCTTGGCATTCTCCGTAGCAATTTCCTTTTCAGGTATTCTGGGCAGCAATTTTGGAGTTAGTACGTAGGTACTTAGTAAGTTTAGATATATAGCGTGAGTTTGAGTAGTTTGTATGTGTATACGCCGAGGATCGCGTAATCTCTTTTCTCAGTTTTCAGTCTGAGCTTATCGACCATAGCTAGCAGTTCTCAAAATAAATATTGTATTGCATCACGAATTGCGAGTATGCATTTTAGGGTTTTCCAATTCGACATTCACATTACTGTAACTTTCATATCAAATATCAGAATGAACCAAATTTTACCGATGGTCATAAAAAAGAAATAGCAGATGTATAATATTATACTATTTTTATCGACAGATGAAGCTATTGGTCGAGTCTTACTTCCAGGCTTAAATAGTATTATTTTTACTTTAATTTTATTAAGATGATTGATCAATTCCATAATGTAAAATTCCATAATTGAAGCCGCATTACTCGATCTTAATAAATATAAATTCATCAATGAATTACCTCTACTCAATCAACGCTTAATGTTTAGCTCATCCAGACATACATCATGTTTCAAAGGACGACGTTCCTAGTCCCTGCATTTTTAATGAAGCTACAAATGTTTCCGAGGTAATCGCGACTTCAAGAAATACGTACCGGAGAATTAAAATAGATAAAGCACGAAAACCTGGGGGTGAACATTAAATCAAATAAGAATAATGTTCTTTTATTTCTTCTTCATTTTTAATTAACTCTATTTTCAGGACATACTACGAACTACGATTGAATTTGTAGTAAAATCATTGAAAATTCTTAAAATAATTTTTGGCAACTCACATACTGATTTTGATGAAACTTGGTGAAGTAAAAAATATCCTAATGGAATAAATACTACCCTTAAAGAGAAGTTATTTTTTTCGTTTCTTTCTTCTATAACGTTTGAAACCATAGCCTGGCTCAAAACCAAATTGCGCCTTATTTCTGAGCTTTAACATTATGCAAAAAAAAATTAAAGTCAGGAAAACGATCTTCTTTACTTTAAAATGCAATATTTTTAGATTTATCTTTATGAATTTAGATAGCTTTTTGATTTTGAAATTTTGAACATAAAGATTGTATAAAGTATTTGGTGTCTTTGGATAGCAAGTTCTACCTTTAAGAGATACTATTTCTTAAAAGTGGCTAACTAAAATATCAAAAAGTACCGAAGACTTTTCAAATTTCATTTTCTTGCCCTTGGTTTATAGCTCATACAAGAGTAAAGTATTTGTTTTTGGAAGAACTTTCTACCTCCATTTGTTGAGTATAGAAAGAAAATAGAAAATATTTTTTTCTTAATTGAGCCAATATAATAAAATCTGTCGACTATTCACGTCTTCTAAAATTCCACTGAATTTCTTTATACAAAAAAAAAGTATCTTTTACTATAAGAGGTACCAGTTCTTACCATGTCTGACCCCCTGGCCCTTCTCAGGACTACCCTGAAGTTGACAGTAGATTGACTGTCGAAACGTCGGATTATGCAAATTCTACAAACGATTAAAATAGTCCAAACAACTACTCAATTAATCATCCATCGTCAACAACTTCTCGTCACGAGATCTCAGTTACTACCAAACATTTTTTTATGTAAAAGATTTATGTTTGATTTTCTTCTTCCTTAGCGATCAAAGTAAGAAGTGTCTAGCACAAGATTATATGTACTTTTAGTCCATTACATATATGAACTAAATACTAAATACTTTTTTTTGTTTGAGAAAAGAATATTTCAATCAATGTAACGAGCCACCGAAAAAATTCATAATTGGAGTAGACTGTGAAATTGGGTTGGTACTTTAGCCACTTCCACATAATGACATTTATTATTTGACATTGAAACTATAAGTTTGTGTCAAATTTTTCAAAACTCTTATTAAGAAAATTACATTTATTTAGATGTAAATGGACAGCATTTTCAACTTCTGCAGCTATATGTAAATTTTGATTATGATTTCGATATTAAATAAATTATTTGTTTTCTTTTTTGTTGTAGTATCATTTCAATGACATAACCTTTTTACAATGAACCAAATAAATGAAACCAAATAAAACTGTCAAGCATCAAGTAATGTGTAATTATGTGGAAGTGGCTAAATTACCAACCCAATTTCACAGTCTACTCCAATTATGAATTTTTTCGATGGCTCGTTACTAATTAGTAGTGACTCTACAGTTAACTACATTTTATCACATTTGTACACAAGGTTTAGATCATCTTTGTAAATAAAAAGTAAAGTAGCGTTTCTTTCTCGACAGCGTTGTAAAGAACGCATGTGTAATCCAAATTTACTCAATACGTACTTCTATTAATATACGAGGTGCTATCCAAATGTGTTCAGACTAATACTATAAAAATTCGAAACTTAACTTTTATTCCTGTCGGTTTCGGTCGCCCTCGAAGTAATCTGCTTGCGCAGATTTGCACCGATTCCAGCATTTTTTTCCAGTTCTGGAAGATGTCTAGCAAGTCGTTTTCTGTGAACGAGTAAAGTACTGCTTGTGATTACTATTAAATTTCTTCAATGCTATCAAAACGTCGGCCTTTTAACAACAGTTTCATTTTCGGGAAGAATTAAAGTTGCAACAAATCGAATCTGGTGCATATGAGGGAGCGGAAAACGGTAGTCGATGATGTTTGCGTCAAAAAGTCTATTATGCGTTTACAGAGAAATCATACTTAGGAAGGGTACATCACGGAAATAGTTTTCTCAATTTAAAATAGACGATTTTGACAAAAGCGATTCTCAACGTTCAGAAATGCCAACGGACTTTTGTAAAGATCGTCTAAACCCTTTAATTCATAATGATCAACGCCAGTTAAGCTAACTATCGAATTAAGCATCACAATATATTGTAATTACTTGACCATAATACGATATTTACATTCCACGGGCAATGTTCAAAAGCTAGATGCTTGGTTGCCACATGTTTTGAGTGAAATTAACAAGACAACATTATTACTGGTTATGAAAAAAGTTGCCTTCATGTTGACATCAAAAATATAAAAAAGGTGACAAAACGGGCAATTCCTGAGCTAAAGCTTTGTTATGTTTTGGGAAGTAAAAAGGCCAATTGGAATATTTATATTTAATTTGATTATTAGTTGAATTAACTTTCTGTCTTTCTTCTTACTTTTCTATTCATTGAATTGATTTTCTGTCCCTGTAGATCGGCAACCTCTTTTGCTTGCTTTCTTTTGCGCAAAAGATGTCGTCCCTGTCTTCGTATCTTTCGACGAACGTGTTTGACGTATGACCGATCGTGTGCTTTATCGCGAATCTGCGTTCGTTCGACACTTGGTCCGAGAACGCAGACGGCACTGGTTGTGTTTTATTTTTGTGTGAGAACTCAGTCTTGCGGTAAGAGGTATTATAATCTTTTGAACTTTCTCTTATGTGTTCCTATTATCCTTTATAGGATATAATTTTATTCTACCGCCTAATGGTTTGTGAATTATTCCGATTTTACTGCTGTATTTCTTCGAAGTCTAAAACCTCGTGAAAGGCTGGGCAAGCGAACACATTTTTCCTCACAGCTGTGCATTTTAAATTTTCGATATTTTGGAGGAAAACTCGATGGAAATAACAACATTCCACCTTCATCAGCGAATTTGATAACGGCGTGGCTTCCTAAAAACAAGGATTTTAGATCGAAATTTTCAAGGCGTCCAAAATGGCGAACTATAGCGTAATGGCGTACTAAAGCGTAATGGCGGCGTGAATGGCAGCATTTAGTTCGACATATTATACTTTGAAATTGGATAGCCCGTGCAATCCCTTGCAAGGCTTTCTCAATTAAGATTGAATTTTGGACGATATTAGGAACAATTTTGAAGTAGGTGTAGAAATTCTATATCTTGTATTTGGTTATTAATTAAACTTGTGCAATCCAATTAAAGTTTACTAATTATCAATTTGTTTACACATAAGTAAGGCTCTAGAGAAGCCGTTTATTCTTTTTTTGGGACAGACGTTGTAAAGTAACTCTTCATATTTAATAGTATCATAAGATCCTGATTGACTTCATCGGGTTAGTTTCTATAGGGTTCGATTTTTGCAAGAACTTGCTTGGTGCATACTGGAAATAACTGGAAATACTGGAAATAATTGGAAGATGTTGCTTAAGTGAAAATAAAAGGAATGTACGTGCTATTTCTCTTACGAAATACGATAAACTTATTTATTTTATCTACGTACACGACACCACTGACAAACACTATATTCTCCGAATACAATAGCTGGGTTGTCCATTGTTATCGCTGCGAGACCAGGTGGCCGAGTAAGTTAAACAAATACTTCATTGAATTACGCCGGGATGTACTGAGCGACGTTATACACAATTCCAATTGCCAATTGCGTTTTATGGAAATTGCATCCGTTCTCTAGTAATGACATTTCTTTAATTTTCGTATTACTAACAATATTCATTCTTGTTATCTTTTGTTAATTGCGCATTCGACGTCTGATTATTATGACATTATATCGTATATATTCTGAACCTACTTTGAGTTGTTATTAAATTTTGTTATTGTTGATGACATTTGTTTGTTTGATACCTTTCCCACAAGTGTTGAAGTTGAGCAAAGTTCAGATTGATTCAGAAACAAGTAGTAAAGGGGCATTCTCGTTTGCTTTTGGAGCTACCAGTGTCCCACCCGCTTCCGTGTTTACGGGTGTTACTTTGCAGGAAAATACGGTGGCGTCATAATCACCATCAAGCGACCTTGGAACTCGCTACACTCTCCGAAATACGTTAGAGCTGGCCGGCAGAGTATTTTCCTCGGGACGTCCACCAACAGGTAGGTTCGAGCAAGAGAGGGTGGCCCTGTTGAACATCTCGCAACCACGAAGATTTTTGTTTTATTTGGCTTTGGTCGCAAAAGCGTAGCAGCTTTACTCAACCACGGAAGCTGACATACATCTGATATGACAAAGAGGGCATCGCGTCGTCTATTATGAATTGTTTTCGAAAAATGTTTCCATCAATAATCAACAACTTCGTCGGCTTGAGAAAGAAAGACCCGTAAGACACCGTCAAGTCATTTTGCAGCACTAGCGTTATATTACTGCAAAATGACTTATTTACCTTATTTCGCTCTCTTAGATTTCCATTTCTTTCAGTCTCTATCAAACAATCTTTATAATAACGATGTCTTTAACACTTCTTCACTTACAAATCACCAAATTGCTTCAGACATAGAATCGAAACATTTTTTGATAATTAAGAGACGATCATAATAATGAAGGAGAATATATTTTTAATTAGTTCATGAACTTTGTTTGTTAAAACAATTAACTTTGAGTTCAATGAAGGCACTACGAACTTACGCATCAACCAATATTTCTAGATAAACAAATTGTACATTTAAATTGAAAAGTTATGGCATACAATTTTGTTAAAATCCATCAATATAATATATTTTATAATATAGTTTGCAACACTAAATAAGGTGTTGGTAAATGAAGTAATATTTTTAAAAACTTATTTTTAGAATAAACTACTCTGCTTATTGGAAAATAAATGCCTCAAAACTATTTCTCTTGCTTTAGAAACGAAAAACATCATAGGAGTACTTCGGCACATATTAGGAGATTTATTGCACCAATAAAAATTTATTAATAAAGGTGGACTACTATATGGCGCAGTGTTATTTCCGGACTATACAGCGCTCCTCTCTTAAACTCTCGAATAAATCAAATATTCTTATATTAATAAATCAAGTTATTTCTGTCTTCTCGCTGAACGAGAAAATATATTTTTTTCTAATACAATCAGGTTTTAAGAAAATGTACCGACGAGTAAAAAAACATATATTCCTCTAAACATTGCTGTCTATGACATTTATTCTTTCCTTGCATCAAATAATAAACAAAATACTTAGCTAAAATACATATTTGAATGTTTAAATTATTTTTCGCAGTACGCTCGTTGTTGTCGAGATTTACGATATATACATTTTGCTAATATCGAACAATAATCATGGACGATGAGAAATGTTTTTGGTTTAGTCATGGGGACCTTCCTGGAAATACAGGTTTATACAAAGATAATATTGAAAATACCCCTGATAATATAAAATTTAAGAAAAAGGCAAAAATGTTTTATATATTTTTGGTCTGGTGTACCATATCTGAATAGGGAATATCTAGACCCTATTTAGGCCATCTAAGAGGGCAAGCAGTGGACACTGGATTATATACCCACAACTGTCTGACAAAACTAATAGATTTCATTAAAATACATGACATTAATTATAATTATAGTTTATTTCAAATTATAAGAATATAACTTTGAACGGCTCTAATGCTTTTATTTCACCACCTGCGGCAATAACTACCTGGCCGCTCAATACGATTATTTTTTACGCAAACCAACTGCTGAGGTCCGTAATGACAAAATTTAAGTAAATTGTAATTACTGCAATTTAGATTAAATAAAATTTAATAATAATATAAGTACCAACAGTTGTTAATTTGAATATATATTTATTATATATAGTTAAATAGTCTTTAAATTACAATTTAGATGAAATAAGTGCTTATATTTATTAAACAAAATTTAAGTAAATATAGTTAGGAGAGTTGGTATATATTACATCTAATATTGAGTCTATTTATCATTTATTGTTAATCTTTACTGCTGTATACATATTTGATTTTTCTCTATTTACTTAACGAACATGTGGCGACCTTTTGCTGAAAGTGTTAGTGATTATGATATGGACAGTGATAACACTGTTGGAGCACGACAGAGAAAGCATATATCAGAAGATGCGAAACAGATAATTTTCAATGTCTATCATACCCTCATGGAAGAAAATAACGAACTACAAACCCAGAACATTCAACGAACGTCGCAATTAACCAAGGTGCCTTTTGGAACAATATATAAAATAATTAAGAATAACACAGGGCCTCGAAAGCAAAGAAGTGACAAAGGAACAGAAAAATTGAAGAGTATGAAATTATTACTATTAGGCAGCAAGTATACTCCTTCTACAGAGGAAATGTTGTATTTACACTTAACTGCTTACATAAAAGAATCAGTGATGAGCCTATAAATATTCAGTGTTCTAAAGCAAACTTGTGGCGGACGCTAAAGAAAGCTGGTTTTAAGTTTGGCACTATAGACAAACGTCGCACAATTATGGAAAGCCCGAGGTTACAGAAACCTCGATATGAATACTTAACGGCAATTAGAAGGTATGTACAGGAAGGACGATTCATATGTTATTTAGACGAGACGTGGTATGACACCCATGACACAATTTGCAAAGGTTGGGTGGATAGTTCAAGTATGTGTCAGTTGGACTCGCCGGTTTCCAGAGGGAAGAGAATAGTCATTCTTCATGCTGGGTCAGAAAAAGAATGGATCGGACAGCCGCTATTATCTGCTATAAATGTTAAATCCTCAAATTTAGATTACCATGAAGATATGACCTCATCTTTATTTGAAGAATGGTTTTGTGACACTTTGCTGCCAAATTTACCAAAGCATAGTGTGATAGTGATGGACAACGCTCCGTATCATTTTCGACAGCAAACCAAAGTTCCTACAAAATGTAATAATAAGAAAGATATTGAAACATTATTAGAAGCAAATGATTTATATTTTGAGGATCATTACAGTGGCGGCTCTTGATGACGTACGATGTGCGCTGCTGCACGGATGAGACTGCTTCGTTTAAGCTTTCATATATACAGAGAAGCAAGTATATATATATAATCTAAGTTCCCTTTCTACCTTTCGGTGTAGGGATTTTACATATTTATCTCTTAACTATTGTGTATTGTCAGTATTTTGTACAAACTTTTTCCACTTTTTTCTATCTTTGGCAATTTCTCCTGCATTCAGTACCGTTTCTCCTCTGTTCTCTATCAATTTGGCTACCTCCTTTTCCCATGTTTTCTTCGGCCTCCCAGGTCTTCGTTTGACTATTATTTTGGACGTCCATACTCTTTTAGTTAGTCTACATTCCCCCATACGCTGTAGGTGTCCCCACCATCCTAATTGTTTCTTTTCTATATATTCCATTATGGGTTCTATTTGTAGCTCTTCTCGTACGTCAATATTTCTCACTCTGTCACTTCTTGTTATGCCTTTCACTCCCCTCAGAAATTTCATCTCAATCGTCTGTATTCTGCTTTTATTTCTGTTTGATAGTACCCATGATTCGCTTCCGTATGTTAATATTGGTCTGAATATTGTTCTGTATACCGTCATCTTGGTTTTTCTTGATATCTCTTTCTTCCTTATAAATGCTGATCTCATTGCATGATATAGATTTGTTGTTTTTTTGATACGTTCACTTATGTCAATGTTTTGATTACCATTTCTTTCCAGTATTACTCCCAAGTACTTAATTTGCTCAACTTGTTGTATCCTTTGGTTGTCGATTTTTATATTCAATTCTTCCTCTTTCCCATTTGTTACTACCATCACAGTTGTCTTTGTTATATTTATCTTCATTCCATTCTCCTTTAATATGTTATTCCATATGTTTACATTGTCTTGCAGCCCTTTTTCGGTGTTAGCCATAATGACAACATCATCTGCGAATACACACTCCGTTAGCTCTATTGCTTTTAGGTTTCTGAATCCCACGTTGAGTTTGTTCATGTGTGGTTTGCATTTCTTAATTATTTCATCAATGAAAATATTAAACAGTACCGGGCTGAGTACTCCTCCCTGTCGCAAACCGTCTTTAATTTCAAAAATGTCTGACTTTCTATTTTTACTGATTACATAGTTTTTACTTTCTGTATACATGCTCTTTACTGCTGTTATTAGCTTTTTGTCAACATTTCTCTTCTCCAAGCTATTCCATACTTTTTTTTCTTCCTATACAATCAAAAGCTTTTTCTAGATCTACAAGTGCGAAGTATGCTTTAGTTGCGCTTAGTATTGTTTTTTCAACTATTTGCTTCACAGTAAATATGTTGTCGTGAACCCCTCTTCCTCTCCTGAATGCACTTTGAGTTTCCTCAAGTGTTGGTTCCACGTATCTTTGCAATCTCCTTTCCAATATGCGTTCATAGGTTTTCGCTGCTGTACTTAGTAACGTTATTCCTCTATAGTTGCTGCACTTCCTATTATTTCCCTTCTTATATATTGGCACTATTTGTCCAATTTTCCAGTCCTCCGGTATACTACCTTCTTCCCATGCTCTATTACATATTTGCCAAAATATTTCTATTCCTTTTCCTTTTACGTTCTTCAACATTTCAGTGGTTACTCTGTCGTGTCCTGGGGCTTTCCCATTTTTCAGTGTGTTTAATGCCTCTATTATTTCGTCTTTGGTTATGGGTCCCAATCTTTCCTCATCTTCAATAGTTATTCGTTGTTTTTCTTCTCTTTTGTTTATCTCAGTTACATTTCTATCTATATTTAGCAATTCCTCAAAATGCTCCTTCCATCTACTCATTGTCTGTATATCATCTGTTATTATATTTCCTTCCTTATCCATAATTGGTGCATGTTTTGTCGTTTTTCCTGTTCTAAATATTTTAAGTATTTTGTAGAATAATTTTTGGTTTTCCTTGCTGCTGCGCTCTATCTTATTTCCGAGTTCTGTCCAGCTTTCCTCTTTTGCCTCTTTTGTCATCTTGTTTACTTTCTTCCTTTGTTCTTTGTAAAGCTCATATTTTATTTCTGTTCTGTTTCCCAGGTATTGTTTCCATTTTTCTTTCTTTATTTTAACTTCTTTTTTAATTTCGACGTTCCACCAGGCTGTCTGCTTAGTTCCACCGCGTCCTCTCATTTCCCCGCAGGTATTCCTTGCCGAGCATAATAGTATTTCCTTAAAGGCTTTCCAATATTCTTCAATTCCATCATTCTTGTCCATCTTCAGTTCTTCCATCTTGTTTTCTACCATGTTTTGATATTTTTTTGCTACCTCTTCGTTCCTCAGTTTGTATGTTCTTATACTTGTAAATATTACATCTCCTTTATTCCTGCCTTCATCAATTCTTTTTTCCTGTTTCTTAATTTTCGCTAATACCATATAGTGGTCAGTGTACAGTTCCGGACCTCTTCTAGCTCTAACATCTTTTACCTCTTTTTTGTTATCTTTCTCCACTAGTATATAGTCAATAATAGATAGCTCATTATTTGGTCCCCTTCTTGTATATTTGTGCACATCTTTATGTTGGTACCATGTGTTTGCTATTATTAAGTTGTTTGTGAGGCAATATTCCATTAGTCTTACTCCATTATTATTTTTGGTTTCCTCTCCATGTTTTCCTATCACTCCCGTGTATGTGTCCTTCCTTCCAACTCTTCCATTCATGTCACCCGCTACTATTATTTTACCCTTGCAGTTTTCCGTTATCTGATTTAGCTCTTCCCAAAATTTGTCTTTAATTTCTGTCTTTTCATCTTCATTGGGGCCATAGACAGCTATTATCGATATAGTATCTTTGTCTATACTTAGCTCTACTGTAAGGATCCTCTCTGAGTGTCCTTCCCATTTTTTTATGTTATTTACCAGTTTTTTATTTATTACACACCCCACACCTGCCGAAGCTCTCTTCTCCTGTGGTACACCACTGAGAATTAGTATATGCCCATCCTCTAACATAATTTCTCTTTGACCCTTTCTCTTTGTTTCGGACAATGTCAGTACATCCAGCCCAAGGTCATTAAATTCATAACATAGGTCTTGCTCTTTGCCCTTTAGGCTTCTTACGTTCCAGGTTGCATATTTCCAAGTTTCTTTGTTGGCAATATTTATTTTTTTTATTTTATTCATTTTCCTTTCTTCCAACATATGTTTTCTCTTATCCACTGCTCTATTTTCATCTTCTTTGCTTGTCGTACGTGTTCTTACTATTCCACCAACTTTTCCAGCGGTGTTTCTTGCTATTATATATTTGCCTACTTTATGTCCGTTCGCACTTTTATTTTCCTCCATAATCACATCCATTTGTTTGCCAATGTCGTTTTCATTTTTCCCATTCTGTTTATTCTTCCTTAGTTTTTTGATTGTTGCTTTTCAATTTTTCCAGTACTTTTGTTCCATCTCCATTCTTCCTCGTTTACCATCACTTTGTTATACCCAATTTTTGTTGTCTTTCCTTTTTCCCTTTCGACTTTGGCAAATTTTCTTAGTTGCGATTGTTTCTCTAGTTCCTTTGGCGTTAAGTCATCATCAATATATATCCTGTCCCCTCCTTTATTTTTTAATTTCGATTTATTCCTCATGATTTCATTCTAGCAAGTAACCGTACCGAAATCTTCCGAAATAGTTCGAAGTAGTCTCATCCGTGCAGCAGCGCACATCGTACGTCATCAAGAGCCGCCACTGGATCATTATATAAAAAAACAATTAATAGAGGTGATGAAGACAAAAGAATATTTAAAGGATTATTATGTGGATAACAGAGCCAAAGAAGCAGGACATACAATTTTGCGTTTACCACCATACCTTTGCATTTTCAATCCCATTGAATTTATATGGGCCCAGTGACGCGCCGTCCATATGGGCAAGGTCGTGAAGCGCACAACGGCGCCAAGGCCTTAAAGGCGCCTACGGCCACCTGTGATAAGTTAAATTTTAAAAATATTAAAAACATTTTTTGAAAGTTTACAACAAATCAACAAATTTACATAAAACAATTATTACAATTATTTTAGCATTGACAGCAATAATTTTATTGTTACTTCAAAGAGTGTACTTGATATTTGCATCTACACTGTTTTTTGACTATTGAAAATCTTATTAATGAATTTGCCAAAAGTAAAGCTAGAAAAGTCCAATTTCTATAAGACATTTCCGTTGTTTTCCTTCACGTTTATCTATTTAAAAACACGGACACTCCTGACAAAAGTAAACAAAATCTTAGCACCATATAACATAAAAGTAACACAAAAACTCCAATAATCTCAACATCTTACAGTCAAAATTAAAAGACAAAATATAAATGACAGTATATATATTTTGTCTTTTAATTTTGACTGTAAGATGTTGAGATTATTGGAGTTTTTGTGAGTTACTTTTATGTTATATGGTGCTAAGATTTTGTTTACTTTTTCTGATAGGTTGTTTATATAAGGTATTGGGACATATTTATAAGTAGTTTGGGGGCTGTTTCTCTTGGCTTTTGTGGTATTTGTTCAGTGTTGATATAAGTTTTGTTTTATTATTTTCTTGACGAATGAGAGGGGATAGTTATTTTTTTGTAGAAAAATCTTTTGTTTTTAATAGAATTTCTGGTTTGAATTCTGGGTTTGACAATTTAATTTCTCTATTAGTTAACACCGTTACTACATTATTTTTGTCTGACATTGATTGGCATGAGTCGAAATTCAGAAAACGATCAGATGCAGCTGGTTTGTGATATTTTATTAATTTTATTAAGATATTTTTTTCAGTGCACATTAAGGTTAGATATGGGAAGATCATTTTTGAATTATTTCACACCCCTAACACTAGGAGAATTAAAAAAGGCAATAGAGTTAACCCTAAACACAACGTACTTCCAATAAACAACCATTACTACAAACAAACACATGGCTTTGCAATGGGATCGTCCATCTCCAGTGCTACTGCGCAACTTGTAATAGAAGAACTAGAACAAAACATAATGTCAAAGTAAAATTTGAAACCCACATTTTTTTAAATATACGTAGATGATTACATCGCTTGCATCCCCTCAGATAAAACAGAATACATCCTAAAGAAATTTAATTATTTACAAAACTACAGTTCACTACAGAAAAAGAACATAATTTAAAAATTAACTTTCTAGATCTAACCTTAATACGCACTGAAAAAAATATTTTAACAAAATACCAACTGCATCTGATCATTTTCTGAATTTCGACTCGGCATTATACGCCGAAATATGTAAGATGATTTTAAATATATAGGTACATATTAAAGTAAAACAGACTTTAAATCGCCGAATTAATTGAACCTACTATATATATATATAGAGATAATTATTTCGTGACCTATGTATGTTATGGTAGATTCAATTCTTTGAAAATGGCATCATATGCCGAAACATGTAAGATTGTTTTAAATATATACATTTTAAAACGCCAACTAATTAAATCTACTATATATATATACAAGCTGTCCCGGATCGTTATGTTCAAATTTTAGGAGTGTAAAGTAGACTTCATTTCAAGTAACAAAAACGCAAAACTTGTATATCCATTTTTATCCATTATGTGATTGTCAGATCATGAAAAAAAATGTAATCCTAAAGTCAATAAAAACTGATTTTATTTCAAAAAGTTCAATTAATAATATTTTCGAAATGTCCACCTCCTTCTTGAATGCAGGCTTGTGCCCGTAAGCCAACAGAAGAAGTACGAATTTCATACTTGTTTTGTTGGATTTGCTCGGCAGTCAGGTGAATACGACCCAGCAGCTCTTCTCTTGTGTTCGAAACTTGCGCGTAGACTAAATTTTTCATGTACCCCCATAAATAAAAGTCAAGGGGATTAATTATTTAATTTACAAATCCTTCATATAAAATAGTAATAAAACATTTTTTTTGTTACTTTACAGTTTCTATATGGAACTTGACAAAGACCGGAAATTAATAAAGGTCGAAACGTCGTTTTTTCACTAATAAATTTGTTTTATTTCATTAAAGGTCACTAAAACCAAAAAAAGATAACCTTTTATTTAATATAATAAGAATTATACGGCCAATAAAATAAATAAGAAACCTTAGTTTCTTATAAACATCTAATATATATATATATATATATATATATATATATATATGGAAAGATACACCATCAAATTATAGAACAATAGAAAGAAAACTCTATCTTTGAAAACTTTAAACACAATAAATTTTAATAAAAATATTTCCATAAGTATGATTTCAGACAAAATATATTTTTTTTAAATGTTTTGCTACTACTAAATTTATCTGGATGTGGTTTCACGTTACACCACAGCGTGACTGGCATTTTATATGGTAATTGTGTAACTGTAACATTATTATTTTCATCCAGACCTACACAGGTACATATATGTATTTATAAATACATAAAATAAATTCAACTAGATTAACTTTTATTGTATATGTGCATCTAAAAACCCTCATTAGAAGTTTTTTAAAATATTCTATTGTGATCTCTTTTTGGTAACAATCGCCTATATAATTTCATATATGTCTTTTTAAAAAGTAATCTATTGTTAATAGTAATAAAAGTAAAAACATACAAGTATCCAGGTTGTAAACAGAACACAAAATCAGACCACAAAGAAATTAAGACAGAACTAGCAAAAAATATGAAACACGATTAAATCAAATACCAACACGTAAATTAATAATAATAATATTAATATTTATTACCCAACAATTCCAATTCCAATTACAGGACAATGATAAACAATTTATAATAAATATATACTTAATTATATATTTTAACTTAAACATACAAAAAATTATATTTCATCACATGTACGAGGAGGTATTGATATTTAGTTAGCCTAGGCCATTTTCCTTGAACAAAACAAAATCTTGTTATAATGACAAGAAATAATGACATTTTAAAAGTGTCACTGTAAAATCTTACGGCAAGAATTTGAAGTATTGCTGTGCAGTAAATTTTGAAAGAAAACACGTCGAATGCAAATGTGAAAATTGATAAATTGGAGTATCGAGGCATCATCAAATACTTGTATTTGAAGAGGTTAAGTAGTAAGGAAATTTACGAATATATGCTTAACACACTTGGCAATCAATGCCCATCATATGCGACTGTCAAAAATTAGATTGCGTCATTCAAAAGAGGAAAACTATAGAGGAAAAATATAAATAGATTTATATTTTATATTCCTTGAAAAAGGCATCATTTGCCGAAACATGTAGGATTGTTTTAAATATATACATTTTGAAGTAAAACCAGACCTTAAATTGCCAACAAATTGAATTTACCATATATATAATTCAAAAATTGTTAATACTAAACGCAACAACTATAGTATGACATTTCATACAATAAATAAGCTGCGGTAAACTTGATATAGGCTATTCGTACCACATTGAACTGAAACCGTGCCTTGCTTGCAAAAGGAATAAAATAATCGTAGAACATATAGCAATCGCTTTATGATTGCATATCAACACCTCCAAAACTAACGACGTCAACCGAACTCATACTCGCAGATATGTGGGTTGATTGGAATGTTTCCTGACGACCAAGTGAGAAAGTGCGAAAAAATTGGCAGTAATAATAATATTCTTTATTATTCAACAGGATAATGCTTAATGACAAGATAAATTAGAGTACCCATTCACGAAGTAACAGCGTAATATAACTAAATAATAAAATATATTGAATTAATAATTATAATATAATGAGTGTACGCATTACTTAATTCAAAAATAAAGTCTTGTACGTTATTAAATAATTTGTTATTTTTCTTGAATGATATACCTACCACATTCATTTGTGGGCACAGGAGGCATTAAAGCTTATGTAATAATTCTCCAATAAATGACAACTGAAGAAAATAAAAGAGGGAATCAAAGCTTATCTGCCACTCCTTAAAAGCTTTATTAAAAGCTTCCTGCATTTTTTCCTCTTTTCCTTACTAATAAAAGTTATGAAGTTTTTGAATTTCATTATGCACCCTTCTGATTCACTCCTTCTTCATAAAACTATAAACCAATCATTTATATATCACATATAAGCATCAAGCTTGTTACTAATTCATTAACAAAATATATGTTCAAATTCTACAAGTCATTTTTAATTCTGTAAACTATTCAATCATATAACTAGAAAACATTGGGAACTTCCAAAAAGTAAACTGGAATACCTTCAAGCATAAGGTTGATCAGGGTTTACAGGATCTTCCTCCGACAAATAAAAACTATTCTAAATTCGTTTCAGTACTGATTAATGCTGTTAAAAACTCCATCCCTCGTGGCTATACAAACGATACTATACAAACAATATTCTGTGAGTGGCGACAATGAACTAGTTGATCAAATTCTTAGTCAACTAGATGAGGCTAGGAAAAGCAAATGGAGAGAAATTACCGAAAACATGAGTTTTACTCACTCTAATAGAAAAAGCTGGTCGCTGCTTAGAAAACTGGATTCAGTAGCATTACCCCCCCCCCCCCCCCCCCAACAAACTTCGCCAATGGACCCCCAACTTTATATCAGAAAGACTCCGAAATATATCAAAAAATGTGCCTGTCGACAAAGTTTTTGCTAGAGATATTAAAAGAGATGTTAACCATATCATATTCCCAAGGTCATCCCTTTTCTATTGAAAAAAACAATTTGGCCACTGCCCGACTCAAGTTAAGAAAGGTTTCTGGTGTTGAAAATGTCTTCCCTGAATTCATCCAGAATCTTAGAATAGCTGCCCAATAATTATTGAGAAAATTTTATAACAATATTTTAGATTCTGGAGACATCCCCCATTTGCTGGAAACTAATACTAGCTTCTGTAACTGCAGATATGTGAAACAAGCATTGTAAACGACTGCTCTAGAAGATGTTTTCCTGATGGCATCCACGAGCTGAGCAAGGTCTGCAGCTCTCGACTGGTTAAAAAAATTAAATATTAGTATATAAATTATTTTTTCTCCCGACCGAGAATAAAGTGTCATCTTATACTGACAATATCTGACAATTAACATATATTAGACTACTTTATTCTCTAGGGAATAAAATATTCGATTTTCCCTAGGGAATAAAGTGAATACTGTAGTGAATGACTTATGGTTCATTTATTTAAGTCAAAATTAATTTAACTGTCAGATTGACGAAGCGTTTAAATATATCAATCAATTTTATTTTGTAATCGTAATAGTAACATTAGGTGAGTTTACAATATTTATATATGGACAATCATCTGATATCTTAACTTGGAGGTTGCCTACAGTAGTGCTTGTGCAAAAATTATCTCCTTCACTGCCATTAATATCCATTTTTGCACAATAACTTAAACGGATTGCTTTTTTTTTGGAAAAAAATAAGACACAAACAAACTCGTTTTACCTTAGTAATCAGAAACTATGCACATTTTCATGACAAACAAACTTAATTGAATGACATCAGATCAATCTCTCAATCAACTGTCAAACTAATAATGAAATAAATTATTACATTTAAGGTCGGGAGAAAAGTTTTGTATGTAATTCGGGAATAAACGTCTATAATCCCTCAACAGAAAATTACTTACTGTCTCGGGATTAAAACTGTCGTTTATTCCCTTAATACATAAATATCTATTATGCCCTTTTTATTATAAAAGTGATTTATACACTAATATCTAAATTTGAATTTCTCTTATCATACGAAATAAATAAATCGGAACTAGAGCCTATTGGTCGAGGGTTCGCATCTTGAGACCAACGTTGTTTTTCTTTCAGGATCAGTATTCTCTTTGGTCGCACTAAGAGGTTGAGGAAGTGAAAGTCCAACATTTCAATTCTCTTACGACGAGGAGGTGTAGTAAAGGAGCTTTAGAGCGCCTTACCCACAGCCTAAACACTCTCAGCGGTCCCATATACCACAAAAAAAATTGTCTCTTACAATTTTTTAGTGCTTCATTTCTAGAACATATGGAAACACCGAAGTAACTTTTTGTTACTCTCTTTTCCCAAGCCTTCCCCAATTCAATTCTAACTATTTAATTAAAAACAAATTTTTAATTCCACGCTTGATATATTTAATTATTTTTTTTCAACTCAAGTACCTACTATTGGAATTGTTAAAAACAAGTTTTTAATTGTTTTGGTATCTCCAACCAGATAAATAAATAGATAAACACTAAAATAACTAGCGAATCAATCACTTAATACCTATCAAGCAAAGACAGTGTCTTAATAGTCATCAATTTTCATCGAGGTCCATAAATTAAGACGTATTTACCGACTCGTTCTGTTTATACAAAGAATTTTATCAAGTCATTATGGTATAAGAAGTGACGTTAGAAAAAGCACCAATTCATCATCTCGTTGTTTTACACCCTAAAGTGTCAATACAGATGAATTAATTATATCGAAATTATGAGTAAGAATAGGGGTAGACCCTTGTATTAATAGATATCCGAAGGAACAGCTTTAGTTGTTCTTGGTAACTCTTACAATATTCACGATATAATGAACAACAACATGAACATCGTATATATATATTGCTGTGTATTTTTCATCATTTAAATATGAAAGATTTTAGAAATTTAAAAAATTTAATAATGTACATAACATACTTGACGTTTACATACCCTACGTAACTACCATATCTGTATACCACTATACAAAGCGTCCATAAAGTATGGACACAAGCCCGTAGTAACGTTATTGTGAATTATTTGACAAAATGCAAAGACAGGTCTATTAATGTTTTTTATTAGCTATATTTAGATGCTACCATTTTGTTTTCTCGGTCGACCTTGAATAAGTTATGACGTCATTAATAATTTTTTTAAATGTCAACCCCATTTTTTTTATTGGATTTTTAAAGCTTTTACAATTCTTTATTCGATGATGTAAAAATTTTGGTATGTTACAATAGAAAATTTTTGTGTAATCTTTTTTCAACTTTCTGTCATTCCCAAAGTGACAAGGTATTTGTTTTTGATAGATTGTAAATAATCCGAATCAGAACATTTTTATTTAATCCTAATTGTTGGTGTAAAGTGTTTTAATTATTCAGTCTCTGAGATGCATTTATCTGAACGGGAACGCATTGAGGTGCTCATGATGGTTGGGTTTGGAGATAGAGGTCGAAATGTTAGGGAAGTCGAGGAGTTGTTTAATGAAACGCATCCTGAACTGGACCATATCGGTTTTTCAACTGTAAGTAAAATCCACAGAAAATTTTTGGAAGGATTCGTTCGAGATAAACCAAAAAGTGGACGACCATCAATGGCCATAGACACTCAAATTGACATTTTGTTAACAGTTCAAGAACGTTCTCACACAAGCACACGGCAACTTAGTCAAGAATTTGACGTAGCAAGGGGTAAACTTGGTAAACTTTTGCATAAGTCAAAGTATCATCCCTATAAAGTAAATTTAGTTGTCTGAGGACGATTTTGATCGGCGTTTGGAATATTGTGAACGGTTGATGTAAATTTGTGATAATGTCCCTCTATTTCTCTTCAACATTTTATTTTCTGACGAAGCTACTTTCACATTGAATGGCACTGTGAATAGACAAAATTGACGATTTTCGTCGACTGATAATTCTCATTGGATGCAAGAGACACATACCCAATACCCGCAAAAACTAAATGTATGGGCAGGGCAATTCATCATCGCTTAGGATTTTGTCAGCAAAATGAAGGAAAACATTTTGAGCATTTGATATGAATTTGATACTGAAAATGTCGAAAACAAAACTTAATAATTAAAACACAATTTACTCAAAAATTTTCTAATGTAACATACCAAAATTTTTACATCATCGAATAAAGAATTGTAGAATGACATTTAAAAAAATTATCAATAACGTCATAACTTATTCAAGGTAGACCGAAAAAACAAAATGGTAGCATCTAAATATAGCTAATAAAAAAACATTAATCGACATATCTTTGCATTTTGTCAAATAATGCAAAATAACGTTACTACGGGGTTGTGTCCATACTTTATGGACTCACTGTATATATATATATATATATATATATATATATATATATACCCGGCGTCCTTGAATTAAGAAGAACGTATAAAACATTATATAGAATATTTTCCCAAAATTCCCTCTCATAAGCGAAAAAAAATAACAAAAATATTTTAAAAAATTTTGTTACGCTACTGTGCGATGAATGGACTACATTATAAAAGACGATATCTTAAAGTTGAACGATAATAACAAACAGAATAGTTTTATTATTGGCCATCTGGCTTTAAGATTCGTTCAGTTGTCGATCACAATTTTTCGAATTAAGATAGATGTTACCAAACAGGACATTAAATGCCAGTAGAGCATACATTTTACATGTTCTTTTAATACATCTACTTTAAAAGATTCAGTGGCAAGGATATATTTTTGACGCTGACTTTCTGTATTCGGTTGTCAAACTCTTATCATACTCATACACGGTGGTAACTTATAACGTTTCTATAAACATAAACATTGCAGTGTATGTTTACAATAGCAGTATTTTTATATCCATATTTACATGTTGTATTTGTAACTTCTTTGTGACAAAAAAGACATTCACAATACACATTTTTAAAATTTTTAATAATTTAGTTGATTGTATAATATAACCTTAATTTATAAAATCTAGAATTACATAAAAACGATGTGTTCTTTGAATTGAACAACTTCATAGATAACAGAATTGCCACCCTTGTTTCCCTTTGTATACATAAAGTTTCCAAATTTCATCGAGAACACTAATCAATACGAGTATATCCCTAAAAAAGTAGTAATAAGATTTAGAATTGTTTATATACATATTATCGTATAAAATTTTCAGACATCGTTTGTATTCGATGATAGAAATAAAATATTTTTGATTAGAACATCTTACGTATAGATTTATTTTATACGTACAGATAAACATAATCTTTGTTATTTGTAAGGATAATTTACTTATGAACGATTATCAGAAACCGTGCATTTTGTGGATTACAAATGCAATTACTCATATCATATAACTATTATCAGGATAAAATAAAACAAATTTTAATGAATTTTACTTTTTAATTGACACTGCAACGATCGTTTCGCTCCAACCTGAGCTTCATCAGACATATAACTAACTTATTTACAATTTTTTTTTAACACAAGTATACGGTTACAAACACATGTTTCATTTTAAATAGTTGAAGGAATGGGTACTTTTTATTACTAAAATGTCTATTCACAAAACTTTTAGTAGACATTTACTAGACATTTTAGTAATAAAAAGAACCCATTCCTTCAACTATTTTTCAACTATACTTGTGTTGAAAAAAATTTGTAAATAAGTTAGTTATATGTCTGATGAAGCTCAGGTTGGAGCGAAACGATCGTTGCAGTGTCAATTAAAAAGTGCAATTCATTAAAATTTGTTTTATTTTATCCTGATAATAGTTATAATGGAATTTCATCAAGTAAAGGCTGAAACAATTATACATATCATATAACACCACCAATTAGCAACACCTTATGGAAGTAAACACATCAGCGATATCAATGGAAAACCTAAATGTAAGGCAAGAATAGGCATTGATGAATGATTAGAGAAGTATGCATAGCAATTTAATAGCATAATGTAAAATTAGAAGTTGTTTACATAAATTTACATGTGACAATTTTTAGGCTGGAGTTTAGATGCACATGTTTATCACAGAGTCCTTACATAGTCATGTGTCGAAATGTAATTTTATAAAAATTGTCAGAACGTGAAAAATTAAAAAAAATCGATACCTAAATTCACCAAAAAGGACGAACCAGGCAAACAACATGTTCGGATGAAGTCGTACGGGAAATCGGTTACATTTTAAAACGACGGTCCATTGGTGAAGAAAAACAGAACCTGTTCTCGCTTCAAAAAATTAATTAAATCATAAAAATACTCAAGCATATTTTTCAGCTGTCACTATCATTTAATATCAAATAACTAGATTCAAATGTGAAACAAAATTTGATAGCAAAATAGCATGACCTGCTAGGGAGTCAGTGAAAAGACAACAGCCCTCGTATATAGTTTATACTGAGAAAGTAGTTAACGAAAACTGAAGCTTTGATTTTGATATTTTCCGACGTTACCGCTCCGCATTTTTAATCACAACTTTCTATATAATTAATCCTTCTATGTTGACACTTCAGGGTGTAAAACAATGAGATGATGAATTGTATTTTTTTTTTGTTTCATCACATTTTACACAATAGTGACTTGATAAAATCCTTAATATAAACAGAACGTGTCGGTAAATACGTCTTAATTTATGAACGTCAATGAAAATTGATGATTACTGTTTACATCAATAAGTACTAAGTGATTGATTCGGCACTTACTTTATTACTTACTTATTTATTTATTGTATTGATCTATATTAAAATAGATCCATTTATAATGCAAAAGGTACACTGCTTTAGAATTTAGGAAAGTGTTAATTCTATATAAGTTCTATTGTACGTATTCTCGTATTCTATAATATACCAAAAATAATAACTTTTCTCTATAAAATAAATTGTCTATTCTAACTACATATATATATATATAAAAATATAATATTTTCGTGACCTTGGTATGATAAGGTAAACTTAATAAGTCGGCGATTAAAGGTCGTTCATTACTTCAAAGTATATATATATATATATATATATATATATATATATATATATATATATATACAGACCTTTAATCGCCTACTGATTAGGTTTACCATATCATACCAAGGTCACGAAGTTATTATATATATATATATATGTAAAACAACCCTACATGCTTCGGCAATGATGCCTTTCTCAAGGGAATAAAAAATATATTTTTTATTCCCTTGACAAAGGCATCATTGCCGAAACATGTAGGGTTGTTTTAAATATATATACTTTGAAGTAATGAACCAGACCTTTAATCGCCGACTTATTAAGTTTACCTTATATATATATATATATATATATATATATATATATATATATATATTGAAGCAACGCTGAATAGCGCTGATGATCTTAATGTGAACTAAAGTGAATTATAAATGTAGAATGATAAATATCAGTCAATGTAAATGATTTTGAATTTAAATATTGGGCGCCATAAATTTAAACAGTTCTTAGTTGTTCAACGCTATCTGTGTACTTAATAAATAACCAGCTAATAGTCGTAGAGCAAAAGTAAATTAAATAATTAAGATATATCCCAGGATCTTAGTAGGTGAATGTATTACCCCGTAACAACAATGTAATTAGTATATCTATAATGCTAAACTCAACAATTAAACAATAACAAATAAAAGATTAAGTTAAATTTAAAAAAATAAAAATTTATTCATGTAAAATAAGAAAACTATAACAGAAATTGAATGTAAAATAATGAAACTGTAACATACATTGTATGATGTGTACTATACGACAAAAAACGGAATTACTAAATGGTGCACATGTGTTATTAAACAACGATAAGATTAGGTAATGTGAATATTATATAAACAAATATTAAATGGTACTTAAATTAGACACAATACAGGTGAGTACGAAATTATCTTTAAGAAATATGTATGTTTTGATGATAAGATTATAATTAATGTTTTAAACCGTAAAAATTCAAGAATTTAATGTAAATAATAAGTTGTATTGAGTAGTTTTATTTAGACAAATATTGATTTATAGGTTTTATTTGTGGAATAACGTTGGATGTGAACCTGTTTTCCGATGTATTCACTTGTGGTGTAGGCTTGAAACGCTGTGATCAGGATCACCAGAGCTCGGCGTCTCTTGTAGTTGATATCGGCGTTTGCGGCGAACGATAGCTCCGCTTCTACTGATTTATCGGGGTCCCAATTCCAAATGATGCTATGCTTGATAATTGTTGTTTTCGACGTGATAAACTCTAAATTTGTTTATCAAAAGTTGGGCCAATTATTTAGGTATCGAATGATCGAAAATTTGGTATGATATACTTGGTTTATATTTTATTAAATAATTTAAATTTAACGATGTTCAAAAAATACGGCCATTTGTTGTAGAATTTTTATATCAGACGCCGTTTTCGGCTTTTTTTATTCCACAGCCTATTCTAATTATTGTCAAAAAGCCTCTAAGTTTTTACTTTTTCCACATCAATTAACATACGAATATACATAATATTTTAGTATTAATAAGGTCGTAAAATTGGTAGAATAATTATCAAATATTTAAAATGTACTTTTCAATATAGGTTGTGTTACCATTCGCATATTAAATATCGCTTTCGCGGGTTCATGATATTTTTAAATCAGTGGGCGTTGTTAACTAGTATCGATACAAAATCTTGATGTAGATAAATTAGATATCTGTAATTTCTCGCGTATTATTTAAATTATGAAATTGAAAAATTTAAATAAAAAAATAAGTTAAGAAATAAAAATAAGATAATTAGAAATATTTAAAGTTATCGTCATATTAATTTATTTACATTTCGATACTAATTTCACAAATTACGTCCGCCAATTTAAACTTTATACAATGTTTTAATATGTGTTGTTTAACTGTATTTCTCATTGTAGGAGCTGGAATTCGGGTGCTGTTTGACCCATTACATTATATATATATATATATATATATATATATATATATATATATATATATATATATATATTTACAGATTATGTGTAATTTTTGTGAAGCGATAGTCTTTTTCTAAATAGCAACACATATTTTTTTTTATTCGACTAGGAGGAATCCAATGACAGCGCACAAAATAGTAACTGTCATTTAATATCTGTCGACTTGTTGTCATTTATTGTTGTTTGTATTATTTCGTTATTATTTTGTTATCATATGGTTATTTCATTATGAATAACAATGATTTAACTGATATGATCCAAGTGTTTTTCGAGTGTCACAAAAATTCTGGTTAAGCAGTGCGCATTTACGCAGCTCGCATTTCCAGTAGAGAAGCTCTTAACCATAAGAAATTTAGAAGAATTGAATGAAATTTTAGAAATCACTGTGCTTTTAAGAAACCTAAGAAAGAAGGACGCCAATTTCGTGTGAAAGTGTTGAGTTAGATGCCGTTCTTATTGTTCATGAAAATCCAAGTACTTCAACTCGGGAAATTGCATATAATATTGGCACGTCAAAGGACACTGTTCATAAATCTTAAAAAAATACACATTTAAACCGTACATCCCACAAAAAGTACAAGCGTTATATGAAAACGATCAAAATAGCCGACACCAATGTGTTTACTTTTCAAACATGTTAGGTCAGAATGGGCTGTTCTATAGAAATGTGATTTGGTCCGATGAATGCACTTTTAGCAATAATAGCGTTTTCATCAGACGTATTCACCGTTATTGCAGTCGACAAAATCCGAGAGTTATTGTTGAAACCAATCGACAACATAGATACACCGTAAATATGTGGTGTAGTATTTTGGGTGACAAATAGATTTGACCCTTTTTCATTGATGGTACCCTAAATCAGGAAAACTATCATCAACTACTAATTCAAAATTTTGACAATTTCTTGGATGAATTACCTCTTACAGAATCAAATAGAGTGTTTTCCAGCAGCATGGCGCTGCCCTACATAATGCCAGGATAAATGTTGACCGGTTGAATGCTAAATTTGGCCAAAAATGGATAGGGACATACGGACTAGTTCGATATCCTGGGTGTTCACCTGATCTTACGCCGCTCGATTTTTAGCTATGGAATTATGTTCAAGACCGTATCTATTTAACACCCACTGAGAACGAGCATGCTTTAAGACAGAGAATTATTCATACTTTTCGAGAGATACCTGCTGTTTTGATCTTGAAAGCAACATATGGAGTAACTAGAAGGTGTCAGCTTTGTATTCAGCAAGGTGGGAGGAATTTTGAGCAATATTTATAGTTATGATTTATTACGGTTTTATTTTAGAAGTTAATAAAATTTTCCATTGCTGTGTATTCCAGGGCACACTTTAACTTTGTTTAAAAAAATAAAATTATTTTCGAAGAATATTTTACAAGAAGTTGACGCACACCATTGTATTCAAAACAAATACCTCTACCAAACGAATTAAAAAAAAATATGTGTTGCTATTTAAAAAAATATCGCTTTACAAAAATAACATACTATAAAAAATCAAAGATTATACTCTTTTGTAGTATTTATACACCTGTCTCGTGCGGTTTTTGAATTTCTGAAATCGGATTATAAATGGCACTTATAGTGTGCGTTTTTCGTAAGACAAGGTATTTTAAAGTGGATAAACAACAAAAACAGGGAAACACAAGACATGAGTTATTATTATGTATGCGCCCGTGGAGCGACTTAAGATGCAAAGCTGTCAGCATTCGCCTTAAACGAGAAGGAAAATACCAAGGCATGATTTATTATTATTAAATTGGAATGTATCTTTGAATTATTTTATCCATAGCAACTGCAAATGTATGAGATTAATATACTGTCATTTATATATTGTATTCCTTGAGAAACGCATCATTAGCCGAAACATGTACATGTAGGATTGTTTTAAATATATAGTTTTTGAAGTAAAACCAGACCTTAAATCGCCTACAAATTGAATTTACCATATATATATATATATATATACATATATATTTATATATATATATATATATATATATATATATATATATATATATATACAGTAAAACAACTTGAACTACGAAAGCCTATTGATAGGGGAAGGTAGTGGGAGGTAAAATTAAATGTATCCATTTTAGTATTGTCAACTTTTTATATGACAGGAATGTCAGTGGTTATGTGTTATGTGAAATACTTTAGCGAACCATCAACTTTATCCTAATGGAATACACAATTAATGAAAAAGTGCAAATTATAAAGTGGTTTTATGGAGGCCACACACTTTCATCAATTGTAAATATTTGGAGAACTACCTTCATTAATCGTCCTGTTCCATGTTTAAATACAATTCATCGAATTAAGGAAAATTTTGAAAAATACGGATGTGTCTCCCTCTTTACATAAAAAGCCCGCACATGATAATGCGGATCGGGATATCATGATATGCGCTACTGTTGAAGAAAATAATACCAAACGTTAGGCCAAATTAGTGAAAGTGTCGATGTCTCCCGTGAAACTGTTAGAAAAGTATTAAAGAAGAATAAATACCGTTCGTATCATGTACAAAAAGTAAATGAAATATTTCCTGGAGATCATTATAACCGAGTTCAGTTCTGTTTGGATATAATTGAGAAATGTGGTGTGGATGAAAATTTTATTTCTAATATTCTCTTTACTGACGAATCTTCATTTATTTTACACGGTCAACATAATCCTATGTTAATAAGGTATTGGTCAAAAGACAATAAACATAAATCGTATACAGCTCATACACAATACCCACAGAAATTGAATGTTTGGATTGGAATGTTAGGGGACAATATAATTGGTCCATTTTTTATAAACGGCGTGTTAAATTCACAAAAATATTTAAAATTGCTGCAATATGACATTATTCCTTTTATCCAGAACATACCCAATATTGAAATAGGAAGTATTTGGTATCAGCAAGACGGATGTCCTGCACATAACAGTGCAATTGTGCGTCAATTCTTAAGAAATACCTTTGGAAATAGAATTATTTCTCTAGGCGGTACAATTGAATGGCCGGCCAGATCACCAAATTTGTCCCATAATGATTTTTTCTTGTGGGGGTATCTAAAGTCAAAAATTTACGGTTTCGAACATCAAGGGTCAAATAATTTAGATGAACTACGTCAAAAAATAAGAAATTTCTTAGCATCGATTACGCCCGATATGCTGGCAAATGTTAGACGTGGTTTTTATGATCGGGTAGCGTATTGTTCAGAAATTCAAGGTGCACGATTCGAACACGTAATTAATTAAAAGTATTGTTTATTAAAGTTGTATTATGATAATAAATTTTATTTTGTTGGACTTATTTTTTATTTGACGGTTCTTTAGTTGCAATTAGTATGCAATACAATTTCAGTTTTCCCATAATATAAACTTAATTTAACAAACTCTACACGTTTATATTAAAAAACATATTATAAGTAGCTAAATAAGCTAAATGAATACATTTAATTTTACCTCCCACCACCCTCTCCTATCAATAGGCTTTCGTAGATCAAGTTGTTATACTGTATACAGGTTAGTTAAAAGTATGGAGACGGCGATTTATTTTCGTTAATATTCATTTTAGGGAATTACGTTCAATATAAAGTTTGTTAAGATATTTTGATCTACAACTGAGAATATTTGAATTTTTTTTCTTCAATTGTTTTTTTAGATACGCCTGTCCGCGAATTTTTTTTTAAATGGAAATTTTGCTCTACCATTCGATAGAGAATTTTTTTCTCTTTATAATAATATTTTTGTATTTTTAAATTTCATTTTAATAACTTTTTTACAAGAAAAATTAAACAAATTAATAACAAAGTAAATTAAAGTAAGTGTTCAAATTGTCGTCCATTAGTAATTTGACAATGACCTAATCGATTTACAAAACCCCGAACAGAGTTCTGTAAAAATCTCGGGGAATTTCTTGTATCTTTCTGGTAATTCGGATTTGTAAATCTTCGACGTTATCGGGCTTATCTTTGTAAACTTTGTTTTTTACGTATCCCCAAAGAATAAATCTAAAGGACTTAAATCTGGCGAACGGGCTGGCCATTCAATGGTTCCTCGTCTTCCAATCCATCATTGGGGAAAAACATTGTCCAGATATTGACGAACATTTACACCATAATGTGGTAGGGCGCCATCTTGCTGGAACCAGATACTGTGATTGGGCAGGTGTCCATTGTTTTCATGAGGATAGAGCGTAGCACAAGCAGGTATTATTTCATTTTGCAATAACTGCAAATACAGAGCCGAAGTTAAATTGCCATTGATGAAAAAGGGACCGATAATATGACCGCCTAGAATGCCAACCCAAATATTAACCTTTTGGGGGTACTGCGTATGGTGCTCCAAAAACCAAGAGGGGTTTTCCGATGACCAGTATCTGCAGTTATGTCTGTTTACTTCACCGGTAAGGCAAAAAGTAGCTTCGTCAGAGAAAAGAATATTGTTGAAAAAATTTTCATTATTATTGCAAATATTTAACATTTCTTCAGAAAATTGTATCTCCTATCAAAATCATCTTCCGTTAACTCGTGTACAAGGTGTACCTTATAAGGTTTATACTTTTCACTTTTTAAAAATGACACGATCGATGACTGAAATATTGAAATTGCCCGCTAATTGATTCGTCGATAAATGGGGATATTCAGATACAGCCAATAAAATATCCAGTTTGTTATCATCGCTTTTTGCTGTTCTAGGTTTACCACTCCTTGACAAATCTTTAACGCTACCCGTTTGTTCAAAGCGTCTTAAAGTTTTACCAACAACGGATTTAGAAATTGGATTTCTATTTTGATGCGTATCATTAAATAAATTACAAACGTCTTGTAAACTTCTGCGTCTATCTCCATAACTCAACTTCATAAGTATTTCAAGTCGTTCATGTTCACTTAAACTCGCCATTGTTAATATTAACAGCAACAAATTTCACAAATGAATTATTTCTGTCAAAGATTTGACGTACACAATAACCACTGATAAAATTATGTCGCTGACGTTTGTTTATCGTTACTCTTCTGTCTATCTGCGATGTACCGAACATCTGTTAGACACATGAACGGGCTTTTTCTTATAAAAAAGTTATTAAAATTAATTTTAAAAAAACAAAAATATTATTGTAAAGAGAAAAAAATTCTCTATCGAATGGTAGAGTAAAATTTACTAGTTCCCATTTAAAAAAACTGCGCGGACAGACGTAACTAAAAAACAATTGAAGAAAAAAAAAATTAAAATATTCTCAAATGTAGATCAAAATATCCTAACAAACTTTTATAATGAACATAATTCCCTAAAATGAATATTAACGACAATAAATCGCCGTCTCCATACTTTTAACTAACCCTGTATATATATATATATATATATATATATATATATATATATAAATATAATACTATATATATATATATATATATATATATATATATATATATATATATATATATATATACTCAAATCTAGTTCAGCTAGTTTTTAATAAAATACATAAATAAAGTAAATAATTTTATAAAACCTATTTGAAAAATTCATCGTAGCTTTTTAATTCTTATATTCATTATACCATGAACTGATATAAATGTAAATTTTACGACAATTTTTAAGCGTAAACTTAATACGTGAGATACATACTCTCACACAGGTATTTGACCAGGGACCCTGAGTATGACAACTTTAAACACGTATACGGGATCATATTTGAACTTGATGATCATCTTCTTCTGTAAACGAGGACATGAGGATAAAGCACACACATTTACATATAGAAAATTCCGTACTTTCTATGCTCTTAATTAAAAACAACTATTGGATCAGAATCCAAGCACGTTTTGTCGGCAAAAGCAAAGTAAATGATTAAACATCCCATATTCTTGTTTACTTTAACAAACTCCTCGAATATGTATGCACCGATATGTTTCTTCTCTTTCATATTAGAACATCTAGAACGATTTAATTCGTAATTTCATCTTTATTGGTATCGGTGAAATATTCTACTATATGTTTGTAAACATGATGAGTTCTAATTAACACACTAGTTTGCGATTTGTAAAATTTTAGAAGGAATAACATTATTTATGCCTAATATGTAACTAGTACTTCTTATCATCTGTGAATTAATACAAGACATATATGAAACAAACTCAAGTTTCGACATCAATATCAAAATTAACAATTCGAAGCGCAAGTAAAAAAACAACTATGTAAAAGATAGAAGTAATAAGAAATAGATGTAATATCTAGCTTAAAGTAAAATTGTAAAACGTGAAAATAGTTTCGTAATTTAACGCTGCTAAAGTTAAGATGATGAATAACTAAAAAGAAAAGTTGGGTTAATTCTAGAGGGATTTTTCCGTCACGAAGGTCTGCTCCGTTTCGACGGCTCTAAATGATTAATTAGCCAAAAGTTAACATCAAAAGGTAATTAATGTGTAATCGAAAATAAAGCAAAACATGGGAAGTAAAAGAGTAGTGTAATTTTTTAATTGTGCTAAAGCACGATAACAACCAAACGATTTTAAATGATTTAATACAGTCTGGAACATTACTCGCTCATGGTATATAGTGAGTAGCTTATTAAAATTGAAATATTTTTTTTTGAAAGATCCTGAAGAGTTTGTTCATTTATGTAATTCCGTCTCGTATATTTACTTTTCGTTTTAATATATCTGTTATTTTGAAATGATCATAAATAAATATACTAAATTATGTAAGAAAACACACGAAAAAGGTAATAAGTTAGATAAATGAATTGAGATGACTATAGAGTCTATTCCACTGCAACATTTTCAGATCTATTGTGGATCTCATGTCTTGCTAGAGTATTTCTCTAGCGTTATTCATTTAATTGGACCTAACAGGTTCTAGAGAAAAGTCTACGTGACGCTAGATTATTTTTCTGGAGTTGTATAGCCTCCTTTGCACGTGACTGTAAAAGTCAACCTCGGACGTAGCGTTTTCAGTCTGTACGTAGCCCTGTTTCCTCAGGCGCTGTACTTGGAAATTCTAAATAGCTTAGCTGATCAGATCTCCCAATTTTATATAGAATCCACTTCCTTTATGGTGCTGACCATCACAACCTTATATACTTACTTAGGTAGATGACCCAAGTTTCCCCTCGCTGTTCTGGCCCGATTTACGAATCGGGGCCTACATTCTCTTACTTTATTGCTTTAATCGGACCTGACAGCTTCGAGAGAAAAGTCTTTTCACTGCGTGGGTTCTTTTTCTGGAGTTACATGTCCTCTTTGCATAATTGATAAAGTCGGCTCCGACCATGGCGCTTCTGTATACAGAACCTGTATATTCTATTTCACCAGCCCTTGCACTCTACCCTTGGCAATTTCAGATGGCTTAGCGGATCGAATCTCCCCATCGGACAACAAGCCTTATATATTTATTTAAGTAAACAACTTTTGTCCATCCTGAATTAAATCCATTCATGGAGACTTCCTGCCATACTTCAATGCTTTGTACTTTGAACCATATTGTTTTCATAAGTAACAAAAGAAATAATAGTTTGCTCGACCAGAGCCTGCTTGACCGGGTGAGGCTAAATACAAAAGGCTTTTACCTGACCCCCAAGGAGGCGTTAAATACCGCGCCAACTTGCGGCCACGTAACTTTTGGCTCGTTACCTTTCAACTTAGTTTGTATTTAGCTCGAGCTCCTCAGAACCGCTATTTTCCGTACTCTTATACTGGCTGTGATCCCCTAAAGCGAAATAATTGATTACCTGAATATAATACATATTATTAATATTTAAGACCGAATTATAGAAAAAATATATAAAACTTCCATCAAGTACAAATAAATACAGGGTTTCCCAGAACTCGCGCCCCAGAGAAAAAGAAAGAGTTTTCACCATAAAATGACAAATAAATAATGTCAAAGAAAAAAATTTGTATCTTCATACAAGAAAAGAACATTTTAATTCAACAAACCAGAGCGCACATAACATATTGCTATGAATAGTGGTTTGAAAATTTAGCACGCCACCATCCACAAGTAGTTTTCCCAACTAGGTTTCTCAGCCAGTGAATTTTCAAATATGAGACTTCTAACTTCTCGGGTTCCACTTAGGAAAAGCGTGTAAAAACTAAAATGAGTTGAGCGCCAGTGAAATGTTCACAAAAATTTATTTACTTATATAAGTTAAGTTTGAACAGCAATATAGGCATTAGTAAAAATAAAACAAACGCAGGATAAAAATTAAAATGAATATTTAATACTAAAATTTAAAAAAAAAAATTATCTTTACAAAGTATAAAGATGCTGTATTATACAAAAATACTTGAGGTAAAAACATTCATTGAAAATTGACAGCTAAATGAATGAAAAACATCCTCTAAATGACTCCGATCAAAACTTATCTAAAAATAATCAAGTTTAATATGAATTTCTCCCCAGAGAACGACACTGTAAAATCAGATACTGATATATGAACAAAACTCACGCATGTGCAAAAGACACGCACAAAAAAACCCTGAATCCTATCGAACAAACTTTTCAATTATAATTTTTTGACAAAGAAATGTTAATAGTAAACTGTATTATCTGGATTTCTAATAATTAATTCTCTTAACTACAAGCTTGAATACAATAGAAATGTACTTATAGTAATTTTATATACTATGACGACGTCATATAAATTTAATTTAATTCTACTTACAAGAAAAAATATGTGGAGACTCTTACGAACAAAGAAGGTGCATAATCAATTTAAACATCAAAACTACAACGAGAAATTTATCTATAAAAATATCGGGACTTTAATACTTATATAACAAAATCACTTTCAATCAAACAACCCGAATTAATTAAAATATATTTAAATATATTTCACAAAGCAGCCTTCTAGTTCAAACTATAAATTTCATCTCCCTTAATTTACCTCGGCCTCTCTACAACACATTTACGCCAGAAAACCAGTTTTTCTATCTCGTTAAATTTATATACATTTTGAATATACAATTCTATCCAAAATAATTGTCCATTTTTAAATTAAATTATTTTTAATTAAAAATCCATAGCAATATGTAACAAGTTTTGACTTAGAAACGGTTCGATTTAGTTACCATTGCTGGGAATTTATTCAAGTAGGCTTTGTCAATATAAATATTGACAGTTCTCTTAGATAAACTTTGATGTTATGGCGTATAAAATAAAAACCCGAAAAAGCATTTCTAAGTTATAGCGCGTTTCAACATTAGAAAAAAGTACAGGATCTTATGAACTATTTCCCTCTTTTGCTATTTTACGTACTTGACAATTAATACATCCTTCTCTGGCACCCACAGCGTTGTAAAATTATAATTGTAGTAACATTTGTTCAATCTGTCACTGCACTGTAATGTGTCATTTAGCTTTATTTGTGTTTCATTGTATATTAGTTTGCTTTTTTATTTTTTTATTTTTTTTATTTTGTATCATTCTCAAGTAGTTACACAACCAGTTTTTTTAAAAGTTAAGAAATATATATTTTTGTAATACGCGTAAGTTATAATTATGGGATGTATGGGCATTTATTGTATCTGAGTTGTGTTGTATTTGCGGTTTACTATGGAGTTTTCAGTTAAAGGAGACGGCAAGGCGAAGTTTATATATCTAAAGAACGGCAGATGATTCGTAATGCTTTTAACTATTTTAATAAAACAATGGGTGTATCAGCAGCAGTTGATAAAACTTGTAAAGCTCTTGGTTGTGGTAAAACCAATTGTATATGCAGTACGAAAATCACACGTAGACAAATCCCAAAAAGAAGTGGCTTACAGAAAAACACTCGAACAAAGACTTCATGAAAATGTGCAGCTTATTATTTGACGTAAAGTGCATAATTTCTTTTTGAATAATACTCTACCTACGTTAATCAAAGTACAGTACAAGTAAAATAAAGTGCTTATTGCAGATGAGAATTTATATTACAGAATAAAATTTCTTTCAGAATAAAAAAAAAATTATTTGGGTAATAAACATAATTCTATCAGTTTAAATGTTTAAAAATAATCACCATAAAGATTTCTCAATATTCCTTGTACTTTAATATAGTGATATCGTTGAGAAAGTTCTTAGTGCATTATTATTCTATTAATTTTGTTTCTTTTTTTTGGTGTTCGTGTTAATAGTAATATGTTTTGTGATTATCTAAAACATTATTATTATTCCTTTTACAGGATTTGCGAAAGCTATTCTGAAGCTTTCTTTACCATTTCTTTACATAATATCTTTTTGAATAATACTCCACCTACGTTAATCAAAACTTTTGCTGTTGCTAACAGTGATTCTGATTTACCGACATGTAGTAAATTGACATTCTACCGATTTATGAAAGACATTGGTTTTGCTTATAAAAAAGTTGATAAGAGGACAGTTCTAAATGAAAATGACGTAAGATGGTGTCATAATTATCTACGACAAATAAAACAATTTCGACTGAAAGGAAGTAATATTGTCTATACCGACGAATCTTGGATTAATGTTGGGCATTCTGTAAGCAAAGCTTGAGAAGATACAACTATTAAGTCCTGTCGGCAGGCATTTATTGAAGGCTGTAGTACCGGGCTCACATCATCTATTGGTCGTGGGCAAAAGTTTGCTATAATTCATGCCATGAATGAAAAGGTTTTGTACCTGGCGCAAAATTTACATTACTGTGTAAAAGAAATGCTGCCGATATACATGATGAAATATGTGCAGAAAACTTTGAAGTATGGTTTTTAATTCAACTGCTACCTAATTTACCACCTCATACAATTATCGTCTTAGCTAATGCCTCTTATCATAGCAGAAAACTAGAGAGAATTCCAACAACAAAATTCACCACCATTTCAATTGGGTTAAGCGTACAATGGTAAGGCGGTGGTAACCTTAATATATAATGCCCTCTTTTTTCTGCTTCATTATCAAGACAATAATCATTATATCTATGTTTAATTAGTGCAGTGTGAGCCCATTTACCTATTAACCATTACAAATTTTTTTTTCCAGTTTGTTGTTGGAATTCTCTCTAGTTTTCTGCTGTGATAAGAGGCATTAGTTCAGACGATAATTGTATGAGGTGGTAAATTATGTAGGAGTGGATTTAAAAACCATTATTCAAATATTTCTGCACATATTTAATCATGTTCATCGGCAGCATTTCTTTTACACAGTAATGTAAATTTTGCGCCAGGTACAAAACCTTTTTCATTCATAGCATGAATTATAGCAAACTTTTACGCACGACCAATAGATGCTGTGCGCCCAGTACTACAGCCTTCAATAAATGCCTGCCGACAGGATTTAATAGTTGTATCTGTTCAAGCTTAGCTTATAAAATGCCCAGCATTAATCCAAGATTCGTCGGTATATACAATATTACTTCCTTCCAGTCGAAATTGTATTATTTGTCGTAGATAATTATGACACCATCTTATGTCATTTTCATTAACTGTCCTCTTTTTCATAAGCAAAACCAATGTCTTTCATAAATCGGTCGAATGTCAATTTACTACATGTTGGTAAATCAGAATCACTGTGAACAACAGCAAAAGTTTTGATTAACGTAGGTGGAGTATTATTCAAAAAGAAATTATGTAAAGAAATGGTAAAGAAAGCTTCAGAATAGCTTTCGCAAATCCTGTAAAAGGAATAATAATAATGTTTTAGATAATCACAAAACATATTACTATTAACACGAACACCAAAAAAAAAGAAACAAAATTAATAGAATAATAATGCATTAAGAACTTTCTCAACGATATCACTATATTAAAGTACAAGGAATATTGAGAAATCTTTATGGTGATTATTTTTAAACATTTAAACTGATAGAATTATGTTTATTTTCCAATAATTTTTTTTTTATTCTGAAAGAAATTTTATTCTGTAATATAAATTCTCATCTGCAATAAGCACTTTATTTTACTTGTACTGCTCAAATTTCTCTACATTATTAAGTCAATGAAATATATATTGCTTTGAACAGTATGCATAATAAGATCTAAATTTTATTCAAATTTTTAATGTTTCTAAAATATAAATTTATATACATATTTTCCAAATTTTAACTTGTATTAAAAAATTCTGATTTCGAACTCTAAAATGAAAATATTACTGCCTGCAAACCAATTAAGACTAAAATCATGGTCTAAAAAATGTCTCTATAATTATATTTACGGCTAATTTGGCATTTGGAGCACGTAGTCCATGCCAAAGAGGCGTCCTGAAAGGGAATTTATCGTCTATCGTCTCTACTTAATTAAAATTGACAGAGGATGCTACCCTTGCTGGTGACTTATCCTAAATCGATTCTCTTTGAAGGTCTCTTTATTACTTGCAGTAGTGTTAGTCGCCCAGTAAGAGAAATTACTTATTAGTATTCTAAAACTGAAGACCATTGGAAAACTTACATAATAAATAAAGAAAATAAAAATGTTGTATATTAACAATAATATATTTCTTTTTATTGAAAAAACAAAACACGTCTTTCTCATTGTTTCACTAATCGCTTTTTTAATCATATTATACATCAAGTGCTGACCAAGCAGTTGCAATTTTAAAAGCTTAGAAAACGACATTTTCTTCGACTGTACATACACACACTAATAAAATCATTATAACACGAACATTAATTGTAATGTTGCTATTTTATTGAACATGTACTCAATATTTATATATTGTAACTTAATTAAATTAACAAAGAATGTAAAAAAAGGAAATAATAAATTGAATAATTTAAACGATTAGAGGAGTTAAAGTTTAAATTTGGATAAATACATGTTGCTGTGATTCTTTCTAAACAAGATAAAATTGAAAATAAGATAGAGCTGAAAACAGCAGTGAAAAATGTGAAACAGGTCAATTTTGAATATGAGCATCGATATAACAAAGTTAATGTTTATTTTATTAGGGTTTCTCGTTATTTTCTGTAATAGGTTTAAAAACGCAACAAAACAGATCGTGTTAAGATAAACACATCTGTGTATATTTAGTAAATTTATATTGAATGTTCAATGCGATATAGATTATTATCTCTTTACGTTTTAGTTTATAAATATTTAAAACTTAGAATTTAAGATCATGCAATATCTACCAAGATATAAAATGATATTTAAAGTATTATAGTAATAGTAAATTTCATAATCAACATTTAAATCTTGCAGATTTCTTAAATAAATAAACATTGTTTGTTTTGACGATCACGGAGTAAGTAAAATTTTAATATATGTTTTAAAATTGACATTTTTTAATACCTATCTATAAGAACAATATGGCATTCGTTTAAAAATATGTATAATTAACTAAAAGAAGGGTCAATTCCAATGATAATAACTCAAAGGATTCTATAATATACAAAATAGAGTCTAATATAGTATCTGTTATCCATTAAAGATGTTTATACATTGTAAACAATGCAAATTTCAAATTAGGTTTGAGATTTGAGGTTATATTTAAAAGTGCAGCACATGATGAGACGCTAGACGGAAGATAGAAGAGGATTTAATTAGTCAATTAGTTAGTAAGAGCAAAAAAGATACGGCCGATGAACGTAGAACATTTTAACGTGAAAGATAAAGAAGGCATAGAGCTGGACGTAAGAGAAGGATAGAACGAGTAAAAATACGTCTTAACAGGTTTTTATACGATTTTGAAAAACATTAAAATTTGAAATAAGAACAAGTTTTAAAGTATAAAACATTATTTAAAAGAAATATTAAGAAACGTAAATGAATATAAAAACAAGAGTCTAAATATAGAATATAATTTTTCTATTTTGCGTTCGAAATGAACTCATTATGAAACCCAAAACAGTATCGAAATGAGCTTCATTTCGATACACTTTTTTTTCATTTTTCAATGTTGGTGTTGTTCGAACACAGAAATAAATATCATTGCTGTCATTTGATTTTAAGAATTTACGTACATTTGACAGATATGATATATGTTCGTACTCTACACAAACAACGTATATTGTATACAATTGACAACAAGATATATTAGTTTCTAAGTCACTCATGTTCATATTTTTAAATAAAATATCAAGTAATGTTAACGAAAATTAATAAATACATAATATGTAATATAATATACTTCGCGGATAGCAAGATTTAAATTGAAAATGTCAAGTATCAATGTGACCAACTGCATGCTTTATATAAAAATTAAACTCTGAACTTTCAAATTAAATAATTCCAATTTAAGCAATTTATTAATGTAAAAAACGCAAAATAGAAAAAATAGTATAAAAAACTCGTTTCATAAGGCCTTTTGCCGCACTCGCTCTTTAGAAAACTCGCCGCTATCGCGGCTCGTTTTCTAAACTGATCTCGTGCGGCAAAATGGTGCCTTATGAAACTTGTTTTTTAATATACTATTATAAGAGAGAATTTTTACATTTGAAAAAGAATTGGCGTCACAGGAGGGACTTTTTTAAAATCATCTAAAAGCGATGGTCAGAGATAAAAATTTATACAGAGAATAAAGACATTGCGATTATATTAAGTATATAATGCACTATTAGAATTCTTACATTTTTAGTTTTAAAGAGAATTATTACTTTACTTTGTTTTAATTAATCAATTATTATATATATTATATATATACATATATCATTTTATCTTAAGAAAAATGGATCTGTATCATGCAGAATTTGATAATCAATCTCTATAACAATGAACTCGACAGGTCAGTGTAATATATTAAAGGTATTCAAGACTTTCATTAAAGAAGTTCATTAAATAAAAATTTTAAGATTACTTGAAGGGTTTTTCACAAAAACAGCCTTAGTCCCAAAATGCTAGTTTTGAGGTTTACACAGTCTCGTGTAACTCCGAGGGGATCCGAACAGCTGATGATTCGGTATCCTTGAAAACAGCAATAGTCCGGAGATAAATCAATGTGAAATGTAGGTGTTTCTACAAAAACGACTGGTATTTCCAGCAAAAACGGCCATTGTCCCAGACAAAGGTTATTTTTGCCAAAAATTACATTAAACGTTTGGCAAGTGCCGTTATGTTCGATAGCAGTGACGGTAAAAATGGTGGAAAACCGGCACAGCATGTTTTGTCACGAAAACAATAAGACACAGTGGAAACGCAAGAAGGAAAAAAGTGTAAAGAAAGAGTTGCAGATAAAGAATAAAAAAATTAAGAGCGAGGAACATATAAATCTCTGAAAACGGATAGAACGGTCCAGACTGCAAATAAGAATTAACAAATTTGTGAATTGAATAAGCACTAAGTAGTGTCTTTATAGATGTTCTCGTTTTCAATGTTTCACAAATCATAATGGAAAATCAACGTGCTCATTTATTAAATAATTTCAATTCAATGAACACGAAGAAAGAAAAAAATGCGTACCTGCAGTACCTGCTTACTTTCGTTTACTGCCCTTGTTTCTCGTAGGTCCAGGCTAAAAGTAAAGGAAGTTGAAGATGTGGATTCCGACGATTCAAATAATGCAAATCGTGCAAAATCATTCAGCAACTCGTTAGTTTTTGCGTATAATGTAAGAGTAGATATAACAGAACACATAGCGTGTGCAAAGGCTTTCTTAAGCATGTTTGGTATTACACGATCCAGAATGGGAAGAATTCAGAACCATTTACTAACTAGAGGATCAGCATCTTGTGACAGGAGAGACAGCACTCAAATAGATTTAACAAAACTCCAGATCAAATACTTAATTTAGTAATCTGGCACATTCAATCGTTTAAAGCACGTCACTCACAAGGATAATTCTCATCGTTTATATCTACCGGACAGTCTATCTGTGAGTGTTATGCACCAGCTCTTCTTGGAAAAATTTCGGTTTAACATTCCGTATAAATTGTACTGGAAAATCGGGTTACCACGGTCAGATACGTGTACAATTTACGATCGGCTTAGTTCAGCTCTAAATGTCTGCTCTAACATGGTTGAACAAAAAAAAAACTAGAAACAGTGAAAGAGCACTTCATCAAGTTAAAGCTGAGAAACTTTACGAGATCAGGAGGCAGTCCAAAGAGAAAGCACAGCAGAAACGTATCACATGCATTAGCTTCGATTATATGCAGAACTTGCCATTACACCATATTAGGATAAACAAAGTATTTTATGCAGCCACTTATGATATTACGTTTTTGGCGTGCATGATTTGGCATCAAATAATGCTTCCATGTTTGTATATGATGAAACGGTTGCGAAAAAAGGGCAAAACAATGTTACGTCTTTGTTACTACATTATATAAATAACATTATGGTCCAAAAGATGATTTTGAATTATTTAGTGACGGCTGTACAGGCCAGAACAAAAATGTTTGCATGCAACAAGCCAATTTCTACAATTTTTTGGAAGCCTTACAACCATATTTCTTACCTCAGTCAAAACCACCTATGAAGATTGAAAGTGTCAGAGCTTTACGTATCTTCTGTGAATTAACTGATCAAGTTAAAGTGAAACATTCCTATTCTGAATCATGGAAAACTATTACTCTGGGAAACAGAAGTAAACTACCCTCCGAACTGTCATTTTCTCTTTTATATTATGGAGAAATAAAAATAAAACCCCAAAACCTATTTTTTTTCTATAGCTTAGCACAATGTCTCCAAGTTCCGGAGCATTGTCAGCACTATTTAAACATATAAAGCGAAAATCATCTTCATACAGTATATAATAAATATGTAATTTCTTGTTTCCTTTACTGAAAATAAAGTCTTTTTTTATTTCTTATATCGTTTTCTATAACTTCTTCTGACAAAAATATCCCTAGCCCACCATTTTTAAGGCCTAATCCTTAGCTCAAGTTCATAGTTTGTAACCAGTTAACATTCTGGTTGTTTGTCGGGTATCTCAAGCAGTTATGGTGACTATTAAAATCGCCTGTATATACAGTTTAATGAGACAGAGCAAGAAGGACATGTAGTGGCCACTCTAGTAAAGGAGCTTTGTATACGAAGATGATATTTGTATTATTCAGTGTTATACTCAAAACTTCAAATCCTTCAACGTCGTTCGCCAGGATTCTGGAATGGATATAATTTATTATTCCCTATGTCCTCCATTAATTCTCTCTGGAAACGTGGATTTATTGCAATCAGAGGGCAGTTCTTAAATCGGAATTGAAATGATTAGGCAACAATTAAAAATAAAAAGCGTTATGAAATAAATGTAATATAACAACTGAGATGGTTTGAACGCATGGTAAGGATGGACGAGAAAAGAGTGCTGATTACTACATGGAAAATAGAAATAAATGCAAGAAGAAGAAAAGGAAAACCAAGAAAGTAATAGAATGCATGAACTGCAGAGGTACTCTAAAGGAAAGAGCTAAGCTAGACGGTTACAAAACGAGAAGCAAAAGACAATAAATTAGAGAAAAATTATTAACTAAACACCGATGATAGAAGAGATTGAGGATACATAAGTAAGTAAAGTAAGTATTAAGTGTTACACACTAATATAAAATAATTTTAAAAGCAATAACTTTGTTTTACTTATCCTTATAATTGATAATCAAATTTTATTGGCAAACATTGACTATTTAATTGAATAAGAGGAACATATCACCAAAATTAAAAATATCTCTAAATAATCTTCAGCAAAAACTATGCAATAGTAAACAACTTCAATTTGCTAAACAGTATTACGTGATATAAGAGATAATCTTTTCAAGATTTTAATTTTTTTTTTCAACTTAATTCTAGGCATTAATATTTTTTTAAACTAGCAATAAGATAAAACTGTGTCTAAATGAAGAATTATGTAACGGCGTAATCGTTTACGTGACCGAGATGGTAACATTAAATTGTTATAGCATTGGATTTAACGACACGACACACGTAAACTATTGATGCGTTCTTCAACAATTCAGCAGGAGCAAAGATAAAAATAACGAGGAATTGGTAGGTCTCGTTATTTTTCGTACAAGAACCCTATTGACAGTTTCTAGCTAAAACTCTGCAGTTGCTTTGCACACGTTCCTACCTCTAGTTTTATTCAATAAAGCATTTGCAGAACACGCCGATTTAATAATATACAGAATGTAGTGTTTAAATTGGTGTTTTACAGAACCTACTTTTAATAAAAATATGTTTCTAGTTTTATTTATTACTTGATTGGTATTATCAATGCATTTTAAAACGTAATTTTTTTCTAATTTACATAAGCAAATCCAAATCCAATTACTTTCTTTTTTTGAAGTGTTAATTTTTTATTCAGGGCTATCGGCGATTTTAATGTTAGCGAGCTCTTTTTTGTATAAAAGACACAAAATATAATTGTTTATTTAAAGGATTTATTACTATTAATCACATTTCTTCAAGAAATGCTCAAAATTATAAATTTATTATATAGGGTCCACCACTGAAACAAATGTTTTAAAATGAAGCCATTAAATAACTACGAATACATAAATAGGTTTAATTACACAGGCCTACAAAAAAAAAAATTTTTTTGGTGCATCTCTGTTTGTTTGAATTGTCGATAAAGTACAGTATATTGACATACGTCATTTTAACTCATCAGCTCTAGTTTACCTACTACCCTCATTGTGAATTGTTGTCGGTCTTGTTATGGTCTTGTTATGGTCTTGTTCGTAACTAGTCATTATTACAATATCATCGATAAAGTTTGTGTTACTATTTCATTATGGCTAGTACGTCCAGACGTTGTGTTAACGATCCTGATATATTTTGTTATGTTTGTGGTGAATACATACTGAAAAATCGGCGTAAATCGATTACAAACACAGTGCGTCGTTTGTATTTTGCTTACTTCGGTATTGAAATTCTACACCAAGATAAAGTGTGGGTGCCTCATAGTGTTTGTAAAATATGCGTTGAACATTTGCGACAATGGGAGAGAGGGAAACGTAAGTCTTTGAAGTTTGGAGTGCCTATGATATGGCGGGAACAAAAAAATCATTATGATGACTGTTACTTTTGTATGATTAATATAGTGGGCATCAACAAAAACAGTCGCCATAAATGGAAATACCCCAATATTTCTTCAGTACAAAGACCAGTTCCTCATTCAGAAAATGTTCCAATACCAACTTTTCACCAGGTAGTGCAGCAATCTTAGGAGGATGAAGCTGAAATACCTATTTTTCCCAAGTAGATGATGACTTTCAATACTGCGGAAACACATCAGATCCTAAGCCATTTTCGCAGAATGAGCTTAGTGACCTCATCAGAGACTTAGATCTTTCGAAGGAACGTGCTGAGTTACTAGCGTCAAGATTAAAAGAAAAAAATTGTCTTTCCTCAGATGTTCGAGTGTCTACATATCGCACGAGAGAGGGAAAGTTATTGAAGTTTTTTTCATCTCATGAAAATTTTGTGTATTGCTGTAATGTGAGTGGTTTGCTGGCTTTCATGGGTTTAACGATCTATCAGCCCAATGAATGGCGTCTCTTTATTGACAGTAGTAAACGAAGTCTAAAAGCAGTTCTTCTACATAATGGAAGTAAATATGCTCCCGTTCCAATTGCTCACTCAACATGTGTAAAAGAAGAATATGAGGTAATTTCAAATCTTTTACAAAAAATAAAATATATTGAACATAACTGGGTGATCTGCGTCGACTTGAAGATGGTCAATTTTTTATTGGGTCAACAGAGTGGTTATACTAAATACCCATGTTTTATTTGTCTCTGGGACAGTCGAGCTAAATCACGTCATTGGACTGCAAAAAATTGGCCTGTGAGAGATGCTCTTGTTGTTGGGGAAAGAAATGTTATAAATGAACCCTTAGTTTCAAGAGAAAAAATCATTCTTCCGCCATTGCATATAAAATTAGGGCTAATGAAGCAATTTGTTAAGGCTCTCGATAGAAATGGTCAATGTTTGCAGTTTATTTCTCACAAATTTCCTGGTTTAAGTACTGAAAAACTAAAAGCAGGTATCTTTGATGAACCTCAAATACGTAAATTGATGAAAGACACAACTAATTTTGAGACTTGTATGAATGATGTGGAGAGGCTTGCCTGGCAATCTTTTGTAGCAGTTGCACAAAATTTCCTCGGAAATCATAAGGCTGACAACTATGTAGAACTAGTAGAGGAAATACTGGTGCGATTCAAAGATTTAGGCTGTAATATGAGTATAAAATTACACTATCTCAATAGTCATCTACATCATTTCCAACACAATTTAGGAGATCTAAGCGAAGAACAAGGAAACGTTTCCACCAAGACCTAAAAACAATGGAGAATAGATACCAAGGAAGGTGGGACAGCCATATGATGGCTGTCTATTGCTGGGGAATCATGCGAGATTGCCCGAGTCAGTTTCATTCTAGAAAATCACTCAAAAGACAATTTCTTGATGTTTAATGTCAATAAAATATATATTTTTTCGTGTTTTTTTTTCTCGGGAACAAGAGCTGACAGAAGGAATCGGGTAACATTTTTGATATCGCCATGTAAGACATACTTAAAATCGGGTCTAAAATCTCCAGCACCAAAATGGTTGTAGGCCAGTGTTATCTTTGTTCAATACAATGCCATTTTATTTCTTATAAATAACGTTTAATAATTGGCCACAATTTCTGAAATCACAAAGTTGATGTCCGGTCCAAGGAGTCTTATTTTTTTTTTGCTTCGTTTCAACGATATTGTTTAGGTTAACAATACACATTTTGCAGTAGTTGATAACATTCAAGATAAAACAATATGGATTTGCTGTAGGTCGATTTGCTCTTATCATCTTTCGAAATGACAAAATTTATTTGTCAGTTCATTATTTTGAAGAAGCATTCAATACACTATAGCATTGTATACTTGTTTCCAAAACCCACTCTCTTGGATTTTCGGCTTCGATAGTTAAACTAAGAGAATCCTACGGTATGTATCTTACAATGGTTTTAATTCTGGGTGCTATCACTCATCAGTTTTGCACCAAGATCGAATCTTGTCTCATTGCCCAACCTCATATCTATCCATATCTTTATACATTTAAGGCAAAAGTTGTTTTTTGTTAAAGAGTAACATGTGTGTAATTACGTTGTCCTCTTGAAATAAATTTTAATCGTTTAACAAAAAAAGAAAACTTAAATGAACCGACGGTGATAAAGTTAAATAAGAGAATGCTGAATCAATTCAAAAACAATAGAAAATCACATTGTCACATTGTCCTTGGTAGCAGGTCACGGTAAAAACTCCTATGGTAGGCCGGGAAAAGCAACGTGGATATTACAACGACCTGGAGTACGACGGTCGCACAGGCCAAAAAACCATATGTTATAAAGATGCAGAGAAAAAATAAACGAGTGAAAATTAAAGGAAATAATCGATTTCAAAATTACGTACCAGATTAGTTCGGATGGTTTTTTATAACACAACTATATCTTGTTAGTGAAGAACGATTCGCTTCTCGTTCAGAAACCTCCCCTACGTAATTGATGCTTTCAATTAAAATAACGTCGTGCTAAAAAAAATCCCTAAATATTAGGAAGCTGCGAGCGATACTCTACACAAAGAGAATAATTAAGCCCTATAAATTAGGAAACACGTTTGAACGAAAGCGAGATAACTACTTTTCGATATAGGTGTCGATCTTTCAACAAAAATTCGCGATCGGCAGACAGAGTGGGGAAAGTATTGAAAAAAACTAATACGTAATCATTTTTGCATATAGGAACGTAAGCGAATGAATACACAGGTAGATTCACAATAAATAGAACAGAATAAAATAAAGTAACACGCTAATTGGCAACGAAATAATGAAGTGTTTACAAGCACGTAACAAACGTCTCTAATAGCTCTGCGATGGTTATTCTTCGTTGTAACCAATACTTCTGCTTCTTCACAATTCACTCTGTGTCCATTCTCGTGTACATGTTTTGCAACCGCTGATCGTCCAATTCTTTTTCGTTATGTATCGCTCTGATGTTCCTTGACTCTTTGTCCAATCGATCTTCCTGTTTGCCGACGTAGGTTTTCTCACGCTGTCATATTAACTTCTAGGCACCAAAGTTGTGTTGGATGGCGGTAATAATACTAAAACATACTTTTACATTCTTCTTAGTTAGCATGCTTCCCATTTTCTCGATGACACAAGAGATGTAAGATAGACGGGCGAGTCTCCTGGCTTGTTCCGTTTCCGTTTAAGGCGCTACCGTTTCGGCCTTCCTAGAGCTCTTTTTATCTCTTTATTGCTATAACCGTTCTTCTCCAGTTCTTCCTTGACCTGTCGTTTTTCTTCATCCAAATGTTCGGCATCGCTGATAGTTCCAACTCTATGCATTAGCGTTTTGAAAAGGGCTCTCTTCTGCTTAGGATGGTGATGGAATGTCGCATGTAGGTATCTATCGGTGCGGGTTTTCCTTCTGTATACTCCCTGTTATAGTTTTTAATTTTAAACTACTTAAATGTGTATATAATATACAAAATTAGATAGCTATGAGAGCATTTTTACTTACAAAAACAAATAAGATAACGAATTCGGACAACAGGCGTCTGCCGCAGTCGAGTCTGCGCGGTTTTCTGGATTACGGTCGAGAAAACCATGAAGTGTAGATATTTTCAGGTAAAATTACGGCTGCATCGCATTTAATGGCTCTCAGGTAAGCATAGGATTACATATAAATGTAGATACGGTTAGTTTACATTTAGAAATAAGTATTAATACGTCATGTGCTTTATGTAAAGTGTGTGCTGAGCTCTTAATTTAATACTTTTGTTATTGCTAATAATGACGACTTAGTTGTCGATAAAACTTATCAAGGATTTTCAGCTATACTGTAGTAATTGGTTTTTAAATTAACTTTTTTAGAATAAGCCACAGTCACTGATTCATTCAGATTTACAGAAGATTACATGAAAATAGTACAACGAAATTTGTATTGATAAAACGCTGCCAACCTATTAAGTTCAACATTAAGCGAACATCCCTCGTATGCAATTTCTAATTGCACGTACTTGTATCACAATGTACAGATTGTTGAACTTATTTAATTTATCGTGTAATGTGATATAAAGTAAAAGTCAAATGTACGACAAGCTTCACTTATTACGTACGTACAACGTTTTTTAAAAATTACGCGTATAGCATGAAAGTAATATTTAATAACTCTTGTGTTTTAATAAAGCTAACAAACGAAAGAATTTATACAATGAATTTAGGTTAGTTGTTCAGGTTGGTCGTCATTTGCTTAATCTGCAGTCATTTATAATCTTAATCGTAGTATATTAGAGGCCTTTACGTTTGCTCTATTTAGCTTTCCAAAAGTAATTTCTCTTGTGAGAATTGGCTTCTCTGAAAATACTTAACCAAGGAACAGATGGTTTCTATTGCTGCCTAAAGCATTTTAATGTTTTTAATCGTATTATAGCGGTTATAATTACAATGTTACACAAATAAAATTTATCATCTGCGTTACCAATGGAGACATTTAGAGAATTTTAAAGTTTCCCGAATAACTTCTTTTATTTCTATAATTAATCGATGCATATAATTTAACTAAACAATTTTAAATAACTGTACATATCTCAACTACCGTCAAACTTTAATTGGCAATCATATTTAGTGTTTTATTATTAATATTAATAAGACACTAAATGCAGAAAAGAATATTAGCTTTGAAAAGTCATGTGATTGGAAATTAACTATTATGGCAAATACTTATTATTAGAAAAAACCGTTGTGGTTATAGCCATCTTTTAACCTTTCATCTGATCACTACCCATTTTTTATCATGAGAAGTACTGAAGCACGGCATGCTACTAAAGTTCGCTGGTAGAGAATACAATCCCGGGATCCCGAATCCCGGGATCTCGTGATCCAGGCCGGGTTTCGATCCTGTAAATCCCAGGACTGTACTTGGCTAATCTCGGGATTTTCGGGGTTGCCAGTTTGCATTCCGTAATCCGTTTCGCATTAACAATGACCTTACCTAGATTATATTGAGGGCAGTTATTACATAAAGAAAAAAAATCAACCTTAGGTACGCCGTACGATAAAAGAACTACGCAGGTACAGCGCAAATAATATGTAACTTAGAAAGGATTTCCCCGCCCGGCATACTTCAATACAATACTGTTAAAGTAATTCCCCAACGAGCCAACATGGGAATCACCCGATCACCGCATATAATATATCATAATATTGTTGCGAGGGATCCCCCGTCGGGGATTTCCTGTACGAAAGTATAAATACCGTTATTAGGATTTACTTTTTCATTTATTTTTCTACTAACGACAAGGTTAGGCAGGTTGCGTCATGTAAATTTAAAAGTCAATTATCTGAAAAAGTTATTTTAAAAAGCGGGAGACTTTGTTCGACATAAGAAAAACAGTGATACGTCGTCAGCGTGGAGTTATTTTTTAGTTGCGAAAGACAGGAATAGTGCTAAATGTAAGCGATGCCCTGCCATTCTCAAGACTTTGGGTGGATCGACTAAGGGATTACATACACATTTGTCATCAAAACATAACATTAAGATTTTAACTGACATTAATCGTTTAACAGCTTCAACAAGTCAAGATTCTGAAAATCTGAACACAGCACCGCCGCCAGAAACGAAAGATAAAAGATTATTTTACTAAAGTGCCGACGATGGCCTGAATGATGTTTTAGCAAGAATGATTGCATTACATGGTTGCATTACATGGATTCCCATTCAGTGTATTCATAACTTCAGACTATTTGAGAAAATTGCTCTTAGCGAAATACACGGATTTACCAAAATCAGCCGTCACAATTCAAAAGCGTGTTATGAATTACAGTGAACAAATCAGAAAGCAAGTAACTGCAGAATTAAAACATTTGAAAAGTGCAGGTGAAAGACATCAACGTCCAATAAACGATACATGGCTGTCAACGTTCATTCATATAAACAAATTTGGAGCTTAGGACTCGTTCCTATTCATGGAAGTATGACGGCTGAAAATTGTCATCGTATATTGAAAGAGCGTCTAAGTAAATTTGATATTTCCCTGGAAACTGATATCGTGGCTACTGTAACCGATGGACCGAACGTTATGATAAAGATGGGACAGCTTGTTTGCAATGAACAACAACTGTCTCGCACATGGTATCAATTTGGCCGTCTGTTATGTGTTTTATAAAATAAAGAATTATTTTCAAGACAGGCAAGACAGCCCTACCTCAGATACTATAAATGAACCAGCTGTGACTGCTGATTATATGAACGATAGCGATGATGATGACAATTTAGAAGACTTAAACTGTCCAGAATCAGGTTTGATCTCAGTGTCACAAAATGAACTTGCGCGAGAACAGATACCAGAGTTAACGAAAGATGAAAACATTAATGAGCTGATAAAGAAAATCCGCAAAGTTTTAGTGTATTTTAAAAGATCACCATTGAAAAATGAAACAGTACTTCAAAACTATGTGAAGATTTAACATGAAAAAGAGCTGTCACTTCTTTTGGACTGTAAAATCAGCGGGAATAGTCTTTTAACCATGCTGTAACGATTTTCTCTTTTAAAAACCTACATTCAAAAAGCTCTTATAGATCTCAATCATCCAATCCGTTTAGAAGATGTTGATTTTGACTTGGTAAATAAAATTATTAATGTGCTGACCCCAATTAAATTAACAGTAGAAGCAATCTGTCGACGAGATGCTAATTTATGCACAGCTAATGCCGCTTTGAAATTTCTTATAAAACAATTGTCTAGCAAAAACTCAGCACTCGCCAATAAAATGAAAACATCCTTAGTGGAACGTATGAATCAACGACGAAATGATTATTTAACTGATGTGTTAAATTATTACAAAATCCACGAAAAGATGATTAAAATCAGTTATTATCGGATTTGGAATGGCTTGACTTATTTCCAGTTCCTACACAGGCTTTAGTGAGGGCGCAAATAAAGAGTATTGTTAAAAGACTAAATAGTCGAGATGACATGGAAGAGGAAAGTAGATCAGGATCACAAAAAGATGATGAGCCAAGGCAACAAACCTCCCAACCCCAATGACACTAAAGGAAAAGTTACAGATGGAAATTAATAAGAGCATGGAATCCCCAGATCCTGAAGTACAAAATGAATCGGGGTTGGTAAACAGTATTAAATGCGAAATGAGCCTGTTCGAAAATGGAGGAGTTCGTGGATACCACTTATAAATATAAATATCTATTGTCTATTCCTCCAACCAGTGTAGAACCTGAGCGAGCGTTTTCAGCTGCTGCTTATGTTGGCAATGAACTACGAAGCAGGCTTGGAAGTCAAACATTGGATGCTTTGATATTTCTGCGATTGTATTTTCGAAATTCTAAATAGTTTTTTGTTCCTTATTTCAGTATAATGTGTTGTGCAACAATATTAATAAATAATTTTTAAGAAATTACTTAAGTTTTTTTTTCATTTGAGCCCAATTAGAAACTACATAGTCTAATCCCGGGACCCCGAGATTAAGCTTCAAAAATCCCGTCATCCCGAGATTGAAAAACATGCTCGGGATTGTATTCACTATTCCCAGGCTAATAATTATTATTAAATTCTCTAAAGTTAAATCTACTGTTAAAAAAGCAATCCGAAGTAGTAGCTGTAGCCCAATACTCAACAGTATCCATACAACAGGCAGCATGGCCGGCCACTCCCACAATATTTCACAATGATAAACCAGGTACATACCCTACCCAGATAACTAATACGATACAGGCTGAACGAAAATTGCGAGAAGCTGCAAAATACACTTCATATTTGCATTTTATAGTTTATTCTTATATTTTAATATTTATATTTAACAGTTCATTTATACATATTAACCCTTTGTGTCCCATGGTATTAAAAAATAAAAAAAATAGTGTAATTATGTTTTTTTCGGTTTCAGAGGACTTCAAAATGCCTACATTTTTTTTTTAATTTTTTTTTGCTTTATAATAACTATAGGAACTATAGGGGGGGCACTGGGACTTACAAGTCGCGTCAGTATTCAAAATGGCCAAAATATGGAATTGAAGTAACTATAAGAAAAGTCGGTAGATTTATAATAACATTTTATTGCATTTCATGATACTGCAAAAAACCATTCTTTCTTTCATTAGCGCACAGATATACACCACATGCTGAGCATTTGGAGTGAGGACGGGATTCGATTGCCATTGAAGAGCATACCTCACACCTTCTTCGCTCCTTTGTGAATACTGTCCAGTGACATCCTCTGTTCCCTAGTCTGACATCCTTAGAAACACTATAGTTGTATTTCCTACGCTAGACCAATGAAGTTGTAGAGCCTCCAGATACATCGTGTGACGTTAGGTTACTGGCTGCTTTCGACTTACCTACTGTGGTAAAACCGTAATTCATTAGGCCCATGCTTACGCTACGTCGAAAATCCAACAATGACATCTGTTTTTCTGGATTCATGCTTTTGTATACTACATAGCTATTTACAAATACCATATCCAGAAGTACGAAGAACAGTCTGTGCCACCATTTCTTCGAACGTCTGTCTACACAGTAAGCTTGCCGTAGTCTATCGGCGTGGTCAACACCGCCCATATAACGATTATAGTCAGGTATAATATCTGGACAATTTACTTCAATGCGTCTTCCATCTTTTTGTAACCGTTTTATGTTCGTCATACCAGTTCCATGAAAATTAGATAGCATGTGAACTACTCTATTGTCACACAATTTGAAAAAGGTGATATCCATCCCTGAAACCCTATAGTCAACATCATCTCTGTTCATGTGTTTGTCCACTATCATATTCTTTGGCAATCCTCGTCTATTACTACGAATTGTGCCGCATGCTAAAGTACCTTCTGTCTTCAACTTTTCTAGTAAATTCACAGTTGTAAAGTAGTTATCGAATTAAATTTTTCTGTTTTGGTTCCAATAGCTTTCTGTTAGAGAGAGGAGTACCCGTTCCCCAAGGCCATACGTTCTAAATTTATATTGAACTGCCTCATCTTTACCTTGGTATATGACAAACTTTTGGATATATCCACTTTGATCGGCTATGCACCATAATTTATAACCCCGTTTTATGGGTTTCATAGGGTTATGTTGCTTGATGTTAGATCTGCCTTTGAATAAAATAATGCTTTCATCCACAGAAAGTTCTCGAGTACCATTGAATAATAGGTCAAACTGCTCATTTAGCGCATTTACAAACAGTCTTATTTTGATAATTTTATCTTTATTACCTTCAGGAATAGCTGCATTATCATTCAGATGCAGGAGTGATAATATTTGTTCAAATCTATTCCGTGACATCGTTTTAGGTACTAATGGAACACCTAATCTTCAGCTGACATCCAGTAATTTTTATAGCTAGGAAGAGCATGGTATCCCATAAAAAAGTTTATGCCAATAAACGCTAATAGTTCGTTCTCTTTCAAATTCAAGATTTTGTTTTTCTGTGTGCTGTACAAATTGCTTTGTTAAACAATATCAGTTACAGTTGATGCCCCTAATATTTTCAAAAAATAGTCCGTACCTGTATGACATTGGATAAAACATTCTTCTACAGGTCCTTCTGGAGAGGAATAAGTAGAATCTACTGTGTCCATTGCCCTTTTTTTTCCATTTTCTATCTATTTCTTCTTTTCCGTGTTTTGTTTGTGTATTGTTTCCAACAGTCCCTGACTTATTCGTCTCATCTTCCCTTTCTAACTCTTCCATACATTGCTGTTGTGCTTGGTTACTTTCAGCTATTGATGGAGAGATATCATATTCTTCATCATCGCTGCTTTCTTCTTCAGTATCGATATTATTATCCAACGGCAAATTTTCTATCCGTAATTGTTGCTGTTCCAATTCGGTAACTGCAGCTTCAGCTGCGGCTAACAGTTCTTCATCATTTAAAAATTTCCTTACCGACATTTTGTTATATATAACACTTCACATACACAATCTGCAATTCAAATAAATATGGAATACAATAAAGATACATTCATATTTACTTACATGATTTCAGATCTAACGGGACTTACAAGTCCCTAAAATTAAAACTGTTTTAGCCGAAACAGTTCGGTTCGGGAATTTTATATTTTGCCGAAATATAAAATTCCCGAACCGAATAATTTACATCTATTCAGACTTTTCGAACCACAATGTGTCAAAATCTGGCAAATATATATCGTAATATCTGTTCAATAAACAATAAAGTAATTATAAAAATGCACAATTGTACATAACCTTACATGCTCAACAGTGGGCTGATATATTAACTATTGCAAGAATTCAACGCCATCTAGAAGACAACTGACTTACTTATATGCTATATTAGAGAGTACTTGAACGTCCCGTAAGAAATAAACGAGATATTGCTCGTATTGAATTATTTTTAGCATATTAGAGTTGGTGGGACTTAAAAGTCTCATTGGAACACAAAGGGTTAACGTTTGCATTCAATATTTTATATAGAAGTTTCCGTCAATTTAAATAGATTATGTTTTGCATTTATTTTTGTATATTTTGGATATACGTTAGCGAAGAACTCCAATAATCTTTATTCGCCCTTCAGGCATGTAAAGTTTGTAATGTAACTGCTGACGCATATATACAGGCCCGTTCATATATTTTTATATATTTGATATTTGGTAATATTCTTAGGGGAAAACGTAATAAATATCGTTATAGTATTATTTACTTGTGCGGTTATTGATTTCTACATGTAGTTAGATTTCTTTTATAGATATTACCCCTTAGGGGACGTTATCATACATGTGCTCCGTGTAACGTATGAACGCTAATAACAATTTAACAGTAATTCATGGCGGCGCCCTTTTTTTCTATTTCTATATACAGATACTCAACAACGTTTCGATAAGAACTCCATCATCTTCACTGAGCATTGTCTGCCTGGCTAGTTGAATTGCATCTCTACGATCAACCCTCCCACATTGGTAAGTCTTTGAAACTCTGCAGTAGTTTTGCAGTGTATCGTAAAATTATCAGAAACCAGTTTTGTGAGATTAATTTTGGTATTTACCCGAGGCAATTTATCTATTTAAAACATATCTTGCATCCAAAAGTGAATTTTAAATATTATCATATTTGCAAATAACATGAAACGCATTTGTTTTTTTAAAGACGCGGATACAAAATGTAGTGAAGTTAAAACATGAATTAAAAAACTATCAAAGAAGTCTTTTATTTTTTTGTACGCAACTAGGAGATTTCCTTTGATTCACATAATTTCATAAACCCTCCAAATCACGACAAAAACTGATTAATTTACTTGCAACTCTTTGATGTTAAAATCCAATACGACATATATTTCCAAATAGAAGCTTTCTCAACTCGGCTTAATGAAAATCAAATATTGATATTGCATATAACGGGTGTTCAGAAACATTCGAAGTCAAAGTAGGCATTGAAAATATGAAGTCATGATAGATTGATACATTTACTTAATACAAGTTTATAGGTTATCAAATTAGTATCTTCGATATTAGATTCTGACTTAAGTAAAGATATACGATTTTTTGTTCAGAGCCCACTTGACTTGGAATGTTTCTGAACACCCGTTATATTTGAAAATAAACCAAAAACGCGACATATGTTTTTACAAATATTTTGTTTGAAGCATGGAGGTTTTTTCATTAATGTTTTAGCAGTTATAAGAACTATATGCTTGTTACAGTTGGAACTTGATGTTAAGCATGTAATTGATATTACTGTTTTATATACTCGTATATGGAAGTAGTTTGAATAAAAAATAAGTACAATATGAATATATTTAGAAAATATATTTTTACATAATGTTACTTAATGTAATATAAATAACCAATTGTTTTACTTTTTCTGTTTTCATGTGTAATCTATTTTCATTCAGTTTTTTAAACTTTCAGTCTATTAGTGTCACAAATTAATACTTGTTACATTACGTTAAATATACTATTACATGTGCAATAAATGACAGTTCTATAGAAATATGATTATTAGTTGATCAAAACGGTACAACTGTAATGGACACCTAACTCTGAGGTTGTAAATATAGCTCGATGATAAGCCAAAGGCAAGGACGTCTATTCCACTACGCCTGAGATTACAAATAACTTCTGGCACCACGTTAGTCAATTCAACTCCTCCAACAGGTACTAAAGTTCCTATGGATGTTAAATTACGGCAATTTCCAACAACTAATGACAGCAACTTCCAACAATAACAATGGCAGCAAATGACAGCAGCCCTAAGAGAGTATTTATGCGTTAGTAAAAGAGGAATACGGAGATAAATTATATGGACGACGCATACAATAATGGCGGTACTTACCTCGAGATATTATGAGGGCACAATAAACATCGGCATGGACGAAGGCCCAAATCCAAATATATATATTGGTGTCACAGTCAAACGAAGAATGTACCCACAAAAATCCATCTATTTAGATGATTATTCGGTCATTTACGACACTTATCACAAACAAAAAGCGACAATACACGATTCACCTAAATTCACAGCCGACATTCAAACGGAAGTAACTAACGCAAGCGCGACACACGATGTGCATACATGACGAAGTATCGTCTGTTCCTAACCGATCATATCGCTGGAAGGCTATCGTGTGATACACCTATGCCGGTTCACTATGTACACAAATTGATATCGGGGCACTTCGAATAAAATGTGCGTTATAAGATATTTTAAATAATGAACCGTAACATTCTCAATGTGATAACGACGAATTTTCTAATATCCTCCACGTCGTTTACGTTCAGAAAGAGAAGCTCGTCGCCCCGGCAAGCCCCAAAGATTTCAAAAATTGTAATTACTTTAGCTAACAACCAAAGGTCGGGAGCTTCCACAAGAAATAGTTCATTTTGTTTTTTAGTTAATATCTTGCCTTTTTTCGGAACATAGCGATCATTCTTTTTCTTTAGAAATGCAATGATTTTATGAAATCTACAAATTTCAAAAACGAAAATGATTTTTTATAATCTCTTCTGGCAGCTAACAAACTTTAGAACTTTAGAATATCAAATAAAATGTTATACATTATACGTAAGGTAACTGTATCGGCTCGCCAGACATCTCCTTTTATCACCAGTAAAACAGGTTTACCTTGCTAATAAATACTATAGCTTGTAACTGTAAATATTTTATTTCATACTGATGTCAAAAATTACATTTTTCAGATTATTTATAGAACAAAAATGGAACATTAAAGTCTTAGTACTTTAAAATAAAATATTAAAGTTGAAGTATTTTAAAATTATACCTCAGTTGTTGGCAGGAATAATTAAAATTTATTCAAATTTCAAGGAATGATTTAATTTAATAACAATAATAGGGGGTGATTCAAAGAAACGGGAAATTTTGAAAATTAAATAATTTCATGAAAATAAATTTAAAAAAAAATATTGTTTATACTTAATAGTAGAAATGATGCTATTTTAGAATAAATACCGTACAATTTATTTTTTAAAGATGACATCTTTCAGGTGATCTTCTCTACACAAGCATTCCTGCAGTCGCTTCGTTACATTGTTCATGGTTTGACGCAGCATCTCAACTGGAATTTCGGTAATTTCTCTTCGAATGTTGGCTTTCAATTCTTTAATTGTAGCAAGTCAACTAAAGAACACTTTGATTTTAAGGTAACCCCACCAAAAGAAATCACAAGCCGACAGACCAGGGGAACTGGGCGGCCATTGAAAGGCACCCTATCCCGAAATTACACGTTCCCCAAACAATTAGCGTACAGCTGCCATCGACATTACTGCAGTGTGTTACGTTGCTTCATCTTGTTGAAACCAGGCTGCGTCAATAATTTCTGGAAATCTCTGTAGTTGTTTCGCAACAAAGGTTTCAAGCATGGCGTCGTAACGATTCGATTTGACAGTAGTCGCATTGCCATTCTCGTCCTCAAAAAAATAAGGGCCTATCTCACCGTATGATGTCATAGCACACCACAGGGTAACTTTGTTGCTGTGAAATGGACGCTGGTGTAGCTCCGTACAATTGTCTTATGACCAATATCGAAAATTTTTGTTATTAACGAATCGGTTAACATGGAAATGCGGTTTATCTGACATCCACAGTTTGTTAATGAACTCCCCGTCCTCGTTTATCTTTTGAAACATTTATTGACAGAATTGTCGTCGCATAGCATGATCGTTGGGTTTCATTTCTTGGACGATCTGCAACTTGTATGAATGGCATTTTAAGTCCTGTACTAATATTCTTTGAACTCTTGAACTATGCACTGTAAATGAACTGAATTACATCTTACGACGCTAATTATGCACTGTAAAGATGCTGAATTGACCGACGTGGACTTCTCATGACAGCTTCAATACTGTGTTCGGTACGAACAGTTCGCACATGACCTGAAGGCTTTTTTCATTGCCGAACCAGTTTCCCTGAAATTACATATCCATGTTTTAATTACATGTGCTGATGGAACACGATCGTGGCGTCCCAAATTAAAATGACGGCGGAATTCCCTACGTGCCCCACTCCATGTTGCGCACCACTCCAAGCATCCATGATAACTAAATGGCAAGGTGTCGTTGACAGGCTAGCGTACCCTATTCAGTGCTACCAATCCCTCACGGCTACCAACACGACTTTTAAAATTTCCCGTTTCTTCGAATCACCTTGTATATTACTTCATCAACTACTTGCTAATACAAAAAACATTAACCGTGAAGTCTCTTGATTTTTTTAAAACTAGACCTGCGTTAGAAAATGGGAACATATTTATTGTGTTTTCTTCGGTTATTTCAGACACAGGCTATTCAGAGTTATATATTAGTTACCGCTTACTTAATTTTTACGAATAATTTCTACGAGATATAAATGTCATTTTTGACATCAGTTTAAAATAAATTCACTTCTTTTTATTTAAAATTCATTAAACTTACGGTATGAAAAAAACCCTAGTATTCGCCACGAACGAAAAGTGTTTTTAAAGATCCTCACAAGTAATTCCGTCCTCGGCCGACGCCTCGACTGTAAACAGCTTTCTTGCCTTTTAAAATGTTATTTTTTCATTCTTGATAAATAAAATACTATTATGCTGTATTAGTTTTATCTAATTATTAAGTTTTTTTTTGTAATTTTACACCCAGATCATCTAAAGAAGATTTTAAAGATAAACAGAAACATCATGCCACATTTAATGATGATTTTATTTATAATAGGTACTTTGATTTTCAAATTCTGTCACTTACAGTAAATAAATTTTCGAATTAAAAAAAACTGAATGAATTGTGTAAATACCCGTAAAGAAGAATTATATGCTACCTCAGTAATAGAATATGGATTTAGAATATACACTACTCAAAAAATAAAAGTAGTCACTTTTTTTAACTTTTTAATTGTGTAATTATGAAACAGACATGTAAATAATTTACATATCTGTAACTGTATACTCGGACAATACCTCGTATTTTCAGCATTTACTTCTGCTTAAGACATATGTTTCTGCCATCTATAGGCGTCGTCAGTTAAGCTAATGAAGCAATGTATACAAATGATACAAATCTTTATAAATAGATCTGTATCTGTATATGACTTTTAGCCGAAACCGCCTATTAGATAAAGCAAATCTCATCCTATCAGGTGGCAATTATTTAATAAGTGACATCTGACGGACGAAAGAGACTTTACCGAAGAAAGCGATCTTTCATTTGACCAGCTAAGCGTGTACGAAACGAAACAATACGGGTGTCCTTCAAAAACAAGCCAGATGGCGGTAAATATACAAAAAAGGTTTTAAATATATCTATACGTTAATATGTCGTATAACGCTTTTGTTTAATTATGAAACAGACATGTAAATAATTTACATATCTGTAACTGTATACTCGGGCAATACCTCGTATTTTCAGCATTTACTTCTGCTTAAGACATATTGCTATAGATTTTTCCTTGGACAAGAAAGGAAAAATGATTGAACAATATTGAACTCTGTTATGTAGTACATTTATAAAAAATTATCTATTTCAATTGTATGTTTATTTATTTCAGACGGGGATCGTTATATATATATTTTATTTTATAAGTGAAAATTTTTATAATGTTTGAAATTATGATTAACCCTCGTATATTTAGGTTGACCAGAGGATTGAACTTGCCGCTTTTCCGGATATTGTATTTATTAAAATGTGTTGTCTGTATATATTTTGATTTTATAGTGGGTAGGGATATCCAGGCGGATGTTAAAGATTTCATTTTTGTTAGAGATATCTTGACGGTTGAAGTGATCGGATTATTAAAGAATAAAGTACTCAATTTTATTCTTTGTTTTATAAAATCGGGTTGAATATTGTTTATGCATTTGTGTGAAGTGCATATAAATCTTAATTCGATTTTTGCGAGTGTTTTGATGTTTATAAAATGTTCTTATGAATAAGATATCTCTCGCGCATTTTATAAATGGTGCATAGATCTATGTAAGTTTGATAAAATATTTTGTTTATATATTTGATATCACGATTATTTTCATTATTATAATTTTATGTATTTTTGTAATAATTTATATTTGAAAGTAGTATATGGGTATTAGAGAAACTTGTCATGTTTTTTGTAAGGGAAGTTTTTTTTTTTTTAAATTAATATTCGAGAACATTTTGAATTCAAGGTTGGAGATTTCTTTAGTGTGGATTGACCTTGTTGTGTTATTTTTGCGCACGACAAAAATTCAATTTTCGCGGGTTTCGAAAACTTAGTTGTTTTTGACATTTGTTTGCAGGGGTTAACGTAGAGGTCAAACTTGACAAATTTCACTAGTATTTATTAGTTTTATGTTTGATCGAGTGTCACAAGGGGTTTTTCTCTGTGTGCGAGTCATTATTCACAAAGAGTGTTTCCCCATTGCTACTGTTTGATGATGCTTTAGCACCCTATACACTCTGTAGAGGGATTTTTTTTGACTTTTTTTTTTAATAAACTGCGAAATTAACAAATAAGATCTTTTATTTATGTTTATTGTTTTATTTTCAAATTAAAACTTGGACCCGATCCGCGAGGAACGATTCATGAGATGGGAGTTCGTGGATTCTACTAGACTGAATAGCCGGCAATATAAGCTGTAGTGTGAATAAAAATTAATAAGCAATTTCAAAGCAAATTCCACTGCACAATTTTGGCAGCCCAGCGTGTCGGCGAATGAATATAAGCAAATAATTTGGAAATACAAGATAATTTATAAATTTGGAGAGTATAAAGTGTCACGTGAATATAACTAAATTAAAAAAGTTATATTGAAGAAATAGTAAACTATAACAAGCAAAATGGATGGTATTTCGAATGTAAATGAATGGAGACAGCCACCACTAATTGGCAGTCAAGAGTCATTAGAAGGTGCGAGTGCAGGTATAAGTAACCTCAATCTAAATCCCATACATGAAGCAGGACAGGAAGGAGGTAACAGTAGAGGGATAATGGACATGATGCAAACAATGACACAAATGATAATGAATATGATACAACAAAATCATAATGAAATAAAACAACAACAAATGGAAATGAAACAACGAATGGAACGAATGATGCAACAAAAACATAAAGAGATGGAGCAGATGATACAACAAAATCACAATGAAATAAAACAACAACAAATGGAAATGAAACAACAACAAATGGAAATAAAACAACGACAAGAGGAGATAGAGAGAAAGTTGGAAGAGATAGTAGATCAAATGGTACCAATAAATAGCAGTAAACAGACAGATAAAGAAATAATAGATGAATCATTTCCGTTAATAAATGAACCTAACATACCACAAAACACTGTTAGCGTAGATCAATTTTTAGAAGAAAAGGAAAAAAGAGAATGGCAGGAACAGAAACTAACGTATATGCAGAAACAAATTGAACAAGTGAGAAAGGAGAAGAGTGAAGAGAGTGTGCCTGTGTTCATCCCTGTACCAGTACAAAATGAACCATTGCCGAAATTTTATGGTATGGCAAATACAAATCCCATGGGTTTTCTAAAAAAATTAAAGGAAAGTCTAGAGGATGTGCCAGGGGACCAAAAGAAGCTCCAGAAAATAGGGAACTGTTTCAAGGACGATGCGATGACCTGGTGGGACATGATCTCGGATGAGGTGAAGACGATGGAGGAGTTCGAGGTCAGATTTACCAGTCAATTCTGGGGAACAACAAGACAAACGAGGGTAAGAAATGATTTATTAGTTGGTAGATATAATAATAATAGTAATGAGTCACGAGCGTCGTATGTTATGAGGAGACACTCAATTTTGAAATATTTGCAACCAAAAATCACTGATAGAGATCTAATATGCTAATTAAGTACTCACTTTGATGCACAAATTAGTCAGGCAGTAGCCATTCAAAATATAAGTGACATGCAACAATTTATTGAACTTTTGAAAAGATTAGACGATATGGAATATGGTAAAAGATATCAGAGTAATTATATAGATCGAAATGTTAATAGATCATCATATGCTAGAATAGAAAATAATAATAATAATAAATATTCAAGTCCTCAGCGAGTAAATAACTATGGCAATAGAAATAATCGAATGGCTTCACCAGGTAGAATAGATGATAATCATAGTAAAGATATAAGAAAGGAAAATTTAGCAGAAGTTAAAAATTATACAGGGACACGTCCTAAAGATAGTCGATGTAATTTTAATTTAGAAACAAATGATAAACAGGGTAAAGTAGAATTAGCATGTAGTAAGGATTTTTAAAAAGACCAACCAAAAAGAATGAATGTAATGCATTGTATGAACAGTCGAAATACGCAATAAATACGGTTTTACCTCATATAAAAATAAAAATAAATGATAAAGAGTTAAGTTGTTTAATTGATTCAGGAAGTGAAACGTCATTTTTAAATGAGAATGTGATTGAATGTTTGATTAAAAGTAATGTGGGGAAATATATGCCCACAAGTAAAATTACAATAGTGACAGCTACAAAGAAAATTTTAACAGTAGTGAATAAAGTTTTTATTGTTGAATTTATGATAGATAATAATAAGTTCATGGGAGAATTTATAGTATTAAAAGGATTGGGAAGGGATGGAATACTAGGAGTAGATTTATTAGATAAGATTAATGCGATAATAGATATACAAAAAAGGGATATAATAATTAATAATACGAAAGTCGAATGGATTAAGGAGTGTGAAGAGGATGGTGAGAAAATTATTAATAATATAGAAGAAGAGGATTTCAAAGAAAAGGAGGTAATGATGATGGAAGATATGGGTAAGGAAGAAAATGGAGAAGTGGAGTTCCCTGAAGATATAGATTTGATGAAGTTGGACTGTAAAGAGGATAAGGAAGTAGAAGTAAAAAGTTTAATTAAAAAGAATATAGATTTAGTAAATAAATTTCCTAGTATCGCCAGAAATTACCAACATTCCTTAGAGGTAGATGAGACGAGACCATTTAATGTGAAAAATTATCCCATTCCTAAAAATATTCAATCACAAGTAAATGATGAAATCAAAAGGATGCTGAGAGATGGTGTTATTGAAACTGGTAAAACGCGTTATGTTAATCCATTAGTAGTCCTAAAAAAGAAAACAGGAGATATTCGATTATGTCTAGATGCACGTCGACTGAATGAAAGAACAAAGCCTCAGTTTGAGACGCCTATTACGATAGAACCATTATTGGCGAAATGTTACAATGCAAGAATATATAGTAAATTGGACTTAAAAGTGCTTTTTGGTTGGTTCCATTAGAAAAGGAGTCCAGAAAATATTGTGGATTTATGGTAGATGGACGAGTATATCAATTTAGGACTGTACCATATGGGTTGAGCAGTTCGGCAGCAGCTTTAATTAGAGCCATGCAACAAATTTTAGAACCTTAGGAAGAGTTTGTGGTTCACTATGTGGACGATATTTTAATATACAGCAGGGATGAGCAGGAACACTCACAACATTTAGAGAAGATCATGGAAGTGTTAGCCAGAGAAGGGTTAAAGGTAAATTTGAGTAAATGTGAATTTTATAAGAAAGAAATTAAATTTTTGGGATATAATATAAGTACTAAATATATAAGTGTAGATGAGAGTAGATTGGAACTCATAAAGAAGTATCCTCTACCTAAGAATATAAGAATGATGAGAGGATTTTTAGGCATGGTTAACTATTATAAACGTCTTGTACCATACCTGGCACGTATTAGTGTTCCTCTGTATGAAATGCTTAAAAAGAATGAAAAGTTTAAATGGACAGAATTAAGAATGAATGCATTTGAGGAGTTAAAGAAAGAGTTTTATAATCAATTAATATTAATACTACCAGATTTTAATAAACAGTTTATTTTGAGAGTGGATGCTAGTGATGTCGCTATAAGCGGAGTTTTAATTCAAATAAATGACGAAGGGATAGAACAACCGATATGTTTTATCTCTCGTATTTTGAAAAGCTATGAGGTTAAATATACCATTAGTGAAAAGGAAATGTTGGCGGTGGTACACGCGATTCAAAAGCTCAGATATTATTTATTGGGAAAAAACTTTGTTGTAGAGACAGATCATGCTGCCTTGACATCACTTTTGAATACACGTTTTAAAAATAATAGAGTGTATCGATGGTCACTATTGTTGTCAGAGTATACTTTTGAAATAAAGCATATTAAAGGCGTTCTAAATGTTTCTGCCGATGCGTTGTCACGAATGTACAACAGTAAAAGTAAATTTCATTACGTAGAGTTGAATGAATATAATAGACACTATGCTACGGGGAATTATGAATTTGAGATGATCCTTCAGGTCCAGCGAGATGAAAGATTTAATATAATAAGGGAACAATTAAATACTAAAGATAATTATAAAAATTTTATTATGAAAGAGGGGTTGATTATGAAAGTGATTAGGGAAATGAGTTATATTGCTGTAAATGATGTGTATGCAAGGCAAATGATGTTACAAATTCATGAAAGTTTGGGACATATAGGGGGATATAAAGTATGGTTAGTGTTTAGAGAGGCGTTTTATGCTAAGAAAGATCGAATAATCGCTAAAGATGTGGTCAGAAATTGCATTACTTGTCGTTTGGGCAAACATAAGAATAGAACCTGTCAGTATGAGGTAAAGAGTATAATTACTCATGAAAAATTAGAATTGGTAGCTATAGATTATTTAGGGAATCTTATTCCAGGAGAATTTGAATATAAAAATATTTTAGTAATGGTTGATGTATTTTCAAAGTTCGTTAAATTATTTCCCACTTCGCAATATAATACAGATACCTCTATACAGTGTATTGATTCATGGATTATGCGTCAAGGGAAAATGAATAGAATATTGGCTGATAATGCTTCGTATTTTAATAATGATAGATTTAAGACTGCTTTACATGATCGTAATATTGAAATTTCTTTCTCTTCCATACGTCATCCATGCGGGAATCCATGTGAGAGATACATTCAGGAAATAATAAAGTTTCTAAGGATCAAAACCTATGAAAATCATGCAGGATGGGTCGCTCATGTCCAGGATGTCGAAGATAACATCAGCAACACACCCAATACTGTCACACTGGAATGTCCTGCGACTGTGATGTATGGGACGAAACCTGCCAGACCCTGGAATACACAAAATGAAAGGGTTGACAACCTGGTACAATTAAAAAACCAAGTTGCTCAAAGAATTACAATAAATGCACAGAAATACCTAAATAAACAAAATGAGCAGATTACGACGAGAACAAGATTTGATATTGGTGATGTGGTAATAGTAAAAAGTTATCGTTTGGGTAGAAGAGATCAAGGCAAATGTCAGAAGCTTGATCTGCCTTATACAGGACCTTATCGGATTTCGAGATGCTTCAATAATGTGACGTATGAGCTGTACTCGATGGATGGACGTAAGAAAAAAGGACGATATCACATCAGTACATTGCATCTGTTTATCACACTACAGCATCAGAACGACGAGGATCCTGTTCAACATTAATGCAACAAGTTAGTGCGGGAACAAAGACAGGGTGCGTTACTGTCTCGAGTGCTGTGCTGAAGTTTATCCTTGAAAAAAGCTCAGGGATGTTCTGACTTTGTTCTCGGATAAATTCGGGGAATCATGCTATAGATTTTTCCTTGGACAAGAAAGGAAAAATGATTGAACAATATTGAACTCTGTTATGTAGTACATTTATAAAAAATTATCTATTTCAATTGTATGTTTATTTATTTCAGACGGGGATCGTTATATATATATATTTTATTTTATAAGTGAAAATTTTTATAATGTTTGAAATTATGATTAACCCTCGTATATTTAGGTTGACCAGAGGATTGAACTTGCCGCTTTTCCGGATATTGTATTTATTAAAATGTGTTGTCTGTATATATTTTGATTTTATAGTGGGTAGGGATATCCAGGCGGATGTTAAAGATTTCATTTTTGTTAGAGATATCTTGACGGTTGAAGTGATCGGATTATTAAAGAATAAAGTACTCAATTTTATTCTTTGTTTTATAAAATCGGGTTGAATATTGTTTATGCATTTGTATGAAGTGCATATAAATCTTAATTCGATTTTTGCGAGTGTTTTGATGTTTATAAAATGTTCTTATGAATAAGATATCTCTCGCGCATTTTATAAATGGTGCATAGATCTATGTAAGTTTGATAAAATATTTTGTTTATATATTTGATATCACGATTATTTTCATTATTATAATTTTATGTATTTTTGTAATAATTTATATTTGAAAGTAGTATATGGGTATTAGAGAAACTTGTCATGTTTTTTGTAAGGGAAGTTTTTTTTTTAAAAATTAATATTCGAGAACATTTTGAATTCAAGGTTGGAGTTTTCTCTAGTGTGGATTGACCTTGTTGTGTTATTTTTGCGCACGACAAAAATTCAATTTTCGCGGGTTTCGAAAACTTAGTTGTTTTTGACATTTGTTTGCAGGGGTTAAAGTAGAGGTCAAACTTGACAAATTTCACTAGTATTTATTAGTTTTATGTTTGATCGAGTGTCACAAGGGGTTTTTCTCTGTGTGCGAGTCATTATTCACAAAGAGTGTTTCCCCATTGCTGCTGTTTGATGATGCTTTAGCACCCTATACACTCTGTAGAGGGATTTTTTTTGACTTTTTTTTTAAATAAACTGAGAAATTAACAAATAAGATCTTTTATTTATGTTTATTGTTTTATTTTCAAATTAAAACTTGGACCCGATCCGCGAGGAACGATTCATGAGATGGGAGTTCGTGGATTCTACTAGACTGAATAGCCGGCAATATAAGCTGTAGTGTGAATAAAAATTAATAAGCAATTTCAAAGCAAATTCCACTGCAATATGTTTCTGCCATCTATAGGCGTCGTCAGTTAGGCTAATGAAGCAATGTATACAAATGATACAAATCTTTATAAATAGATCTGTATCTGTATATGACTTTTAGCCGAAACCGCCTATTAGATAAGGCAAATCGCATCCTATCAGGTGGCAATTATTTAATAAGTGACATCTGACGGACGATAGAGACTTTACCGAAGAAAGCGATCTTTCATTTGACCAGTTAAGCGGGTACGAAACGAAACAATACTGGTGTCCTTCAAAAACAAGCTAGATGGCGGTAAATATACAAAAAAGGTTTTAAATATATCTGTACGTTAATATGTCGTATAACGCTTTTGTTTAATTATGAAACAGACATGTAAATAATTTACATATCTGTAACTGTATACTCGGGCAATACCTCGTATTTTCAGCATTTACTTCTGCTTAAGAGATATGCTTCTGCCATATATAGGCGTCGTCAGTTAAGCTAATGAAGCAATGTATACAAATGATACAAATCTTTATAAATAGATCTGTATCCGTATATGACTTTTAGCCGAAACCGCCTATTAGATAAAGCAAATCTCAACCTATCAGGTGGCAATTATTTAATAAGTGACATCTGACGGACGAAAGAGACTTTACCGAAAAAAACGATCTTTCATTTGACCAGCTAAGCGGGTACGAAACGAAACAATACGGGTGTCCTTCAAAAACGAGCCAGATAGCGGTAAATATACAAAAAAGGTTTTAAATATATCTATACGTTAATATGGCGTATAACGCTTTTGTTTAATTATGAAACAGACATGTAAATAATTTACATATCTGTAACTGTATGCTCGGACAATACCTCGTATTTTCAGCATTTACTTCTGCTTAAGACATATGTTTCTGCCATCTATAGGCGTCGTCAGTTAAGCTAATGAAGCAATGTATACAAATGATACAAATCTTTATAAATAGATCTGTATCTGTATATGACTTTTAGCCGAAACCGCCTATTAGATAAAGCAAATCTCATCCTATCAGGTGGCAATTATTTAATAAGTGACATCTGACGGACGAAAGAGACTTTACCCGCTTAGCTGGTCAAATGAAAGATTGCTTTTTTCGGTAAAGTCTCTTTCGTCCGTCAGATGTCACTTATTAAATAATTGCCACCTTATATGATGAGATTTGCTTTATCTAATAGGCGGTTTCGGTTAAAAGTCATATACAGATACAGATCTATTTATAAAGATTTGTATCATTTGTATCTTTGCTTCATTAGCTTAACTGACAACGCCTATAGATGGCAGAAACATATGTCTTAAGCAGAAGTAAATGCTGAAAATACGAGGTATTGTCCGAGTATACAGTTACAGATATGTAAATTATTTACATGTCTGTTTCATAATTAAACAAAAGCGTTATACGGCATATTAACGTATAGATATATTTAAAACTTTTTTGGATTTTTAACTGTGGATGAAACTTGAAATATGTAATGATCCATTATTTATTGAAACAACTTTAACAAAATAAAAACAAAAAAGCAACGTAACAACTTACTACTAAATTTTATGTACTAACATGTGCAGTAATAAAGTGGTTGAAATAAAAACAAATTAAAAAAATCTGACAACTTGGCTAATTTGTATAAATTGTAAAGTTAATATCTAGTGTGGCCTCCTTCTGGCTTCAAAAGTTCTGCGCAGCGTCGTGACATACTACAAATAATCCTTCGCAAAGCGTCTTGGGAAAAATTCTCCCATTCTTCAATTGAGGCCTGTGCCAAGTGTTCAGTTTGTAATTGGAAGATTTGGACGTCGTCGAACACGTTTCCCTAATTGATCCCAAACATGTTCGATTGGATTCATGTCTGCGTTGCATGCGGGCCAATCTATTTTATCAAGATAATTGGTGGCGATTTGAGCAATGTGCGGTCTGGCATTTTTTTACATAAAAATAAAAGTTTGACCGACAACATTTGCTCCAGGAATCATTAGAGGCTCTACAATCTCGTCAACGTACCTTCGAGTTGTTAGTCCACCATAGCAAATAACAACAAGGTCCGTGCGAGGTTTATTGTTATTCCACCCTACACCATTATGGATCTACCACCAAAAGTGGCGGTTTCATGCACTGTATTTGGGATGAAACGTTCTCCACGCCTCTTCCAGACTCCTACACGTCCATCATTACCTGATGAAACAAACTTTGACTCATCGCTAAACATAAAAGGAGTCCAATGACGAAGTTACCAGTTTAAGTGTTCTCTTCCAAATTCAAATCTTCTTCGACGATGTTCTCTTGTCAATTTAGGCATTCTTGCAGGATGTCATGCTCTCAAATCAGTCTCTCTTAGCCTATTGCGAATGGTTTGATCGCTAATTCTTGTTCCTCTTACCCTCACTTGATCTTCTTGGAGGCCATGCACAGTTTGTGACCGATTTTGAAGGGTTTGTAATCGCAGAGAAGTAGTTAGAAGACCGTAGTTTTCCTCTGCCAACCTGTATCTGCTCGCTTTGTTACAGTACCTGTTTCTTGGTTTCGTTTCCAAAGCTTACACACAGTTCCCTGTAGAACCCCAAGCTGTTGAGCAACATAATGTGTAAATGTGTGAATATCTTTCTTCAAGTAAAGTTACAGCTCAACTAACTTCTATTGACGTTAATTACCAATCCATTGCTTCTTTTAAATGTTAGTGAACTGTCAAGTTGATCTAATATTAACACTAAAATGACTCAAAGCCTGCTTAAACATTTATTCTTAAGTTATTTCTTTTTCATTTAAGTTTTCGTATTGTTTGAACATTTGAGGTTATAAGTTGACTATAACAAGAAGTATTGGAGTACAATATTTTATAATTGCGTGAATAAATGACGGTTCATTGTATATTTCAGGTTAGATCCAAATCTCTTAAAATATAAAAAAAAAATTCAAAAAAGTTCAAAAAGTGACTACTTTTATTTTTTGAGTGGTGGAGTGGTGTATATAATTTAATAGAATATATTATTTTATATAATATAATTTAATAAATCTAACAAAAGTCTAGTAAAGGTTAAATAACAAATTGGTAAAATTTGCTGAGCTCGCCGGAATAACGAATTTCTGTTCTTAATCGACAATTTTACGTTGACGAAGAAAAAGTTATCTGATTGCTTTCTAAGAATTATTACTTCAATTTTCATTTATCTTGTTCTATATATCCATCGCAAATAATTCAATATCTCGGCATTATTTCAATGGAACCGAGAAAAGCATCCGAAAATACTTTATACCCTTCAGATTATTTTCCCAATTTTCTTCGTTTTCCTTACATTCTATCTTATTAAATTAGGCGTTTAATTAGCTATAGTAGCTGTGTGCATCAATTCAATTATTTATTTAACGTTGTAATATTTATATTTTGTATATACTGTAATTTAATTAATCTAAAATTCTTCAAAAATTGATATTAGATACGTAAATTATATACCACTACAAATTATTGTATTTTTATTAAAATTCAATTATTTCTGTATCATACTACTTACTGTTTTGTAAGACAAACGAATGTGAGAGTAAAAAATTAATGTAATGAATGTCTAGGTGTTTACAAATTGGATAATAAAAGACTTTATTCAAATATATCATCTTTTACGACCAAAAATTGGAAATGAGCACAATAGGCCAGAGGCTAGTATCTGCTAGTTTCCATTTATGCAGTATTGAATTTCACCTTCCGTAGCCTGTGCGGAACTTATTTAATTGAGACAAATTATAAAAAAATTTAAAGGTTTTTTTTTCAAAGATAATATAATTTTTTGAAAAAGTATTTACTTTTAATATAACCGATATTATTGAACATTAAATTTAAACTATCATAACATTGACTTCATTTAGCGGCTTCTTCTACCTTTAAGTGTGTAAGACTGATGGATTCAAGTTGGTTATTCTTCGCCAAAATGCCAACTACCTGTGTCCAAGATTATTGTTAATATGTTTTTCCACGTGGATTGACTTTTTCTCCACCATATCTCTAATAGGTTTTACATGTATATCGTATCTCGTCTTACATGTATATCGTATCGAATTTTTTTCTATTTCTTTAAGGACAGCACTGATGTACCAGTTATGTATTTTCGTAATTAATCTAAGAGATATCTGTTCTTTCAATTCAATTTAGCTGCATCTAAAAAAAGCATTGTCCATTGATTATATTCATATGCAAATTCCACCATCAAATTGTTACTGTTATTCCAAAGAGAGGAATCGAGAAAAGTTTGACGAACTTCTTACGACGGTGATAAATAGAAATGAATGTACCAAATGTAGGTAATTTCAAATGTTGCAATCTAGAACCCACAATTTTATATATCATCTGCCTTTAGGTAATTCATTTAAGATCTGGTTGGATGATTAAATTTTAAATTTTTCTTCTTGAGATAGAACAAATGTCTAGCCGTATTCGACCACTTTACAATTGAATCCTTCATAACATATACGAGGTGCTATCCAGAAATGCTCGGAATGTGAAAAGGAACACAATAAATTGCCTCACAACTTATTCACTACCATCTCCTTCAAAGTACTTTGCTTCCGCATGAATACACTGATCGCAGCGACTTGGCCATGTCTGAAAGCAGTGCTGGACGTCTTCGCTCACTTTGGTGCTGAAATTCGCATCCCTTTCGACAGTTTCTTTCAGCTATGTGCACGCATGAACAAAGTGCCAGTTCAATACTGAGTACCCTTAGCACAAACTTCGCATCAATATGCTGCATGTTGAGTTCGCCGGACAGAATACGCCGAAAAACGCCGTACGACAAGTCGACAATGTTGCAAATGTCATGGGTTGTTCTCCGTTGGCCTTGCAGGATAACATCACACACTTTTACCACATTTTGTTGTGTGTTTTCCGTTGATGGACAACCGGAAAGCTCATCATCATCAACTGAACACATCCATTTTTAAAACGGTTGTAGCACTCATAAGTTTGCGCCTGACCGAAAACATCCTTACCAAACGCTTGTTTAAGCATATTCAGAGCTTCCGCTGCCGTTTTACTAAGTTTAAAGCAGAATTTGATGCACGTTCTTTGCTCTTACACATGAGACATTGTAGTGTCGCAGAATAACTCAAACATAACTCAACAAATATAAACATAAAAACTGTTCCGAAATGTTTCTGGCAGTTCTTCACAAGTCCATATTACATGAAGGCTAGTTTATGAATATATACCTATATTAAATTATTTATTTTCGTAAGCATGGTAAATATTCTGAGAGAGATTACTTATATCAGGAATTACTTCAAGAATTCAATGTAACAAGCTTGCAAGCCAAACGCAGAACATCACAGTTGCTTTTCGGGTTTAAGCTCATTAAAGGAGTTGTTATCATTGACTCCAATTTGCTATTTGCACTGAATCTCTGGGTCTCTCTCTATTTGCGTCACGCCGTTTTAACCTTTTTTGAGTCTCCAAATCTCGCTTCGTATAACATCAACATTCGCCTGTGATTGATATGATTTGTATCATGAATAACATAATCAAAAGGCTAGACATTGATATTTTTATCTAAAGTACAATCAATTTGTCACTATTACTAACAATTACTTCACATTCCTATAATTGCATAAGTGTTTATTTTATTTTATAGTGTTAGTATTGTTATTATTATTTTCCTATGAAGTTCCTATTAGTGCCGTCCTTGGCCAATTCATCTCATTGCCTTTAATTCCCTTTTGTCCTGGCACCTATATCTGTGACACAGTATTATCTTGTGCCAGTCTGTTAAGGACCTGTTTACAATGTTTCGCCAATTTAGACCTGATAGATGGATTCATAATGGCTGTAATAGCTGTCTGGCTGTCGGTCATTGCGTTGATCTTTTTTGTTCGCCCAGCCGCCTTCCAAAATTTCCACAACGCAAGCTAGGACTGCAAACAATTCAGCCTGGAAAACCATTGAATATTTCCCCAGACTTAACGATATATTCCTTCTGGGGCACATTCCACATATTCCTGCACCTGTGCCCCGATTGGATTGTGATCCATCCGTGTACCAGGTGCCGCCACCATAATCGTTGAAGCGACTTTTTGCCTGTTCCCTGGTCGGTATAAATATATTCAGCTTAGCTGTAAACATAATCTCAAGTGCCATACGGTCCACCGGCATTCGAAATATCGGCTCTCCCGATATAGTTCCTATGATATCTGTATGGGCTAAATATTTACATTTTAAAACATATTCTGAAGACTAGCTTGCGTTAAATCACTGAGTTGATCTGTTAGGATTACGAAGATAGATCCATTTAAACCGCATTTTGCAATTCTATGGAAGAAACGTTCATCTTTGAAATTCACAAGCAGTTCACTTCAGATATGTGTACGCTACTATGCCAGCTCTGTCATTAATACGTAGGGTACATCTCTACATTACCTGCTTACCTTCGTATCTTTCGACGACGACCTACAATCCATCGTAAAAATCCAAGCTTTTTCGGTAATTGTCACGTACTGATACATAGTTGACGAAAAACTTTTTGATATAAAGTTGTAGGTCTTCCCGAATAGGTTTACCCTTAAAAATCAGTTTCTTCTTTTCTGAAGTTTTTATACCAGTTCTGCGAAGTACGGTACGAGATAACATTCGAACCTTCTACTTCGCGGAATATATAAGAAACATTTAACAGCCCTTCTTCACCAATTTTCCATAATGACGCGATATGGCCAAAATCTATACATTTCTATTGGATATTTTGTAATTGCGAATAATATAAATAAAAAGATATCAAATAAAAGTATTATCGGGAAAAAATAAAACAAATTTCTATGAATTTCACTACTTTTTACTTTACACAGTAACGATCGATCCAACCTGAGCTTCATCAGACATATAACTAACTTATGAATATATTTTTACACAAATGTACCGTAACAAACACATGTTTTGTTTTGAATGGTTCAAGTGGGCGCACACGAATTGCGGTTACAGTACCTGAATAATCTAAGTCATTAAAAAGGGATTGTAATCCCTTGCTTGAATTTCGGTTAATAGATATTTATCCTAACTACCCTTAGGTAATCCCGAGAATATCAGTTAGTTATAAATGCCATTTGTATTGTTAATATTTGTTGGAGTAATAGAAAGTTTTCAAATTTATTTAGTTTTATTTTATCTGTGGTGTAGTGTAGACGTTCATATAAATATGGAATATATATCAAGTGAAAAAGGGAAGCCCTTAATTATCTACGAGAACTTTAAATTTCGCCGTTATCGGGAACTTAAAACGACCGGTGAATTAGTGTGGTGTTGTACAAATAAAAATTGTTCAGCAAAAGTGTACACTTTAGGAGAAAACTTCATATTTTCCCAAAAAAATGGATTTCATAATCATAATCGAAATGACGACCTTGTTAATAGGCAAAGAATAAGCAATGCAGTTAAGCGAAAAGCTGAAGAAGACTTATGTGAGAAACCTTCAAAATTAATTTACAAAGAACTCAAGAATCATACAGAAGCTTTAAACAATCTTAGTGCAAAAGATATTCGTTACATTTGTAACAACATTAGTCATACTAGGGCAAAATTAATTCCAAATTTACCAAAAAATATTAGGGATATTCATACTTATTTAGAAACTGTTCCCGTTAAAACGACTAAAGAAGAAAATTTCTTGATTATTAATAACAGTGAATCAAATATTATCGCTTTTTCGTGTTATAGCAATATTGAGTTTATGTGCGAACAATAACTATTATATGTCGATGGGACATTTGATTATTGCACAAAGTTTTTCCTGCAACTGTTTACTATACACGCTTTCAAAAATGAAATATATGTTCCTGTTGCATTTTGCTTATTGAAAGATAAAAATAAAGCTACATACACAAAGCTGTTCCGAATGTTAACCGAAAAAAGCATGGAAATGGGATTTATCTTTAATTCAAAAAATATAGTGATGGACTTCGAGCAAGCTATTCATAGAAGTTCGTTAGAATGCTTTCCAAATGTGAGAATAATTGGTTGCAGATTTCATCTGAGTCAATGTTGGTGAGTAACGAAAATTAATTAATAAAAAGGAAAAGTTTAAAATAATTATACTTATCAAACATGTAATTGTTACAGGTGGCGAAAAATTCAGCAATCGGGGCTTACTAACAAGTATAAAGACACTACTTCAAGTATCGGAGATTGGTTACACAATCTATTTGGTTTAATATTTTTGCCTCCAGTGGAAGTGGAAAATTCCCTTGTTGAAGACTTTACGGCGGATAAACCTGAATACAGAAGAATAGATGAACTTTGTGACTATCTTGTAGAGAATTATATAGACAATTCATCGATTTTCCCTCCCAAACTGTGGGCAGACAATTCAAGTTCACTGTTAAGAACAACAAACTCATGCGAATCCTTCCATTCGAAATTTAGTGCTTACTGTCCGTCTCCGCACCCAAACATAGCAACATTTTTAGAAACATTACAAAAAATGCAGACCGACACATATATTAAAATAAATTCAATAATGAAAAATGAAAAACGATACATACGACGTGATATTATAAATAAACAAAAGTTTCTCGAATCAAAAATAATGCAATATCGTATAAAAGAAATTAGCAGGTACAACTTTATAAAATGTGTAGCATATAAATTCAGCAACATTGTATAAGGTATTATTTTTATAAAATAAATTCTAGGAATATATATTTATATAATTTTATTTTGTATAATTTCATTTGTAGTTACATTAATTTTTAAACTCAAATTTGAATAAATATTCTATAAAAATATTTTCCCATTTTTATTTTACCTAATGTATCATAATAAGAAGTCATTTTCGTAAGTAGGGTAAATGTGTATAAGAGGACGCAGGCCGTTTTTAAATATGTACCCCCATCTATTAATCATCTTAAGTAGTCAGGAACATGTCTAATTTCAAATTATTACATGGCCAAAAACCAAAATCTACGTTACCGACACAGTTTTTACAATATGGCCATTATAAGTTTTTATCTGTTGGAGCTGTAGTTTTGTGCAATTAAGTTTTAAGGTGCTTACGGGTAAGTACTCATATTACTTTAAATCAAATCGTTCTTCATAGTACGGTATAATGTAATAATTATTCTTACGATTTAAAAACATCGCACATTTATATTCTATAAAAGAAAGCAACTGTTTTCTACAATTTCAAACATGTGTATAAGAGTACGCTGTACCATGCGCATAAGATGACGCAGTGATACATACACTGCGCACTCTTATACGTATAAACTATTCCTTTGAATATACGGACAGTTTTAATAACAATTATATAGTTTTAATAGTGAACAATCGTAAAATATTACGTAAAGGGGAATTTTGTTTAAATGTTACCTACATTTACATTTCTCTTTGGTTATCTATAGTTCCTCGATTCAGGACAATATGAGCCGTTACAAGAGAACAAGCGATAGAAAACTAATATTTACAACAGAAAATTTAGAAGACATCAGGCGCAAAATTGCAGCAGGCTGTAGCAAAAGAAGTTTAGCTAAAGAAATGGGGACAAATGAAGCAACTCTAAGAAAACGACTAAAATGTGGAAATGTTCCAGTATCGTTAGGTCGATTTAATAGTGATATTCCTGCAGAAATGGAGGCTGAATTAGCCCAACAACTACGAGATTTGGATGACAGGTTTTACGGTATTACAAAAAAAAATTTACAAATTGCAGCTTATAAATTTGCCGAAGCTAACAATATACAGCACCGGTTCAATAGAAATAAAAAAATGGCGGGGGAGTCTTGGGTAAAAGGCTTTTGTGAGCGACATCGAATAACACTACGACAACCCGAGAAGTGTTCAATGGGGCGAATCATGGGCTTTAATAAAAACCAAGTAAATAGATTTTATGAAAACTTAAAATCACTGTTTGAAGAAAGAGAGTACATGCCAAGCTCTATATATAACATGGACGAGACAGGCTTGTCTACTGTGCCGAATAAACTGCCAAGAATTTTAACTAGCAAAGGTAAAAAGCTTGTAGGAAAAGTAGCAAGTGCTGAGAGAGGCCAATTGGTGACAGCTGTATGTTGTGTTAGCGCCACAGGTTCGTATGTTCCCCCGGCAATAATATTTCCGCGGAAAAGGATGAAAGATGAGCTCTTTCTCAATGCACCAATTAGTACCTTAAAAATGATATCCGAATCTGGATTTATTAATACAGAGTTATTCTGCCAGTGCCTGATGCATTTCAAGAACTATAGTAAACCTTCTGCTGAAAACCCAGTGCTCCTAGTTCTCGATAATTATAGTTCTCACCGTGATTTACAAGCTATACAGTATTGCAGAAAAAATTATATTGATTTGCTATCTCTGCCTCCACATGCAAGCCGCAGATTACAGCCATTAGACGTTGGCTTTTTTGGCCCCTTAAAAACCTCCTACAGCAGGGAATGTGATAAATGGATGGTCAATCACCCAGGCAAAATAATATCACAAATGCAGGTGGCTGAATTATTTAACCATGCTTATGCTAGCACTGCTAACATTGAAAAGGCTCAGAATTCCTTCAAGGCAACTGGGATATTTCCATACAACCCCGATCAGTTTCAAGACATTGACTTTGCCCCATCCTTCGTTACAGACGCACCCATAAGCACTGATTTAATTGAAGAAACTGCACTAGAAACTGTTGCGGAAGACACCACTATTGATGTAATTAATGGTCAGGCTAATGAAGAAATTAATGAAGCAGAAGTGTCTTTTATACCACATGTAACACCACCACCACCAGACATTAATAATATGGACATAGTGTTTGAAGATGGAATAGTTATTCCCAGTACTTCACAAGTAGTTGATGTTTTCAAACGATCGACACCAGCTTCTGATATTTTACCATTACCAAAAATAAGAGAAAAACCTAATCGCCGACATACTAAATCACAAAAATCTGAAATACTGTCCAGTACTCCATTTGCGAAGGACCTAGAGGAGCTTGATAAAACAAAAAAGGCTAAAGAAGAAAGGAAAAAAGAAGCAGCAAAGAGAAAATTATGTCCTGCTTCTAAGCAGTCTAAAGCCATACAGACTCAGCGAAAGAAGAAGAAAAGAGACGATGAGGAAAATGTGAGTTGTCCCGGTTGTAAAGGTTGCTACTCAAAATCTTACGAAGACTGGATTATGTGTTTTCAATGTAGGAAATGGTGGCATGAATCATGCACAACATATGTAACAGGAAAATTCATTTGTTTTACTTGTGAGGCGTATGTGTATGTTTTACATTTTGATCTTTGTTTTGTTTTGTTACGTTTTACCAATAATCTTCCGTTCTATGTATGTTTAGAAAAATATTTTAAGTTTGCATTTTTATTTTAAAATAAATGTTCAGCAACTAAAAGTTTGTCTTTTTATAAAAAATAAGTATATAAGTATGGGAAAATAGTGTGCGTACTCTTAAACAAGAGACTGCGAACTCTTAGACGCACACGTGTATAAGAGTACGCACTCGCACAGTTTCAATAAAAATTAAGTATCTCAGATTTCTTTAGTGATATAGGGTTCGACATGCTTAAAACGTGTTCTGTAATAATCACCGTTAACGATAGCGCCTGAACATTTTTCTATACATATAAAACTACAGTTTCCTTTAACTTTATTCACTATGTGCGTACTCTTATACACATTTACCCTAAGTATTTATATTTTCTTTGACCGCAATTCGTGCGATAAATTAATAAGTTTCATTTATTATATATTCTTGGACCGCAATTCATGTATCGGATTAGAGGTAGGGATTATCTTGACCGCAATTCAGGTTACCCCGTTCAAGTAATGGGTACTTTTTATTACTTAAATGTCTATGCACAAAGCTTTCACTACGGTTTATACAATACTGTTCTTAAAGTGCTAAAACTGATGGTCTACATTAAGTTAAGGGGAGGTAAAAAAACGCTATGGAAAATCCTATATATCAAATAAAAGCTAGTTACTAACTATATTGTTATGAACAATTTATCGATAGCAAAGTCTACAATGCACAAAAACGAGAAAACTTTTGCACTACCCTAATATAATATACGTAATAATCTTTACAATCAATAGATGATCATTTCTAACAAACTCTAATATTTGCTACTAAATGTATTAACAAATAAATTATTAGTATCCGCGAACTGTTTTGTTATAAACACAGACGAAACAAATGACTAGATAAATACATTACGGAAATAGATGTGTAGGTAACATATATATTGCTTGATTCGGGATACTATAAATACTGCACATTAGTCCGCAATTCTGTGCATTAGGTTCGACATTCTATGGGTACACACATATATATTGTCTGCATTAAATGGGGGATGTCATGAAGTGCAATTATCAAACCTGGTGTCAGACGTACATGAGATTCCTCTCATAAACTAATTGATCTGATTGGAGTAATGCGTCCTGTATCTGACGCGGGCTGGAGTATGAGGTGATTTGTGTAGATACAGTAGCGTAAAAAAATTGTGTATTAAATTAATTTTATATATATATCTTTATAAACTGGTATAATATTAGCGACATATTTTACAATCTTTAACTAAAAACACTTGTTTCTAATATTAATATACGTGTATCTACTAAATAATAATCCTTATTTGCCATGATTGCACTTGAATGCTCCGATAAGGAAAAAGGTCGAACAGGTAAGCATATTGAGTGATTGTGAATAGAGGTGCTATTCGTGAGATGAGGTACAGAATGAAAAACATTTAAGCGAAAATCAGCAAAAGCATCTACTATTTCCTGTGGAATTGAAACATTATCTTCACTTATCATTATAAAACTAGGTACTGTAGAAATAGTCCTCTTATTCCCCATAAATTTCCCAAAAGTTTTCGGATTTCTCATGATTTCAGCCTCCACGACCGATTGATAAATTGTATAGGCACTCAATACTTTACGTTTTACCTTGGAACGTAATTTTTTTAAATTCAGAACGATGAAACTGAGGTATAAATACATGTTTAGAATATATTATTTTGCTAACTATCGATTAAGTATTGAGTACAGTTTATCGTAAAAAGCAGATACGGCAATGATATTAGGTGCAAAATTACAGTTGTGTATATTATCGCCAAATTCAAGGAAAATATAAAGTACAGGGTTATGTACATTCTCTATAACTATAGGATACGTATCACGAAAAACAGAAACCATGCATTCAAAGTTGCTGAAGATTAAATCAAGTAAACTTCCATTAACGGTTTTTCCATCATCACCCGGTGCACAAACAAGTAGTCATCAATACTCTTGTACATCGTGCGTTTTCTATTTCAGAGCCTTGAGTACTACCCTCTGGCATTTACATATTTCTAACACCATACTCCAGAATAATCATAACGCCCACGATATACACCGTACTATAGTTAGACGTAACCCCAAGCCACGGAGCGAACCCGATCCTAGCATCAGCAGGGCCTTCTTACCGCATATTCAAGGTATCGCCGATCATATAGGCAAGTTTCTATATAGAAATAAAATCAAAACCATCTTTAGACCCCTTTCAAAGTGTCAGACCTCTTACCCTCGGTGAAAGACAAAATATCTCCACTCCAAACAGAAGGAGTGTATCGCATTCCGTGTTCGTGTAGCAGTATTTACGTTGGAGAAACTAAGCGGCCAGTCGGCGTGCGTGTGTCCGAACATAAATGTTGTACTAGACTGTTAAATATAGCCTGGTCAGCAACATAAACTCAACTCCGGTCATTTCAAATTCTATTCAAAGATGTCCCGTGAATCGCATTACTTCCCTAGGAAAGTCTGTGAATCTATTGAAATTCACAAACATCCCCGCAATCTCAATAGAGATGATGGCTATACGTTACATCCAAAGTGACAAACTCTATTGAATTCTACTACAAAATACCACGCTCAAACGACTCATGCGATTGGCTCATTCATATTGGCTCCAGCCAATAGCAGGCCAACATCTACAACCCGTCTCTCCTATATAAGTTGTACCGTTCACTATCCTAGCATTGTCATTCTCACTGCGATATTCATTCTTACAACATCGCAGTTGAGAGCACCTACGTTAAATACAGCGTAAATACGAACCCGGAAGAAATGGCCGGACGATATATCACCAAAACCGTAACAAATCTAACTCTGAAGAATAACTTCAAAAGAAGATGTACGCCGCAGCAATGACAAGACGCAGAAATTATCATTAGCCAAACAACCGACGAAGAAGATATCCAAAAACTTCTACAAAGGCAACCGCAGATATTCATCGTCGATCCCGTCCAGCCAACATGTGAAATTGAATTATTAGTATCGCCCGAAGAAAATGAAGAAAAAGAAGATACAAGCCCGGCAAACCCGCCCGACAACAACTCGGATCACATAACCAACGTCCAACTCCAAAACGTTTTTAAAATGGCGAAGAAAACGGCAAAAAAACAAAAAACAAATCACGCAAATACACCTATCGAAACAAAAAACGCATACAGTGTCCTAGAAAAAACAATCACCGAGGAAAAAATGGAAGAGGAAACTGAAATCACTCCACAACCATCAACTTCATACAACAGCACTCCCAGGGTAAGTGATAAGACACACACTACACTTAACACAAAAACTGAAACAAAAAAAACACACAAAATCGCACCAATTATCATAATCGAAAAAGACAAATGGACATACATACGACAATTACTTAAATCAAACAGCATTAACACAGTAGAAAACAAAATGGTGAAACCAGGAATACACATCGAACCGACAACAGACGAAGACTACCGAAAACTCAAACACACACTAGACAACGAACAAATACAATATTACACTTTCCAATGAAGAAGCGAAAAGGCACTAAAGGTGGTGATGCGTGGCATTCCCACCTTTATAACAGACACTGACATTACAGATGACTTGACAGACCAAGGATACCCGACTTTAAAAATTAAACGCATGAACGGCAAACACGGAATACCAGCACCACTGGTATTAATCGAACTGACGAGACAATACAAGTCAATCTTCAACTTACACGACTGCTGCGGACTTGCAATCAAAATAGAACAACTAAACAAACGGACTGACATTATACAATGCCACAAGTGCCAGACTTTCGGACATCACCAACGGAATTGCAACATAAACTACAAATGTATGAAATGCGGAGACGGACATTCGACACATCTATGTACTAAGACAAAAACAACCCCACCAAAGTGTGCAAACTGCGGTGGTCCTCATCTATCCACTTTCATAAACTGTCCCAATAACCCAAACAATCCTACAAATAAAACCACACCTCAACCTAAATACGTACCAGCACCACCCCCAACAAGTAATCCATGGACACAAAGACAAAACTTAACACAGTTGACGAATTAGCACTTGCCTTAGGTAATATGCTAATAACACTACAATCGACTAACGCAACAAACGAACAAATACAACACTTCGTTACACAGACACAGACTATAATAACACTATACAACAAAACACATTAAACACACACAACTGAAACGCAAAAAAAAAAAAAATGTGATGATGACCAACAAACAAACACACACGACTTAAACGCAAAAACGCGACTGACGCACAGACTGCACACACAACACATGACCGCACAAAAACAAACACAACAACGCACGATATTAATCAGACACAAACACATCACAACCCTGGGAGATACATAACAACGGAGTGGAAATGGAGGCAATCTTCGACCACGATTCAAAATTCAAGGGCCCATGGACTATCCTAGCATCCTTCAAGTTACTGCGAATCGACGAACATCTACGTACAGCCCTGAAGATGCCCTTTGCAACACTGGACGAAACGTTTGCAATTACGCCTAACTTGACGCAGTTCCAATCCGGAAACAGATCTACAACACATTATATATTTAGTAAGTTATTCTAAAAGATAACTGAAACTTTGTAAATCTAAATGTTGTTGTTTTTCTATTAATACCTCGGATTTAGAAATACACTAATATTTATTTAGTTATACCTAAGTACTTTTTTTTTCTCAATTTAAATTTAAATAGTTTCTTCAAATGGAGTTAAATAGCCGGAATTATCAATTTATACAAAAATGATATTTATTGTTGATACAATAACACCAAAATAAACTATCCTAAAAGTAGATTAAGTACAGTTCATTTGCATTTCGACATACCTCCCGCTGTGCTCAGGTACTTGTCCATAATGGATGTTACAGTTTTAATCCTTTAGTCGGGTCGCTATACCGTAAGAAAAGTCTATACCAATAACTAAATAGTATTAATACCGGGACCGATATTCCAGTCGAAGAGAATCCAAAGTTTAACCTAACTTGTGTAACATCATGGGAAAAGAAGTATGAAAGAAACTCTCTTTACGTCATCTTACTCAATTGTTTGCCAAAATTTTCAAATAAATCAACGAAAAATAAATAAAAAGGTTAATATAATTCTAATTCATAGCCAAAGAAAAAGCATTATTAAGTTTATCTGCTGCTGTCATTAAAATTTCTTGATCCAGAAATGCCAAAATTATTAATTTTAAAATATATACTATATTATTAGGCACTGTATTTTATGATTGCAAAATATTTATCATCCTGATTACCAATATGAAGACGGTTGCATGTAATACTAGATCTTGTATATATTATGCAGCAATTATTTATTAAACTCTACAAATTTTAATAAACACAAAATCATAATTCTTAGTACGTTTAGAAACTTGTATTTCATCCCTTCTATAACTTTCTTAGCTTCGAGTTTCAAACTACCGCACTACTTTATTCAAGACATTCTCCTGTATCCATTCTCATAATCCATAGGATTATTGCTCTCGTTCCTCGTGTCTTCGGCAATTCAAGAACAACGGAAGTAATATCAGCAGACTACTCCCGAAATGAAATATGTATATTGTGGTGAGTAAATAATACGTGCTGTATGAATATTATACCTATTAAAGGCCGAACTACTGCGATGTTTCTTGTAAGGGTCGATATTAAGGAAAGCCACCAATACTGGGTTTATTACAACTACAACTGCTGATCGTCATATTAGATACAGCCTTTGCCTACTTAAGAATTTATTAAGTAGGCAATTGTAGTATTGGTCACTCACTTCGAAGACATTGCCATCTACAGGAAAGTATATTATTTACGATTGTACAACAAATGTTAATCAAAGTGACGCTAAATTACAAAAACAACAAAAATATTACTTCTGTGATTTATGGTTAAGCAGAGGACAAACACTAAAACTAGCCAGGAAACAAAGCCACAATGTCAAACCAATTATTAAAAAAATTAACTAATATGTACTTAGTAATAAATATGAAAATTGTGTCCAATTGTCTCATAGTACACATGGTGCACACAATTGTGAGTGGAAGTATGGAGTTGTCACAGGAACATTTTCATGCTACGATTTACTACGATTTCAAAGTTTGTTTAAATGAAAAACAGTGCATGCATTGAACGTTTGCAACTTGCGTTTGGCAATGAAGCCCCATCCAAAGTAACTGTGTTTTGTTGCTTTCGAGAATTTAAAAGAGGTCGTATTTCGCTTGGCGATAAGAATCATCGGGGAAGGCCATGTTCTTTAGTAACTGCTGAAAACGTTAAAAAAGTGAAGAAGATTCGCGATGCAATTATGAAACGATTCAGACAATACTTGGCATTCGATCCGCAACAGTTATTACAATTTTACGCGATCATCTTCATATGAAAAAACATATTGTTACACGTTGGGTTCCACATGAAGTCAATGTTCATTATTTAGAATATTTTATAACGTACATTTTATTTAAGTGTCCGAAGAACAGTGCTCTATATTATACATCGTTGCACGGGCGCGCGAATAATACGACAGAACTTCGTAGATCAAGACTCGTCTCGCCTCTAACCCCTTTTTGGATCCGCGTCTGGCTCGACTTCACTTGGCGTTAGTATATCGACCGTGCCTGTGTAGTGTCACCTGTAGTTATCGTAAGTCTTATGAGTATTGAGGAAAATTACACTGACTCGATAAATTTTATGTGACCGCCGTTGATTAATTAATCCCAAGATAAACTTTGATCATTGCATGTCGTCTGGGTCGTAATTTATTGCATCCTTGAAGATCTTAGGTAGGAGAAGTAACGCCATTTTGTACGCGACATTACAATTCAGTGTTCACGTATTCTGTTGTTGGAGTTGCCGAGTAGTAACTTTGGTAGCGAGGTACCGAAGTAAGAGAGAGACAGGAAGAGACGCCATCGTCATCACTAGATTGCGGAACCGAAGCTATCCCGTATCGGGTGTGATTCATCGGTGCCTACAAAGTACAATCGATCAACTTAACCGTATATATGATTGTTATAGCGCAATGGTGTTGATTAAAGTTGTCTCTTTGTACGTCTTTCAATGCAAACAGACGGGGTGTGAAATATTTCGCCAGAGTCGTAATAAAGCTAATTAAATGTACATACGGAAATGTATATACAGTGAACAATTCAAACTATTGAAACAGTATAAACTTGAAATTAATTATATGACCTATAATTAAAGTGAATGCTTTGTCACACCACAGTAACATTTTTTATTCATATTAATTATTATAATATATTCTAAACTTTGTTCTGTAAAATGCGTTCTTTTATTGGACAGTATATCTTTAAATACAGAAAAATTTCGCTCAACATCAGAGCTAGTAAGTGGCGCATAGAAATAGTAACCTTTAAATTTAATATATCTTCTGATTTCCGTATTTTAAACATTAATACAAAACCCTTTCATAACATTAAAATTAGGGCTACGAGCAAATATTGAAAATATTGCAAATATCTTATTATTAAGCGAAACCGACTCTGTTTCTGCGCCTGCATGACTCATTAGAGGATAGCGTCTGTTCCGCAGTCCACTCATCGCCAAGATCATCGATATACATGTCAAAAGATAGATTTTTGTTTATAATTATACTGTTTCAAGTAGCTAGATATTTATCTAACATTTTTGTTTAGGTTACATTTAGTAGTATAGTACAAAATATTGATCAGTCAGTTTCATTAACTGTTTTGTCAGTTTGGTACATTTAATCATAATTAATATTTAGTATTTTAATTGGAAATATATTTAGCGTCACATTTGTTTAAAAATTAAGCCATATAGTGCCTAAGTTTGTTATATTTTTGTAAACGTTCTTGAAGTCTCATTAAACGTATGTATTATTTTCTTGTTCTGATACCATACCGTATGATAATATACAGGCACGGTCAAAAGTTTTTGAACCGTACATTAATTCAGCTTTTTAAGTATATTTTGTTGTTTTTGCATTTGTTTATAGTAATCATAGATTTAAATATATTCACTCTTTATTATATTTTTGATGCATGATACATTTTTCACTTGTTTATATTTTTATTTTCGGCGTAAACGCCTATAATAAATATTCTTACTTCTTATTTGGTGGTTGTTCGTTTTCTTTTACTATATTTGAATTCCTTGAATACAACCGGTTCTACGTTGATACGTTATCGTATGTACGTCCTCCACGTAACATATATTCACTTCACACAAGTAGCCTTCAAAACGCGGGGCGCCCTTTTTAAATATCGATCAGTTAGTTTAACAATCTTTCGTCAAAGATCACACCACCGTCTTTACTGAGCTGTGTCCGTGGTAGTAGTCGGCTGACTTGTAATTTTAACAGCAACCCGCCCAACGAAAGGGAGTACGAGAAGGGCTATTGGATTTGGTAACATTCCAGAAAGACCAGTTTTCGCGAGTTTTGATGCTTGCACGTTGTGTAGGTAACATGATTTCCAAAAGGCAGAGCGTGTAAGGATCGCTCGGGAAACGTTACAATTCTTAAATAAAGGGGGCCATCACATTATTTCTAAAATAGTAACACGTGATAAAACGTACATACCATTTTATGATGTTCTCGCTCGCCAGGAGAGTCGTGTATGGGTCTATGAAGACACATCAACCCCAACGATGTCAAAAAAGCAGAGGTCTATGAAGAAAATAATGTACGCAGCTTTCTTTCGAAGTAAAAGTTTAGTAAAATCAATTAAGCTTGAAGAACAACGTGCAGTTATAATTCTGTTTACATGCTGTTTTCCAATCAATCAATATTCGCGGATTACTGTTACACCAGGACAATACATCGTCATTCGTTAGGAGTATATGTGTTTCTTTGTTATTCGGAGAAATTTTTTCGTCATATTCGATAGTAATTTTATTTTAAACGTCATTTTACGTTGGCTTTTCGAAGTGTAAACTTGTGAGTTGTGATATATAATAGCAAAAATGCCGAAAATAGCGACTGTGCCTGGATGGATTGCACCTTATTCTGAATTGCGTATGGTTGGAGTAAAAGTGTTTTGCGTAGCATGCTGCAAGATTGTGAGTAAATTTAAGTTTATTTCCTCTTATTCATTAATTAAGTTTTTAATTATTCCTTCAACTTTCACTAATATTTATTTTATAAGAAAACAACCGATGATGTGATATTTTTTTTTGCAGATTACAAGTGAGAGAAAGTTCCAAGTCGACCAACATATGAAAAGTCCATCTCATGCTGCAAAACTAACAAAGATGAAATTGGAGAAGAAGAGTCAGCAAACATTACCGCAACGTTTGCCATCAACTTCCAAAAAATCCGAACAAGAACAATGTAATGAAAATTTGTGTCAAATGTTTGTGTCGGCAGATACATAAATTAAACAATTTAAATGTCAAGTTATTTTTGCAAAAGTACATCAGCAAATATAACATTGCTGACGAGAGCACGTTAAGAAAAAACTATATTCGCTATATCTATGCAGAAACATTGAATAGCATTAAGAAGGTTGTTGCAAACAATTATCTTTATATATGTGTAGATGAAACTACTGATAGTGTGACCCGATACATAGTTCATTTAATGATTGGTATCCTTAACGTATCGGTTCCAGCAAAATCTTATTTAATTTCATCCAAACAGTTAGAAAAGGCAAGTAATTTGACAATAACAAAGTTTATACAGGACGAATTGGCAACTTTCTTCTTACCGGAATCGATTCCAGCAGAGAAAATTCTATTGTTTTTGACGCATGCTGCATCATACATGGTGAAGGCAGCTTTCAACTTGAAAATCTTTTACCTAAATTTAATTCAACAACTTGCTGGGCGCATGGACTAAATCGTGTTGCAGAAGAAGTCAGAAACCATTGTCCCTTAGTAAATACTTTAATTAGTAGTGTTAAGAAACTATTTTTAAAGGCTCCATTACGAGTACAGTTTTACAAACAACATCTACCTGGTGTTCCGTTTCCTCCTCAACCAGTAATCACACCGTGGGGAACGTGGTTCGATGCTACTATTTTTCACGCAAATAATTATGAAGGAATAAAGACAATTATTATAGATCTTGATAGGGATGCACAATCTGTAATAGACGCCCAAAAGGTGTATTCGAGTAAAGAAATACCTCAACAGTTGGCGTTTATTAAAGCCAATTACAGTTTTATTTCCACTTCTATATTGCAGTTGGAAAAACAATTTATGTCGCTAATCGAGAGCGTTGAAATAATAAACAAATTTGAAAAGTCATGTTTTGGTGTTAAAGGAGGAGTGGGACAGTCCATGTACGAAAAATTTTTAAGTGTAATAGGAAAAAATGAGGGTTTTAAAAAGCTAAAGGACATTGCTAAAATCTTGTGTCGTGATTCAGTAGAAAATATTGAATTGACAATAGATGATATTTTTAATTTGAAATATAACAAGCGTCGACGTAGAACGATCCGTCACAGCTTTTCTGTTCATAGTTAATTTCATAGTTTCATAGTTAATTATGTTGTAAAATGTTCTGAATAAACTTGTAGAAAACATAATAGAATATTTGTTTCTACAGTATTCCATTTTCTAACATTCCTCCTATTTTTTTACCTGCATATTTTTCATAAGGAAGTGCATATTTAGGCTAAAACATCTGCATATTTATGGGCATATTTTCAGTTTTTTTTTGCATATAATCCGGCCTTTAATAAATACATTACATCAAACATTATTTTATCTTTGTAAAAAAAGATTTTTTCAAATTGTTTCTACACTAAAAACTAAAATTCAAAATCTTAATAGGTCGACCACTGAAATTAGTTTAATAAGCCATATAACCTAGAAGATGTTAAAATATCGGATTTACTACTATTTGCAGTGTCGAATTCCCGAATTTTTCTAGCTAGCCTGGTATACGTTTTGATATGCATATTTTATATTAAACGCATTTCCGCTCCCTCTTATAAACCAATTTGAACTGAAAGGCAATATTCGACATCCAACAACGTCTGTGTAATTCAGTGGAACTATAAAAATTTTATTCATATAGTGCGATCGAAAACGATTGGTTGTGTCGATTTTCCGATTCAATTGCAATCATTATTTTTTAAATAATTTTATGAATGTTCTATAATTTAATTAAACTGTGTGAGCATCTTATTAGGTAATATTTTTGATAAAAATGTAATTACAACCATCAAGCAGACAACATACTGAGAGAAGAAACTGTTACATCGAAAATTAATACGTCAATCACCAAGAAAACTATTTAAATATTAGCAACATTTCAAGAATGTTAAATTCTACTATATTATCCATTGAGTCAATTCTGAAAATATATTAATGCTAATATATTATTACTTCTCCAAATAGACGATATGTCAAGTGAGCGTTTTAATGCAAGTTTATTCGACATTTATTATCCTCACTACCAGAGTGGTTCATTCGAGTAACGTTCCACAGGCGGCTCGTGTTAGCGCATATATATATTTTGCCAGTCAACGTCCGAACTTCGTTCAGTGCACCTCCCTGGTTTACAGTGATAAATAATAATTTTATACAAAAAAGGTTTAAATATATCAATACGTTAGCACGTATTACGCATTTGTTGTAATAATTTTATAGTGTGACAAATAGCCAGAAAGAAACCGTTTTACGATGTCGTTCATAAATTGATAAAGGGATTTTCGGATTTAATGTACAATGGCAGTATAATAAAGTGTAAAGTGTGCAATATACCGCTAAAGTATTCAAGAAAATTTCACTGCGAAATACAAGTAAATAGTGTAATGCATAATCGCCAAAGAAGTTGCGAGACATTTTTGTTTCATTTAAGTGTAACTTTTATATTGTGTAATGTTCCGTTTAAATTAGTAGAATCATTTCGTTCATTTTGGAAGCACTACGGTAAAGGAGCATTACCCATCCGGACAAGATTACCAAATTTTCTACCATCCCTCTGGTGAACGTATTGAACATATGCTTAAATCCGAATTGAAAAATAAGAAACTGTGGTTATTTGTTGACGAAACAACAGATTGTAAACAAATTCGGTTGTTAATGTTATGGAATGTAATAAATAATGAACAGAACCACATAAATCGTCACCTTCAATTTTACCAACTTGTAGAAGAGTACAACAATGTACTGCAGAAATAATTTTGGAGTTAATGTTAAATACATTGGAAACGTTTGAACTTTCAACAAACTAAGTGTTAATGTTTGTGAGTGATGGTGTCGCAAGCATCCTGTAGGTCGGTCTCTAAAAAAAGATTGTGCTAACTTGTTACATATTACGTGTAAAATCCATGCTTAACATCTGGTGGCAGAAACTAGTCGTAGATGTTATCCAGATGTAGATGCATTAATTGCAATTCAAATTTCAGGATAATATCCTAGTCGCTGCGTTGCTTATAATCCAAATTAGCAGGATAAACCACCAGGTTATGTTCAATATGGGATCCAGATGAGTTGTTCTTATTCCAAGATGATTCAAAAGAAATCTGATTTCTTCTTTAAAAGTGTTCCTTTGATATAAATAAAATCTTCCGTATTCAAATGTATGATTATATTCTCCTTATATGATTAATACATCCAGAATACTTATTCAAACACTTCCTTATGTACAATATACGTCCATAAGCATTTTGTATAGGAATATAAATGGAATATTGATAAAAAGACTCAAATTATAAAATGCAGATATAGATCTCTTTCAATCAGTCAAAAAATAATAATCAATAATTATGTTTTTTCGTCGTCAAGACTCCTAACAGCAATTTTGTAAAAGTAAAAATCAGATATTCTACGATAATTTGTGCAAAGGTTACTAAAATAATTTAAAAGATAATATTATAGAAAATCCACTCACGTAATCTCAATTACAAATCTTGTAAATGAAATTCACATAAGACAAACAGATAATAAAATATGGGAAATAATATCAAAATTACAAAATTCTTACTATAAAGAAATACTTTACAAATCTTAACATTCAAGATATAACATTGTTGAAACTGAAAACCTATTAGTAAAAAAAAAAAAAATTAATTAAGAGGGTAGGTTGACTCACAACAATATATATATATATTATAATAATATATATTGTCAAACGTCTACTAAAGACGCTTGTAAAAACAAGTAATTTCATTTTTAACGCAAAACCTAAAACAGATATCAATAACAAATCAGGAGTGTATAAATTATATTGTAATGATTGTAAAAGTGTATATATAGGTCAGACTGGTCGAAGTTTTATTATACGGGAAAAGGAACACAGGAGGTCATATAAACTAAAGAAGACAGATTCAACATTCGCAAACCATCTTATTACAGAAAGGCATACATTTGATCACCGTAAAATATTGCATTTGGCCGAGAAAGGTCGTAAATTAAATCTTTTAGAGGCCCTAGAGATTTTTAAAAGCCAGAAGAACACAATAGATATCGTTTTAAACGACCAGTTGGATCTTATATATACACCTCCTTTCCAATGTTGTATATAATAGTTAAGTATATAGTAGTAATTTTAAATAACATCATAAACCACCCCCATATATTTTTGTGTCATTTATAACTTCTATGTAGGCCTGTAACTTTTGCAGTTTGATAATGACATTGTATGTCGAAACCGAGGTCTCGATTATATGTGAATAAAGTGGTAAAACAAAGTTATTATTTTATTTTATTATTTTCAAAATGAATTACCACAAAGTTACGGCTACCAGTATTAATCTACTAAAGAGAGTTTTTAAGGTAAAACGTTAAACTTGAAGATGTAAAATGAATTTAAATTCGAATTTACACACGCATTAGTACATATATTTCTGCGCAGGATCAATTATGGATGGTAAACGTTCGAAGTTAACGATCATAACCTGGACAACCAAAATAGTATTTTGTTTTAAAAAATAGCTGATGTTTAATGTAATTAGAAGAAATAATGAACATGAGCTCTCTAAGTATCTCAAGGGTCGTGAAAATTCTTATTTGGCAAGAAATGTATGTTTATATCTCGGTGAATTTAGATTAATATGATAATATTTTATTAACTTATCGTACACACAAACGACTTGCTTTGGTAGCTTAAACTCTGTTTATTAAGAAAATTTTATCTACATGAATTGATCTATCTATATGAATATTTAGCTAGATACAAATTATTCAGAACAAACAATAGATTAACTATTTTTATCGAAACATAATTTATAAAGTTTATAGGTTATGTCGGGATTTCTTTTGTAGGTGGGAAATTAAACGAATCAACCAATATGAAACAAATATTTGGATATTTAAACTAAACAGGCTCTGGTAAATCAAACCACGCTAAAAATGGGTATATAACTTCCCTATTTACATATTTAAAATGATTATTCATGGCACTTTAATCTACTTCTTTTATAAGTCTGTTTATTTAATAAGTTAGATTTTGTAAGTGAAACATATAACGCAAACTTAGCTCAACATTTCTTTTCTACTTCATGATTTTCGTCTAATGACACCTAATCGCTGCGATCAATCTTGGTCCAGCTGATGTTCAGCTTGAATATTGACCGAAACAGGGAAAACTGGTCACGAACCTAACAAATCCTTCAGGCGTTGGGTCCCCGGATAAGTAAGTCTCCTATGTTGATCCAAGGTGATCCGATACCATTAGATCAAGTACGGGTAAATGTTTTCGCATTTGTAACTTTAATTTTCCTGGTTTAAACGGTTTTTTTTAAAAAAATTCTCCTTCAAAACATAGCTAAACTTTTTAAAATCCAAAAATTATTCTCTTTTAAAACATAACTCAATTTTTTAAATGCAAAAATTATTCTCTTTTTAAAACATAACTCAACTTTCTAAATACAAAAATTCTTCTCCCCAATTTTATCAATAAGTAACCATGGCGATCCAACAACTTTTCATCTTTTGAAGATCATTGGTTGCTTTTGTTATACAGATTTTCCAAAATATTTGACATTTTAAATATAATTTTGATCTTTAATTAATATCATAAACTTATTGCTTTGCAAATCATTTTTTCTTCTCACATGACCTATGACATTAACCAATATTAACAATTGTATCTAAAACTAACTAAATTTATATTGTCCTATTATTTTGGAAAATATAGGAAAGTCATATACTTTTAAAAATTTAATAATAGATTTGACACTCTATGTTAGCAAATATTCAATATAAATATGATCATAGTCTTCCACCTTCTAAGAAATCTCATACCTATATAATAATAATAGAAATGTAACAAATTAAAACTAGTGCTTTCCATAAGCTAATCAACATTTTATTATAATATACATATATATATATATATATATATATATATATATATATATATATATATATATATAGTTAGAAAGGCATCATTTGCCGAAACATGTAGGATTGTTTTAAATATATACATTTTGATGTAAAACCAGACCTTAAATCGACAACAAATTGAATTTACCATAACATACAAAGGTCACGAAATAATTATCTATATATACATATATAATATTTCAACATGTGGCATGATGAAATGAAATATTTTCAACCAGTAGAGAAATTCCGGGTAATTCAAATGTTTCAATAATTTTGTCTAAGCAATCTTAGAACGAATCCTGCTGTTCAAATAATGTGTTCACAGTTCGACTTTTGAAAATCGTGTAGGAGCAGCGCGTGGTAATCTATGTTTGACTATTTCATCAATAATGACCGTTCGTTTTGGCGATCGAGAAAAAAACTTAAAAATAACTGCAAATATGCAAAGTGCACTGTACCGCTCGTTCAATAATTAAATTAAATTGATGCGCGTTCTTTTGATAATAGTTTGGACACCATTTGTCTTACCACTCATCACGGACGCCCTATCGTAACTTTGAGCTATTAGTTTATTGTTATCAGACACAGTAGGAGAATTTAGAATAGTTTGCAATTCATTCAGCAAAGTTTTTGCTAATACATCAGCATTATGTTCACCCGGCTTAAAAAACCACAAGCGTTCAAAAATTTGTCCATTAAACACGTATCGAATAATAACCACCATTTGCTGATTATTAGAGCTGTCTGTAATTGCAACAGACTCAAAAGCAATTATATTTGCAGATTTAATTTCTTTTAATATTTCCTGCTTGCAAATTTGCCACATTGTATCCAGCAATTCGTGGACCTTTCATATGTATTGTAAGCACAGTATATACTTCAGCTGCAAAGTCGATTAAGCCTACACAAATACCTGGATTTTCCAATGTCTCATCATGGCCTCGTAACGACAATTCAAAAGCTCTGCAGAATTTCATACACATAATTAACCGGCGCAAAGTATGACGATTTGTTTCCATATCTTCATTGTACTTAATTTTATGTCGCAAATAAGCACTGTCTAACTGTACACGTATGTTCACTTTGCCTGGAACCCTAAAATCGACATATGCATTCGTGTGAGAAACGGAATTTTCGTGTTTCTTTGCCCTGTCTGCGATATGCTTTAAATCATTCAACCCTTGTTTATTCCACGCACTAACCTCTTTCTTAAAAATTAAGCAGATAAAACAAAATAGTTTATTTGTTAGTGAACATCCGCAAATCCTCCTCGAAAGTTTTCCTCAAATGATAACGGGTTTTCTAAAAGATTTTGCACACAGTTAACTTCCATCATTAATAATAATAAACGTCACTTCAAGCCTTTGAAATTATACATGTGCGGTACGTGCCAAAAACAATACAGTCACAATACATGCAAGTCGTTAACTGGAGTCGAGCTATTTTGTTCCCCCAACCGACGGCATAAACGCATATGGCGAAGTTAAGCAGCGCCGGCCGATTTATATTCGGAATAGGCACATCTGAAATCGTGCCCCGGAATATAGTTTTGAGCGTTGGCATAGTGTCTGTGGTGCGGAAGGAAATTTTGATACCATCGTTATAAAAAGACGTAAAAATAATAAAATAAAATAATGCACTGAATTACATGCGAATTTCTTTCTGTGTTTATCTTGGTGGTTGGGTGGGCCCGTGCCCTTATACCCTTTAGTACCAGCCGCCACTGTAAAATACATAAATTCACAGCTTAATATATTTTTTAACTTAATTAATACAATTCACTTACTAGTTTTTACAACTTCTACTAAAATATAGCTATATTCATACTCTATTGTATAATTGAATCGATTCGGCTTTTACTTGATGAAGATCCATAATTTAAAATAGAAATAAAACTAATGGTTAAAATCTTCACTTTTTAATATGTAATCTTATAACGACGAAAATCGTGTCGCCAGCAATGTGGCTTCATTAGAATTTAGTTTGTAACGTGCTCTTTAGCTGTAAGTACTTGATGAAGCCACTGTGCTGGTGAAACAATTGTCGTCGTTTTACGATTACGTATTAAAAATGTGAAGATTTTAACCATTAGTTTTATTTCCATTTTATATTCTATTGCAATGAGTAGAGAGGTTCATTGGAGTAACATTGCATCGGCGGATCGTGCTCGCGCTTGATTATTACTGTTAAAAGTCGAAGCGCACCAAAACCTACATAATTCAATAATAAGGTATAAATTTATAAAAGATAGTGGAACACTTACCGCTTTAAACGTCTTCTGTGAAGTAAAAAATATGCTGATGTATTAGCAAAAACTTTGCTGAATGAATTGCAAACTATTCTAAATTCTCCTACTGTGTCTGATAACAATAAACTAATAGCTCAAAGTTACGATAGGGCGTCCGTGATGAGTGGTAAGACAAATGGTGTCCAAACTATTATCAAAAGAACGCGCATCAATTTAATTTAATTATTGAACGAGCGGTACAGTGCACTTTGCATATTTGCAGTTATTTTTAAGTTTTTTTCTCGATCGCCAAAACGAACGGTCATTATTGATGAAATAGTCAAACATAGATTACCACGCGCTGCTCCTACACGATTTTCAAAAGTCGAACTGTGAACACATTATTTGAACAGCAGGATTCGTTCTAAGATTGCTTAGACAAAATTATTGAAACATTTGAATTACCCGGAATTTCTCTACTGGTTGAAAATATTTCATTTCATCATGCCACATGTTGAAATATTATATATGTATATATAGATAATTATTTCGTGACCTTTGTATGTTATGGTAAATTCAATTTGTTGTCGATTTAAGGTCTGGTTTTACATCAAAATGTATATATTTAAAACAATCCTACATGTTTCGGCAAATGATGCCTTTCTAACTATATATATATATATATATATATATATATATATATATATATATATATATATGTATATTATAATAAAATGTTGATTAGCTTATGGAAAGCACTAGTTTTAATTTGTTACATTTCTATTATTATTACATAGGTATGAGATTTCTTAGAAGGTGGAAGACTATGATCATATTTATATTGAATATTTGCTAACATAGAGTGTCAAATCTATTATTAAATTTTTAAAAGTATATGACTTTCCTATATTTTCCAAAATAATAGGACAATATAAATTTAGTTAGTTTTAGATACAATTGTTAATATTGGTTAATGTCATAGGTCATGTGAGAAGAAAAAATGATTTGCAAAGCAATAAGTTTATGATATTAATTAAAGATCAAAATTATATTTAAAATGTCAAATATTTTGGAAAATCTGTATAACAAAAGCAACCAATGATCTTCAAAAGATGAAAAGTTGTTGGATCGCCATGGTTACTTATTGATAAAATTGGGGAGAAGAATTTTTGTATTTAGAAAGTTGAGTTATGTTTTAAAAAGAGAATAATTTTTGCATTTAAAAAATTGAGTTATGTTTTAAAAGAGAATAATTTTTGGATTTTAAAAAGTTTAGCTATGTTTTGAAGGAGAATTTTTTTAAAAAAAACCGTTTAAACCAGGAAAATTAAAGTTACAAATGCGAAAACATTTACCCGTACTTGATCTAATGGTATCGGATCACCTTGGATCAACATAGGAGACTTACTTATCCGGGGACCCAACGCCTGAAGGATTTGTTAGGTTCGTGACCAGTTTTCCCTGTTTCGGTCAATATTCAAGCTGAACATCAGCTGGACCAAGATTGATCGCAGCGATTAGGTGTCATTAGACGAAAATCATGAAGTAGAAAAGAAATGTTGAGCTAAGTTTGCGTTATATGTTTCACTTACAAAATCTAACTTATTAAATAAACAGACTTATAAAAGAAGTAGATTAAAGTGCCATGAATAATCATTTTAAATATGTAAATAGGGAAGTTATATACCCATTTTTAGCGTGGTTTGATTTACCAGAGCCTGTTTAGTTTAAATATCCAAATATTTGTTTCATATTGGTTGATTCGTTTAATTTCCCACCTACAAAAGAAATCCCGACATAACCTATAAACTTTATAAATTATGTTTCGATAAAAATAGTTAATCTATTGTTTGTTCTGAATAATTTGTATCTAGCTAAATATTCATATAGATAGATCAATTCATGTAGATAAAATTTTCTTAATAAACAGAGTTTAAGCTACCAAAGCAAGTCGTTTGTGTGTACGATAAGTTAATAAAATATTATCATATTAATCTAAATTCACCGAGATATAAACATACATTTCTTGCCAAATAAGAATTTTCACGACCCTTGAGATACTTAGAGAGCTCATGTTCATTATTTCTTCTAATTACATTAAACATCAGCTATTTTTTAAAACAAAATACTATTTTGGTTGTCCAGGTTATGATCGTTAACTTCGAACGTTTACCATCCATAATTGATCCTGCGCAGAAATATATGTACTAATGCGTGTGTAAATTCGAATTTAAATTCATTTTACATCTTCAAGTTTAACGTTTTACCTTAAAAACTCTCTTTAGTAGATTAATACTGGTAGCCGTAACTTTGTGGTAATTCATTTTGAAAATAATAAAATAAAATAATAACTTTGTTTTACCACTTTATTCACATATAATCGAGACCTCGGTTTCGACATACAATGTCATTATCAAACTGCAAAAGTTACAGGCCTACATAGAAGTTATAAATGACACAAAAATATATGGGGGTGGTTTATGATGTTATTTAAAATTACTACTATATACTTAACTATTATATACAACATTGGAAAGGAGGTGTATATATAAGATCCAACTGGTCGTTTAAAACGATATCTATTGTGTTCTTCTGGCTTTTAAAAATCTCTAGGGCCTCTAAAAGATTTAATTTACGACCTTTCTCGGCCAAATGCAATATTTTACGGTGATCAAATGTATGCCTTTCTGTAATAAGATGGTTTGCGAATGTTGAATCTGTCTTCTTTAGTTTATATGACCTCCTGTGTTCCTTTTCCCGTATAATAAAACTTCGACCAGTCTGACCTATATATACACTTTTACAATCATTACAATATAATTTATACACTCCTGATTTGTTATTGATATCTGTTTTAGGTTTTGCGTTAAAAATGAAATTACTTGTTTTTACAAGCGTCTTTAGTAGACGTTTGACAATATATATTATTATAATATATATATATATTGTTGTGAGTCAACCTACCCTCTTAATTAATTTTTTTTTTTTTTACTAATAGGTTTTCAGTTTCAACAATGTTATATCTTGAATGTTAAGATTTGTAAAGTATTTCTTTATAGTAAGAATTTTGTAATTTTGATATTATTTCCCATATTTTATTATCTGTTTGTCTTATGTGAATTTCATTTACAAGATTTGTAATTGAGATTACGTGAGTGGATTTTCTATAATATTATCTTTTAAATTATTTTAGTAACCTTTGCACAAATTATCGTAGAATATCTGATTTTTACTTTTACAAAATTGCTGTTAGGAGTCTTGACGACGAAAAAACATAATTATTGATTATTATTTTTTGACTGATTGAAAGAGATCTATATCTGCATTTTATAATTTGAGTCTTTTTATCAATATTCCATTTATATTCCTATACAAAATGCTTATGGACGTATATTGTACATAAGGAAGTGTTTGAATAAGTATTCTGGATGTATTAATCATATAAGGAGAATATAATCATACATTTGAATACGGAAGATTTTATTTATATCAAAGGAACACTTTTAAAGAAGAAATCAGATTTCTTTTGAATCATCTTGGAATAAGAACAACTCATCTGGATCCCATATTGAACATAACCTGGTGGTTTATCCTGCTAATTTGGATTATAAGCAACGCAGCGACTAGGATATTATCCTGAAATTTGAATCGAGCAACGGACATACATTCTTGACGTATTAGATAGAAATTTTCCTGTGAACTTCATACAAAGAACATATTGAAAATTGTGATCTTCAAAATTTTAACATATTCTTCAGGTATTTTAGTGTAATTGTTATATAAAATTTTGTTAAAGATATAACATTGCTTGATATCACTTTTCTATACACGTTATAAACTCACGTCATCTCAAACGTCATTTTCCATTATATTTTTATGTCAGATTTGATAGTAATATTTGTATCTTGTGATTATTGATATAATTTCATTTAAATATATATTTATACATAAATTTGACGCTTTCGTATTATTTCATGTATTAGTAGATGTCTATTTGTGTATGGAGAACTTACTTTTAGACCCTTGAGATTAAGCAGAATCCTTGCAATTATTATTTTATATATCTGAAGTTTTCGAGCTAGCATTTTGTTATTTCATTTTATTTTTCATTTATTTTTATTTCTCAGCATTCCGCGTTATTACAATATATATATATATATATATATATATATATATATATATATATATATATATATATATATGTCTTATAATATATACTTATAAATTATACTTATACTTATAATATATATATATATATATATATATATATATATATATATATATATATTATACATATAGTTTTGAGTAAAACGTGTTTTGCAACACTTTCGCGACAAATAATAAAAGGAAGACATATTCGCAACACATCCTATTACGAAAGGTGTATTTGAAAGTAAAAATAAGTTGACTCAAATGTCGAACAGATGTTTGTGGTTAATTTTCCATTATTTCTTCAACACGATTGAAAACTTGAGGTGTGCGTTTCTTAACTGTTCTGCTGCCTGATTTTCTTAAGAGACTACCAGTTTCAGAAAAAAGTTTTAAAGTTCCATCCAGAGTATTCTTAAATTGTATATAATATATTACAAAATGTGGAAACTCAACTTGAAATTTTACCATGCAATCTTGAACTGAATAAACTCATAAACCATCAATTTTATTACCATTTCGAAAATAAGCCTGGACTAAAAAAATTTATGTTCTAAAGTGAAAGCCATTTTAAAACTGAGAAGAAATTTATTTAAACCAGAATCGATGCACGATTATTTTATGCACTAAGTGATATTTGTGATTGACATTATCAAATGTCATTTGGATTTACGTTTACGGAACAACAAACACATACTAATACATTTGCGTCTTATTCTATCAAAATTTCAAAGTAACCTAGATTTACTTTTCAAATGAAGACTTGTTTTATATATATATATATATATATATATATATATATATAGTAAACTTAATAAGTCGGCGATTTTAATTTTAATTAATTAATTAAAGTAATAAACCAGACCTTTAGGTCTGGTTTATTACTTCAAAGTATATATATTTAAAACAACAGGGTTGTTTTAAATATATATACTTTGAAGTAATAAACCAGACCTTTAATCGCCGACTTATTAAGTTTACCATATCATACCAAGGTCACGAAAATATTATATATATATATATATATATATATATATATATATATGTTGTAACTGGATTCCAGATTTTCTTCTGCGTTTCCACTGTTTGGGCTTCGTAAAGACTCGGTGCTGGTTTCTGGACGACGTTTCGGCAAAATCACATTTGAAATCTTCAGGTCTGCGGTAACTGTTACAGTTATCGCAAAAGTCAATTTGATCCAATTTGGCCAGAAGTATATTATGATCAATATAATTGAATGCCCTTGAAAAGTCTGTATAGATGACATCGACCTGTTTGCGTTGATCAATAGTATTAGAGAGGTATTGCTCGATCTCCGTTAAGTTTGTAACCGTGGACCTTCCAGAGATGAAACCATGCTGATTGACATATAGGAATGGGCGTACACTGTTATATATTCTGCAATAAAGTATGCATTCGAATACTTTGCTAAAATTGGATACGATACTTATTGGTCTGTGGTTCGCAATATTTGACTTGTCACCTTTTTTAAACACTGACACAAGTTTACTAATTTTCCAAGCCTGTGGGAACGTCGATGTCTGGGACATCAATCTAAACAGACAGAACACATAGTGGATACGACAGCACAGACGCATAATGGCATCAAGAAACTTGGGACACCATCATCACCGGTAGTCATGTCGAGTTTTAGTTTAGAGGCACTGCACATAACGTCATTTTCGTCAATACAACCAATATTAAAAGAGAAGTGATTGCTAATTAATTTTGTGGGGCAAAGATGTATTTGTCTGGTAAAGGATAAAGGGGATATTTGGTAAAACTCGTACAGGATATCCTAAAAAGACGTGGAATAATGGTGTGGCAGAAATCTCAAAGGATCGGGGAACATCATGGCAAACAGCGAGAATTTTGCAAGAAATAGAAAAAACTGGCTTAAATTTGCAGAGAACAATAAATAATAAATGATTTATCGACATTTACGGGTAAAAGAGATTGTATGTGTATTGTTCGTTTTATTTTACACTACATGGGAGTATCAAATTGTTACCTGTTGGAGGTAAATTAGAAAAAAACAACAACGTTGGCCTATAAGTTTTATTTAATAAATATATGAAAGAATTAAAGCTTTCAGATGGATTAAAATTAATTAACAAAACATATATGTACACAGGTAATTAACCAATAATTATTTGGGTGAAAGAAATTCATGAATTTGTAAAAGTAATTACATAATTTAATTACGAAACGATACAGCCACTTGCTTGAATTTTTATCTGGGATGGATAAAAAACGTGTAAAAAAACGTTGGCAGTGTAGTTCACTACATGATGCCGAACTCATGATGTTGATTGACGGCTAGTGATTTTTGTTACGGTGGTTGAAAAGTAAGGCAGCGCCTTCCTAAGAGATCGGCAGTACGAAGCGCAGTTTTTACGACTGAGTTAGGTACAACCAATCACATTAGAAACAAGCGATGACTAAGAAGATTTAATGAAAGGCCTGGGGAAAAAGGTTGTGATAACATTAAAATTAAAATCGTTGTCATTTTTTGTAAAAAATATTTTAAAATAATACGTCATACGATATGGTTTAGATAACAGTTAGGGTAGTGAATTAAAATGCGGCTATAAGTGTGGTGAGTGGAGATTAACTGTAAAAAAGGTATTACTTTTAAAATTCGTCAATAAATAATATTTCATATTTTATTAAAAAAAAATAGATTCTTTTGTTTCTTTAAATTAGTTTCTATTTAACATATAATAAGTTTGTTTAATTTATTTGTACTTATTATTAGATTTGCATTTACTATAATTTTGTAGAAATATGTTTTCTAATTGTCCTATTTACAGTATGTACGTGACATCTCTAATCTTGTATTCATGAATGCAGTGCTGTCTTATGTCGAGCATACCTGTACTTACAAGTAGAACAGCATTTCTCAGTAAATAGAAGAAAACATTTCATTCTTGCATGTTAACTCGATATGTGGTGAACGAACTGAAGTGGGAAATGCAAATATTTAAAGGTGTCTACATTTTCAAATTAAACTTTTCTTTGTTTGCGCTCTGTTTAATCACATTTCTTTAGTAAATTTCAGGAACCTTAGTCTATTTAAAGAAAAAGAGAAATTTTTTGTACACTTATTTTTACTTTCAAATACACCTTTCGTAATAGGATGTGTTGCGAATATGTCTTCCTTTTATTATTTGTCGCGAAAGTGTTGCAAAACACGTTTTACTCAAAACTGTATGTATAATATATATATATATATATATGTATATATATATATATATATATATGTCTTATAATATATACTTATAAATTATACTTATACTTATAATATATATATATATATATATATATATATATATATATATATATATATATATATATATATATATTATACATATAGTTTTGAGTAAAACGTGTTTTGCAACACTTTCGCGACAAATAATAAAAGGAAGACATATTCGCAACACATCCTATTACGAAAGGTGTATTTGAAAGTAAAAATAAGTGTACAAAAAATTTCTCTTTTTCTTTAAATAGACTAAGGTTCCTGAAATTTACTAAAGAAATGTGATTAAACAGAGCGCAAACAAAGAAAAGTTTAATTTGAAAATGTAGACACCTTTAAATATTTGCATTTCCCACTTCAGTTCGTTCACCACATATCGAGTTAACATGCAAGAATGAAATGTTTTCTTCTATTTACTGAGAAATGCTGTTCTACTTGTAAGTACAGGTATGCTCGACATAAGACAGCACTGCATTCATGAATACAAGATTAGAGATGTCACGTACATACTGTAAATAGGACAATTAGAAAACATATTTCTACAAAATTATAGTAAATGCAAATCTAATAATAAGTACAAATAAATTAAACAAACTTATTATATGTTAAATAGAAACTAATTTAAAGAAACAAAAGAATCTATTTTTTTTTAATAAAATATGAAATATTATTTATTGACGAATTTTAAAAGTAATACCTTTTTTACAGTTAATCTCCACTCACCACACTTATAGCCGCATTTTAATTCACTACCCTAACTGTTATCTAAACCATATCGTATGACGTATTATTTTAAAATATTTTTTACAAAAAATGACAACGATTTTAATTTTAATGTTATCACAACCTTTTTCCCCAGGCCTTTCATTAAATCTTCTTAGTCATCGCTTGTTTCTAATGTGATTGGTTGTACCTAACTCAGTCGTAAAAACTGCGCTTCGTACTGCCGATCTCTTAGGAAGGCGCTGCCTTACTTTTCAACCACCGTAACAAAAATCACTAGCCGTCAATCAACATCATGAGTTCGGCATCATGTAGTGAACTACACTGCCCAACGTTTTTTTACACGTTTTTTATCCATCCCAGATAAAAATTCAAGCAAGTGGCTGTATCGTTTCGTAATTAAATTATGTAATTACTTTTACAAATTCATGAATTTCTTTCACCCAAATAATTATTGGTTAATTACCTGTGTACATATATGTTTTGTTAATTAATTTTAATCCATCTGAAAGCTTTAATTCTTTCATATATTTATTAAATAAAACTTATAGGCCAACGTTGTTGTTTTTTTCTAATTTACCTCCAACAGGTAACAATTTGATACTCCCATGTAGTGTAAAATAAAACGAACAATACACATACAATCTCTTTTACCCGTAAATGTCGATAAATCATTTATTATTTATTGTTCTCTGCAAATTTAAGCCAGTTTTTTCTATTTCTTGCAAAATTCTCGCTGTTTGCCATGATGTTCCCCGATCCTTTGAGATTTCTGCCACACCATTATTCCACGTCTTTTTAGGATATCCTGTACGAGTTTTACCAAATATCCCCTTTATCCTTTACCAGACAAATACATCTTTGCCCCACAAAATTAATTAGCAATCACTTCTCTTTTAATATTGGTTGTATTGACGAAAATGACGTTATGTGCAGTGCCTCTAAACTAAAACTCGACATGACTACCGGTGATGATGGTGTCCCAAGTTTCTTGATGCCATTATGCGTCTGTGCTGTCGTATCCACTATGTGTTCTGTCTGTTTAGATTGATGTCCCAGACATCGACGTTCCCACAGGCTTGGAAAATTAGTAAACTTGTGTCAGTGTTTAAAAAAGGTGACAAGTCAAATATTGCGAACCACAGACCAATAAGTATCGTATCCAATTTTAGCAAAGTATTCGAATGCATACTTTATTGCAGAATATATAACAGTGTACGCCCATTCCTATATGTCAATCAGCATGGTTTCATCTCTGGAAGGTCCACGGTTACAAACTTAACGGAGATCGAGCAATACCTCTCTAATACTATTGATCAACGCAAACAGGTCGATGTCATCTATACAGACTTTTCAAGGGCATTCAATTATATTGATCATAATATACTTCTGGCCAAATTGGATCAAATTGACTTTTGCGATAACTGTAACAGTTACCGCAGACCTGAAGATTTCAAATGTGATTTTGCCGAAACGTCGTCCAGAAACCAGCACCGAGTCTTTACGAAGCCCAAACAGTGGAAACGCAGAAGAAAATCTGGAATCCAGTTACAACATATATATATATATATATATATATATATATATAATATTTTCGTGACCTTGGTATGATATGGTAAACTTAATAAGTCGGCGATTAAAGGTCTGGTTTATTACTTCAAAGTATATATATTTAAAACAACCCTGTTGTTTTAAATATATATACTTTGAAGTAATAAACCAGACCTAAAGGTCTGGTTTATTACTTTAATTAATTAATTAAAATTAAAATCGCCGACTTATTAAGTTTACTATATATATATATATATATATATATATATATATATATATATATATAAAACAAGTCTTCATTTGAAAAGTAAATCTAGGTTACTTTGAAATTTTGATAGAATAAGACGCAAATGTATTAGTATGTGTTTGTTGTTCCGTAAACGTAAATCCAAATGACATTTGATAATGTCAATCACAAATATCACTTAGTGCATAAAATAATCGTGCATCGATTCTGGTTTAAATAAATTTCTTCTCAGTTTTAAAATGGCTTTCACTTTAGAACATAAATTTTTTTAGTCCAGGCTTATTTTCGAAATGGTAATAAAATTGATGGTTTATGAGTTTATTCAGTTCAAGATTGCATGGTAAAATTTCAAGTTGAGTTTCCACATTTTGTAATATATTATATACAATTTAAGAATACTCTGGATGGAACTTTAAAACTTTTTTCTGAAACTGGTAGTCTCTTAAGAAAATCAGGCAGCAGAGCAGTTAAGAAACGCACACCTCAAGTTGTCAATCGTGTTGAAGAAATAATGGAAAATTAACCACAAACATCTGTTCGACATTTGAGTCAACAAATAAACCTTTCGGTTGGTACAACTCACAAGTTATTAAAAAAAAGATATGCAACCTAATCCATACCGTGTCACATCAGCACAAGAATTGTTAGAAATTGATTACTCACGTAGACTACAGTTTTGTAATGGGTTTGTAAATATGAACAATAATAGAGAACTTTCGCAAAGAGTCATCTTTACTGATAAAGCATGGTTTTATAAAACGGGATACCTAAATTCACAAAATACAAGAATTTGGAGTAGTGAAAATCCACATGTAATTAATGAAGAATCGCTTCATCCAGAGAAAATTGGTGTTTGGGCAGCGATAAGCCAAGGGCGAATCATTGGACCAATATTTTTTCAGGGAACGTTAACTGCTCAAAGGTACCGTACGGAAATTTTACAACCATTTGTCAATCAGTTGCATGATGATGAACTTCAAAATGCATATTTCCAACAAGACAGAGCACCTTGTCACTGTACTACAGAATCTTTGGATTATTTAAGAGAATTTTTTGATGAGCGTATAATTAGTCGAAATACTGAATACCTGGCCTCCATGCTCATGCGATTTAACACCTTGCGACTTCCTTTTGTGGCCTTATCTAAAAAATAACATATTTCGAACACCTATATTGAATTTGAATGATATGTTACAGAGAATCGAACAGAAATGCATGAAAATTAATAACAATCCAGTAATTTTGCAGAATATCATCAGAAATTTTGAACGGAGGATTTTAAAGTGCATTGATCTTGACGGACAACATTTTCAACATTTGTTATAGTTTTCAATAAATACCTATTATTTGTTATTTATTTGTATGTATGAAACTGTCAAAATATACGACTTCGTAGGTTAAGTAGTAAATTTTAATTTACGACATACTTCCAAATGTTCTCAGTAAATCACATGCTACTAGATTGACTTTTCAAATGAACACTTGTTATATGATCTAATGGATGACCATGGTTGTGAATGCCAGGGGTATGCCGTTGATTTGAAGATTTTCACTATTATCAGCAACCACGACGGCTGTATTAAACTTCAATTTGCTGGATGTTCTTGTTTCTTGTTTTTTGTTTCTATTACTTTTGTTCACATTACAGACTTTTGTTTTGTTGTTATTGTCACATATCCTTTATATTTTTCATTTTTTTTTTTATATTTAGAGAAAGTTATTATTTATCATACCTTTTTTGTAACTAATAGTACTTTTTATGTATGTTTAGGATTTATAATTTTACTTCATATTTTATCCTGTAAATAGAATATTCTGTTGGGTAAATAAATAAATAAACAATAGTTGGAGTTCTTCAATAGGGACATAACAATTTTGTATTTAAATAAAACATAAAATAATTGAGATATCGGGATGAAATATTATAGGTGTAATACACATGTTAAATTTAAGTATGGAATTCGATATCGTTCTTCCACACATGTCCGCCAGAACATTGGCAATTTCACGTTCGATATTGTTCCTGAACTCCTCCAACGTTGATAGCTTGTTGGCATAAACTAACGACTTAACGTGACCCCATAAAATGAAATCCAACGGTGTTAAATCAAATGAGGGAGGTGGCCATTCGACCGGACCATTTATCGAGATTACACGATTATCGAACTTCCACTTCAATAGATCAACTGTTTGACCAGCTGTGTGGCGTGTGGCATCATCTTGTTGGAACCACATATCACCAATATCAATTCTGGCCAAAAATAGTCTTCCAACATGGCTCAATAGTGAACTCCATTGACTAAATTTTCACCGACAAAAAATACAATCGAATCACACCTCCGGCATAAAATCCACACCACACAGTCAGTTTTTCTGGATGCAATGAAGTCTCTTGAAGCACATGTGGCTTAACTGCTGTCCAATAATGCATATTTTGCTTATTAACAAATTTATTAAGAAAAGAATGAACTTCATCACGAAGATTATTTTTCGATTAAATTCAGGATTTTCTTCAAACTTTTGCAGAGCCCAATCGGAGAAGTTTTGTTGCTTCAAATTATTAAGAGGTTTCACTTCTTGACTTAAGTTCATCTCATAAGCGTGTAATCCAAGATATTTACGCAAATTTCGCCACAATGTGGACTGAGAAATCCCCAATTCCAGTTTCCAATTTCCATTTTGAACTGAAGCACTTACGGCTGCGATATTTTCGGTACTTCGACCGATGCGTTGTCTCACTAGCACAGACGCATTCAATAGTAAATACGTTGACTCGAATTTATCCACTATAGCACGCACAACCTGTCTGGTGGGATGATTATTACGACCGAAAATTGAAGGAAGCGCTTTTAAAGTTGCAACCACTGAGAAATTAACACTTTTCGTCCCTCCTTTTCCATGAACTATGGTTTCGAAAATTACTTCTATGTGGGTTCTTGGAATAGTGTTTGATCACTGCTTAAACTTCACTCTTCACGTGGAAAACATGTGCGTGGTAAAACATTAGGTTTTATCGTACGATCTACAAAATTTTTCAAGAGAATTTCGCTACTAATTTTTAATAATTTCCAAACGTTGTGAACTTCACTCTGATAAAAATGTAAAACTTGAACGACGTTTTGACATTGATAGATCATAAAAAAATTTAAGAGTGCGTTTATATTTAAATACAAAATTGTTATGTCCCTGTTGAAGAACCCAATATTGACAATAGTTTTGCGAGTTTCATAAAATATGTATAAAATGAATGTAAGGACGAATGTATTAATGTAATATAATCCAATTCCCTTATTTAATTTCAATAAATTTAATAAATTCTTAACAATAGCTGATATATAAGTTTTACATAAAATCGCTGAAATAATAAATTAAAATACTTTTCTATTTTCAGACTGTCAGACTGCCAACAGTTCTCGCATACTAAAAGTATTTAATGCAAAAGTTACAGTAATAGTAAAATGTTATAGCACTAGAAAACAAAATTATAAAACCCAGATAAACAAAATACTACCATTTTATCAATGTTCATAACTTTGTGGCCCGATAAAATATATTTTAAATATTGTATATTTCAGACATTTTACATTTAAGCTTTCATTGTATAATCCGTAATATACATGTCCGATGTATTATACCGTTTCTGTAAGCTATTTTCGTTGCTTTTCTCTCCCACCTTGTGAAAAAACATTGAGGTCGAAGACAAAATGGTGGTACTTTAAAAGGGCTGTAAAAGCAGGAAATAAATGTTCGTACATTAAATAGCGGTTAAGTTTGAAAAATTCATCTCGCATTTGTCTCTCAGTTGGAAAATGAATTCAGCGCTGAATTTTATGGTGGAAACTGTAAAAGAAATATAAGATTATTGAAAATTTTTTCATTTCAAAGTTATATATGTTGGTATACGTACAATAAATTACAAACGTAATATCTCGTTCTACGAATGAATTTACATCAAAACCAACTCGTTCTCACAGAAAATACATTTATATTTAGAACAGTTAGAAAAAGTTGTGGAAGAAAAATTAAAAGGAATTAACACATATATTAAAATTAATAACACGGTATCCGCCAGAATAAACAGTACCAAAAATAAAAATTATATTTACTTTTTTTTATTTTTGTTAAATTTAAACGTTTAAAATGTTCACCATTACGACATAAACAAGTTTCATATCGATTTTATAAGTCACTAAACATATTTATAGAAAGTGGTGCCGGAAAAATGTTTGTATTCTATCTCGTAGTTCTGCAATATTCTCCTCGAATCTTCTGAGCGAAACATTTTTTTTTCATCATACCCCAAATCTATGCATCAGGTAGCGACAGATCTGGTGAATGAGAAGAATATTCGAAGTCTGTTCTCCGGAAAGTTCTATCATTAAAATACTGACGGAGTAAGTTTAAGGTGCGCGCAGCTCTATGACTCGTTACATCATCTTGTTGAAACCATTGTGTGCGCACCAATAGATTTCGTGCACGGCAAAAATTCTGTAAATCTCTCACGAAAGGTACAATAATGTTCTCTCTGTAACGGTATTGGTTGACAGTAAGTGGATTCTGGTTATCGTCTTCAACGAAATATGGACCAATTATCCCATGACCAGAAACCGCGCTCCAAATGATAAATCGGACACTGGGGAGTGATTTCTCTATAATAACATCAAGACGTTCAAATCCAAGGAATCGAGTTGTTTCTAGGTTAATGTAACTGTTAAGATGAACGTGACTCTAGTCTGAAAACCATATGCTTTTCAAGAATTCGGGATCCTCCTAAATTAACCTCAATATACGACCACAGTAAATTTCCCTTGCACGTTTGTCCGCAGTATTTAGTCGCTGTCCAACTTGAATACGGTATGGATAACCACCAATTCATTCGAACAGTCGACGTATAGATGTTTCACATAATGTTGAGTCACATGCAGTTCTTATAAGGCTTCTTTGCGGTAAATGCACAACTTTGTCAAAAACACGTCCCTCGTTTTCGTTGGTACACCCTGCTTTTCGACGACCTGAAGAACCTTTTCGTTGACACAATACACTACCCAGTACGACGAAATTTCTCATCAACCGCTAATATCACACTTTTACTAGGAGCTATTTTATTAAACTGTTGTCGATATTTTACTGACACCTTGGACCTTCATTGCGACTATTTCCGTATGAGCGCAAATAACGTTCTACCAAGAACACTTTTTCTGCCGTCGTTAGAACCATTTTAAATTCAAATTCAATTGCAGCGTAACATTGATATATCAACTAATAAGAATTAAGTCAGTAATGAGAAACGCATAAATACCAAGTAACGCCATAGCACTCTTAAGTTTTGGTACTGTTTATTCTGGCGGATACTGTAGTTAGTCAAAAAAACATCAAAATTGGCGACGGAGAAAGTAATGGATTCAGAAAAACGAAAAAGATAATAATAATAATCATATCGTTTACAGGTCATACCCAATTAGAGGACAAAAATAAACAAATGCAGAACGCCTACAAAATAATAATAATAATAATAATAATAATAATAATAAACCCGCACAGGGTAGCCTAGAGCTAGGTTACTGAGGACTAGCGACCCCACGGTTTCCTGAGCTAATCGTTGGGTTGGGATAGAAGCCCCAATCAGGTACACTTGCTTCAAACACTGATTAATAAGCAAGGACTGAAACAGCGAATTGTTCATGAAACACAAATATGGCATGCTTCAGTAGAAACAATAGACTCAGGCGAGGATGTTGTTGAGATACATTCATTTCAACCCACTTCGTCAACATAACAACTAAAGCGCCGGACCCTCTGGGCCGTGAAAATGAAGCCCCCATACATGGTGGGAGGTGTTATTATTTGCTTACTAAGAATGAAGCATGCCATATGGAAGAGAGCTGCATAGTTATGTTACGGGAAAATACTTGGAAATAAGAAACAATAAACAACAATAATAATATTATGATACTTATGCCAGCCATCTTGTTCTCACGAACCGATGGGTTAACACACTGGCAACCAAGGACAAATTGAATGTTCTTGTGAGTGGAGGAAATAATAATAATAATAATAATAACAATAACTCAAAATGCAAGTTTATATAGTACGTGTAGCATAAGCGAAAAAAAATGTACGAACCTGGAGACAAGTACATCTTCAACGCCGGCTCTCAGTAAATATGTCGACGTATATTGCCTTTGCATTTTTCATCATGTGATTTCCAAAAGATGTTTGTATCTGGAACGCGATGTGCAAATGCGGAACATTGACGAAAAGTAATGCGTGAAACTTGCAAGAAAGCAGGTCCGAACAGTTGATCCGACCACTGATTAATTTATATAAAAAACTTGCGCGATGTAGCTTCCTCCCATCAGACTATGACTGAACATTATTCTGCTCCAGCAAAAAAGAATAGCCAATTCCACGATCCGGATAAAAGCCAGATGTTTCGAAACTTAGGAATTTTAAAAGCCAACGTTGAATTCTCCCTACAGCAACATTTTGGGCATCGTAGAAGGGATACCAAATAACAGATACGTAGTTAAGCTTACTCACAACTAACACAAAATATAACGTTTTGAGAAGATTGACGTTATTGCAAAATTTGGTAGATCGTACGATAAAACCTAATGTTTTACTACGCACATGTTTTGGACGTAAAGATAGAAGTTTAAGCAGTGATCGAACACTATTCCAAGATCCCACATAGAAGTAATTTTCGAAACCATAGTTCATGGAATCGGAGGGACGGACAAGTGTTAATTTCTTAGTAAATGACATGACAAAACATTTATATGTGTTGAACGACAAGTAGTTGGCTCTAGACCAATTAATAATAAAATTAATACTTTCTTGCAAACGTTTGACATCAGCATCACTTAACACTACATTGAAAATTTTAATATCGTCAGCATAACCCAAGACATTAGAAGGCGAACTTGCAAGTAAATGATTTATAAACAGTAAGAATAATAAAGGCCCTAGATGGGAGCCATGGGGAACCTCAGAAGTATATATAAAAACATTAGATAAGTAATTATTACAAAAAACCTAACTGTTTAAATACGACTTCATAAGTCTAAGAAGACAAGCAGAAAACACACAAGAAGAAAGCTTATTTAGAAGTATGTATTACATGATCGATAGTATCAAATGCACGGGAGTTGTCAAAATAAATGCAATTAACATAAACTTAACAATCAATAGTATCACTAACATATTGTGTGAAAACTGCTATAGGTTAGTTAAAGTAGAAGTCATGTTGCCGCGGAGAAATATAAAACTGGATATTCCGAAATATACAATTGTTTAAATACTGTTCATATATTTTGGCGAAATTGGAAAGAATAGTAATTGGATGACAGTTTAATATATTGGTTTTGTCGCTCTTCTTAAAAGCAGGAACAATTTTAGCTCGCTTCCACAATCTAAGAAAGGCAGATGATGATGTAAGTATTAGTAATCTTTTGTAAAGGAACAGCAAAGATATTTCAAGCATCATTCACAAGAATGCTAGGTATTAAATCGTCGTCTGATGTATATCTATTCGGGAAAGAAATCATAATATCTTTCAACTCAGAATCAGATATTGGAGGTATCCAAAAAGACCAGAGCTCCATAATAAATACGCTAGATGTATATGTATTTACAGGAGTGGTATATACGCTACAGAAAAATTGAGCAAAAGAATCAACAATATCTTCACGTTTATCGCGCCATAATTTCAACATTCTCAGAAGCAACGTCTCAAAGACCTTCGACAAGGCAGGCAACGCATTATTTCCTTGCCTAGTTTTGGTATAGGTATGATTTCTGGCCATTTTCAGTGTAGAGGAAAGTATAGCATTGAAAATCATAGTAATGTTTCTTATAACATGATGAGGCAGCTCTTGCAGTCTTTTTCCAGATACTAGGTAGAAGCTAGTAAATTTGAAGAAACTTAGTACTTTTATGGAGTTATATATATATATATATATATATATATATATATATATATATATCCCTTTTCTTGAGAGGGTTCATTTGAAATGGAATTTCTAATTACGTATAGATAAATTTTTCGTTTCTCTTGGAAGTGGTTTAAATGTATAGTTATCAGTTTACCAGGGTCCCAAGATGTTATTCTAACGAAATTATTCACAGACAGTTAAAAATTTCATTGAATGCCAAATACGAAAGACACTGGAAGCCGTGTGTCAGACTTGCTGTCAGAGCGAAAAGTGAAGCGTCTAAAAAATTGTGATTGAACATAATACTTTATTAATAATCTATCTTATCATAAATACTTAATGGGAGTGAGTCGGTAGACCAGCCCCTCTATGTTTTATAATATTGTAAAGAAGTTGTCTTTTATAGTTTGTTTAAATAAAACAAACGGTAATTAAAAACACACTATATTAATAATAAAAATAGAGCAAAAAACACTTAAAAACTAATAACAACAATAGCAGTATTTATATTCACAATATTTATTTCATATTTATAACTATATTCTAACACTACGGTAGTTGCTTGAATGTCCTCTTCCTCTTTGTCGAGCGACACTTATAGTATATCAGTTTTCTCGAATTTTCTGTTCGGGAATGTTCTTGGACGTACACGTCTGTTGACATCATCCATTGCGGCCACCCAATTCGCATTACTATATATTTTAGGCTAGATTGTAATATTACTTTTACAGTTCAATAAAAGAAATTAAGAAAAAAAGAAGGTGTTATTCAACTTAAGAAAAATAATTTCTAATCTATACTCACTTCTGTTTCCTAGAAAAAAATTAATCCCGAAAAAGCATTTTCGACTACTACAATAATAATTATTACTATTACCATTTAGAATTTCATAGCACGCAAATACATCATAGCATTAATAACATACAAACAGTCTATATAATACAAATGAATTTCTATTTTACTTTCGCAAATCACAAATTATGGGATTGCAATATTTGTCACATCTTTAAATTTTCTCTGGATTTATTTACAACACAAGGGGCGTACAAACTCTAACATGCTGGAGAACTTGTAGGTACCTTCTACATGCATTATATAGGACGATAAAACACGAGCTTTTCGTAACCAGTAGCGCTAATGCTGAATAATTTATAGTGATGTGCTAAAAGTTCTCGCCCTGCACGCATGCCCATCTTCTGTAAATTTTCCTCAAGTGTTGCTATTGTCGTATAAGTTAGTGGGCTTCCGGAAACCGTTATACTATTGGATTACCGTGTCAACCTAGAATGATAAAGAGAGCGTCTTAATATAGAAATCCAACAACGACCAGTTTGCCTCTCGACGAAAGAAAAATATCTTTATAAGGTAGTGTGTAACGTTCAAAATCGACAAAATGTGATGACAAATCGACGTAATAATTGAATAGGTTATGAATTCTATAAATAAAAAATAAGATATTAGAAAACATTTAATTATTTAGAGTTATAGGACATGGACATATAATTAGTACACCCCTTTGTAACTAAATAATACTTTATATTTGTTTCTCCTATTTATTTAAAATAATAAATGCTGTTGAATTGTTTTTCTTATTTGTGAAAATGTTGCGAACTTCTAATCCGATTCTTTTTAAAAACAATACCCTGAAAAGGAAGAATAAAAACATTTTTTTGATATTAATTATTAAATGAAATAAATTAAAATAATAATTCTTTTTTAAACTAAAATATACAAATTCTAAAAATGGTTTTACTTAAAATATCCGACAATGTTTTTTTTACTATCAGTGCAAATTTTAATTTCTAACCACAGCTTTCAATGCATTTTAAGAAAGTCTTCTTTTTTTGAAATAATTTTCTATATATATATGGCTTTTTCAAATGAATGTAAAGTAAGTCCTCTTAGTCCTTTCTGAGATGTGTTTTATATTTAAAAACTCTTATTCTTTCATTGATTTAAGTTTTCTTAGTGCTTTCTTTAGTTAATGTTTTATATTTTAAAACTTGTTATTTCGATTTTTAATGTTTTTCTAACCAAATGAAAATTTTCCTAAGATGTATTATACTTATTCTATCCTTATTTTATATGTCCAGTTCTATGTGCCTTTCTTATTTTTAACGTTTGTATTTCTCTAACCCTCAGCCCGTATCTTTCTTCTCTGACTAATTGACTAGCTTCTTCTGTCTTTCATTCAACATTGCATCACGATCTGCGATTTGAATGTAACCCCAAATTTAAAAAACATTTATTTATTGAAAAAATCGGGAATATTTAAATGTTGATTATGAAATTTTGCTACTATTATAATAAATAAATATCCTTTTATGTTTTGGTACGTATTGCATGATCTTAAGCTCTAGATTTTAATATTTTTAAATTAAATCGTAAAGAAATAGTAACCCATATGTTTTTCTAACACGATATCTTTTGTTGTAATGAATGAAAACTCTATATATAATAAACATTAGATTTGTTATATCGATGCTCTTACATAGTGCAATTAAAATTATTCATTACTGTTTCAGTTCTATCTTATTTTCAATTTGTCTCGTTTAGAAAGATACATAGCAATAGGCATCGCGAAGTTTGACATTTTAACCATATATGTACTCAGAATGTTTTGTCATACGGACGTTATTTATGTTGTTTACAATGTCAGTCAAAAAATGGAATGCGGTTGTTGCGCCAGAAAACATAGATTACTGTGCGCGAACTGAAAATGCAAGATGCAAATGCAAATGCGTTATGTGACATACCGTGAGATAGAAGCATCGCTAGACATTAGTGCGACAAGCATACATAAGATATTGAATATTTAGCAATGGAAAAGATTTGTTCGCGCTGAATACGGCATAATTAAACAATCGCTCAAAAAGAAACTGGTGTCGATTGATGCAAAGAAAAAAGAAATCTTGGTGCATCAAAACCCGAGTACATTTATAGTGACGAATCTTGGATCCATGCGTATGAGCACTGAAGCAAACAGCATCGACGGCGTGGGTGTTCCAAGATGAGCAAAACTCAACAAAAGTTACTCGCACAAGAAGCACTTCGAAACAAATGGTTGCCTGTTTTTTGGAGGGAGAGGGGGAAAATGGACATATATCTACAGTGCTACTAACGTATGGTCCCTAAGTTTTCGGAAAAATTTTGGATGTTAATAATTTTCCCAAAACTGTTTTACTTTATAAACTATATATTGCAACAATTAACAATAAATACTTAATCTTCAAATTATTGATAGTAGGCCATTATTTTCGCTGATCCTCAGTTTTCTTCTGAATTGTCACATCATCTTCTGGACAACAGCAGGTTAATTTCTAGGATTTTTTGAAAAATTCGACGTGGTAATTGGTATTTACATCCATTTTCATAAACTTTTCTGTCAATTTTGACCAAAATTTCTCTATTGGCCGAGCCTGAAGTACATTAGGAGGATCGTCTAATTTAGGAACAAAGTTTGTTGTTTACGTTATACAAGTCTCTGTAACTCTAGCAACATGGCATGAAGCTAGATCAAACCAAAGCATGATATTGTCATGATGTATATTTATAAACTGTAGCAGCTTGGAAAGGCATCTTTGAATGTAAAGTTGTGCAGTTAAGGCTTTTCCTCGAACACGACCAATGTACGGCTGCAAGATAAATCCGGCGTCAGAACTTTCACACCACACTAAAATTTTGTCCCCAAATTTGGATTTACCTTTGAATTTGACATTGTCTGGTGTAGTTTCTATGTAGTCGGCATAAAAGCCGTCGTTTCTCTTCATCTCTGAATGAAATAAAATGAAATATTTCTCACAATCCATTACAATCAGTTTATCTACAAAATGGAAAGCAGGTGCTTCCTTCGTTTTGAAAACACCACGTTATTTCGAGATTGTTCGAAAAACAGTGGTCTTTGAAACGCCGAATCTTCGACCTATATTTTAGCTATAAAACTCCAACTCTGTCCTTAACGGCTACAAGCATTCCTTGTTCGCTCAGTTGTCTCAAAATTCTTGGTCGACCACTTTTGGATAAATTGACTCTAGGTATTCCCTGTTCACATTCCTTTATGTTTTGATAAATTGTTAATAAAGAAATATCATGTTCACGATAAATGGCAAAACATCACTCTTGGGCATCCGCCCAACTATATTGTAAATTCCTTTACGAATATCTAGCTTATAACACATTTTGCTGAACCAGATCACAAAAACTAAACTGTCATAATTAAAGCAAGTTAATTGTGACATATTACTTCCAGCAACAACTTAGATAAACGTCAATTAGTACAAGTACAAATCATCTAAATTTTTTCCGATAACTTTGGGACCATACGTTAAAACGGTCAGTTCTGAATTGCACACAACCATCTGCTTGGCAGAAATCTTTGAAGAAATAAGAAAAATTAATCAGTGATGCAGGATCTAGGCTGATAGCCTAGTGGTAGCGCACTGGCTTATTATGCCGACAGTCCCTGGCTCATATCGGAGACGGAGCTAACCAAGTTAGTTTTCGTGATTTTCCTTCTCGTTTAAGGCGAATGCTGACAGCTAAACACCTTAAGTCGCTCCACAGGCGCCAGCGTAATAATAACAAATGGCCTGCCAATGGCCTGCCAATGCCCTTTGTAATTAGCATCAAGCTGTTGGAGAATGCTAAGATGTGAATTATTGTTATTATTATTTGACAATGGTTTCTTTTTGTTCCCATACGTAAAGACTAAATTACGTGGTCAACAATTTTGGACGTCAGAAGAAGCGGTTGGTGCGTTCAAAATGCATGTTTTGTTCAATAGGAATGGAAAAAGTTATTCCAGATACATGAATACTAACTCTGCTAACTAAAAATTGAGTTCGCTAGTACATATTTTTCTCTTATTAATATTTAATTTATATTAGTATTTAGATATCTACAATGTCAAACATGCTTAAAATATTTAAATTTTGTAATATAAAGGTTTCAGTACCTTATACATAGCTTGTTTTATGATACAGCTTCCACCGCTGTTTAATTTTAAAGTCGTGCCAGAAACGTAATATTTAATAGGTGAATGTACATATGGGCGACATGAAAAATACATGCTGTTTACGCATATTATTTTATCTTTATTGGCGTCTACTGATTCGTTGTGTGCACAAAGCTTTTACATGGATGTTTGTATGGGGGACATTCATCAGCGTAAAGTATGTGCAAATAGCGCGGAAGATGAAATGTCGGCAAAAGAGAGGTTCGTAATATCTGTTGTAAAGGCCAAAATTTATGTAAGCATTAATCATTGTTGCGAAACATATATGGCAGTCATATATATGATGATACCTTCCATGCATCACATAATTACAGGAACTACATAATAACACCGCGTAACACGCCAACACATTTACTGTACAAATGCTGATTTAAATAAAATAGAAAATATAACAAAAAGTACAAATAGATTTTACCATTTTATGAAATTGTAAAACGTTCTCGCATTAGATCATACTTCTAATACCAAACGTAACCCACGTATTGGGGACATGTCAGTAAAAAGATAAAAACAAATAACACCTCGTGATATCTTACGAATACGTGGTTTTATAAAATGAAGAAATTTATCTTAAAAAGCAGTAGTGCGAAATTCTTGTAGGTAATAAATATGTTACTATTTCTTTAATAATCCCAATAACTTTTGAACCGTAGAATTATCTGACGGCATTACTACTGGAATTAAAGATTGAGGGAGGGAAGACACTATGCAACATACTGCGATAACCCAATTAAGCAATGCAGTGTACCGTTTATCTAAGTCAAGGCGCGGGCTCGTGTTTAATGCATGTTATATCCAAACATGACCTCGCCCGACATAACGTACATACACAAGCATTCGCAAGGTACGTTACACACTTTCAACACTATTGTTTATTTAGAGTAAGGACATATAGTCGAAAAGCAGATCACTCTAACATATATAAGACATCCCATCCGGAGTCTTATCAGAGTCAAGACAGAGTCAGTACAGAGTCAATAGAGACACAGTTAGAGTCTCTTTTCGACTATCGTCTACATTGTTAATTATGTAATTACCATCTTGTTAAATAGTTATAAGTGTTGGTTTATTAAACTATGTTAAACCTAACATACTTGTGTATTATTTAACGCTACAACGATATCTGCGTGAAGACTCTCACCGATGTGGCCCTCAGGACCAGGCTCACATCACAATACTTTTGAAATCTGTTAAATCAAGGCTATTTTCATATGAAAGAGGATCAGTTACTAGAGTAGCAACTGTTTGAGAACCTCGATTTAAAGAGAACGTTTTCGTAGTGCTGAAAATGCTATCGGGGCTACTTCTTTTCTAGAACAAGAAATGTTTAATATTATGAAGAAAATAGATCCTGAAAATAAAGAACGAATGCCTGTAATCGAAACAGACATTAGTTCACATCAAAAGTCACTTTCATTATTTCGATTTTTGCAAGAAAGAATAAAATAGATAATAAAATCAATTACAGCTGTTGTAATAATAACATGCCAATATCTCGAAAGGCCAAATTCAAATCAGAATGTAGATCCTCTTTATTTTGGAAGGTGAGTTTAGAAAAAGGGTAATTGCACTGTTAAAGATATGAATGTTTAAGTTTTCAAAGGGAAATTATTTAGATTGTCATACAAAATGTACTTGAAACTCTTTAAATCTATTACAGAACTGTTTGTTTGCTTTATCAGTAAAAATTATTTTATTTAAAATTTATTCGTCTTCATTTAGTATATCACAAAAATCAGTTCGTTTTACTTTATCTTCCACGAAAAGCTCTTGCTGGTTTGATATCTTGTATGGCTTATATTTGAAGTCTTTCAGGGTTTTGAACACCGAACTATACGATACTCCAAAATGCCTGGCCACATTTAAAAGCGATCCTACAGACAGTTTTTCTACATAACACAGGATATACAAAAATGTTTTAAATATGTCTATACGTTATATGCACGTATAAAGCTTTTGTTTCATTATGAAACAGACATGTAAATAAATTTACATATCTGTAACTGTATACTTTGACAATACCTCGTATTTTCGGCATTTACTTCGGCTTAAGACATATGTTTCTGCCATTTATAGGCGTCGTCAGCTAAGCTAATGAAGCAATGTATACAAATGATACAAATCTTTATAAATAAAATCTGTATCTGTATATGACATTAAGCCGAACCGCTCATTAGATATAGCAAGTTTCATTCTATACGGTGGCACTTATTTACGAGTGACATCTTACGGACGAAAGAGACTATACCAAAGAAAGCGATCTTAAAACATTTTTGTGTATCTACCGCCACCTGGCTCGTTTTAGAAGGACTACCCGTATTCCTTTCGGTTCGTATGAGCATAGCTTGTCAATCGAAAGATCGCTTTCCTTGGTATAGTCTCTTTCGTCCGTAAGATGTCACTCGTAAATAAGTGCCACCTTATAGAATGAAACTTGCTATATCTAATGAGCGGTTCGGCTTAATGTCATATACAGATACAGATTTTATTTATAAAGATTTGTATCATTTGTATACATTGCTTCATTAGCTTAGCTGACGACGCCTATAAATGGCAGAAACATATGTCTTAAGTAGAAGTAAATGCCGAAAATACGAGGTATTGTCCAAGTGTACAGTTACAGATATGTAAATTTATTTACATGTCTGTTTCATAATGAAACAAAAGCTTTATACGTGCATATAACGTATAGACATATTTAAAATATTTTTGTATATCTACCGCCACCTGGCTCGTTTTAGAAGGACTACCCGTATTCCTTTCGGTTCGTATGAGCATAGCTTGTCAATCGAAAGATCGCTTTCTTTGGTATAGTCTCTTTCGTCCGTAAGATGTCACTCGTAAATAAGTGCCACCTTATAGAATCAAACTTGCTATATCTAATGAGCGGTTCGGCTTAATGTCATATACAGATACAGATTTTATTTATAAAAATTTGTATCATTTGTATACATTGCTTCATTAGCTTAGCTGACGACGCCTATAAATGGCAGAAACATATGTCTTAAGCAGAAGTAAATGCCGAAAATACGAGGTATTGTCCAAGTATACAGTTACAGATATGTAAATTTATTTACATGTCTGTTTCATAATGAAATAACACAGGATATTCAGTTTCATGTCTTCTGTTAACATGTCATTGGTTTTCTTTCTCTTTTTGTGAGAATTTATAAAACAACCATCGTCTTTGAATTTGTTAAAAATATGTTTAAACTGTTTTAAATAAATTATCTATTTTTCAATAAAATTTATTTAAGATTTAAATATGAATGAAAAATCAGAAATATTTGACAATTGGAAAAATACGTCACTGGTGTATAACTGGTTGCCTACTATGCCATCATACATTTATCCCTATGTGTAAAACTAAAAGAAGAGAAATCAATGCATTATACCTAGGTGTAATGATAAAAAAGAACCCGGTGTACACGAAGTATAGAAGTGAAAAAGTTCCAAGTCCGTCTCCAGGATACCTTGTCCTGACGAACTCCAATAAGAGCGAAATGCATCCATACGTTCCAGGAATAGATGTGACTTTTCACGAGTTTTTGATTAGCCTAACAATCAGGAAAGTCGACGACCAACGTGTTATATTCTGCATACTGATACAAAATTAATTTGTTAAATTGTATAATTAACGCAACATATTAGGCGACATTTGCATGTAGAAATAAGGATATCGTGTGTTGATGAGCTCCAATAAGAGCGAAATACATCCATACGTTCTAGAAATAGATGTGACTTTTCAGGAATTTTTGATTATCCTAACAACCAGGGAAATTGACGTCGCGATGTGTTGCGTTCTGCATACTGGTACAAACTTAGTTTAACAAATTATAGTAATTAACGCAACACATTAGGTGACATTTGCATGTAGAAGTGAGATTTAATAGTCATTAATTCTCATTTGCAGTAAATTCAAAATATTAACTATATATACACAAAGTATATAAATGAAAAAATCATGTCTGTCTCCAGGATACCGTGTGTTGACAAGCTTCAAAAAGAAAGAAATGCATCCACACGTTCCAGAGATCGATATGGCTTTCAACGAATTTTTAATTAGGGAATAAAAATGAATCCATAGGCGAATCAGGCGAGCCACTTGCCCATAAACCTACACTTAAACTGTTTAGAAAAACATTACAGTAAATAATTCTTAGTTGCATTAGGAGTATGTGATGTGCCAAAATCCTGTTGAGTTAATTGTAAGTTATTGAATAATTTACAAATGACTAAGAATAAAGGTTGCCTATCTTTGGGCGTTAATTGTTTTGAAATAATACTGGACCAATAATATAATTCGCTATCTTATCATTGCCACGCAAACACCAACTTTAATTGGATGCAATGGTACTTCACTTAAATTGTGTGGCTCATCTGCCAGTAAGTTCTATAATTCTGTGAATTCACATAAACAGATAGGTTATCGGTTATGCGTCGGAATAGAAAGTAATGTTTTAGTGATCAGTTTTATTATGCAGATAATTATTATATCGCTGACAAAATTGGATTCCCTGTAAAAAATCAGGAAGATGAATTTGATCGGCAATTGAAAATTTATTTGGGTGTAAGAGTAATTGTTTTCTCAGGTTCTTATGAGAGGATTCATAAGAAACTAAAATGGATGTAGGAGACGTTAAAAGAACAGATTAATTGTTAAGTGAAGCCTATCTATTAGTTGGAATATACAGAAATATGACGATTTTATTCAACAATTTGAATCATATTTTTCAAAATATTGGGTATGTCAACAATGGGGCGACCAATAGATTTACCTTAAGCCACATTACCAGTATTTAAAAACCGTTCAATTATTCTAACAGTGTGTCATTTAAAGCAGCAATATTCAATTGAATTAGTTCTTTTAACTACATTTCAATCAATTGATCATAAATCTACTGCTTGGAATATATTTTACCATATAATTACCATTTTATTTTTGCAAGCCGCCTCGAAAAATAGACCATTACAATAAATGCATTTTGCCCGACAGTAAAGACCATTTTGAAAGTAAAAACATCAAATCGGTTTATTTATTTGAAGTATTTTGAAGTGAATTTATTTATTTTATTTATTTAAATGAATTCCAGTTTACAAATCGAATATTTTTTCCGTATTAAAATATTCATATCAGTTATTCCATACTACTTTAATTAAAAAATGTCTTCCATTTATACACACACACACATACACACACACACATACACATATATATTTATATAGATATAATAAACCTTCAAAACGTTCATAAACTTCAGCCTTTTAGCGATATCCTGACCAATTTAATAAGTCAATATAATTGCTCAAACCTAATGCAAAATTGTAAATTCTCTTTTCAAAGGACGCCCGCTCTTTTGATGTTCCGACATTCAATTGACACTTCTGTATACATTGCAGACAGCTGCGGCATTAATTTATTTATACGCCACCTACTCCGGGGAGACGATTCGGTACTGTTTCCCAACGTTATTTATGTTTAATTTATCCATTTGCCTCCGTCAAAATGAATAACGATTTAAAAGTTCGACTCCTTTCCAGCTGTTCTCTGTCCTCCAGGTTTTCCTTCCTACTGCTCTTGCGTCAAATCGAATTTCTTTTCGAAATTGCGCAATTTTTCTCCGCCTGTCCGATCTGCCTGTTATCTGTGTCCAATATAAGTTTCCCCGTACATAAAATTCTCGTTATTATCCCCACAATTCTTGGAGGGTATTTTTAAAGGAAACAGATGCACGTTTAGGGACGCACGAAGCTCCTAAAGGAAAGTCTTTATTAGTTGCCAGAAAGTTGGTTCCAATGTTGGCTAATTTAGTTAATGATTGATAAAGCTAAAGAAATCAATATACTTCATACAGAAGGTTCTGCATTCGACAATTCATTTAAAAGTTGTGTAGTGTAATGCATCTAATGTTTGTATGTAATGTAATTGCAAATATACAGGGTGAGTCGATAGAGGAAAATATTTTGAGAGACGATAATTTATTTAATTTCAGAAAATTATATGAACACAAATCTTTCTCTTGCATATTCTTAACTGTCATACAAATAACCGCATTAAAAATACCAACAATATTAATTGTTGGTCCTCAACCATTCTCACAAATTTCAGTACAATGGAATCAAATACAGAGACCATGGCTACCATAACAATCATTCCAATGATACGAATTGGTAGAGACTGTGGCTATAAATCTGAAACAGACAGAAAGAAGAAAAATCCTTAACCACAATATAAACTAATAAACTCTAAATACGTATTTCGGCAACTAAGTTGCCATCTTCAGTAGAATAATCTGAAAAAGAAAAATAGCATCCTTTGCTAAAGCACAACCGTTGAAGATATACTCGTCACCAAACCGCTAGTGTTTGAATTATACAGTGTGGCCGCCATCCATAGCGCGATGCATGGAACTACTGGTCAACTACTGGTAACTACTGGTCGACTATCATGGGCGTGGCAACTTGAATTGCCACACCGACAGCGGGCGTATTATTAAGTTATACGTATAAATGTATTCGTAGGCAAAGCAAGTGAAAAGCAGTGTAGGAGGTATTGTGTTCCCGATAGAAGTAAATATTTGCAGTTGTTTGAAGCATCAGATAATCACTGATAACATCTCAGTGAAGTAACTCATCACAGCTTCATAAACAACATAAAAAAACAAACATACATAAACAGAACTAGTACTGCGGGGATAATACTATTTTCAAGTAACTGTAGATATCTATTTCCGTTTAAATTACTGTCAATAAAAAAAGGCCCAATTATATGATCCCCAATTATTCCTGCCCATACGTTTAGCTTCTCTGGATACTGCTTTCGCGTTGGTATATTCAAATGTAGATTTTTACGCGACCAGTAACGACAAACTGCGCGGTTATGATGTCCGTGTAGCCGAAATGTTTTTTTATCTGTGAACAATGCGTTATTAAGAAAGAATTCATTTTCGTGATATTTATTTATCATTCTTTTGCAAAATTGCATACGGCGATAATAACCATCGGGAAAAAGTACTTGTGAACTTGTAAATTTGTATGAACGATATTTATTAGTACGTAAAATCTTTTGAGCCGTTGTTTTACAGATACCTAATTCGCGGGCAATTTGTCGAGACGACATAGTGGGATTTACTTCGACTAAAGCACATACTCGAATTTCTATATCACTTATATTCTTATCCGGAACAACTTTATTTTTATTAGTTACTAATGAAAATGTAGTTTTGAATCGATTAACTGTCCTACGAATGGTGCTTGCATTGGGAATTTGACTTTCAGGGTAATTAGCTGCAAATAAAGCTCGAGTTACTTCCGCGGAATTACCACCGTAAAATTGTTTAATCATAAAGAGTTTTTGCTCCGGCGTATAATACTCCATTTTTTAAATGACCGTTACGTACACCAACAACGTGGTTTATTAAATATTGTGAGCGAGTAGTTCCCCTGACGATATAAACATTGCAACTAATACCCATATGCGGGAGCGACAGCTAATGCGCTTGCGCGACTACACCGTATAAATGTGAATTTATAGGACAAATACGAGTGCATCATAGGGATATGCGAAATACTAAGCTCTCTTGTAATCCATTGGAACATTGCGTCTACTTCTTTACCGTTCTAACACACGGACACCTCTGTGTCCATTTTGAAAATTTACGTTAACTGTTACAATAAATTTAAGTTCAGATGTATTTTTTTTAATTTAATTTTAATTTTGTACAAAAATAAAATTTGCGTATTTTTTTCTAAATTTATATCATTTTTTCAAAAAAATTGTCATGCAACATACCAATTGTTTAATATCACTATTTGGTGAATATAAAGATCCACCAAAAACGAGAAAAAAATAATATGGTTGCCATTTAAAGAAAGTGTTGATAACGTCATCACTCGAAAACCAATGACGTCATAGAAAAAAATTGTATGTCAAAAGATGACGTTTTAAAAAAGAATATTTACCTGTCCGAGCGTTTTTCCTAAAAATGGAAAATAATGCGGTTATAAGCTTGGCTCCAAACTTTATGACCACACTGTATACATGTAATATTGACGAGTAAAATTTAGAACCATTTAGTTTTAAAAAAAGCCCTTCTTAAAAATAATGTCAATCGCCTTAAAACACTACACTTCTACAAGATCATAAATAAGATTTTCCTTTTAATCATAATAATAATCTCTAAACTGATGGACGTCTTAAAAAAACTCTTAAAGGCATTCAGTTTAAATACGAGGGCGAATTAATATTTAAGATATCCAATAATGCCATTGTGTGAGTAGTGGGGATAGAAACAAGTTTTAATATACAAACAATAAATTCGTCTGTGTGTCGTCTTAGCATACGAAGTGTCATCTTCCTGTGTACCGTCGTTGAGTAACAGTGTCATTTATCATTCGATTTCTGAGAGGCGTACGAAGCAACGATCCGTGATAGAATTTTTAACGCCGGAAGGTTACGCGCCCATCGAAATTTACAAGCGTTTGATAGCTGTTTATGGAAACGATTATATGGAACATCATCGTCCTTATTCACAACATGTACGAAAATTCAGAAAAGTTCCATCAGCGCAAAAAGTAATGCTCACCATTTTATGGGATGTAAAAGAAGTCATTCATACCGAATATCTACCGAAGGGATGTACGATTAATTCAATAAGATGCTGCAAAACATTACGATAACTATACCTATAAAGAATCGTAACCGTAGAGCTAGGCCGGAAAGAACGAATTTTTTCTTGCGCTACGATAACGCCAAAGTGCATGAAAGCAACAAAACCATGAGGACAGTGACAAATTGAAATTCATAGTTGTTTCACGCCCTCCTGATTGGCACCTTTCTTACCTTCTCACAGTTCTAATTTGGCACCTTCAGATTTCTGGTTGTTCCCAAGATTGAAGGAGGTATTGAGATGTTAATATTTTTCATCGGGCTGCTATTCGCAATTGGATCAACAATAAACAACAAAGTTGTTTTTTCATGGACGGAAGGAAGAAATGAATTCAGCGTCTGGAGAAATGTGTTGCACTAAATGATGATTATGTGGAACAATAATTACATATCTGCATTGATAGTACAATAAATTTACTTAGTTTTAAGACTGGCTTCATTATTTTGTCTTTTCTTTTTTTATATATCACTCCAGCCTAAATAATAATCTAATGGAAATAAATCTCATGAATACACTGAATGCTGTATAATGTTATCTTATTTTAAATAGTTGAGTTTAAAAGCGTGTTTGCGACGTGTGACAACATACGTGTTTTTGAAAAGCAAAATCATGAATTTTTTTGTCTTGGGAACCACTGAAAATTCTCCTATGAATGCCGTATATGCCTAAACCGAAGTCCGTTTGTTTCTAACTCATAAAGAATTTTCACAATTTAATGACAAAGTATTACTAAGATATGCGCAAATATGTACCTAACTACGAGCCCCGTCCCGTTTCAATTGGCACACCTTTAAAATTTTTATTATGTAACATTTTAGAAGAAGAAATCCTGTTCATAAATATGTTAAAAGTTTTTTATTTTTCATAAAGCCTTTTTGCCAACAATTACAAACTAGTTTACAACTTATTTCGAAAAAAAAATCAATAATAATAATAATTATATATAAATAAACTTCAGACGAACGACCTTTGACAAACATTAACGAAACTTTACCATTGCGTTACATCGCCTTTAGCTTTGATAACGGCATGAATTCTCCTGGGCATTGTATTTACAAGTTCTTGGCAATCTTGTGCCGTGAATCCATGCCATATTTCTCGAAGCCTGGTTTTCAATTCTCCCACTGATCTTGCAGGAGCTGCGCGCAAGGCCTTTTTCATTTGATGCCATAGAGTCTCTATGGGCGATAGGTCAGGGCTGCTTGAGACCCATTTTAAGAATGGAATATTATTGTCCTTAAACCATTTTAATGCTGTTTTTGACGTATGACACGCAGCCCCGTCCTGCTGGAATATAAAATCGTCCCCCGAATTCAAAGTTTCTTCCATCGTGGGTAACAAACATTCCTTAAGAATGGTTAATTATTTATCGGTATTGACAATACCATCTATAAAATATAACCGCCCGACACCTTTTGACGACATCGACCCCCACACCATAACGGATGCCGGAAATTTTACTTTTCGTTTCAGACAATCTGAATGAAATGTCTCATGTCTTTCACGGAGGACTCGACTCCGACTGTCACCTATACAGACTTCAAATCGAGACTCATCACTTCAATGTATTTTGTTCCACTGTTTCAAGTCCCAATTACTATGGTCTCTGGCCCATTTCAATCTATTTTTCTTTTGTGTTGAGGTCAATAAAGGTTTTTCTTTGGCCTAGAGAAAAAGATATTTAACAAAACAAAATTAGTATTTCAAAAGTGTCACCTTGTAGATCTTGATACACGTCTTCCTACAGCATCACTCCATAGTACACTCAACTGGCCATAATTAGCACGCCTATTTTGTTTTATTACTCGTTTCAAAGCTCTTCTGTCGTTATCAGTGAGTTTGCTTTTCTTTGTATTACGGGGTTTTGGGGTCACTGAACTGTTTTTCTTGTAAAATTTTATTACATTTCTAACATTGTACCTTGATATATCCAACAATTTTCCAATTTCAGAATATGAATTCCCTTGATTCGATAGTTTTACAATTATTGACCTAATTTCGTCATCAATTGCTTTACCTCTTGCCATTGTTTATTTAATTACAATAACTACAGCGTATAATAATAATATTTACTGCCCACAATATAACCTAACGATGAATTAATGGAAGTTTTGACATATCTTTCATAGCTACCTCGATTTTTACCAATTTTTATGTGTTAAGAATACTGGAACAAATCAGACACAAATGGTTACCTGGTGAATTTTGTTTTTATCTAATATATTTTATTTGAAGTACATATTTAACATATATTGTCCAACGTTTAAGAGTGTTATCCTTTCATTTTTCAGTTAAAAAAATTGATAGTAACCGGTTTTCAAACATGTTTTGAGTAAAATTTAAAATTTTAGTAGGTGTGCCAATTGAAACGAGATGGGGCTCGTATAGTTTTAACCACGGTCTACATGCTTTATACCCTAGCATTCGTAATCGTATTAAATATTTGTCCCAAGTACAGCAACTTGTGCATTCACTCAACCACAGAGTGTGAGTGATACATTCCATGTGCAGTCACAAACACCATCGTGAACTCTTATTGTGTGCTAGTTTTGTTTTGTTTTTTTTTTTTAGTATGGTAAGCAGAAAGTGTATAAACAGTAAATTTCCCGATATTTTTGAGACAAAACTTTATAGGTTCCCAAATTAGAAAATTTGTTTTGGGCAGTCACTTTAAAACTACTGTAACTGCCGTTGAAGGAGAAGTCTGAATTGCTTTCGAAAATGTATCAGAAAACCTTCTAGGAAATCATAAATCACATAATTATGAAGGAGTTGTTCAAGCCATACTGTAAAAGCTTAGGGTTTTATATTGTACTATGAGCATCAAAATTCACTTTTTACATGCCCATCATGATTCCTTTCCCGAAAATCCATCAGGGCATAAAAGAAATGGAGCAGAGGTACCAGGAAAAGTGGAATAAAAACATGATAACCGACTACTGTTAGTGTTTAAAAAGCGACATCCCTGCGTCTATGCATAAAATAAAAACGATTAAACAGTATTTTGAAGCAAAGAGACAACGGTCTTATTAATGAAAGTTTAAATTTCGATTAAAACTATTTAATATTCAAGCAATTTCTGATATACTAAAATGTAAAAGTGTCAGTTTTCCATTATTAAATACAATATAGTATACATTTGTAAAAAGCAAAGCTTTTTTATTTCGTAATTTCTATTGCATCAGGATGTGATAGGAAAAAATCTAAATTATGTTTGAAATCACAACATATTTAGTCAATATCACCTATTAAAATTCAAACCACAGCGGACAAACATATATTTGTAAACTAGTGTAACTGCTCTAAAGAGGTTTGCGATTACTTCTTATCAAATGCGAAGGACATGCTTTTAATCGATCCAACTTCTTTTCCTAAAAAAGCCCATGGTATACCAAGTTTTCCAAGTTTTTAACTTTCTCTATGACATAAAGATGATCAGATATTGAACTATGGTTAAACTTTATATACTTTTCTCAAGGTAGGTTCACTTTCAGATGAGTCATCTTCACTATGGACTTTTTAGAGCTAACGTTGTAGAAAATGTTAGTTCGTGTACGGTAACCTCACCATAAACTCTATCGATGTTATAAATTAGAGATACATATTATTTCCGAGTTTAAAGTTTAAATTTCCCGTTGCAGTACGTATTTTACTACACTATGTTCACTCAACCTATAGAGTAATCACGAGGTGTCCACGCCTGTAACGCATGCACAGACTCATTTACAATAGAGTACGAATAGACATGATCTAAGCGGTGATTTTGCATTCACTGTTTAAAGACAAACTGTGATTTCAAAAGAGCAATCATTCTAAACGTCAATTATAATCATCGTTAATGTTGAATGGTGATTCTTATGATAAATAGTTCACTCATAAGCTATTTTTATTAGTTATCCATAGATATGTAAGGACAGGAATTCGTTAATAAACAATTTTGTAATACGTCATACTTTTTAATTTCGTTTTATTGTTTTCATACAAATTTAACTGTACATACTTAATTACGTACATATTTTAATATGTATTTTGTTACGCCTTAATTTCACGTTTTAATATCGATTAAAGTTTTCATTATTTATTGACGAGTCCCGATATCTTATATTAAATGTTATTCGGATGCTTGTTCCGCTATATATGTGTAGAATTTGAAAACTGCATCCCCGCTTCTAACGTGTTACAGGCGGATGAGATTCGAGAATTAGCAGACAGACTTCGGTAGTGTCAAGTTGTTTAAAAATTACGAGTGTACATCTTCTTAATGGAAGTTAATTCACAAATCTTTGACTTTTAATAAATTAATCGTTAATATCATCATGTCAAAGGATGAAGTTTAAATTTTGGAATAGTCAATTGCTGTTTGCCGACTTACGTAGGTTTGGGGAGAATTAACCCAACCTTGGTTTTTGTGAGGCGTTCCATATTCGTTTTCCTAAACGGAAGAAAATAGCTTCCGGTTGAAGATTCCACGAGCACTGCAGCCTATCCTTCAAGGGCAATTTATGGTCGTCTAATTTCCCGAACAACGATCTACCTGGGAACTCATTTACCACCTTCGAAGGAAATAGACAAGATAACAAGTAATTTGTATTATTAGAGTTTTGCGTAATTTAAATGTCGTCCTATATAAGTGTTCATTTGAAAAGTCAATCTAGGTTACTTTGAAATTTTGATTGAATAAATCGCAAATATATTAGTATGTGTTTGTTGTAAACGTAAATCCAAATGACATTTGATAATGTCAATCACACATATCAGTTAGTGCATAAAATAATCGTGCGTCGATTCTGGTTTAAATAAATTGCTTCACAGTTTTAAAATGGCTTTCACTTTAGAACTTAAAATTTTTTTAGTCCAGGCTTATTTTCGAAGTGGTAATAAAATTGATGGTTTATGGGTTTATTCAGTTCAAGATTGCATGGTAGAATTTCAAGTTGAGTTTCCACATTTTGTAATAGATTATATACAATTTAAGAATACTTTGGATAAAACTTTTTCTGAAACTGGTAGTCTCTTAAGAAAATCAGGCAGCAGAGCAGTTAAGAAACGTACACCTCAGGTCGTCAATCGTGTTGAAGAAACAATGGAAAATGAACCACAAACATCTGTTCGACATTTGAGTCAACAAATAATCCTTTCTGTTGGTACAACTCACAAGTTATTAAAAAAAGATATGCAACTTTATCCATACCGTGTCACAGCAGTACAAGAATTGTTGGAAATTGATTACCCACGTAGACTACAGTATTGTAATTGGTTTGTAAATATGAACAATAATGGAGAACTTTCGCAAAGAGTCATCTTTACTGATGAAGCATGGTTTTATAAAACGGGATACTTAAATTCACAAAATACAAGAATTTGGAGTAGTGAAAATCCACATGTAATTAATGAAGAATCGCTACATCCAAAGAAAATTGGTGTTTGGGCAGCGATAAGTCAAGGACGAATCATTGGACCAATATTTTTTCAGGGAATGTTAACTGCTCAAAGGTACCGTACGAAAATTTTACAACCATTTGTCAATCAGTTGCATGATGATGAACTTCAAAATGCATATTTCCAACAAGACCACCTTGTCACTGTACTGCAAAATCTTTGGATTATTTAAGAGAATTCTTTGATGAGCGTATAATTAGTCGAAATACTGAAATTGCCTGGCCTGCACGTTCATGCGATTTAACACCTTGCGACTTCTTTTTGTGGCCTTATCTAAAAAATAACATATTTCGAACACCTATAATGAATTTGAATGCTACAGAGAATCGAACAGATATGCATGGAAATTAATAACAATCTAGTAATGTTGCAGAATATCATCAGAAATTTTGAACGTAGGATTTTAAAGTGCATTGATCTTGAAGGACTTTCAACATTTGTTATAGTTTTCAATAAATACCTATTATTTGTTATTTATTTGTATGTACGAAACTGTCAAAATATACGACTTCGTAGGTTAAGTAGTAAATTTTAATTTGCGACATACTTAAAAATGTTCTCAGTAAATCACATGCTACTAGATTGACTTTTCAAATGAATACTTGTTAATTTTTTATATATACATATATCATATATATCATATTTTGCCGTAAACAATTTAAATTCTTTTAGTATAACTTAAATTCATTTTGTTAATATTAATGTAGTTATTAGAATTTTCAACGCCATATTAATCAATTTGCGTAGCGGCTTAAAGCCCAACTTATATAAAATTTAATATATCTTGTATAGTATAACTTAACAGAATTAATTCTTGTGAATTATAGTATTTACTTACTTCTATTTAATTCTTTAATTAATAATTATTCCTTGGTATATTAGAAATTAAACTCTAAATTTTGTAGCATATTCCGCTATCGATAAATTTTATACTAATATCTTCTGCGGTCACATTTATTTTTGCCGTGTCGTACGAGACCACAGATGTTCTTTTTTTATACATGCAGGTGTCGATAATATGATGACGAATTTTTGGTAATTTCGTAATTTTGAGTTAGAATTTAAATCATTTATATTTGTAATTAGGATATTTTGACTACTGCTATTTCTGCTAATTTATCTCTAATGCTACCTTTAGAAAAAAATCTGCGGGAATAGAATATGTAATTAACTTAGGTAGATATTTACTATTAACAGTATTTTTATGTTCAACTTTTAAGATATTATATTTACCGTACTGTGTTCACCTTCTTGCGATATCTAGTTTTGAATCTTGTATAGTGTTATATATATTTTTTTACCGTAATATACAGTCGGTATAATTATACAGGATGAAGATTACAATTGATTAACGTTTTCTTTATTTGATTTTGCCAATGCATATATATATAATAGATTCACTTACTTAATTATATTATAAACATTTATTTTCCCTTTAATCGTGAATATACGAATTATTTGTTGGCACTCCCCGTAGCGATTTCCTTTTCAGGTATTTTGGGCAGGAATTTTTGGAGTTAGTACGTAGGTAGTTAGTAAGTCTACTAGATATATAGCGCGAATTTTTTGTATGTGCATGCGCCGAAGATCGCGCAATCTCTTTTCTCAGTTTTCAATCTGAGCTTCCGTAAGCAAAACTGAGTGGCGCTACCTTCTAACTTTTATTTTAGTCACTGACTAAGGGCATATATAATAAATTGAAGCTCCCATACTTTGTGCAATACCACTACAGTTTTTTTTTATCTCGATCATCTTCAGACGCCTTCGCTGCGCCAGCTTCCCGAGTAGGTAGCAATTTATAAAACTTTAATCCTTAATTGACGCTTAAGAAAGACTGAGGATAATAACGACAACAATTTAAACAACTACAAGAAACACAAATACAGAGAACAATACAAAATACTAAAGTAAAAATTATATAGTTCAAAATGGAAGACACTCTCAATCACAACTTTCTGTGACAGAATCGCAAATAATGTTTTACATCGTTTGTTGTGGGATTTCTATGTAGTTATAAGAACCAATAGAAGCGTATCACGCGTTTGTACTACTATACCGCCTAATTCTGAGTAAACGCAACGATCCCAATGTATGAATATTTCTCCCGCTTCGAATACAATTCCCCTGAATGCTGTAGGCGCGTCAACATCGATTTCATACATATAGCAAGCGCCAATTAAGTTGGCACGAGGAGGGGGTTTAGCAACAGACTGTTTTGTGATTGGCTTAACATCGATGTCATACATATAGCAAGCGCCAATTAAGTTGGCGCGAGGAGGGGGTTTAGCAACAGACTGTTTTGTGATTGGCTTAACGCGTTCAGGGGATTTTTATTCGGAGCGGGAGAAATATTCGTACATTCAGGCCTTTGCGTTTGCTCAGAATCAGGCGGTATATATTGATGAACCAAGTATAGTACTCATCCCGTATCTTACAAAAAAGACAGAAGAGTAAATAAGTACTTGTAAATACGAGATATATGTATATGAATCTCAGATAGTACATATGCGAGTATACTAGCATCCAAATTATCGATTGACTGACTGAATTTGCCGCAAATATCGCACAATATTACACGCGAAAGGAAAAAACCGAGCAGTTCAAATGCACCGATTTAGTAGCAGATAGTCAGTCACGATAATAAACATTTAAGTAAAAATTCAGTACAGAATGGAGCTTTTAGCATAAGAGAGAAATAAGAACATCAAAAGAACATGTGAAAGGAATGAAAAATTTTATCGATCATGGTTGTAAAACAACGGAACATTTAAAAACGACGAGTGACGACTTTCCAAGTAATTTAACACATAAAAAAGCAAAAGGATTCAACAGAGCAGTCATCTATGAGATAAAATCATAATAACAATAATGTAAATAAGAAAAAGATTAATATTTCTAATATGTTGTAACCATTTCGAAACACTAATGATTTCTGTCTTTAACTTAACTGTACACATTTATTATCAACCACATGGCTAATTATATAATCAGCGGAATTATTTCTTTAATTACTTTATTTAAATGTAAAGTAAATACTTCAACGGAATTATTCTTTCTATTAAACACTCAAATAACAAAGCATTAAAATATTTATAAGAAGTCGGAGTGCATTTTTATTATTCGAACTTATTTCAGATATATTTCGTATCGTCACAAGAAATAACGGAAGAATTAGATAATTTAAAGTCAAAATCCGTGAACTCAGATTTCATTAAAGTAATTCTAGCGGAATAAGTTAAATATAATAGATATATAAATTAAATTCATCTGATGGGAATTCACAGCAACGCAACCAAGTGATATTCTACATAATTGTTGCCTAAAGGCAAAATAGAAAGTGGACTGAGAAGGGAGGAGATCGTTTGTCGGAAAATACGTTCCAAAGGGATGGGCTATGCCAATTGATTTCCCAGGAATCCCTTTTGGGTCTCTTCATTAGCATTTCGTGAATGGGCGGTTACAGTTCAAAATAGTATTGGAAACATTGGACCGATTTTAATTGTTGTTATGTACCAAATAATTCGGTTTAGTTTCTCCTTTTACACTACTTTTTTAGTTGTATCGTTTTAGTTGTTTAATCCAATATGTATGTACGTGTGTATGCATGCATGTATTTTGTATATTGTTTGATAAAATCCTTTAAGTAAACTATTTGTTACTAATTAATTATAGTAGGTCATGGGAGCTAATAAATATTTTTTTCAAATATACGACATCGTACATAAAAATGTTTCATAGTACTTATTTCTCTATAACGAACTTATGAACTTATTAAGGTATAAATTAAAATCAAATTAATAAGCTAAATTTAAACAATTTTTTTCCTCGTTTCTTTGGAATATCTATGAACGAAATCCGATATAACTAAATGTATAAGTTCACAAGTTGATATAAGTAAAATATGTTATTTTATGTATTATTATTTATATTATACTTGAAACATCTTACAATGATATTGTCTGTAGTAGAAAATGATTAAAAACAACAAATACAAAACAGTTAAAGTATCAAACTTGGATGTCTACAGGTTAACGTGCGAAGATTATGAAAAAGTTTACATAGGGCAAACAGGGAGGATGTTCAGAATTATGGTAAAAAGACACTAAAGGAGCTATAAAGACAAGTAAACAAGCACAACTTTCGCAAATTATTGTTGATTATTTAATCATTGATTTAATAAAAATTAACTTTACACTTTCAGGATAAAAGCAAAAAACTTAAGTTATTAGAAAGTTTAGAAATCAACAATTGTAAAAAGTTGTATTTAGTGTTAAGTAAGTTAATACTAGCACACATTTCTAATTTTCATCTTAAATATGTAATTTTCATTCATCTGATAAAGCCATTATAATGCCGAGTGATTACAAAATAATTATTTTCAAAATGATGGCGTTTAGAAATTTTAATGTGATGTTTATGTATTTTACTTAATCTGCGTTTTTTCTTCTTATTCTATATTTCGTATATTTTAATATGAAATAATAATCAATTCTTCGCTTTTAGTTGCTCAGAAAAAAAATGTGTGTTATTACTAGAGACCGGACACATAGCGCTGAAATGGACGTCATTACGACGGACGATATAAATAGTCTACAACATCTGTAAGTACATTACGCAGTTGTTGAGTAGCACTATTCATTCAGTTAACTACGCGTCTATTTTTTGTGTGCGGTTAACTGAATGAATAATGCTATTCAATAACTGCGTGATGTATTTACAGCTGTTGTAGATTATTTATATCTTCCGTTGTAATGACGTCATTTCAGCCCGATGTGTCCGGTCTCCAGTTATTACTAGGGACCGGACACGAGAGGCCGAAATTACGATGGACCATATAAATAGTCTATAACATCGCTAAGTACAACACGCAGTTATTGAGTAGCACTATTCATTCGGTTAAGCCCACATCAGTTTCTTGTAGTTGAATTGTGACGCACTTAGTTCAATGTTACAGTTAAATTCCTTTCTTCATGGGCGTAGATAGAAACGTAAGGAGTTTCTATAATTTATTTTATTTATTAGTTTATATTTCTTAAGATAAATAAAGTACGGTGAGTTAGTTTCTTTTTTCATTGTTTTAACTGTTAATGACATAATTACATACTTCGTAATTTTTGTAATAGATCCTGTCTAATATCGTTTATTTTGACGTAAGTGTCCAATAAATTTCGTTAAGTTTCAACAACTTACGCATACATTTTTAATTTTCATTTATTTAGATCTAGAATATTGTTGAATTAAGTTGAATTAAGGGTCAAACTGATTGTATGTCTATTGCCAGTGATTCCGAAATTTATTGCAAAGTCTGTAAAATATCGTTAAAACTGCACGTAACATCGTAAACACATACACAGAAATTAGATCCCTTGGAATCTCACAATTTTAACGATGAACTCTGTGAAACTTTAATGGCGGAAAATATTCCATTATATAAACTTAACAAGTCCACCTTCTAAACATTTCTCCAAAAATATACTGGTCGAAATGTTCCTGATGAATCCACCTTACGCAAATATTATGTTTCTAAGTGCTACACGAAAGCAGTAGAAGCCATCTTTCAAATCAATACCTATGGATAAGTGCCGACGAAACTGTCAATATATTAGGATGCTGTGCGATAAATGTTGTAGCCGGTGTACTACATCCAACTATTCCATATAACGCATATGTAATAGCAACAAAAGTTGTAAATATAGTTGATGCGGAAATAGTAGCTAAAACCATTTACGAGAATATACATCCAATGCTTCATTCGGGCGACAGGTACAAAGAAAAAATACTTTTATTTGTCAATGACAGTGCTGCATATATGTTAAAAACAGGCAGACAATTATAGGAAACATATCCTAATATGTTGTATATATACTTTTGTAGCACATGCTCTCCATAAAGTCTGTGAATATATCAGAATATTCCGGAAGTTGATAGACTTGTATCCGCTTTTAAAAAGGTTTTCAGAAACGCACAATTGAGAGTAACTCTTTACAGAGAAAAACTTCTATCTTTGTCACTGCCACCATCTCCAATTATTACTGATGGGGAACATAGTTGGAAGCTACTAGTTTTTATGCAGAGAATTTCGATAGTTCGTTATATGTTTAAATGACGATGCTCGAAATATTTCTGCAAGGAACTAATACAAATTCCAAATTTAAAAAATCAGGTGTACTTTCTTCAGGAACACTTTGGAAATTTGCCAAAACTAATCACTTATTTTGAAAATCAAAATCTCGAATTAAATGATGGATTAATCACATTAGATGTGCCTATTAATAATTCTATAAATGTTCCAAGTGACTTTGGATGTGGCCTTCGCCAAAAGCTAGACGCAGTTTTTAATAAAAATCCAGATTTAATAGCATTGCGGCAATTGTGTATAAGCACAATGGCTGAAAATCTAACTGCTAAATACACTGAAATAAAAAAATATTTCCAGTATGCACCTGTAACCAGTTTCGATGTGGAAAGGACGTTTTATATCTACAAGGATGTATTTCATTCACTGAGAACAAATTTTACAGAAAAGAACTTTGAAAAAGTATTGCTAGTTAATATTAATACTCCTTTATTCAATTTGAACTATAAAATGAATAAATAAAAATGTATTTCGTATTTTATAGATTCCTCCCCCCCCCCCCCCCCCCCCCCCCCCGTTTGTTTAGAGAGAGAGAGAAAACTATATGATCATTTTATTCACGATATATTTTGAAATAAGTATAAAATAACCCAATTTCATGAGTCCCTAATCTTCCTTAATAATAAAAAGTTATAAATTCTACATTTCTCTGCCATTCAGCTAAAGGCAGCTATTTTTATTTTTAAGTTAATAGCTACTTTTTCTACATACCAAAGAGTAAATATAATCTTCAAAAACTATTTAACAAAGTTAAGCTTTACAGTAACACAAACACAATGAATTTATTTAATAAAATCTTCTTCCAAATGTTTTGATTTAGAATAAAATGCGTTTAAAGACCGTATTGGTCTAGTGGGTAGGTCTCTAGACTATGGATCTGATTAACAACCATCCGAAGTTTTTGATTCATTACAGTAAATACGCCAAAATGCGGCTGACACAGTTGTTTTACACATTGGAAACAGCTTGCAATTCTCTTGGCAATAAATATTGAACGGGCATAAAATGGTAAGGAAGGTTAATTCAACCCCAACAAGACAATGCACGTGACCCTGCTACCCTGGTCTTCTCGGTCCCCAGACTTGTCACCAATCGAACATGTGTGAGATATGATTGGACTAGATAATTTATCCCAACCACCAAATAACCCACTTGACCTTCGTCACCGAATTCAAGAAGCCTAGGATGACATTCCCTAGGATACCACAAATCATTTAATTTCAAGCATGCCTCGGGGAGTTATCGAATGCTTAAGAAACCACGGCGAACCCACTCGTTATTAAATAACATTTATTTTTTAATATTAATTTAGTTTGAAAATGTAATCATTTCTTAAGTTTGATTAAACAAACTTTATGTAAAAAGTTTATTAAAATTGATCAACTTCTACTGGGTGTGTCAAAATATATTTAGGTTCTTCAGTACATATTTGCCGTCCTTTTTTTTCATTTACCATCATTATACTTATTTATAACGTAGTGATATGATATTTGTGTCAATTTGAATTAACAATAAGCAACATACTCAAAAATGGTATATTTATTTTACATTAACGTTTTAATAACATAAACTTATTAGGCATTCATCCAAGACCTAGTATTATACTTTATTAATGAGTTCCTTTTGTTACAATAGCTATTCACCTTTCTTATTACGTTACCACGGTTGCTTTGTTCTTTTCATTTCATTAACATCAGCAAGCACAGTAATAATGATTATCATCATTTCCTTTCGAACAAAACACCACTTCCCAATTTTGTCGATAACAAAAGGAGATTCAAGTCCATCTTGAAAGAACTTCCAGGAATTTATTAAACTTCCGTTAGCAAGTACACAAAATACGTATTTTGCTATACTTTGCGATCTCTCGCTCTGCCGTTAAATTTAGAATTAATTTATATTAGACAAATCGGAAGGGGAAATGAAATTAGACCAATCCATAATATTCCTGTCTGAGTTGCACGACTATCTTAGCAGCATTGGAATAAGTTATTACGTATATAAAAAAGAGGAAGGGAAAAACAATGCTTAATTACATAATTTTTTAATTGAGATTTCTAAATAAACACGCATTTAAAAATATTGGGAATCTAACTTTTGCATATTCGCAATTTATGATTTCATGAATATTACGAATCCGTCTTCTTTTCACAGTATCCTAAATACTAAATATCTGTATCGACTTAAGTAAAAAATAGGTTTACAAGTAATTTCTGTGTTTTATAAAAGGAAAAATAGTATGAAATTAAAATGTACCGTATTATTTTAGATTTATATACTAATTAATTAGGGAAGTAAACTTAATAAATACATTGACACCTTTTTCGTAAGTTCTTTGAAATGATAACCCGATTTCAATTTGATAAAAATCATCCCTGAACCTTGTCGTGTCAGTTTCTAAAACATAGTATGGCTGCAACAGCTTTTGTACTTCAGAAGTTTTCAATTCCATGTGAGCTTTATAAGAACACAGATCGATGTGCGAAGAATCTAAATGAATTACTTGCTGAACAAGATGATAATTCCTATCATTTATATGTCCGACATAATTATATAATACAATCATTTTGGTTTGTGATACAACAGCACATTTACTGAGGCCGATCTTAATCATAATACCAGGTGGCACAAAAAGTATCACCCTATTTGAAGACGCTAAAACTTTTTCATTTTGCGGCTAATATAATTGTTTTTAAAATTCTTTCAATGGAGACTGTGGTTAAATAAAAATTTAAAAAAGGTATATAACCCCTTACCACAATTATTAGTCGTATCCTAAATACGTATTTCGACAACTAAGTTGTCATCATCAGTAGGTAAAAACTACTAATTAAAAGTCGCACATGGGGCACAGTAAAGTAAGAAAAACGCTTCCGCACAACTACTATACACTGCAACCCTGTATAGACTAAATTTAACATGCCAATCTCAAAACTACGAGACAAACACTTGCCTCTTAAGGAAAAGGTTTAAACATGTGTTAAATTGTCGAACAAAGGAACGGCAGAAATGCATCTCTAAAGGAGGCGCCAACTAAATTCGATTTTTAAAAACTACGATGACCCACTATTAAACTTAAATGAAACACCTTATATTTTCACAAAACACTAGTATATGTAACTATATGTATATTTCATGTGCATTGCACACATCAGTAGTTATTATTTAAACGTATTATTTCGAGTACATGTATAGTAAAAATATCTATTTTAGGTAGGGGTGTAAAAATTTTCCATTACAAATGGTTAAAAAGTATGGTCGTATATTGTAAAAACCGAACTCTATTGAAATTCTGAGAAGGACAAAATTGGGAAGGGCCGTTACATGTGAAAAAACAAGACATCTGACTGTGTTGTGTCACCTATTTATAATTAACTTTTAAATTATATACCTACAATATCTAATAATTCATAGATCCTTTTTACGTTAATTGATTCTTAATATAACACAACCATACTTTTTAACCATTTGTAATGGAAAATTTTTACACCCCTACCTAAAATAGATATTTTTACTATACATGTACTCGAAATAATACGTTTAAATAATAACTACCGATGTGTGCAATGCACATGAAATATACATATAGTTAAATATACTAGTGTTTTGTGAAAATATAAGGTGTTTCATTTAAGTTTAATAGTGGGTCATCGTAGGTTTTAAAAATCGAATTTAGTTGGCGCCTCCTTTAGAGATGAATTTCTGCCGTTACTTTGTTCGACAATTTAACGCATGTTTAAACCTTTTCCTTAAGAGGCAAGTGTTTGTCTCGTAGTTTTGAGATTGGCATGTTAAATTTAGTCTTTACAGGGTTGCAGTGTAGTTGTGCGGAAGCATTTTTCTTACTTTACTGTGCCCCATGTGCGACTTTTAATTAGTAGTTTTTACCTACTGATGATGACAACTTAGTTGTCGAAATACGTATTTAGGATACGACTAATAATTGTGGTTATATACCTTTTTTAAATAATTGTTTTTCTTTTATATTTGACAGGTGATAGTTACGAAATTTACTGTGTTTCAAAATGGAAAGATTGCTACCTTACCGCGAAGCTGGCGCAGCTATAGCGTCTGACGATGGACAAAACTCAAAACAATACCCGCAGTTGTATCGCACAATGTATCGGAGCTGCTATTTATTAAGTCAGTGGAAACAGGTGTGGGTGAGTAAATTAAAAGATAGAAAGTAGCGCCATTTAGTTTTGCTTACAGAAGCTCAGTCTGAAAACTGAGAAAAGAGATTGCGCGATCTTAGGCGCATGCGCATACAACTACTCAAATACGCGGTAGATATAAACTATGTACCTACGTACTACACCACAAGGCTGCACAGGATACCTGTAAATAAATTGCTAAGGGAAGTGCCAAAGACAAAGAAAATACTTGGGAACAAATAATTCGTATATTCACTAACCAAAAAAATATTGGAATATTATAAATAAAAACTGAATGAAAATATTAATATTTGCAAAAATGAATTTAAAGAAAAATATAACTTCACGCTGTATACGTACCGACTGTATAATACGGCATCACACTTATCAAAATGTCTATAAGCAAAACCACAACTAAGTATCGCAAAAATAAAGTGTAACAGTACAGTAAATATATTTTGAAAGTAAAACAAAAACACTGATCAAAATAAATAGATAATTAATTCCAATTACAGATTAAATGATTCAATCCCGTCGTTTTTTCTACGGTACCATAGATTCAAACTTACAAAAATCTTATAACGATAAAGCGGTAGTAAAAATATCTTATACAAAATGCTAATGACTTAAGTCTTAAAATCAAAAATTATTATTTTACAAAAAGGCGTCTATCGAACACCTGAATATGTATACTTGTGAAAAACCAGAACATCTGGTGACAGAAAAAAAGGATCGTGACTGCAGACGATATATATATATAAAATTTATCGAGAGCTATATATGTTTTAAAGATTTAGATTTTAATATCAAGTAAATGAATTAATAATTTGGCATTAACAAGACTAATGAGATATCAACTATGCCCAAAAATGATATATAAATTATGATAGTAAAAGATTGACTGAGTACAAAATTAATATTTATGTTCCCGCTCAAGAAATTATTAATATAAAAATTGTTAGAGGAAAATTTAAATTTCATAAAGAACAATTTAACAATACAGGTTACGTGTCCTTTTTTCCCTATTCGTCTAAGAAAGTAATGAATTCTTCCGATGTATCGCTGTTCGGTGGATTAGATGACCATGAACTGTCCTGGCTGAAGAAGCGGTAGCGTGCGTGGTGTCTTCTGCGGAAAGTTAATTATATTTTTCTGAAAACATCGAAGTAGAACGCCAAGAAGAAAAACCCAAGGTCGGTTGATAATTTTCTCCAACTTTCTTGACTCGCAAGCGACAAAATTGGCTCGTCTAAAACATTCATTAACTCTTGACCTGATCCGTAATTAAATGTGAAATTCTATAAGTCGAAGAAGCGTGATTTAACTTTAGTTACTACTTTTGTAACTTTTTAAACGACCTTACACTACAAAAGTCTGTTTGCCACTCTCTCTAACTCATCCGCGTATAAACGTTAGAAGTGAGGATGCAGTTCCAAAGTTAACCGCAGACAGCGGTATCAGCACTCATACGTATTAAATGATACGTAAGCAAAATAAGATACCGGGACTCGTCAATAAATAATGAAAACTAACGAGTGATCATTAAAATTTTCGCTCAAGTAAGCCATGTACACAAAAAGTATGTCCTAACTTAAGTTATTAGAGGAGATCTGTCATTATAATTTCAAACGTCATGATTGTTAAAAAATAATTTGAAATGCTGACTTTTATATTAAATATATTTATAATTTTTATACAAAGTAATAGAATATTATAGAAAATGTGTAAAATTATGACCATTCTCCACCAAGCATAATCGCACTCTATTTCGTAGAGCATTGAAAACATTGATCAGTATTTGCGGTGAGTTATTGATGTGTTCACATTTTTCAATGATTTTATGTCTTAACTCTTGTAGATTATTAATTGGTGTTTCATAAATAATATTCTTTATATATGGCCACACAAAAAATCCATGACTGTTAAATCACACGATCGTGGTGGATATGGAATCGCTGTATTTCTACTTATTATCCTATCGCCATAAAATTGTTGCAAAAACTGAATATTTTCAAGTGTAGCGTGAGATGTAGCCCCATCCTGTTGAAAATATCCGACCTGGAGTTCATCATTAGTCAATTGATTAGTAAAAACACTGAGAATTTCGTTACGATATTTCTCCGATGTTATCGTGCCCTCAAAGAATATTGGTCCTATTAATCGGTGACGACTCATACCTACCCATACGCCTATTTTTTCTGGATATAGAGGAACTTCTCTGTAGAAATGAGGATTTTCACTGGACCACATACGCATATTTTGCGAATTAACATAACCTTTCAAATAAAATCAAGCTTCATCGGTGAAAAAAGTATGATTTAAAATATTGTCTGTCATTGTTTGAATAAACCATTGGCAAAATTGTGTTCTTTTTTCATAATCCGTAGGTAATAGATTTTGTACAGAAGTTAATTTATATGGATAGATGTGCAAGTCCTTTTTTAAAATTTTTTGACATGCTCCATACGAAAGCCCAACTTGTTGCGAAACTCTGCGAATAGATGTTTGAGGAGATTCGTTCATAATTTGTCTGACATTCTCTATTACGCCGCGACTTCTCTTGAGAGGAGGGCCGCTTCCTTTTTTCCTTAAAATACTGCCTGTTTGACGAAAAAGATTTACACAATGCATTAGCGTATCACGGAAAGTTGGTAGCTAGGAACAGTATTTGGATATCTCTCTTCAAACTCCGCAAGGCAATTTTCTATTGAATGCTGCCAAATACCATCAATTTTTTGAGATGTCAGGAAGTAATATTCTACGATAAACGCTTTATGCATATCATTAAAGGCCATTACTTTTTCTTTTGATGAAACTTTAAAATATATATTAGACACTGACAGATGTTTGAAATAACATCTTAATGACTAAAGCTACGACATAATTTTTATATACACGGCCAGCTACGAGTGAAAATTTTAATGATCGCTCGTTATTAAGAAAATTCTAGACTGGAAATAAAGGCGTTACAAAGTATACGCTGCCAGAATGCGGAAAAATTGTTTTAATGTTTTTGCGGAATAATTCGTCAGTTGTTTTAATTCAAAGCAAATATCCGAACCATGTGGCGCCTACTGCTCAAACAATTCGACGTATGGTGACTCGATTTGAAGAGACTGGGTCAACCCGATATCGAAAATCAACTGACCGGCCCCGAACAAGCGGCTCACTTAAAAACATACAAGCTGAGAGGGATAGTGTCAAAGAGGACCCATGAAACGCGCAACGCAATTGGCCATTTCTCGGCGGTCCCTTCAAAGAATTTTGACCAAAGTATTGAAGATGTTTCCGTACAAAATTCAAATGGTTGAGCAGCTGGTGCCAAGCTACCGCCAAACTTGTGTGGCGTACAGTCAGAGGTTGTTGCAGCTAAATAAGGAAATGCCTAATTTTTTCGAGATATTGATGATGATGATGAGCAGAGAGACGCATTTCCACCTCTCTGGACATGTAAACAAACAAAATACCCGGTTTTGGGCAACCGGGCACTACTACATCCACAAAAAATGACTGTATGGTGCGCTATTCACTCAGAACATGTGATTGGGCCATACTTTTTTGAAGGCGACAATCTAAACGCGGTAACCGTCATTGGCGAACGGTACCGGACCATGATGAATGAGTTCTTAATATTGAAACTGAATAAGTTGGCGTTGCAGAGCAAGACAATGCCACCGCTCACACAGCGCGCGACACCATGGAGATTTTGAGAAACACTTTTCCAGGCCGTTTGATTTCCCGATTAGGGGATTTTGGTTGACCAGCAAAATCGCCGGATCTAATGTCCCCTTTCTGATGACTACTTTCTAAGGGATTACTTAAAGGGGCTGGCCTACGTAAACAAGCCGCAAACCCTCCAGGCCCTCAAGAACAACATTCACCAAGAAATCGAGAATCTAATGTCGGAAATCTTGACAAACATGTTACAAAATGCCATAAAAGGAGCCGAAATTTCTCACCTATCGGATATCATTTTCGAAACATAAAGAAATAAAATTTATTGCTTAAAATAAACATATGCCGTCAAAAAATAATATTTTTAAATTATATACAGAAAAAGAAAATCGAATGATACATTTTGCACCACCTTGTACTAGGTCTGAGGCCATAAATTTCAGTCACCTTCTATCTTCAACCAATTAGTGTACCAGGTTCCACATATTTTTACACTATCATAGCGTTAACAGCTGTTGTATTAAGTTGAATATTTACCTATCATGTAATTCCAGTAAATATTGACATTGATTAACTTGACCTTTTGATTCGGACATCTTCCACCTTCTTTCTGTGTGGACACAAACAAACTAATTATATAGTAATTTATTAAACTTATATTTAACTTTTATATTGCTATCCATCAGTTACGTATGGCTGTAAAACCTTGTTCATTAATAATAATGAAGAAGATGAGCTTGAACGGTGGTATCTTAAGAAAATTTTGATGAAGTCGAAATAGGCTATAGTGGAATGGAAGAAGAGAATAGACAAAGAGGTAGGTGAAATGTGCGAAATGCACACAATTTTCTACACAACTAGAACGCAGAAAAAATAGCTTAAACATTGCAAATATAACTCCATTATATATATATATATATATATATATATATATATATATATAAAATATTTATAAATACGTGTATGATAAATTGAAAAATTTAAAACATAATTCAAGTAGAAAATGTACTCAGTTATAAAGATCCGTCATAAATAAAAATTATGGCATTGAAATTTTGTTTCCTTCCTCTTTGACAACCAGAATACACAAATTAATGAGTGAATTATTGATCTAATAACAAAATACTCATCACTATGCACTTACCCACTATGAAAACAATTTATATAACTGTTTTCTTACTTAAACATTTATACTGTATACCCTGTTTCTTAAAAATTCATACAATGAACTGAAAAAAAAATAAATATTCATCTAAATTTTTGTTATAATGGCAAGCGCTTGTTCTTGACAATGGTGGGAGGGTAATTATCATTAATCTCCGTTACATTCAAATATTTTCACTCTATTTTAATACTGCTCATTTTTCTTTTAAATACTTTTTCACCCTCGATGACTTCATTCGATATATTTTTCCCAGAACAGAAGTGAACACGAATAAAGAATGAATTTGGGTTAAAAAGTACTTACAAATATCGTTATTATATTTATTTATTTTATGATCATATATTACATTTATATAAATTAAAACAACTTCCACCATAATTTTTGTTTACAATCTGATGCTTAAAAACTTTAACTAGTTTATAGATAGCTAAACACGTACCTTTTATCTCAATTTAATTAGAACTATTACACTACCCGGATAGAATGTAAAAGCGGGTGATGTTACAGAAACACAAAATGATTATATAGTTAAATTTTATTTTAACAAAACATATATTATAAAGTTTAATGCATACTACAGCTAACAAATGGTAATTTTCTGACATCGTTTACTACTTAATTCGTGTTTTCATTGAGTTAGTATTCGGTGATTGAGAATGTCAATCCATTGTCATACTTTAGTTTGACTGAAATAAATATAGTGCACATTACCTGTACATTAAAAAAAGAATTATTGCCAATAATTAAACTAACTGTATTCTATTACAAACGGAGGTTGTAAAATATCTGGGAATGAACTTGGATCGCCAATTAGAAGAAGCACATCTTAACCAAACTGATACAACTTGACCTTTAGTTTTCTAAAATATACTACCAAATTAGTGGCAAATCTAAGATGTTCCTCGAAAATAAAATGCTGTTGCACAATCAAGCTTGAAACCAGTTTAGACGTACGATGTTGGACTATGAAGTGCTGTAAATGAAACAAATATAGCAATATTGCAAAGATTCCAATTAAAAGTCGAACGTTCAATTGTTGTCAGCCTTGATTCATTACATTCAAAGTGATACATTTGGATCCCAAAGTGTAAACCGTCAAAAACGTTATTAAAAACAATAGTACTAAATGCAGAATTCATCTTCAGAATCACCAAACCTGCTAAATTTGCCTAATATTAAAAGATTATAAAGAGATTATCCTTTAGATGTAATAAACAGAAACTAGAGTGAACAAATTAATTAATAAATTAGTGCTAAACGTTCATGTTATAAATTAATAATTACATCATTTAAAAGTACAACACATCTCGCTATCTCTTACTACATATATCATTTAATATTGTCATACATTTTACTAAATGCTAGATATTTGCAAAACAGCTTGCTACGGTGCTAATTTAACCCGTTTTGACAAAGAATTTGATACCGCTAGACGCCGCAAATTCGGAAAATTACAATAATTCAAAAGAAGGCAAGCCAAGCGGCGGGTAAATGGCGCAACCAAGCCGTCCGAAACGATATGGAAAGGAGCACAAAAAAAAGTTCCGAATTCACCTAAGTAAGACAACGCTTTATTTTACTTGATATTAACGACAGAAAAAAAAAACTAGAGAAATATCTAATATACAGACTGTCCCGTAAAAAACGCCAACATTCATAATTCCGTTATTTATTGTCCGGTTTTATTTAAACAAAAAGTAAATTTAATAGCATCAAAAACACTATAAGATAGCAGTGTTTTATTTGTTTTCAATTGTTTTCATTAATGTCAAACGACAGTCAAGTTTTTTATTTTAAATGGCAACATATATATTTTGGCTATATTCGGATTGTATTTTTTTTTCTGAATTCAACGATGTATAACATGTTTATTTTTGATAAACGTTTATTGCAAAAAAAAACTTTATAAATTTCATCTTTGTCTTCCATTATTTATAAATATTCGAATGTGTCATGAAACATTTGAAATGTAAGTATTATAAATATTATTATAAGAAACAAAACACTTTACAATAAATGTTGAAATTGCCCGCCACCTTGTTTAACACATATCGCACATCTCCTAATAATAAAAAATAAAAAAAAAACTTTACATCTTTCATTATAGTAGAATTGGCCCAGTCCACTAGCATTATGTCAATGTGCCTTAAGTGTCAGTTTGACTTTATTAAGTTTTCTGTATTATCCTGTTTGAATGTTTTGCCGCAACAAAAAGCGTATTTTCGTTAAAAATGAATAACAATGAATTAACGGACATGTTACAAGTGTTCTTTGAATGTAATAAAAATCGCCTTCAAACAGTTCGTCGGTACAGTGCTCGTTTTCAGGACAGAGAAGTCCCAGGTTCGAAAATATTTCAGAGAAGTGAAAAGAATTTAAGAAATTATGGATCATTTACCAAACCAAAAACACAAAAACGGAAATTCTCCGAAGATAAGGAATTAGATGTTCTTCTTGCAGTACAGCAAAATTCACGAACTTCGATTCGCGAAATTGCACATAATATTGGGGTATCAAAAACTACAGTTCATGGTATTTTAAGAAAACACAAACTTAAACCGATAGCTCGAAAGTTCATGCATTAGAACAAAATGATCCTGGCCGAAGAATCCAGTTTTGTCGTTTTTATTTAAATGCATTAGAACAAGACCCGAATTTTTACAGAAGGATAATTTGGTCTGATGAATGCACTTTTAGCAACAACGGTATTTTTAATAGAAACATACATCGACAGTGGAGTGCAGACAATCCGAGATTTGTAATTGAAAATAATTTTCAAAGACGTTTCAACGTAAATGTTTGGTGTGGCATTTTAGGTGATCAATTAATTGGGCCATTTTTCATAGATGGTTGCTTAAATCAACAAAAATATTACACTTTATTACACGAAAATCTCCAAAACTTTTTAGATGAATTACCTTTGGCAAATTTAAATAGAATATTTTTTCAACAAGATGGGGCTCCCGCGCACAACGCCAGAGTAAATACTGATTTGTTGAACACCCAATTTGGAAATAGGTGGATAGGAACATCCGGTCCTATCGAGTGGCCTGTGCGTTCACCGGATCTTACGCCCCTCGATTTTTGGTTGTGGGCTTATCTACAAGATCGAGTTTATTTAACAACTCCAGAAAATGTTGACATTTTAAGACAAAGAATTATTAACACTTGTCAAGAAGTACCTACCGCTTGTCTTTTAAATGCGACCTTTGGAGTAATTAGGAGATGTGCGATATGTGTTGAACAAGGTGGCGGACAATTTCAACATTTATTGTAAAGTGTTTTGTTTCTTATAATAATATTTATAATACTTACATTTCAAATGTTTCATGACACATTCGAATATTTATAAATAATGGAAGACAAAGATGAAATTTATAGAATTTTATCAAAAATAAACATGTTATACATCGTTGAATTCAGAAAAAAAAACCAATCCGAATATAGCCAAAAATATATATGTTGCCATTTAAAATAAAAAACTTGACTGTCGTTTGACATTAATGAAAACAATTGAAAACAAATAAACCACTGCTATCTTATAGTGTTTTTGATGCTATTAAATTTACTTTTTGTTTAAATAAAACCGGACAATAAATAACGGAATTATGAATGTTGGCGTTTTTTACGGGACAGCCTGTATATCTAAATATTATCAGAATGGTTGTCTATAATAGAGATATGTGTGTAATGTATGTATGTAATAAAAATGCATGTATGTAGAAAATAAATAACAAGCGGTATAAACTCTACCAAAAAAAAAATTAATAAGCCCCGTCAAAATATGTATTTATCTGATTCACATATATAAATACAACATTATAAGTCCGACCTAATGAGCAGACCTGGTATATATATGGGGGGCTTAATTATATTTTTCTTTTAAATATAAAAAAAATATCCTAAATTTATAATTTGCAAAGATGAATATTGAAATAAATTAGACAAAGGTTTGCGGTTTTATAATATTTTAGAAATGTATAAATGATTAATTAACTAAAACCCAATCAATGATAGGGAAAGAAAAAATATATATAATATCTTAAAAATGAGTTACTTACTTGATTAAACCAATCGAATAAACGCAAAAATGTATATTAAATTTAAAGACGTAAATTTTCGAAAAAGTAAGAAAATTTATTTTTAACGTGTATATGCAAGAAATACGTCTTACGCAAATAAAAGAAACAAACTCTACGAGGAACTCGTAGATAGACTTGCAAGGTCGATTTCTTTTAAAGACGAAAAAGGTATCTGAACGAAATTTAACTAACGTTAACTTCTTTTAAATGGAATCATTTTAAGCTTTGAAACTTAGCCAGGAAAGATAGAGAAAATAAGACATATAGCATTAAATTAATTATAATAATTTAAAATTGCGTCGACAGAAAGAAAAGAAAAATGAATTAGCATTTTAACGCAGAATTTGGTACTAATAAAGGAGTTAAACAATAATTTCACCCTCCTGATGTTTTCAACTAATAAAACTAATCAAGTACTTAATATTTCAAATTAAAAAAAAAGAATAGTTAAAACAATATAAAGATAAAATGTCTTAGCTTGATTCCGGAGGTGTCGGAAGCTGTTGATGTGAATTTTCCGCTGATTAATACGTGAGACCGCCGGGAATCGATGGAATGGTCGTCGAAGGCCGCAAAAAAGCCTGTGCTAACTACTGTAGCCCCAAATTAGGAGCACCTATTAAAAAAAGTGCAAACAAACGAATAAAAATTAGAAGAATTACGTTAATTTAGAAATTACCTACCAGAATGTTATAATGGATTTGTTTTGTAAGACACAACTTATACGTTGTTAATATGGAACGAAGTGCGCTTGACACCGTAATATCCCCGTTCGGGTTAATTGGTACATCCAATAAAATTGCGTGGTTCTTTAAAAAAAACCATATGTGGGAAAGGCTCGGAACAAAAGAGAACGTCGTAAGAGAACGATAATTACGCCCTTTTATAAAGAACACGTGGTGTACGAGTCCAGGAGTTCGATCGATGATCCCACAACGGATAGATGTCGATCTCTGACTTACACCTGCGCGAGGAATAGCTCACACTCGGTAACCAAGGTGGGGAAGAAAGCAACAAAGAAGGCTAACACGCAATCATACCTACAGATATATGTAAGCATATGAACTTACGAGTAGATTCAAAATCAATGGAACAGAATAAAATAAAAAAGACGCTAATTTGCAACAATGTAAGGAAGTGTCCACACACACACGTAAAAGGTTTCTATAATTTCAAGGATGTTAGCAAAAAAATTTGTTCTAAAAATGTATTATGCATTGTAATTTAAGCGCGCTGAAACCTTTCTGATGTTATTTTTAAACAATTAAGAAAATATTCACTCTATGTGAAATAAGTGTTCATTTATCGATAATAGCCAAAAAATAATAAAATATAAAACAGGAAAAACGAATCAAGGTAACTTTATTACGTTCGAGAAAATTTCACTTCCCTTATTTTATAAACTATTATGAAGTATTGATTCCGAAGATGTAAACATTCCCCTGTAAAATGAGAAACGTATAAACACAAAACATAAAAATGGGAATGCCCGAGGAGAATATGTATGTGGAAATAGAACAAAGAAGCAGAATCAAAAGAAAATGAAAGAGTAAATAAGATCTATCAGAGATATCAGAATTATATTAGAATCAAAATTATAAACAATATTAGAAATACACCTGGTACGATATTTCGGCTCGACAATCGAAAAACAAATTGTTATATTGACATTGTTACTATTAATATTGAATAGTATACTTGTATTATACATATTTACAATCTATTACATTTTTGAAGTTCACATCTTTATATGTATTTTTGCAATTAGCTTTACTAAGAGACCTATTAAAGCACTCAAAATGAGTAGTTTTATAAATCATTAAGGCATGGAACATTTAGCGGATTCAGTTTTAAGTTGGTCACACTACGTCTATAAGTTAGTGGTCATAGTGATAATTTAAGGTTATTATTAAACTGACAATCAATAAACATTTTATTATACAGTAATTATATTTACAGTACATTAACAAATATTTTATTTTGAAGAGAAACTAACGTTCTTTGATTTTGGCTAATTTAAGTCAACCATAGGCAACTAAAGAAATTTGAGTACATCAATCAAGTGAATGTTGGAAAATACGAGGTGTATGTCCATGTATACAGATACAGATATGTGTAATGCTTGCCTGTTTCATTTGTAACAAATGCGTAAACCGTGCTTAACTCAAATACACCGATAACACCGATAGCTCCACCCACACTCACACTTAAACTACAATTTGACTAATTTCAATAATAAACAAGAGAATACCAAAGCATAGAAACCACAATTTATATACCAACAACCTTTACGCTTTTATCTAACTATACGGTCCATCATTTGAGCCAGCAATATTAAGCCTAAGATACCACACTTGCAAGAGCTGTTGTGTTAAGTTGAATATTTACCTATCATGTAATTCCAATAAATGTTGAGATTGATTAACTTGACCTTTTGATTCGGACATCTTCCACCTTCTTTCTGTGTGGACACCAACAAACTAATTATTATTTATTAAACTTATATTTACCTGTTATATTGCTATCCATCAGTTACGTATGGCTGTAAAACATTTTTCATTAATAATAATGAAGAAGATGAGCTTGAACGGTTATATCTTAAGAAAATTTTGATGAAGTCGAAATAGGCTATGGTGGAATGGAAGAAGAGAATAGACAAAGAGGTAGGTGAAATGTGCGAAATGCACACAATTGCCTACAGAACTAGAACGCAGAGAACCAAATAGTTGGAGCATATAACAAGAATATCATCCAGATCTTTCTTGACCCTTTCCAACTACATATAGATTTCAAAAATAGCTTAAACATTGCAAATACAACTCCATTATATATATGTATATATATATATATATATACCGGGTGGGGCACATAAAGTGTTACAGAGCAATAGCACTCAAACGATTAATCATATCGAAAAATGTTTCAGTGTTCGGGAAGGCGGTCATACTGGGCTACCCAGTTTTTTTATCGGTGTAGGCGTAGAAGCTACGTCAATGTCAACTCCAATTTTTTAAATGGAACCATGTATTTTCTTTTCAATAACATTATTACAGATTTTAAGACGAATTCAGCGACCTACAACATAAGGTCATTCTAGTCACGCAAAGTATGAAAATAGTCGAAAAATCGAAAAATATCGGAATAATCAGCATCAACTGACAACGCATACGCCTGTCAGTTAGTCAGTCACGCATTACCTTCTATTGTGAGTACATCGGATCGCGAAAATGAACGATTATCAAGAATATTTTGATATGTTAATGGTGCTGGGGGAATGCCGCAAACATTACAGAAACGCTGAGCAGTTATACGCGGCTCGTTATCCGTACAGACAACAAAAATCGCACATGGCATTTAAGCGATTAGCTGACCGTTTCTGTCGCTTCGGTACAATGAAACAAATACGAGCCAAACGTCGACCGATTGTTGATGAAAATGCGGCTGCTATCTTAGCTTTTACTGCACAAAATCCCCATGCGGGCACCAGGCAAATGGAAAGAGAGAGTGGAATTAGTCGGCGATCTGTATTAAGAATATTACATCAACACAAATTACATCCGTATTGTATGTCATTGCATCAGGATTTGTACGGCAATGATTTCCAAAATCACGTCAATTTCTGTAACTGGATTCGTCGAAAAATGGACACGGATGTTTCATTTTTGAGTCATGTGCTTTTTTCTGACGAAGCTAACTTCACAAATACGGGAAATGTGAATAGACATAACATGCATTACTGGGCAAATGCGAATCCTCGATGGACGAGAACTGTACGATATCAACATCCGTGGTCCGTTAATTGTTGGGCCGGCATTGTCGGCGATCACGTCATTGGTCCACATTTTTTTGAAGGTCACTTAAGTGGGCAAGTTTACGCAAACTTTCTGCAAAACGTACTGCTCGAATTACTGGAAGACGTGCCCTTGCTATTTCGCATAAACATGTATATGCAACACGACGGTGCACCATCACATTATGTTCTATGTGCAAGACAAGTGATGAATGAGATTTATGGTGAAAAATGGATAGGACGAGGCGCTACTGTTGCTTGGCCACCTCGTTCGCCAGATCTAACAGTAATGGATTACTTTTTCTGGGGTTTTGTCAAAGGACACGTAATGGCGGAAGCACCTACCACGCCTGACGACATGAGCATGTACCGAAATTACACCACAAATGTTGGCTAACGTTAGACGATCGTTTCCTCGGAGAATTAACCACTGCTTACAAGCGGAGGGTGGTCACTTCGAGCATCTTCTGTAGGTAGACCCAAACCAAAGTTAGTGGATCCTTTGATGCTGATTATTCCGATATTTTTCGATTTTTCGACTATTTTCATACTTTGCGTGACTAAAATGACCTTGTGTTGTAGGTCGCTGAATTCGTCTTAAAATCTGTAATAATGTTATTGAAAAGAAAATACATGGTTCCATTTCAAAAATTGGAGTTGACATTGACGTAGCTTCTACGCCTACACCGATCAAAAACTGGGTGGCCCAGTATGACCGCCTTCCCGAACACTGAAACTTTTGTCTGAAACATTTTTCGATATGATTAATCGTTTGAGTGCTATTGCTCTGTAACACTTTATGTGCCCCACCCTGTATATATATATAATATTGATGTTCTCAAATACACTGATAACACCGATAGCCCCACTCACACACACGCACACGTAAAAGCGGCGAACACCTAGTATATAGCTTGTATAAAGGATAAAGGAGGGAGGGGGCGCCAGCATATACACAGGTTATAGCGTTCACCGATATACACGCACATACAGTATACGCGTTACAGAGAGAGGGAAGCGCCAGCGGTATGGCGAAGAGAGGGGATCGCAGACTGAATCCGGGATCCTGTGATGCCATTCACTCGGCCCCTGAATGACCCGAGTTTACCACCGTGCAGCGCCATTAGATGTTTCACATTAATAACAAAATTTAAAAATTTGAGCCTCAATGAGCTTAAACTCGGATGACGTAGTTCACAGCCAAACGTAAAAATTAGAGACCAGACACATCCGGCTGAAATGACGACATTGCGACGGACGATATAATTAGTCTACAACATCTGTAAGTACATCACGCAGTTATTGAATAGCACTATTCATTCGGTTAACCGCACACAAAAAATAGATGTGTGAATAGTGCTATTCAACAACTGCGTGATGTACTTACAGATGTTGTAGACTATTTATATCGTCCGTCGTAATGACGTCCATTTCAGCCCGATGTGTCTGGTCTCTAGTAATAACTACTAGACCACGCACAATTTGAAAATTTGTCTAGCGGTAATTCGGAGCTTCTAAAAATCATAACGCCGCCAAGCAACAACCATTTTCCTGAAAAAAAGTCCATTTCTACACTTTTTTTGAAACATCTTTTCTATGGATTTGGAATTATCCATAGTCAAGGTCAAAACATACCTATGTACGAGTATATGTCGCCGAAAGTAGTCGATTGGTACCGCCTGCGACGCTCTAGCTTCAGAATTGACAGATTTAAGAGGTTTGGAGGGTTGGGGTCTTATACCACTTATACCATGGGAAGTGCCCTAGCGGGGCCCGAGTCTATTTTCGTGAAAAACATTTACAGACAGCAGTTATAATGTATTTATGATGATTATTGTAAAAAACACCGTATCGAAAAAGCTTTATTTGTTGCTGAGATCCAAAACGATAGAAACTTTTCATTTTGCCAAATGCCAAATGTCAAGAATGTTTTAATTTAATTTTAAATTGTATTTCTCCACAAATATATCTCGAATTTAAAATATTAATTAAAACTTAGACATTTTCTGTATATATTCGTTTGCAAAGAGAAAGCTTTTCTTTTCTTATCATACCGGTCAGTTGACCTATCCAAGAAATTTACCTGATTGAACGTTCAACACAACTATTTAACGTTCGTTTCGGATTTCTATATTTTACATTTCATTTTCAAATTTAGTTATTTAATTAATTACGTACGTCTTCTCTTCAAAGTCATGTCGTGTTTGATATCATTTTTAAGCTTTTTTTCAAAGAATATTTTAATAATATATATTTCATTGACATCGCAATTCTTAACTCGCAACTTTAATTAGTTCTTAATTCTCAGGCATCGCCACTTCATTTACCCTCCCTCGAAAACTGGGTCGTAAAACAAAAGCCTTTTCCAACCATCAGTGGTCCCTTCTAGACAAAACTCATCCTTCTTAGTCCGGCTGCTATGGTTTAAACATAATTTCTTCGTAAACAAACTGCACGTACTTGCCCGAATACTATTTGTCGTCCGATCATGTCACACTCTTCACAGGTATACCCTGTATTGTTCTATACAGAGGTTTATTTAATTTACGCCATAATTTAACTTTCTTTTCAGTCTATTTTTACATCTTAATTTCTTTCATTACTTTTTCGTCGTATTTGAATATTATATTGCTTCTATTTTTAATCAATTTAATTTATTTTGACGCTCAATTAATTTCGTATGTAAATATTAAATAAAAACTTTAAGGACAACGTTGCTGTGTTTTGTTTTATTTGATTAGTTGTGATATATTTATTTACGTATATTATACACGCCCTAGACCTTTACTGCTCGTCACCACCATAATTATTTCAACATTTACAGTATTTTTAGGGCGCTCCAGCTATCCCGGAAAAAATCAACACGGACCGCAAGCGTCCACCTTGTAACAGTTCGGCGCTCCAACGTGGTCAAATACAGATACAACATAACCCCAACTAGCTTCTTTTTTACAGCATTAATGTGCTCACCCTCACAACCATATTAATAAAATTAACAATTATTTTGTAAATAGAGGAAAGTTTGTAATAACACAATTATACTCTCTCTATGTGTGAATTCTAACTCTTAATTTACTAATTTTATATTTACGTTATAGTTTGTTATTATTTCGATTCCAATTTGAAATGGATAAACTTAGGAATTGGAAAAATGGACATAATACATTTTTCAGAAATGAAGCTATAATAAATTAATTATCTTGACATTTAATCACCAACTTCATCTGTTTCTTCTTAATTTATAAAAGCATATATAACATATTCCTATTGATACTTTGTTTTGAAATGAACCTATAAATAATTAATTAGTTATCTTGAGATTGACTGTTGTTTATTATTAAATAGATGAACTAAGCGATCCAAATTTATGAATTCAAGGAGAAGTAAAAATAAGCAACTGTTTGTCCTTTTACAAAATCTAGAGCAGACGAAAGAACGTATATAAATATATTATTTAATAAAGAGCTTGATACCCTCATACGAGAAGATGCTATTCCTTCCCTTTATTTCGAGGATCGTGCAAAACTCTTGGGAATTCGCTCCTTAATATATCTTTATTGTGTTAGTTATTGTGTGCTTGTTTTATTATATCTTGTACCTAGTTATATAAGATCCGCAATAATACGAAATTGTAAGAATCAAAATATATCGCCTCAAAACCCTATATATATTTGTTTTTTGCCTAAATAGAAGAAATAAATAACATATTTTTATTACTCTATTTTGAGCTTTTATGTATTTATAAAAGTATACTGTAAATAATATAAATAATGATGTTCATTAATCCAGTAGGTCATACAATCCATTAACAAAACAAGAATAAAATATACAACGTGACAAAAAAGACGAATCACCCAGGAAAAGTATTACTCCCTCCGTCTAGAAATAAGTGTAAGATTTTAGATTTGTTTTCGTACATAAGTAAGTGTCCATTTTCTCAAAGCAAATGTATTCCTTATAAGTTAAAGTACAAATTTCATAAAACTAAAGTTAATCGACCATATTTTGGACTTTTGTCACAAGATCCATGTCACAATTAATAACAAAAGCTAGCATCCCATTTATTTGTAAATGATTCTTTCTCATATAGGGCAATCGATAGTTATTACAACCATCAATTCTCATAGTTTCTATCATACACTGCTGGTGAGTTAAGAAGATTTTATTCAGAGTATCATTATCTAATTCAGCGTAAACATTTATAACGGCACTGATTAATTCGTCGACTGTTTTGGAAGCGGCTTTGTGCTCGGTATTGAAAAATCCCAGTAATATCCCAGCTCGGTATTGAAAAATCAAGAACGTTCATATCAGATCTATTTGATGGCTGACATTTAAATATTTAAGTTAGTTCTTTGGCAAGCTTCCTTAAAGCCTATATCCTCAGAATCCACATGCGGTTTGGCACTATCTCGTTGAATCCAAATGGTTGAAAGACGATTCGATGTAGGGCATTTCTGTTCAATTGCAAGTAGCAATTTTTCGATTATCATTTTTCTGAAATCTTCTCTAGTCACATTCGAAATAACTTTAGTTTCCAATGTACCAGCCCGCCGATTTTTGCTGCTTTTCTTAGAAGGTTCTTCAAAAACGAAAGGCCAAATGCCAAGTTTACCATCAAAATGGTTATTCTGAGATTGATTGTAGCGAGGACGACTAACAGCGGCTTGAAACATTACTTTCGTAAGGAAGCGTTTACTTTTACAGGTTCTGTACGGTTTCTGTTCACCCTTTACCAGGGTGTATTGGATGTTTTCGTGATTTAAAACCACTTTTTGTCTACATGGATTTTATCAGTCATATCCTTGAAATGGGGTCATTCACCTACACTTTCTGACTTAAGCATTGATAAGCAATACTTTAACCGTGCAATTTTATTGACATTCGTCAAATATGACTTTATAGCATTTCTATAACTATATAACTATATATATATATATATACATATATATATATATAAATATATAACTATACTTTTACTAATGCCAGAATGTTCAAGAGAACGAATAGTACGCCCATTATTAAATGCAACTGCTTTAATTGCTTCTATGTCAAGCATTCTTGGTTTTCGGCCAGCAAGTCTCTTTTTACCAGAGGATACATTTCCTACTACTAATCCATCGTTTAATAATTGCTTTCCTCGATGCCATATCCTGCTAACAGTTTTCTCGTTTCTCTCATTGATTGAATTGTCCGTATTTAAGACAAACCAGTTTGAAATTTTTCGTTAAAAATAAATGTTTTCAAAAATTTTTAATTTACAAATAAAGCAGAAAACTTTAAGCAAAATACCAAAGATATGTACCGTTCATTATGTTAGTCACGAATCATAAAAAGTTGCAAAAAATATTTAGGACAATACTTAAAAGTTCCATCCATATATATTCTGTTGCATTGTCATAGGTGCTGGAGATTACATCGTTCAGAAGTAAAAAAGGCAGACAGACAAGATGTCACAATAATAGTAGATTTTATATTTTCAATTGATGCAATTGTTTCGCTTATATTTTTGGGCAACACAAGAAGTTCTTTTTTCTAGCTCTGTAGATTCTTTGTTTAATGACTATAATATCATTGACGGTTATCTCGGAACTGTCGTGTTTCGATAAAATCGCTTATTACCCATAAAATCATATTTAAAATTATTAACTACAAGGAGATTAATTATTCTTAGTAATAGAGACGTAACAAGTACTTACCCTACGCGGTCGAATCGTTACACCCCTAAATTGGATTATTTTTGTGGACCAGCCGAAACGATATATGTACTGTAATTTATTCAAACTTGCTGATCGGCTGAAACGTATATTTTCCAGTATAATAATGAAGGCTGATCAGCTGGGTCACATATTTTGACTCGAATATTTGTGTAAAATCTCACATTTTAAAATAGTATTAACCTATTTGTATTTATGTATACCGATATTAGTTTGTAACTTGCTCTAATACGTACTTAACGAAGTCACTGTGTTGGCGAAACAATTGTCGTTTTACGACACATTAATAAAGTGAAAATTTTAATTATTAATTTAATTTTAAATTATGGATGTTCACCAAGTAAAAGACGAATTAATTCAAGTATTTGGATAGTTTGTGAGTGGGACTATTTAATGTGCTTACAATAGTAAGATTAATGAATTTTTGGTAGACCATACAGTTTAGAATTAATAGAATCACTGAATAACAAAGATTTTTGAGAATCGATGGGGTTTGAAAAGGATTTAGTAGAAAAAATACATAATTAATCTTGGTGAAAGGAAAATATATTGAGTTCGTACTCATCATCTCAAGGATTACGATGACGTTACCCTTGCCAGCTTTGATTATCACGATTTCAGGCTTTCATGGGCAATAATTCCCGGCTTCAAGAGATTGAACTTTTTTAGATTTAGCATAGGTAAGGATTTTAAAACCTTCGAAATGAATAGGGCCAGCCATATTGGCGGGAATTCTGATAAGAACAGACTATGCCAGTGATGATTTCGTCGGTGAGGATATATTTGGTGGTTGGAGCAAAATTTGATCGTTTGGATAGGGCTGAAATTTAGTCAATAAAGGTGTTTGGAAAAATTGATAACGGTATGTGACAAAGAGAAAGATTTTTGAGAAGTTGTGGGCAGTAAAGATTCGAATTTAAGGGCTAGCCTTAAAGATGTCCTTTGCAAGAGTGAGCGAGGTGTCAGTCAAGAAGGAAGCGGTGCCAAGGACGCGGTTCCAGCCAGGAATCCCACAACCAATAATAATAATAATAAAGCTCGTAAATTTTATAAAGGATGGAATTCTTTAGTTAGAAATTGGAGTTCCTTGAAAGTGTTATATTAATCACTTGACTTGATTAGTGAGTATGGATTAAAAAACTCGATTACTCACAGGCGATTACTATAAAACCTATAAAGTTACAAGAATGTGTCCCCCTTAGAACATTATAACTTCATCTTACCGGAATTTTAAATTTCTCTTTAGCTTTGTTACGATTTAGAATCGTTATTTTAAGTGGACCACCCAGTATAGTAAAGAATGAAATATAATAATTCTTTCCTTTCTTTCAAAAGTAAATTCTAAATAACTGACAAAAGTTTAAGCACCAATCGGTTTTCAACACACTTTATGTTCCTATATAATTGTTTGCTATAGATATAAATGGATTAAAATTTTGTGTAATCAAATCACAATTGCGCGTCCAGAAATGAAAAATGAAAGCAATTACAAAATAAAAGTATTTACATGACTATTTTTTATGTTCACACGTTAGGTAGTTTAAAATAAATTTTAATATTTATGTACATAATTTAATCCCAAACCCTGTAAACAGAAGTGTAAATATTGTTACGTAATATTCCAATATTTAATAAAAATATATTATGATTTTCTGCTAGCTCAAATAAATCGTAACAACATCCACTAACTTGAAAACGGGAGTGCATAAATATTTAACACTTGGTTTTGTGACCGTTTCGACACGGATAATACTAAGTCTTTGCGGTCTCGAGGGAGTTGAAAGTACAACATCGTTCTGACTTGTATTTGCACAGCTTGTTTATTCAACTACCAAGAAAAGTACAAACACACAATTGAGAAGATTTTGCAGTGGTCTCGTCTCTTAAGGTTACGTAAATAAATACGTTCTCTCCTTTCCTTGAATTGAGGGCGTTAGGTTATCGTATTTTGTTTAATCCCACGATTAATTTTTTTTAATAAAAATTTCTTTTGAGCGAAGCGAATTGCTAATTACTTAAGATCCCTTTCAAAGAATTAATAATCAGAAGTAAATACATACAGATAGTGTGTAAAGTGTAAAGAAGTGGAGTTTTCACTTCTTTTGTGTTAGATAATAAAAATGCACTTTTAACTATAAAAATTATTTTTTGAATCCAACGTTTGATATATATTCTTAATTTTGATTTTATATTACCGTTTGAACTCCTGCTATTGATGTGTTGTGGTTCGAATGAATGTTTCTTAATTGTTGTTAGGATTAGACTCTTGTTTTTACTGTCCTTAAAGAACTACAGGCAGGCAAAATTTGCCATTGCCTCGCAAACTATTACATAACTAATAATGCAAACCGTATCGATTATACGGACAAATGATGGCATAATTCGAGAGAATTTTGAAAGTGTTGGTAGACGGTACCTGCTAGCAATAATACCCGGCAATGTACTTTTAAACTATGCTAATTAAGTCCTAATCTTAAACCTAAGTATAAAGTTTAGATTAAATTCTATTCCTCTTAATAAATTTTATTGCAGTTCATTTAAGAACGTGAAATTATGAATAGGTAAGGAGATTAAAAACTGTGTATTAAATACGTTCTATAATTAAATAATAAATCATGGTAGAAATAGTCTAATAAAAAGGGTAATAAACTTGTAAATGTAAAGATTGTCACTTCTTAGAATAGAGGCAAGGTTTACAATTTAAATAAGATAATTAAAATTTCGGTATGCAAGGTGTCAATTTGAAACGAAGATTATTTTATTCTAAATAACTAAACTATACATATATTTAAGAAAAATAAAGAAAAACAAACAAAAATGATTGTTCTCGCGCTTAACATAGTGTGCCCGAAAATATACCGTTGACTATATAAGCGACGAATAGTTTAAGCCAACCCAAGTACCTGAAATTTCGGCCGTAGGTAGTTGACATACAAATAACAGATTGAACAATTCTGTCTTCTTTTTGCACTTATGAACTTTAACTCTTACCTTTTTCGTTCCAATCCATCTATTCTTAATTTGATTCCTCCCAATTCTATTATATCTTTTTCAGTAATTTATTTCTTGACTTGATCCTTGTTTTAAACTTTCAAAACCTTTATTTTTCACTTCTTTTCATTCAAATTCTCCTTTTGCTTCTTATAAATCTCCTTTAACAATTCAGTTATTGTTGAATCCTTTAACCAAAATATTATTTTGATTCTATGATTTTTATGGAATTTAAAAGTTGATGTGCAACTAAATTTGACTAGCTTGTAATGAACTTATAATAAATTACGGTAAGTGCTAATTAACATATATATATATATAAGGTGAACTTAATAAATCGGCGATTAAAGGTCTGGTTCATTACTTCAAAGTATACTGCCTGATTCTGAGCAAACGCAACGGCCTGAATGTACGAATATTTCTCCCGCTCCGAATAAAAATCCCCTGAACGCGTTAAGCCAATCACAAAACAGTCTGTTGCTAAACCCCCTCCTCGCGCCAACTTAATTGGCGCTTGCTATATGTATGACATCGATGTTAAGCCAATCACAAAACAGTCTGTTGCTAAACCCCCTCCTCGCGCCAGCTTAATTGGCGCTTGCTATATGTATGACATCGATGTGGACGCGCCTACAGCATTCAGGGGAATTGTATTCGAAGCGGGAGAAATATTCATACATTCGGATCGTTGCGTTTAGTCAGAATTAGGCGGTATATATTTAAAACAACCCTACATGTTTCGGCAATGATGCCTTTGTCAAGGGAATACAAAATATAAATGACAGAATATAATTTATATTTTGTATTCCCTTGACAAAGGCATCATTGCCGAAACATGTAGCGTTGTTTTAAATATATATACTTTGAAGTAATGAACCAGACCTTTAATCGCCGACTTAAGTTTACCTTATCATACCAAGGTCACGAAGATATTATATTTATATATATATATATATATATATATATAGTATTTTCGTGACCTTGGTATGATAAGGTAAACTTAATTAGTCGGCGATTAAAGGTCTGGTTATTACTTCAAAGTGTATATATTTAAAATAATCCTACATGTTTCGGCAATGATGCCTTTGTCAAGGATATAAAAAATATAAATGGCTTGAACCTAGGTCTATTGTGGCTAAGTGGTAAAAGCGACAGCCCGGCAAGCTGTAGACTTGGGTTCGAGTCCCAACGTAGACCATATTTTACAATTAAAAATTTCGTATGATTTGCTTTGTAATTTGTAGACAGCAATGTTTACATCACCACTTACTCTGCAATTACATACATTCTAATTTGATGTTTGTAAATATTTCATATAAAAGACGAAAAACTCCAATAATTTATCAATTGTTATATTTAATAAACGGCTAAGAAATTATCTAAACACATATATATATATATATATATATATATATATATATATATATAAGTGTTTAGATAATTTCTTAGCCGCTATGGAGTAATAATTAGCATTTTCAAACATTCAAATCTGACATCTGCTCTCAAAATACTGACATCTATTTTCAGTAACTCACATCTAATTTCAAAATAGGCATCTGCTTTCTAATTTGACGTTTGCTTTCATAACTGACACCTGCTTTCAAAACAGACATCTGCTTTCAATAACTGACATTTGCTTTCACTAACTGACATCTGCTATCAAAACTGACATGAGCTTTCAAAACTGACTTCTGCTTTCAGCTTGACATCTACATTCAATAACTGACATCTGATTCATTAACACTGTTACTTTATAATGCAGTTCTATATGGCTTGAACCTGGCTCTATTGTGGCCTAGTGGTTAACGCGGAAGCCCGGATAGCTGTAGACTTGGGTTCGAGTCCCAACGTAGACCATATCTTTCAAATAAAAAATTTCGTATGATTTGCTTTGTAATTTGTAGACAGCAATGTTTACATCCCCACTTACTCTGCAATTACATACATTCTAATTTAATATTTGTAAATATTTCATTTAAATAAAGCCGAAAAACTCCAATAATTTATCAAATGTTATATATATATATATATATATATATATATAATTTATTTAAAAGAAATTATCGACCGTACTATATTGGATAAAAATTAAAAGCGGGCAAGCGGTCTGTCAATTAAAAACTCATTTATTAATTATCTCTATATTTCGCAACAACTTTGTTGTTTCTTCCGGAGATAAAAATGTAGAGTTCAAAAAAAATAATAATAAAAGTGACGTACAACGAACAATAAAATTGATTAAAAAAAGTGAACTTTATGTAACCAGTTTTAGTTACGAAAAGTCTTACTTTATAACACTGTAATTTTATTTTGCAATAGAAAGACATTTCATTTTTAAATGTCAAATATAAGCGTTTGACAGTATGTAAAAAATAAAATAAAACAAAATTATTTATTAGTAGTAATGAACAATAAATAGTTAGTAGTTTTTGACATTACAATTTCTCATATTTTTCTTCAAATTTATTTGTCATATATTATAATATATTGTTATTGTTGTTCCTGCAGACAGTGCGATTTACAAGAAAATCCCATATATTGGTAGTCTTACTTGTTAAATTATATCGCACTTTAAACAATTTAGTAACATAAAAATAGCCAAATATAACACCTATACTTTGAAAAAATTGTATAGTACGACCTTTGTTTCTAAATAGTCATGCTGTCTAGGATACCGCGTTCGGATTGTCGTGGCATGTACATAGGGCAAACATCGCAATGGCTAAAACAGCGTATCATAGAACATAAAAATGATATCCGTACTGGAAAGAGATCTTTTTCACTGGGGGATCATGCACTTGATCTGGTACGTACATTCAATTTTTGCGATGTCAAAATCACGGACGCTGAAAACAACCACAAAAAAAGATGCTTTTAGAAATGGTCCACATCGACGGAGACACAAATAGGGTAAATTATAAGTCGGATACGAAATGACTAAGTATAATCTATTGTAATATATTCGGTGTTGACGGTTAGTTGACCTGCCAAGTTTTGTTAACTAGTCCTCGCTTCGTTTAATGTATAGTTTATGTTTGGTTTGATATTTTTATTACATCAGTTTTTTTGGTATGTGTTTTATATTTTTATATTTTAGCGTGTATATATATATATATATATATATATATATATATATATATATGTGTGTTTTTAAAAAGTTGACACCTAGTCAATTTAATGTTTTAATATAATATAATCGATTTTAACATGTTCTGTTAAATCACTGCTAATTTTGAACTCTGTATTCGTTAGTATTTTATTATTGTTATATACATTAATTTATAGTGGGTCTTGTTAATCTTGTAGCATCTCCTGAAGAAGCAACCAATTGTTGTGAAATATAGAGTGAAATAAATGAATTTTTATTTGACAGACCGCTTACCAGTTTTAATTAATTATTCAGTTATATAAATAGAAATAAAATAAATTTTAATGTATAAAATGACAAACTGTTAAATATTTTTAAAAAAATGTTCTCGTGAAAATGTAATAAAAAATAGTATAAATCAACAAGTTAGTAATTTTATAGAAAAATAATTATAATAAGATTCGCGTTTATGAAAATATTTATTTAACGTGTAACAAAAACGCGGCAAACGCCGATATGCTCTAGTTACTTTATTAATGAGTTGTTAAACTTTACGAAAAGTTACAAACTAATTTTAATTCAGATGCGAAACAAAGTCTTGATGTTTGTTTCATAACTCTAGGCCATTAAAGGTGAAAAAATATGATACATTACAAACACAAACGTTAATTCTGAAGCAGGTAATTCAACTTCGTTAACCATTAGACCATAAGACGCACATAAACACCGTTAATGTTAAAACTTCGCTAATAAAATCAAAACTGCAATAATATTTTTGAATTAATTATATTAATCAGTGGTAACCGGTGGTAAAGCAAATTTCAAGAAAAGATGTGGATTAATATAAACAGAGATTCACAAAAAAGTATCACCATAATCAAAGGATTCGATAATATGGTATAAAGATTATCGCGCTGAAAATTAATAGTCTTCAAAATCTACTTTGCCATGTTAATAAAGTCCCAATAATATAATGTATAATTTTTCTTATATTTTAAAAATTGATGTGTTAATTATAATGAGTAAAGGCCGGATTATATGCAAAAAAAACTGAAAATATGCGCATAAATATGCAAATGTTTACTTAAGCCTAAATATGCACTTACAAAAATTTGCAGGTAAAAAAATACGAGGAATGTTAGAAAATGGAAAACTGTAGAAAAAAATATTCTATTATGTTTACTACAAGTTTATTTAGAACATTTTACAACATAATTAACTATGAAAACAATTTACAATCACATATTTCTCAAAGTTTTCAACAGAAAAATTATGACGCTTGTCTGAAAACATGTACCGTAAAATGTGGTTACTTTGATCAATTTTTATTTTAAAAACTCTGTATCTTTTGTATAAATTGGCAGAAAAATACGTAAAAAAAAAACAAAATGTCGGTTTTTTGTCTTCTACCAGAAACTTAACTTAAAAAATTATCAATTTATTTAGTTTTTGAGAAAAAAAAATTAAACCACTTGATCAAATTTATACACTGATCGGGGTTACTTTGATCACCATGCTTATTTCCATGTTATTTGAAAGTAAACCCAAAATTAACATAAAATTTAAAAACAAATTGAAATCTGTCCGCAGGTTTTTTTAATAAATCTGTTTAAAACACTTGGGGTGACTTTGATATAGACAAAAATAATGTTTTAGTTATAATTTTATTTGAAATTAACATTTTAAAACACAGAAAATCAAATTCTTAAGCTCTAAACCTCATTAACATTGATCTCGTGTGGAAACACGACCAATTCAGTCCCTTCTTGAAAGGTAGGCATAGGCAGGTATGCAACAATAGCAGACTGTTCAATTTCAGAAATGTCGTCTTTAATTAATCTGAATGTTTTTTTGTTTTGGCACGATTTTAAGCCGGTAACTACCAGCGGAGTAGTTTCGTTAATGTAACATACGTAACGATATGTTTTTTTCCTCGCTGAGAAGTAAATGTTGCCAATACATAACGACCCTCGGTCAATATATTATCTTCTTCCTCTTCATGCTCTCTCTCGTTTTCCTCTTCTTCGAATGTTTCCTCTACAGTCTCATTGTCATCAGATATGTTTTCTTCAAGTGGTGTGTTAATCGTCTGATTAGTTTTCTTTGTCTTCCGCTTTTTTTCTACACTTGGCGAGGGGTCATCTATTAAATCCGCTGTCGAAATACTCTTTCCAGCAGCAACATTTAGTCTTTTCTTTCTTTTTACAGTATGGGATGATTCTCCAAATCTTTGAGTTCTTAATAGTTCAGTCAGAACGCTCTCAGTTTCAGCCTCAACGTTACTATCATCATATGGTAAGCGCTTGTACACCTGATCAGGGTTAAACGGCAATATTCCTGTTGCATTAAATGCACTTATAAGATTTCGTTTGATGGCACCGTTTTCATTATCCAACGGGGGTACCACAATTTTTTTCGGTTTAATTTCGGCCATTCTTAGAAGTGTCTTGTTGAGGAGATTCAGAAATGCGTCTTTTGGAACAGTGGTCAGCCTTAAGTTCTCAAGTTTCCATTTCGTTAATGTACTTCGCCATGCCTCTTTCATCGGACGAAAAAATGCTACGTCCAAAGGCTGAAGCAGATGGGTGGAGTGTGGTACCAAACAAACAAAATTGATATCGTTTTCTTCACATAATCGTAACACATCTTCATCGATATGAGACGACAAATTGTCTCCAAATATCACTTTACGACCGTTTAGTCTTTTCGTGTGTGGCAAAAAACCATGTCATAAACCAATCCCGGAATGTTACGCTGTCAATCCAGCCACTTGCAGTTCGGTTATATCTAGTTCCACGTGAGCAACATGGTTCATTGCAACACGGTGAGCCACACGGTCCTCTCTCCTTCCAAGTGTCATATAGATGTGTGCTTTTGTATATCACATAAGGTGGTAAAAGAACACCATTTGCAGACTCACAAACCATGATAGACGTGCAGCTCTTGGAAAAGTTTATTATTTTTTCTGGATACTTGACTCCTCGTCGATATATATAGCGTTTCTTGTCCGGGTCGTCGCTTAAATTTGACTCGTCGTAGTTAAAAATATTACTACTAGGCACGTTTTTAACAACAGTTTCGAAATGCTTAAAATATTCTTCTATAGTTTTTTTTGAAAGTCCAGCTCGAGCCCTTTTTATATTTGCTGCAACACGCTGACTGTAAGAATCCTGATGACGTCGTAAAACCGAGTAGGCCCAGTCAATACCGGGCACATTATTGGAAAATTTGGCAACAATTCGCCCAGTTCGGTCTAAACAAGCTTTAGCGAACATACGCAAGTCAAAGAGACTAAGAGGAAACCCCCATTCCGCACACTTTGCTGCTGATTTAAGTATAGCCTTTTCTTGAGCGTCAGTGAACACAGTTTGAGCTCCAGGTTTATTTATGTGTTGTCCTTTATACCTATTGTAAAGACTTCCGTAGGGGATTTTAAATTCTTTCGCAGCGCCACGAATCGTCAAACGTCCGTCTCATATAGATTGCAACGCATTTTCAATCACTGCATCTGAATAATTTTTGTACTGTCGACTTCCAAGCGGCTTTCTATAAGTCCTTGGCATTATTCTGTACTAAGAACAACCCAGTTAATACTATGCAGAAAAACTATTTTACGAAAATATATCGTAAACCGTAGTTACTTCAACATGTGGGGTTACTTTGATCATGTGATTAAAGTAACCCCGTACACCTGATCAAAGATACCCCAATACACATTCAAGTTTAAAACATGGCGACTCTATTAGTTTTTGAAAACATGTCAACATAAAGAGTAGGTATTCAGAGGAAACCGTAATTACCAATAACCAAGACGATAAAAATAAAATTATTGTAATTTTGTAAGTACATTAAGAGTTCTACACACCTCAAATTCCTATATTATGCACACTTTCTACAAAAACACAGAACTTATAACGATACACTGTGCCGTTGGTAAACAAAATCCACCATACTGTTAAATCGGTATCAGTGTTGCCAATACCTTAAAAAGAAAACATTTGGCAGTTTCAGCAATCTCAATATTCGCGCTTTTCAAGAAAGAATAAGTAAACTGTTATCAAAGTAACCCCTTAATATCAAAGTAACCCCATTTTACGGTATGTATTTATATATTGAAAAGTCGACGCTTGTTATAGGAGCATATTTCAAATTAGAAATATCAGCTATTGTCAACTCAATATTTTCTACTGAATCACCACACAAGATTTTAGCAATATCCTTTAGTTTTTTAAAACCCTCATTTTTTCCTATTACACTTAAAAATTTTGCATACACGGACTGTCCCACTCCTCCTTTAACATCAAAACATGACTTTTCAAATTTGTTTATCATTTCAACGCTTTCGATTAGCGACATAAATTGTTTTTCCAACTGCAATATAGAAGTGGAAATAAATTGTGTGTAATTGGCTTTAATAAAAGCGACTGTTGATATATTTTATATCTTTACTCGAATACACCTTTTGGGCGTCTATCACAGGTTGTGCATCCTTATCAAGATCCATAATAATTGTCTTTATTCCTTCATAATGTTTTGCATGAAAAATAGCAGCCTCCAACCACGTTCCCCATTGTGTGATTACTGGTTGAGAACGCCGTGAAACACCGGGTAGATGTTGTTTGTAAAACTGAACTCGTAATGGGGCCTTTAAAAATACTTTCTTAACACTACTAATTAAAGTATTTACTAAAGGAAAATGGTTTCTGACTTCTTCGGCAACACGATTTAGTCCGTGCGCCCAGCAAGTTGTGTGAATTAAATTTGGGTAAAAGATTTTCAAGTTGAAAGCTGCCTTCACCATGTATGATGCAGTATTCGTCAAAAATAAAAGAATTTTCTCTGTTGGAATCGATTCCGGTAAGAAGAAATTTACCAGTTCTTCCTGTATAAACCTTGTTATTATCAAATTATTTGCCTTTTTCAACTGTTTGGATGAAATTAAATAAGATTTTGCTGGAACCGATACGTTAAGGATACCAATCATTAAAACTATGTATCGGCCCACACTATCAGTAATTTCATCTACGCATATATAAAGATAATTGTTTGCAACAGCCTTCTTCAATGTTTCTGTATAGATACAGCGAATATAATTGTTTCTTAACGTGCTCTCGCCGGGAATGTTATATTTGCTGATGTACTTTTGCAAAAATAACTTGACATTTAAATTGTTTAATTTATGTAGTGGAATATCTGCCGACAGAAACATTTGACACAAATCTTCATTAAATTGTTCTTGTTCCCATTTTTTGGATGTTGATTGCAAACATTGCGGTAATGTTTGCCGACTCTTCTTCGCCAAGTTAATCTTTGTTAGTTTTGCAGCATGAGATGGAGTTTTCATATGTTGATAGACTTGGAACTTTCTCTCCCTTGTAATCTGCAAAAAAAATATCACAACATCGGTTGTTTTCTTATAAAATAAATGTTAGTAAAAGATAAAGGAAAAACTTAATTAATTTATTATAAGAGGAAATAAACCTAAGATTTTACTCACAATCTTGCAAAATATTTTTCTCCATCCATACGCAATTCTGAATAAGGTGCTATTATATATCACAACTCACAAGTTTACATTTCGAAAAGCCAACGTAAAATGACGTTTAAAATAAAATTACTTTCGAATATGGGAATAAATTTCTCCGAATAGCAAAGAAACACATACTCCTAATTTTCTGGTAAAATATATTTTTGTATTTATTTAGAAGTTTTAAGATATTAGCTTTTCCTGGAATTTTGTCTCGGCCTGGATGTATAGGAAGAGCATTACTAAGTTCTTGAAGACGCTTATCGGAAAAGTAATGGGAAGAGGCTTAATAAAATGCTATTTTTAATTTAAAGAGGACTGTTTAATTTTTGTTTGTTTGTTACATCCACGACATATTTTTAGTAATCCCTATAGTAAATTTGGTAAAGTAAATAAATAAAACTCGAATACTTAAAATGTGCAAAATTGCTGAATTACTACAAAATATGCAAATAATATATAAAATGCATATATTATGAAAAATATGCAAATTTATGCAGACTGCATGAATCGTCGCGCAATGTTTAATTTAATATACATAATAGGCTGACAGTTTCCAAATATGTATGTACCATAAAAATCTATTATTGATGAATGGTACAGATGGAAATACACAAGATTTATGACATCAACAATATGTAATTAGGAATTCTATTTTATTATATTTATTTATTAGTAAGATCTTTAAAACTATCGTAAACATTGATTATTGTTGCACGTAGGTAAATTTCCAAAAAGTAATAATGTAGGTAAATTCCACAACAATGACGTCAAACATATACGTACATTTTAGTTATGTATTGGTAGGAGAAGTGATATATTTTCTGTCTACTTGAACACAACATTAACATTCTGAATACATTGATTCTGTATACAACATTCACGTCCTTAACACAACACAGTACAGAAAAAGACATACAGTCTGAATCAAACAGTAAAGAATTAAGTTTGAGTTAACATTAAGTGTTACATTGCGAGATTTATCCTGTGAAATTAGGTTTAAGTGTTTTTTGTAAATAAAACATTCAGAAAGCTTTCAATATAACTGCCACCTAACAAAATAAATAAGCAACTTATACGGAAGTTACCTCCCGTGGGCGGTGGGTCAAACACAAAATTATACAGTATTCGAGAGCAAAAATGTTAAAGGAATGGAAATAATTATTTTGTTTTTGTTTTCATTAACATGAAAGGTTTAACAACCTTTTATGACGGTTTCATTTGCTGTTCAAAATAACCATCTCGATCTGTTAATTTCTTCGAAGGGTCTAATGAATAGATGTTAAAAAGAAAATAAACAAGAAAGTAAAAAATATAGGTAATTTATTTTACATTTTCTTACACTGAATTTTAACATTAATATTACAAGAAGCTAATTGAGTTACTAGAAACTTAAATATATAAGGTATTTGTATTTGTGAAACATTATCGCCAGATTCACATAACCTGCAGCTTTCTCTAGTCTCTGTAAGATTTCTTTTATCTGTCATTCTTGTTATTATTGTTATCGGACCAAGAAGACTATTACAATTTGTACAAATATATGCCTGGAATAAAATAAATAAATTCTGTAAGAAGTCGCAAATTTACAAACATACGAATGCTTTTGAAAAATTATGGATACTCACAGTACTAGTATCCGAACAGTGTAATAACCTATCTTGCAATAGAAATGAAGCGCCATGACTGATTAAAGAATCTCTCTCCATTTCCCCAAATCGAACACCACCTCCGCGTTTTCTACCTTTTAAAGGTTGCCTTGTTAAGATATCGGTAGGGCCAGTCGATCGCACCTGAACAAAGAAATATACAATATACCAATTATAAAGTTATTCTAAGTATACACAAATTTGCAAAAATCTTCAGCTGTTTATGCATAGAACGATATATGCTCACGATTTTCAAGTAGCACAGACTGCTATGAGACAACTAATATGATTGTGGGTCCAGTATGAAGGTGAAATGTTAACCAGCACACAATGAGAGATGCTAATAGTGTCACATAGTGGATTAGACAGCAATCGCTGGAAACGTTTATGCAAGGTAGTTTAGTAATTATCGTTGCGCGTTCGTAGGTTCATGCGCTTACATACTAAAAATGAAACAAAATAACGAGCTATACTAAAGGAGGGGTATTCAAAATAAGAAATCGAAAATAGTTAATTCGTATATTGCCAAACAAAAAAAAAGAATAACAAAGTGGCTTTCAAGCCGCAAGCGAATTCACGTAGTACATAATACAATGACAAGTGAAAATGAACACTCGATATATTATATCAAATTAACAATATAATTCAAAAATTTTACATAAAATTGTATTGAATCAGCAAATTGTTCCAAGAATAAACAAAAATAAATTTAAATTAAACTGCAAAATGCACCAAATATGTGACAAATTAAATATTCAAGCGATATCAAATCAATCAAAAATCTAGTTCTACTTCAGATCTGTAGCGGAACCTTACAATGGGATTACATACAGTATATTACCTAAGCATTAGTAAAATGGTATCAAGAAAAGTTATGAATTTAACAAAAATTACAATTTATTTAAATCTCTAGCACGCCGATGGTTTGCGTGATAATAAATCAATGCAAAATATTTCGTTAGAATTTCTTAATTTTTGTTAAAATTACTTAATTGTCGTTAAAATTACTTAATGTGCGAAATCAACTAAAATAACCATTTATTTAAAAACAAAATTATTTTAAAAATAAATGCTATAACCATACGTACGATAATTAATTTTAAAGTTGTATCTAAATCAAATAAATTATTTTAATTAAATACATGAATTACGTGTTCATTTAGCAAAGTTCTAAAAAATATACACGAAATTAACTTTATGCCGATTTAACTGGCGTCAAAAATTGGTAATCGTTTATAAAAGGCAAATATAAGAAAAGTAACCTGCGGCGAAGATTTTACAAAAAAAAGTCTTTGTAGAATACCTCGTCCGCCTGTATGCGTGCGATGGGGATGAATGGAACCACAGCTGGTACGTTCCTTATGCAGATGTTCAATCAAGGCAATGATGGCTTGAGTTTCTGTCTCCGTTATTTGCTCGAATGACAGTCTTCCTCGTAGCAAAATACATATATATCCCGTATGCCGGACAAAGAAAGTCTAAGCTTAATTACGCCTAATTGCGTCGCAATACGAGGCCCAAATTCACCAATGATAAAAATAGGATATAGCATGGACTTATATCTCGCTTAACAAAGCGCACAACAAGAAAACAACTCAATTCATGCACGTCTGCCAGAAGACTCTCAAACTCGCACTCGCCAAAGCGGGGGGGGGGGTCAAATTCAGTGCCAACAAATCCTTTTAGATGGCGCTGCCGGGATCACAAAGAAAATGACGAATATAATTAACTAAACTGTGCTAACAATAAAAAAGTTACACAATTTATTCGAACATGCATTCCTATTGCACTCAAATTGCTTAAGTTACAAAATATAAAAATCTATTATGCCATATCTTTTAAATATCGCATGTTCAAATACAGTACCATTTTCTTACCTGCCATTTATCAGATACCATGTGTCTTAAACGTTGATAGTGAACGATTCCAAAAAATATTTGAGCTTCCATCTCTCTACCGTCTATACCTGAATACATAGTTTCCGTTCCAAAATAATTATATCCACCTGAAATGCACAAAATGTGTCCCATTTTTATCAATTGTCTCTATTGTTATGTGTAAATATAATGAATAATCATAATAACAATTGAATTTATGTAATTGCAATACATTATTTAAGCCTAAATAGCATTTTGCTATTTTTGAATCTTTTGAATAATATATTTAAAGTAAAAAGTTTAAATCACACTTTACTTAAAACTCATTTGGGATACGCCTAAGATAAAATTGTGGTATATCATGGCTTAATAATAACTGAATAATCCGGAAAATAAGACGTTGATCGACACATCCCAAAAGATATATTACATAAAATAACATCGAAATACCTCAAATTATTTAACGGAAGGTAAGACTTGCCTATCTGTGTTTGTGTGTGAAAAAAAAATGGTATTATTTTTAACAGGCTATTTAAATTTTTATTATGATTAGATGTATAGTTTTACAGATTGCTTAAAGAAGACGTGTTTGGTAAAAGTTGTAAAATGTATAGAATCGCTATTCGTAGTGCAATTCTATACTTGTTTAAAATGAACAGAACTGAAATTTTAGCGGATATACAACAAACATTAGGCAAGGATACTCCTTGGAAGACCACAATTTCTCGTTGGGTTGTTCATTTTAAAGGTGGCGACATGAGCCTCAATGACGAAAAACGTCTTAGACTATTACAACGTATTACCATTCGATGAATAGTTCTAAAAGTCATAATATTGTGTTATGTGATCGAAGAGTGGAAGTGGAGGAGATTGCTATGACTGTGCATGTCTACTGAACGTGTATACCATATTATTGCATGTCGAATTAGTCATGACTAAGCTCTCTGCCAGGTGGATGCTGCATCTACTAAATGTGAATCAAAACGTGAAAGAAACAATTTGAGGCTCCTTAACATCAACTCAATAGATTTTTTGCGTCGCTTTGTACGGTCGATTAAAAAATGCCAAGACGTTCCCTTCGGCTGGAAAGGTAATGGCCACGATATTTTGGGACTCTAAGGAGATACCTCTTATCGACTATCTCGCAAAGGGCCAAACTATCAACAGGACATATTATGCTGCCCTTCATAGGGCAGAATAATATGCCCCTGCTATTCCACTATGACAATGCAACATCACACACCAGTCAGATTGTTTGGGAAAAACTGTATGAATTACTATTCCAGGTTGTGCCTCAACTATCCTATTCACCAGATCAAACCTCTTCAGACTTTCACTTTTTACTAAAATTCAAGCTGTTTCTCACCAGAAGGAAATTCAAGACAAACAGCATTCTAATTATTAAAAATCTAGTACAATGACACTCCAACACCGCTGGTCCAAGTGTATTCATGTTGAAATGGAATATGTAAAAAAATGGTCGTTACTCTAATGCAAGTGTTTCATTTTAAGTCTCACCTTCCGTCAAATCATCCTCATAGATATAATTCAAACAATTAGCAACAAATAGCACAGCTAACTCCACATAAAATCAATGACAAAAGATCCGGAACTTTTTCAATATATGTATACACATATATGCCTATATGTTTTTACTCTGCATGTTATAATAAAATTGACTGGTCTCAGACTATGCGCGGGGGTTATTTATAGATTCTCAGCGTTTCGGAGTTGAGTATTAATATTTTTGACGTACGATCAACACGTATTACTGTATTGAATTTAAATCAATTTTATTAACGCGCAGCCGCGAAGTAAATATTAAGGAGGGATATTTTCAATGTTAATATTTGCAGTAATAAAGTTAATATTAGAAAAGTTGTGGTGAATGAAAGTTAGTTGACCACTAAACCTCAATTTGTAAATACATTTCGACTCACGTTCGCTCAATTATTTTAATGTATTTTCAATAATTTTTCGACAAAATTCTTCTTCGAACATTTTTATCTATTAATATATGGCATTGAGTTGTCCATCATTTAAATCATTTTATTTTTGAATTTAAACTTTTAAATTTTTTTAATTTTAAATTAACAATATATACGAAATAGAGCTCAATAATCTTTATGAAACTGAGAGGCTCAAATATTATTATTAATTAACCTTTTTTAGTGTGAAGTTATTAATTAAAATTTTTTAAGTGCTGCATATTAGGCATATGTAAAGTTTCTTAATTACAGTCATATTTTTGAAAATAATAATTACCTAGGAAGTATCAGCACTCGACGAGGGTGATACGAGATCACATTAAATGACCAACCTACGACGTAATTTTACATTCATTAATTAATCTTCACAATATATATTTTTTGAAACCTTTGAAACAATTTTTACATATGTAAATAAAAGCCAGTATTTTCTGAGGGTAATGCGAGATCCCAGAAAACGACTTGTGAACTGCAAATCTCCCACAAAATTATCATTAAATTCCAAAAAAAATTATTCAAAACCTACGATTCAAATTTACTGTAATTACTAGAGAACGGACGCAATTTCCATAAAACGCAATCGGCAATTGGAATTGTGTATAACGTCGCTCAGTACATCCCGGCGTAATTCAATGAAGTATTTGTTTGACTTACTCGGACACCTGGTCTCGCCGCGATAACAATGGACAAGCCAGCTATTGTATTCCGAGAATATAGTGCTTTTTAAAGTGTTTTCATGAGCGTAGATAGAAGCGGGGTTTTTATAATGTATTTTATTTATTAGTTTATATTTCGTAAGATAAATAAAGGGCTGTGAGTAGTTTCTTGTTTTATAGTTTTAACTGTTAATTACATCGTAATTTTTGTGATAGATCCTGTTTAATATCGTTTGATTGAATCTATTTCTACCAATTATTTCGACGTAAGAGTGTGCATTGAATTTCGTTCAGTTTCAATAACTTACGCGCACATTTTTAGTTTTCATTTATTTAGATCTAGAGCATTGTTTAAGTTACTTTTTCAGACATGATATGGAAGAATGTCGAGAACGGCATTGTAAAACAATGGCGAGTTGGATTGACGGTCATACTGATTGTATGTCCATTGTCAGTGATTCCGAAATTTATTACAAAATCCGTAAAATATCGTCAAAAATTCGTCACTTAGGATCGCAAACACATCTGAACTCTGTAAAACTTTTATGGCGGCTAATATTCCATTAAATAAACTTAGCAATCCCACTTTAAAAATATTTCTTCAAAAATATACTGGTCGAAATGTTCCTGATGAATCAACTTTACGCAAATATTATGTTTCTAGGTGCTATACGAGAACACTAGAACGCATTAGAAGCCATCTTTTAAATAAATACATATGGATAAGCGCCGACGAAACGGTGGCTTTGTTAGGACGCTGTGTGGTAAATGTTGTAGCTGGTGTACTACATCCAACTATTCCCTATAACTCATATGTAATAGCAACAAGTGTTATAAATAGAGTTGATGCGGAAACAGTTGCTGAAACCATTAAGGAGAATATGCAAAAAATGCTTCATTCGGACGCCACGTACAAAGAAAAAATAATTTTATTTGTCAGTGATAGTGCTGCTTATATGTTAAAAACAGGCAGACTATTGAAGAAAACATATCCTAATATGCTGCATATTACTTGTGTAGCACATGCTCGCCACAGAATCTGTGAATATATCAGAGACACTTTTCCGGAAGTTGATAGACTTGTATCAGCTTTTAAAAAAGTTTTCAGAAAAGCACCATTGAGAGTAGCTCTTTTCAGGGAAAAATTTCCATCTCTGTCACTGCCTCCCACTCCAGTAATAACTAGATGGGGAACATGGCTGGAAGCTACTAGTTATTATGCTGAGAATTTCGATAGTCTAAAACATTTCGTAACACTGCTAAAGGAGGATGCTAGAAGTATTGGTGAGTGCAAGGACCTCACACAAATCCCAAATTTAAAAAATCAGTTGTACTTTCTTCACGAACACTTTGGATAATTGCCAAAACTAATCACTTATTTTGAAAATCGAAATCTCAAATTAAATGACGGATTAACCACATTAGATGTGGCTGTTAATAATTTGAAAAGTATTCCAAATGACTTCGGATGTGGCCTTCGGCAAAAGTTTCAAGCAATTCTTAATAGAAATCCAGATTTAATTACATTGCAGCAATTATGTATGGAGACAATTCCACAAAACCTAACGGCTAAATATGAAGAAATAAAAGAATATTTCCAGTATGCACCTATAACCAGTTGCGATGTAGAAAGGACGTTTTCTATTTATAAGGATGTACTTAATTCAAAGAGAACAAAATTGACAGAAGAAAACCTTGAGAAACTATTGCTAGTCAATATTAATACTCCTTTACTCAACTTGAACGACAAAATGAACAAATAAAAATGGTCCAATTATAGAAATGAAATTAAAAACTTTAAAAATACAACTTTTCAACAAATAAATATGTATTTCGTAATTTTATAGATCACCACCCATTCGTTTTCCAATTACATAAATAAAATTAAATATTTTAGAAATACAGCCTTTCGCCAGTACTGCACTGGGTGGTAAGCGTGTCCGTTCTCTAGTAATTACATAGAATCACAAATGCATGTTGGGAGAGTGACATAATCCCCGGAGACGATTGGTGTCCTTTACATATTATTATAATTCAATTTACGAATTATTTATAAAACTTCAGGCGTCAATAAGTGAGACAGGCAAAAATGAAGCATAAACAAAATTTGTAAAACTGTTTAGCATCAAAATCAATTCTAGGTGAAGATAATATACATCCCACCATATAGAATATATAAGTAACTAATGTATTATTACTATATGCTTCAATATTTGTATACTAATTGTCATAAAATTATTGTTCTATTTTGTGATGACTCATCCGACGATACGTCACGTATCACACGTCGCGCACAAACTAGAAAGCTGTCGATGCGGATGAGTCGAGAGATCGAACAAACGGGAAGTTCTCCGTGAATATAAATACCACTGAAGAGGGATTTAATTCATTCAACGAATAAACGTCGTGTGATTAAATTGTGATAATTTTGATGAATTTGTGATAATTGTGATAAATTGTGATATAAATTTGCAAATAAATACTGCCAAATAAATGTTATTAGGTATCAGTTTTTAAGTTATTATTAGAAACCGGACACATCGGGCTGAAATGGACGTCATTACGACGGACGATATGAATAGTATATATCTGTAAGTACATTACGCAATTGTTGAATAGCACTATTCATTCGGTTAACTGCACATAAATATTTTGTGTGTGTTTAGATTACCGTTAGTTTTCTTTAAGAACTCCGAACAGACAAATACATTACAATATGATATTATTACATGAATATTATTTATTTCGTTTTGTAATTTACATAAAATCTCACAAAATATTTATACAATCAATTTTTATATTATATACGTACTGTCGCACTATTTCTCTGAATGTAAATATACCTTGTATAAAGAACCATATTTACATCCTGAGCCAATTTTATATAAACCGAGTCCAGAAAAGATAAATATTCTTTATTCCGCCTAGAATATATAGCAAATGTATCGTATGATCAAAAAGTCTTTGGATCGCTATTGCCGTGGAATTTACGAGATATCTATGAAATTATTTATTTCAATTAGTTTTGACATTTACTTGACAACTTTTAAGTCAGCTGGCTTTAAAATATAACGTGTGTTCATTTGAAAAGTCAATCTAGGTTACTTTAAAATTTTGATAGAATAAGACGCAAATATATTAGTATGTGTTTGTTGTTCCGTAAAACGTAAATCCAAATGACATTTGATAATGTCAATCATATTTGTATGTATGAAACTGTCAAAATATACGACTTCGTAGGTTAAGTAGTAAATTTTAATTTACGACATACTTCAAAATGTTCTCAGTAAATCACATGCTACTAGATTGACTTTTCAAATGAACACCCGTTACATAAAATGCAACTAATTACCATAACCTAAAATCTATTTTATTTGTGACATATGTGTACTTCAAACTACAGAAGTAAATAATTGTATAGATGGTTTTTACACTTCATGGCTATCGCTATTCAAAGACTTTTTGATCATATGTTATAAGTAATTACCGTCGAATTTTCATAATATTTGAAATTAATATAGAATTTAGACCTAACATAAAATTGTTTTAGATTAGGCTACAAAAGACTAATCTTCTAAGTCATTAAGTTGGACACTAATACTAATAAGTCCAGGCACTTGAACAAAATACTCTTTGTACCACACCCAATAGATCTCCCAATTTTAATCTGTTAGTCCTGTGACCTCGATAAAAGCTATGGTCTCCTCCTCAGGGGAAATTTTTATGCCCGCATAGGATCCAATAGATCCTATAAATGCAAAAAACTTACCGTGGAAACTATCCATCTCGAACGAATCACAAATGGAAAACAGGATTTAAACAAATATGAAAAACATTGCCAGCACTGAATTTCAAGGTCGGTAAAAACTTGATTCACCAAAAAAGCATGAGCCGAAATTTTAACACAAAACTGAGCTCAAAACACATGAATGTAAAGTTTGTCCCGCGATTCCAAAGGCATGGATAAGTAAAAAAACGACGTTATTCCGAGATGAAAAGATAATATTATTGCAATTCCTATCGACCTATCCTTAACAGGGTTCCTTTAAATACTATGAAAAAGTCCTTCAAGGTATTAGTTGAATATGACAATATTTGTTATAATTCAAATAGGGACTATTTTGAATAAAATTACTTAATATAATCTTCTATCGGATTTCACCTGTGATCGTAATAATCGACGTTTCGGTATTCATAGTGCCAACTGCTTAAGGATCAAACTGATGTAAGTACTAAAATATTCTTCTACAATGTTTATAAAATTATATTATATTAATTAAAAAGAAAATTCAAATTTAAAGTGAAATCATGTTGCATCCAATAAATGTTTTCATATCCAACATTATACTTTCTTACTTTTTGTGAAAATATACAGAGAATAAAGCTTCTACGTTAACAGGTGTGATAAAATTTCGAACTAACCTGCTTGAAGAAGTTCCCCAAAATAATCAATTGCCGTTTTGTCTTCATTGAACTTAAAAGGAGTGGCATCATGAACTAATCCATGAACTGCTGCTGATTTGCCAGCCATCATTTCAATCATCATAGCTATGGTCATCCGTGATGGAAATCCATGCGGATTAAAAACTATGTCCGGTATCAAACCTGTTTCAGTAAAGGGTAAGTCTTCTGCTGGCCATTTTTGTGAACAAATTCCCTTTTGACCGGCACGACTTGCAAATTTATCACCCACACTAGGATTTCTCTGAAAAATAAATCATAAATGTATATCATACGTCAACGTATCCTTTAAAGTTCACCGACGCATAATGAATAATTGTCATCATTAATTTTCTTTCAGAAAAACTATACTTTTGTAATAAGGGTGTTACCACAGATAAGATTCTTACAGATAGCCGATACCGTAAAAAAAACGTAAAATCACGCAAGTTGCATGCATCTTGAGCGTTTTATTACAAATTTTAAGATATATATAGCTCTGCGGAAACAAGTGGAGAAAGGGAACACATCGTTATACCACATGATTGGCGGGCACATTATGTGCGTGTCGTAGGGTTATCAGCTATCAGCTCTTGAGCTATCTGTTATAACTTAGCTGTGGTATTACTTCACTCTCTGTAAAAGCAAAACATGAAGAAGTGAATATTTTGATAACAAATGCTGCTTATATTGCAATTCGTTACATTTTTTTAAAAAATATAAATTTTCCCTTTTCCGACAAGATAATTGGAAGTAATAACAAACAGTTTCATAAACTACCTAAAACAAATGTTTTAACTTTAATTTTAAAAGTACTTTTTGTAACTTTCTATTGAACAAAGTAATTTGAAGCATACTTGAGTAGGTAAAACCTCACCAAATTTTGTCTAAAACAAAAATATTTTTAATATAAAATATTATTCAAATTCGGGTGTAGAGAAGTATCTTTCCAGATACGCAGACATGTTTCATCTTACTACAGAATTGTGCGCACTAATGACCTCTGTTGTAAGATCAAACACGTGTCTGCGTATCAGAAGAGATACTTTTACACAATTATGGACTTGAATTGTGTTCTCCACATCCGATTTTTAACTTTCTTATCTAGATTTAAATTTTAAACCCAATTAAATTATAATTCAAAAGGAATTCATCAATCTTTCTGTTTTGCTTTCTCTGCACTAAGAGCCTGTTACTCGTTTATTTGTTAAGAGATGTATTTAATTAACAATATTTAATTTTAGTTTATGTTTCTAAATTTAACATTTAAATTTGGTGTACGGTTTTTTTCTTTAGTGTGCCAAATATGTTTTCACGCTAAATTAGGTAAGTAAGAGTCAAAAATAAATTAAAAATATTTACTTTTTTATATGTGAAAATCGAAACAAAATCAGTAAACATGAGCACAATTTTATTATTTGAATTTAAAAAATGTTTGGTCTTCCATGCAGCCAATGTGGAGCCCCAAAATGTATAAAGTTAAAATAGAAGTTGTTCAAGTGTAATTTAAGGTTTTTTTCCACGGTCGGGAGTAGAAATCAGTTTCTATGACATCAAAATTAAAACAGAAGTAGTCGATTATTCCCAAGGGAGTATAATGCTCCCAAGGGAGTTTACATTATGGAGAACGTTTGTGATTCATGCATTATTTATTTTGTAGTTATGACAATAACTCAACTACTACTAAATAAATGCTCAAATCCGAATACAATAATTCTGGTGCTACTTACTTCATAATGACAAAATATGTGTTTTTAAGTTAATGAGACCGTGGAAAAAATAGTATATACCATTCGGGAGAGATGCTATTTTGTCCTCGGTGCATTGTAGCCCTCGGGCTTCAAATTGCACCTCTGCCAAAATAACGCATTTCTCTCCCTTATAGTATAATATACTATTATACGAAGTTCTAAAAAATAATTTATCAACATTGGCTACTAAAAATAAATAAAACGCAATTGAGGAAAAATAATCACAAGTAACTTCGTTATATATATTTTTTATATATTTTTTTTATATATAAATGAAAACATTCTGAACTTACTGCAAATGAGAATCAATGAATATTAAATCTCATTTTTACATGTCAATGTCGCCTTATGTGATGCATTAATAACTACAATCCGACAAACCAAGTTTGTACTAGCATGTATAACACACCTCGTCGCGACTACGATCTTACTGGTTGTTAGGATAATTAAAAATTACTGAAAAGCCACTTCCATCAACGGGAACGTACAGACGCGTTTCGCTCTAATTGAAGCTTATCAATGTACGGTATCTCGAAGACAGATATGGCTTTTCACTTCTATACTTTGTGTATATATAGTTAACATTCTGAACTTTCTGCAAATAAGAACCAATGAATATTAAATCTCATTTTTACATGTCAATGTCGCCTTATGTGATGCATTAATAACTACAATCCGACAAACCAAGTTTGTACTAGCATGTATAACACACCTCGTCGCGACTACGATCTTACTGGTTGTTAGGATAATTAAATCCCGTTGATGGAAGTGGCTTTTCAGTAATTTTTAATTATCCTAACAACCAGTAAGATCGTAGTCGCGACGAGGTGTGTTATACATGCTAGTACAAACTTGGTTTGTCGGATTGTAGTTATTAATGCATCACATAAGGCGACATTGACATGTAAAAATGAGATTTAATATTCATTGATTCTAATTTGCAGTAAGTTCAGAATGTTAACTATATATATACACAAAGTATAGAAGTGAAAAGCCATATCTGTCTTTGAGATACCGTACATTGATAAGCTTCAATTAGAGCGAAACGCGTCTGTACGTTCCCGTTGATGGAAGTGGCTTTTCAGTAATTTTTAATTATCCATATAATCCATTGTGGTATGTATTCAAACTACATTCAATTTAATTATTGTTAAAATATAAAATTGTAAATAAAACAACTTACCGGGACTCTATAAGTTATACACGCTATTCTAGGTTTTTTAGTATTGAAATCCCCACACAATCTAACACTGTTCACATAACAATCCTCTTTGGATTTGAATTTACCAACCATATATCGTGATTCATCGGTATTATAGAAACAGTAGAGAGGTTCTCCTTCAGTTATCAATCTTCCAATATAAGGTAATCCGTCAGTATCTATTTTATCAAACAATTGTTCTTGTACAGGATCCCTACAAAAATATGAATTTGGCTGTTCAAGCTCTATAAATTCGGATTTATAAATGGAACCATGAGCTAATCCACGCTCCTCAGAACACTTATTAATAATCATGGCGTCTTCCATATCGTAGCCCTAAAAATAAGAATAATAATAGTAATAATAATAATAAAGTTTTATTTAAAATATTATCAATATCAAATAACAGAAAAAATTCGCCAACTGTCAAAGATATTGCCGACGTAAGTAGCGATCAACCCATCAAGACGAAAAACAGAAAGAAGGCAAATAGACAAGGTATTGATGGACCATTGGTCATTGATCTACGAGGGCTATCCAGAAATTAGATTACGTTTCCGTCTGTAGCAGCAAGTGGCGCGACTAGCGCGGCCATCTTGGTGCCTGAGCGTTCTACCGTTTAGTCGGCATCCAGCTGTAACAGTGCAATGTTCGTGTCGTTTCCCGTTATTTCATAATAAATGTTTGAAATGTGTGCAGTAATTTAAAATCCTGCCAGTAATGAGGTGCGATCAGTAATAAGGTTTTTGTTGGCAAAAATCCATAAACCGATTGAAATTTATTGGCAACTGTGTGAAGTGTACGAAAACAATGTAATCACTGAAGGTGGAGTGCACCAATGGTACATTAGGTTTAAAAATGGCCGAAGTAATATTTATGATGAAGAGCGAAGTGGATGATCAAGCAATGTAACTAATGAACTGATCGCAAGTCGATAAAATGATTCAAGAAAAATGCCGATTTACAATAACGAAGCTCTCGCTTAGTTTTCCACAAATTTCACGAAGTTTATTGCATGAAATTGTTGCACATAAGCTAGGCTATCACAAATTTTGTACAAGATGGGTATAAAAAATCTTGACAGAAAACCACAAGAATCAGGGTATGGCTGCATCATTGACATTTCTGGAATCTTACGAAAAATATGGTAACTCATTACTTGATCGAATCGTAACTAGAGACTATAAGTAGAGGCACACAAACTCCCCTCAAAAAAACAAGAAAATACTTGCAAACGTTGTCTGCAAGGAAGATTATGGCGACTGCTTTTCGGACAGGAAAGGTGTGCTTCTTATCGATTTTCTTGAACGAGGCACAACAATAAACTCTGCCAGGTATTGTCGAACTTTGGAAAAATTAAAAAGAGCAATTCAGAACAATCGTAGAGGAAAGTTGAACTCAAAAATTTGGGTTTTGCACGACAACACACAGCAAATCGCATGGATGCTTTGAAGTGGGAGATGTTTCCTCATCCGCCGTACAATTCGGATCTTGCACCCAGCGACTACCACCTGTTTCCAACAATTAAGACCTGGCTCGCAACGCAGCGCTTTGACGACGACATGAATGTGCGGGAGGGCGTGATTAACTGGGTAAGTCTAAGGTGACAGAATTTTATAACCATGAAATTTTAAAGCTTATTCACCGCTATAAGTGTCTAAATTTGTATGAAGACTGTGTTGAAAAGTAGTATTTAAGTGTCGCTTTCAAATGTATATAACACTTTTTTTCCTATACTTTGTCTTTTTTAATACCAAAATGTAATCTACTTCCTGGATAGCCTTCGTATAACGTTGCAAATTGCAAAAACGGAGAATGTTATTTCTTCCAGCAAATATCTATACAAAAGGATTACATAACTTAATCCAATGTTAATAAATAATAATAACTTTTATCAAGGAAAGTTTTAATTTACTAAAAAAACAACTATCTCCGAAACGGTGCAGATAATAAATAAGACCTGCACCATAATAAGAAAAGTTCTTAACATCTCTTGAACAAATAAAAATTTGGTCAAGCAAAACATCATAGAACTTTAGGAGATACCGTTATACGATGTACACCGTCAGCCGCAACCGCAACTTCAGCCGCGTGCCACCGAGCTCATACCAACAGATAAGTATGTAGAATGTGATAGGATGTAGATACAGCAGAATGTTTCCCCGGTACAGGCTGAGGAAGTGCGAGATAACTCCACGCCATTATAGTTATTGCATTAATTACAGTTACAGACATAAAAACATCGTTTTAAATTGTATTATTCAACAATAAATCAAATTTTAAAATGTTAAAAAATTAAGGGCACTTTGTGGCATATTGTTCACATTTTCAATAGAAAAGAAAGCCCTCCTATCTGCGAACAAACGGCCAATCCAGACATTTAAAATAATTCTGGCAATTTCCTTTCGGACGTATATTGTACGCTTTAATTAAGTTATTAATTACGTAGATTTTTATTCTAATTATATTTAAAATAATAAATTTTACTTAATATCAAACAATAAAATTATACCGCAGGCGTACCAATTGATATAATTTTATAGCAGCGTTAATTCATAGTGAAAAGGTTATCTAAATCATATCCTATGCGGTATCATTTTAAAGTATTTTTTCAAGGAATCTTTTAATGATATTAATTTCATTGACGGCACAACCCTTTATAGCTCGCGTCTTTCATTAACTTTTGGTTCTTTAGACATCGCTGGTTGAAACGTTATTGATAAATACTAACTTGATTAAAGACCCATCCTTAGAACGACGAGCTCTCTCTCTCTCTCTCGTTTTTCAACCATGGCACCGACCACAACTACAGCTCAAGTAGTGAACCACGCTGTCCAGTGTTTCTTTACACGTTTTTTATCTGTCCCGGATAAGCTCAAGCAAGTAACTCCATCATTTCTTAATTACATTATTTTAATCACATTTACAAACCCATTAATTTATTTTGTTTATAAATACTTATTGGATGTTATCTGTACATAGAGCTACCATTTAATTATTTTAACCTATTTCAAAGCGTCATTTCTTTTACGTAAATACTAAAGAAACTTTAAGGACAATATTGTTGTCATTTTCATTATTGTTAAAACGCGCCAACTAGCCCGGAAAAATCAATATAATCCATAAACGTCCGTCTTTTAGCAATTTAGCCCTCAAACGTTTAGTAAAACATCAATCAACTACTGTCCTTTTAACAGTTTATTTACTGAAAACTTGGAAGTGCATGCATGAGAGTATTTTCAAATATGATGCACGAATTTGAGTTGCTAGTTGAAGAAATTCTTTAAATAATGGAAATAGTTCAAATAGCAACTAAATAATTTCGCTAGATGATTCACGAGGTCATTTAATACACACCGATTTATTTAATGACGAAAATTACTTGCTAAGGCTCTTTTACAAAAACTAAAAAACAAATGAGAAAAGACCACATCGAGGTTTCGATGTTATATATTTCTTCAGTATGCCCGATAACAAATATGGGCCTAAAATTATTTCTACTGTCCGTGCATATATGGTAATATTAACTAATGTAAGTATAATTGCTAACTGGATTAAATCTGCAGATTTAAGAATAAGTTAAAATGTTTAACTTCTCTAAATTTCTAATTGTTATAAATGTACGTTTATTGTAAAATTGTAAATATTGTAATTGAAAAGCACAAATATAGAGGTACTAACAAAGAATGTACAGACTGAACCAATAAGTTTGAGGACGAGTTGAATTTCCCGCTGTTTTTTTTGTTATCTTAGGTTGGTCAAAGTGACAGTAAATCTTCGAAAACCATATTCCGGTATATTGCATAGTTGGCTCGTGTTTGAAGGTGTTTGGCGTCATTATAAATATAAATTTATCCTGCTTTTCATTCAGTTTCTGCATAAGTTTTTTTGTTAGATTTTATTACTGTTTTTTTTTTCAAAACGAGCAGGGAAGTTGTGACTAAAGAAAGGTAAAAATTCAGAATACAACATTAAAGGTTATATTGTACTTCCTTAATATCCTTTTAATTGTTATAGACAACATGCATTTATCCGAGGAGCAAAACGCATTCATTATCGAAGTGGTGTGCATAACGAGGATGGAACATGGTCATACTCGATACAATCATGTATTCAACAGTTTGAAGAAGCATTTCCTGATTTACATGTTCCATATAAAATTTTTGTCCAGCACAAGAATCAAATTGTTTTGCACTTTGAAAATAATAATTGTGCTCGACGAAAAGTTCTTGTCGAAGAAACTGTAAATGATTTACGACAGACAATAGAAGAAAGTAAAACTAAATCATTGAGAAAATTAAGTGCTCGACCAAGTAACCTTCACTAAACTTTCATTTAATATTACTACATTAAAGTTAATTTTAGTAAAGTTGAAGATGTGTCTTTCAATATCACTAACATCTTTAATTATATTTTACTGTATACCAAATTTGTTCTATAGGTGCGGCTTATTCAACATGTCCTAGAGCTTTGATAAAGAATCCACATATGCACCCCTACAAAGTGACAGTTGTGCAGTAGTTGTTTGATGAAGCATAGTTTCATTAGTCAGACTACATAAATAGTCAGCATTATCGAACATGGGCAACAGATAATCCATACACCTTTGTCGAACACAGTCTATATCCATTGAAGATAGGCGCATGAGTTGCATTGTCACGGTGGAGAATAATTGGACCATAATTCTTCAATGACACAATAAATGCTGAACGGTACCGAGCAAACATACAGCCATTTATAGAGGAATTACATGATGAACTTAGGAATGGGTATTTTCAGCAAGATAGCACACCACCACATATAGCTAATTCGACTATGGAGTTTTTGCAACAATTTTACGATGAAAGACTAATCAGTAGAGGAATCTGGTCACCACAATCACCTGATTTGACACCATTATATTTATTTTTGTTTGGATATTTAAAAAATTAAATTTTTGAAAATCGCCTTCATAATTTGGAAGAATTGCAAGATGCTATTGTTAGAGAAATAAGAAATATCAATGCGAATATTTTGACAGCATTATTTGAAAATATGAAAAGACGTGTAAATTTGTGTTTAGTAAATAATGGTGGTCATTTTGAACATTTATTATAATATTGTTTTAACATACGATTATGCGGTTTATGTAAGAATAAAAGAAACTTCTTATTTGGGTTCAATTTTTCATGTTTAATGAATTTTTATTGTACTAAGTGTTATTTATTTATGTTTTTAATCAATAAAAAGTATGCTAGATAATAGAATTTTTCCAGTTGTGTTATAAAATCTTAGCTGATTAAATATTTTCTTAATATTGTACCTTCAGCACCCCTTTAAAAATGTTTATTGAGACGCTTTTTAGTTTACGACAGGTTGGCCAAATAAAAGAATTGAAAACTGGCGGGAAATTCAGCTTGTTCTCATTTTTATTGGCTCACCTTGTATATTCGTGAACAAAAGATTTCGGACACTGAAGTAAATGTCTGTTAGTACAGGAAAAATTTATTTTTGTTGTTTTTTTTAGCAAGGCATGAAACATTGTCTCCAAAGTAAGAATTAAAAATAAAAAAAGGTACTTAACATTTTATTGAATAAGAAAAAGTCACGAAGCAGTAAATTGTGCAAAATTAAGAAATTCATTGGTCTTATCGGCTAGGTTTTACATCTTCGTTTTCACACAATTTAAGCGATTAATGGTGCGTACTACCTCCACGAACTCTAATACTTTGAATGGAATTGGCGACCTCTTCTTATGTAATGTTTTCCCATTTCTCACGAAGAGCTATTCGAAGATCCCGAATGGTTACCGTATGGGTTGTCGGTACCGAACACGTTGCCCTAATGAATTCCAAAGATTTTTGATAGAATTCAAGTCCGATCTTTGAGCTAGCTATTACAAACAGCGAAAGTTAACTGCATCTAAATATTGCTCCATCACCCGTGCGGTGTTAGGTCGCGCGTTATTGTGTATTACAGTAAAGTTATCACCTATGAATAGAGCAAATAGTACGACGTGATCAGCTACGCACTCGTTAATGTACCTAACAGCCGTCAAGGTACCATTTTCAATGAGAACAAGCTCAATTTTCGCGTACCGTGAAATTCCAACTCAAACCATTATACCGCCTCCCTCAAATGCCATTCTTGGAGATATACAGCACGCTGAAAATCCTTCACCAGGCCTTCTCTACACACGTTCTCGTCCATCTGGTGAACGCAGACAAAAATAAGACTCATCTGTGAATAATACGGAGCTCCATTGATCTATTGTCCTATGTCTATGTTAACAGCCAAATCGTAGTCGCTGAACACGATGAGCTGGAAGCTAAAGTAGACAAGCAGCAGGTTTCCTTGACATCAATCCGTATTCCTTCAATCTTCGGCAAACGGTTCGGGCAGAAAACTGCAATACCGTAAACATCTTCGACTTGGCGAGACACAATTTTTAATAGTAAACCACGATCGCATAGTGTGGATAACACCATAAAACGGTTTGCTCGCCGGTTTGTGGTGCAAGGTCTGCCTAATCCTGGCCTTGTTTATTCCCCAGTTTGACGATGTCGCTGTATTGCGTCTTGGACCGTACTCCTGAAAATATTCAAGACAGCAGCGATGTATAGAATACTGCGTCCATCTTCGTTCAAAGCTACTGGTCGGGCTACATTTTAGGCTTGCATTTTGTCAAGCAATAAATGTCAGTACTTACAGTTCAAATGACCTTTCAACCAAACAGACAAAAGCTGAATAAAGAACACACCAAGATTTTTGAGTTGGGTTGGATTTTTTGGGTTCGTAATTATTTTAGTTTTTCTTTTGGCTGTTTTGATAAATTAAATGTTTTGTCTACTTTAATTTCCAATATTTATTTCATAGATGTTTCATGTCTTATAAAAAAAAACAGCAGACAGTTCAGAAATGTCGTCTGCTGCTACAGACTTCTTTCCCTGACCTACTTCACCATGAACATCAGTTCGTCATTCTCGAAAAATCCTACACCATTTTCGCACTGCATCATGTTTTTCCCATATACAACAACACAATTTCTGCCTCAGCTTGGAGAAAACGGATAACAGAGCGAATCTCGCATTTGGGGGGTTATGTACTAACTGATAGATTACTAAACAGTACTGCACAACCGCCGCGTCACCATGACAACTGAATATTTGTTGCCAGCCTAACGGAATTTTGCCCTCGTAACATGAAAAAAATAACTGCATTGCAGAAAAGAATAGACCACTCAACATTTGTACGGATGTCTTTGATTTTGCCTTTCTTGATAAAACCGAACGCTAATGACGGTTCAATGCGGGACTTATATTATTTAGTTAGGGTCGATTTTATAATCAAAAGTATTACCGTATAACTGATGACAGCTACTATAGCATTAGTTCCCATTGCAAAATCGTCCATGTTTATATTGTCGTAATGTACTGGACGAAAGAATGGTGATGAAGGCGTTTGCAATCGATATAATTTGGTTTCGGCTTGAAGATCCCAGTTTTGGCAGGCCGAACCCATGGTTTGCTTACCCATTTGACACTGATACATATTTCTAGGTGATTGGTTACAATCGGGCATAGGAATCAAATGAGCCAGATTTGACATGAAAGCCGTCTTGGAAAGTTCCATATGTGTAGTGACACCTGCAGGATACATAGAAAAATATTATTATAGACTAAGGTCACACAATGAACAGACCTATATATGTAGATAATGAATTAAACAAGTTTCAAGACCGATTCCTTCAGGAAGGTAAATCGGCAATCTATATTTTGCCGACAAAATCTTTTAGCCCTTCAATCATAAAAATCAGAAGCCATAGCTTAATATATCCATTGTGTCTGCTTGTGACTCACGTCTTTAATTCTCAAAATGTTTAAAAACTTATATAAAGAGGGGAGAAAACAATATTATATTTCTTTAATTGCAGTGAACTATAAGGAAAAATAATAATCAATACTGATTTATAGTTCTTTTAAATACAACATAGCATATTTAAAACGTGAACTACATTTATATTCAATCAGAAGGAAAATGGAATCAATAGCACGAAAAATACTTTCCTATTATTTTCAATTTACGCATAGAAAAATATCAATTTTCTTGAAGACAGTATAGATAAAGAAGTGATTTCAAATACGAGCAATAAAAAATTAGATAGGTTAAAGAATAGTGTCATACCTTGATAAAATTCTTCAGCTTTGATACAAACGTCCAAATAAACTTGTTCGAACGTTCCGATGAATTCGATTTGATTTGTAGATAGATTTACTAATGGTCTCATCATTCTAGCTGGACCAGTGAATAAAAACAAACCAGGATATTGGCACTTCGTCCTTTTCAATGGCACTAAAACGATTTCCATTGTATTTGGTACTTTTTTACCATCAATCTTTAAGCGTCTTAACTTCTCAACAACTTGTCTGGTTATATTACAGGGCAAATAACTGAAAAGAACAATATTACAATTAATTTTTGTTTGGAATGGCTATTATATTTTTGCAATTGTAATATTATATATTTAACTTTGAAATTAAATTATCAATGATAAATTATAAATAAGATCAAGCCATCTAATTACAATCGAACATAGATTAAAAGAAGTACAAAGTGATTTAAAAGAAAAATATTCAATCACCCCAGCACTCTGTCAATTATTAGCGATCAGTATGTTGGAAAGCAGTACTCAAAAAAACGCTCCTCAAACAAATATTAAATATATACATATTTTATATTATTTAATTAATAATTCCTCTGCATCTTTGTGTTTTCTTTTCAATTACCATGTCACTGCTATTGCTTTATACATATTAGTGGCAATTATTGCTACGTTTAATTGCTCGATAATGCTAGCGACACAATATTTTAAATAATATGAATTCGTTTGAACACGATATTTCCAGAAAATATTATAGTCGGTCAAAGGTAATATACGTTTTCTTATAAATTTGCTGATACTATTGTTACTTTTACATAAAGTATTTATTTTCAGTCCAAGACCAGATTTAAGGCCTAAGAATACCTCAAAATAACTAACGTGTGTAGTATCACAGCGTGTATTTATGTGTCTTATAAAGAGATAAAGTACATGTAGATCTCGGTTTCCGGGTTAGAACCGCGTCGAGTTAGGCGTAATTGCCAACGTTTCGTCCACTGTTTCAAGGGACATCTTCAGGGCTGTACGTAGATGTTCGTCGTTTCGCAGTAGCTTGAAGAATGCTATGACAGAGACCGGTACAACTTATATAGGGGGGACCGGGTCAGATGGTGGCCTGCTATTGGCTGGGGATAATGAGCCAATGGCATGCGTCGTATGGGCGTGGTGATTCTTAGTTGAGTGCAGTAGAGTTTGCCACGTCGGATGTAACGTATAGCCAGCGTCTCTATTGAGATTGCGGGGATGTTTGTAAATTTCAATAGAAACTTCAGAAATTTCAGAAGAAACTTCTTATTTGGGTCCAATTTTTCATGTTTAATGAATTTTTATTGTACTGAGTGTTATTTATTTATGTTTTTTATCAATAAAAAGTATGCTAGATCATAGAATTTTTCCAGTTGTCGATTAAATATTTTCTTAATATTGTACCTTCAGCACCCCTTTAAAAATGTTTATTGAGACGCTTATGAGTTTATGACAGGTTGGCCAAATTAAAAGAATTAAAAACTGGCGGGAAATTCAACTTGTCCTCATTCTTATTGGCTGACCTTGTACTCGTTTTTTTTCAAAATGTAACTCTTTATCAAAAATTTACAATTTTATAACTATTAAACTTGTGAATGTCACTTTGACAATTTATTTGTAAAATATCATAGTTGTAACTATAACAACCATATTCAACTTTGTATTGTCTATTAGAAACTTTCAAAGTTAACTATATTTCCAATCAATTCAATACTCCCTCGGGTATTAGAGGAATCCTTAAATTACATTAAGAGTGGCGAAATCATCCTGCATTAATATCATAAATCATAATATAACAATTTTTAATGTCAATTTATCTTCCAAATAATTTTGAATAATCGAAATATATAAAATAGAATTAGAACTTAATTTTAAAAAAAAGAAAAACGTACCCCAATATTGCTCCATCCAAAACAGCTGTATAGCAATTTTTTAAATCCGTATTCATATTATCGACTTCATCATAGGGAATCATTCCCAAGTCGGTCAAAATTAACGGAATATTTTTCAAAAGTTCATCAGGAACGACATCTGTAACGACACAATTCATGGTTAAGTGATTTAAAAGTCCACAAGGAGCACCATCAGGTGTATGAACAGGGCAGATAAATCCCCATGCATCCGGTAATAGTTGTCTTGCTTCAGTTGTACGCATTTCTTGAAAAAACGCTCCTCTGTGAATCGCTTTAAAATGCGACATATATCGCATTCGATTTATATTTTCAGGTACAATCGTTAACCCCTTATCTTGCATTAAGCCTAAACCGGAATTACTGACGAGATTTCCAGTGGCAAAAAACATTTCTAGGGCACTTTCAAAAGAACCTGCTTGCTTAGCTGCAGTCAGAATTTCACTTTGAGACATAGAAAACTTGACATTAGTTCTGGACATCTTTAATATACTCTGTTTTAAAGAAAGGAGCCAAACTTGTAATTTCTCCTTCAAAACTTGTAAATACAAATGTCCACCTAGAAAGAAAAAAATATTTTAGTAAACCTGCAGAATCCAGCTGTCATCCGAATTTTCAACTACAAACATACTAAATTATCCGCAACGTTGCCAAATTTTATTAGCTTCCTTCTGTGGCTAAGATCCTTGACAACTATTATATTTAATATATTTCAATATTATTTGATTTACGTTTTATCCAATTTAATTGAAATGGCAGGTAGAGGTGGTATTGCAAGGCACACCATTGTTAAGGAATTGTATTTACAGAATAAATTAATTTAATTCTATATGTCGATTTGTTAACCTATAAATCACACTATATCAACATTTATTATAAATATTCGATTTGGCAACGCTACTTGTAAATTGTCGATATTACATGATTGGTTATGCGCATGCGTAAGTGAGTAAATTGTGTCAGTTTAAATGGGAGCTGGATTCTGCATGTTTACTTGTACTTTTTTTAACAACGAAAAAAATCCTGTGCAAAATTTAAAAAGGGTTGTCTTACAAATATAAATTTCCATTATTCATGAACAGATAACAAATTCTATTCAAGGTGAATAATAGAAAAATAATGAACATGGAAAGCGAAGTTACTTTCAAGGCAAATTATTATATATTTTTAAAGTATATTTACGGCATCAAATATAGAAGTCCCTACAATAATTAATTATATGAGAAGCATATACCGCGATATCATAAAGTTTCTGGGTCCAAGATGGCATTGAAATAGAAAATATATGTCTGAACTTTATCCATATTATCATACTGGTAACTTAACCTTAATTTTTGAAAATTATTTTGATAGTGTCATCGTGACATCAATAAATATGTCATTTGATTTAATAAAGATACAATAAAACAACAAGCTCAGCTTGTATTCAAAATTTTATTAATAAAAAAAAAGGCAAAATTAAAGCAAATGTTGAAATTGTTGTCCGTTATTTTCAATTCCCAATGTGACACGCCTTTTCATGCTGTTAAAGGCATTTTGCAGCATTGCGGGCGTTATTAATGCACATTCGTCAATAATTCTTTGTTGCATATCTTGCAAATTAGCAACAGGAGTTTTAAATATTCTATTCTTTAGGTGAGGAAACACGAAAAAGTCCATAATTGTTAAACAAGGTGATCGTGGTGGAAACTCAACTTCCGTATGTAAACTTATGATCCGATCGTCAAAAAACTCACGAAGAAAAGCAATATTTTCTCGTGTTGTGTGTGCCGTTGCACCATCTTGTTGAAAGTATCCATATTGCAATTCATCATCATGCAACTGTTCAATAAATTCATTCAGAATGTTTCTATACCTCTCAGCATTAATTGTGAAATTAAAAAAAAATAGGGCCAACAACTCTGCGGCGAGAAACTGCTAGCCAAACACCAAGTTTCGCATTATGGAGAAACGATTCAATAAAAATATGAGGATTTTCACTACTCCACATTCGAGTATTTTGGGAATTGACATACCCCGAAAGATGAAACCATGCTTCATCAGAAAAAAATGACAAATTTAGCAGGTCATCATCTTCTATTAAGTTATTTGCAAACCACTGGCAGTACGCACGACGTCTAGGGTAGTCTACCGGCAAAATAGCCTGATGTGATTGCATCTTATAAGGTTGCATGTGTAAGTTTTTCTTTACAATTTTCTGACATGTTCCATAGGAAAGTCCAATCTCTTGAGAAAGGCGTTTCAAAGGTTTTGTGGGTTCATTTACCATACGTTGACGAATATCATTTATAACTTGTTCCGAACGAACAGTTGGTCTACCAATACGTGATTTATTACCCACAGAACCAGTCTCACGAAACACACCAACACAATTGGAAAGGCAATTATAAAAATCTTTGGGAATTACAGCTAACTCTGGAAAGTGCTCTCTAAAATCATCCAAACATGCACGTTGACTGTACACCCAAATTCCATCAATTCGCACTCCACTCCGAAAATAGGCTTCAATCATGTACGCTTTTTGCACTATATTGTCAACCATATTTGAATTTACTCGAATGTGCTATGTTTCAAACTCGACGTTCAAACTTGCTTTCAGCAATTCTAACACATTAATGGATGACCGATAATGTCACTGTCAAAATAATTTACAAAACAGAGTTATAGTTCTTAACTTAAGTTCAGACATACAATTTATATTACAAAGCCATCTTCGTCCTAGAAACTTTATGATATCACGGTATATTTAGTAATTACGGGGTGATCCATCTCAAGAGTACATGATATCGCCCAAATATTTGAGATGGATCCTGAGTAATTGATGGAGCTGTGAACGCGCACTAATATTCTTGCAAATGCTTTTGACAGATCTATAAGTTTTTTTTTAATTACGCAATATTTACCAGTAACACGTAGACATGCTGATAATAATGTCGCGCAGTAAAATTGATCTGAACACGTAAACAAGATCTATTTTCGAACGATGTCTACAAAACCCTATGTAATCATAGCAATTTGTACTTCTTCTTCTGTTTTGGGGTGGACGCCACCACGTCCAGGCACTTGAGCACACTGCTCTTTGTACTATCCCCAATAGATCTCCCAATAGTTTAATTATGATATAATAAAGGGCAAAAAATAATATAACATCGATTGCTTGTAGTCTTGAATAGGGAAAATTTGAAAAAAAATAAATACCACATAAATACAAGTAGTGTTAAATATGAAAAAATTAAAACAAAATATTTTTAATAATATCGAAATATTATTAAAAATCGGGAGTGGAGAACAAGAATATAAGCTAATATATGTGGGAAAATTGCTTTCGATAGATGAAGACACATCTTCTTCTTCTGTTTTGGGTTGGACGCCAGAACATCCAGATATTTGAGCATACTGCTCTTTGTACTATTCCCAGTAGATCTTTCAGTTCCACTCTGTTAGTCTTGTGCACTCGATAAAAGCCACTATCCTCCTCAGAGGAAGTTTGAGTACACTCGAAGGATCCAATAGATCTCTCCCGAAATATTTCTGTCTGAGTTCCTTCAGTTCCTCACACGTGCATATTACATGAAGGCTAGTTTCCTCCTGTTTTTCACATCTCCTACACCAGGGCTCGCTAACCAAGCCCATGGTGTACAAATGCTTCCTTAAACTTAGGACAATGTCCGGGTATTAACCCGGTAATTATTTTAATTTCTTTTTTGCTACTACGAATTAGGTTGGCTGAAAACTTCCCGTCCCGCCCCCTTAGTAGTGTTTTGGTATGGAGTTGACCTTCCATTAACCTCCATTTATTTTTATGTTCTTTTTCTAGTGTAATAACGCAATGCAGTTGTGTGTATGCAAACATTCTCAATGAGGTCACAGCCTCGTCCCCGCAATGCAAGTGTAACGTGTGTTACAAATACGTCCTCGCTAACGCGAGTTGTTTGCAAACACCAACTACATGTCAGGGTTTGTATTACATTCCCTAAGTAGTCCGAGGATCTTATCTTATGTATATATACTGTAATGTAAGTAAGAAGGATCATTCAGATTCACAGATTCACATTTGCACATTCACATTCACACATTCAGTCTACATACTAGTTAGTAAGAATGTAAATAATTGTTATCCAATTTATAAGTGTTATGTATTAAATTATATGTTACCCGAACTTTGTGTATCATTTATCGGGACAACGATATCTGCGTGAAGACTCAACGATGTAGCCCTCAGGACCAGGCTAACATCACGTGGCGTCCTGCCACGAACGTGCACAAACGGCACTAATATCACATGGCGATTCTGCCTTAGGGCTTAAGGCCCCACTAATATCACATGGCGATTCCTGCCAGCCACTTAAGGCCCTAATATCACACTAGCCATGGCCAGATCTCCCTTTTAGCGGAATCCTTAGTGATTCCACATACAGGTTCTGGTCCTATGAAGTTCCTATTAGTACCTTCTTTGGCCAGTTTGTCGGCTATCTCATTGCCTTTAATTCCCTCATGTCCTGGAACCCATATCAGCGACACTGTATTGTCTTGTGCCAGGTTATTGGGGACCTGTTTACAATATTTCACCAGCTTAGACCTGGTAGATGGGTTCATAATGGCTTTAATTGCCGCCTGACTATCAGTCATTATGTTAATTTTTTTGCTTGCGCAGCCGGCTTCCCGAATTTCATCGGCGCAGGCTGCGACTGCTAACAATTCGGCCTGGAAAACCGTAGCATGTTTCCCCAGACATATCGATATCTTCCTTCCAGGGCACATTCCGTATATGCCTGCACCTGCCCCCTGACTAGATTGTGATCCATCACTGTACCAGGTGCCAGCACCACAATCGATCGAGCGACTTTTTCCTGTTCCCTGGTCGGTATAAGTATGTTCAGCAATTTGTACTTATTTTCTCATGATAAAAAATATAATTCCAGATTATTGTAATTTTGAACTTAAGAAATATTTCTGAAGTAATGTCAAAATTATTTCTATTATGAAAAAAGCTTTTGGTATCAAAAAAAATCGAGAGAACATAAAGGTAGTAATACAACAGTACCAATTCACTGGAAAATACATTAAAAATAGATATAATCTACAGCTCTACTAAATTATTCATGTTTTAAAATAGTACAATGAGGGTAATATGTGCAATTTCACATGTATACAGCCTAAAATTATGAGAATAGTAAATAACAATCTATAATAAAAACGATGAAATAAAAATCGTGCTTTCCATGATTATTATTGTAACATTATTCATATACTATCAATGAAGAACTCTGATAGTTAATTGACTATTTCTTATTTTTATTTCCATTACAAGCTAAGCTTACTCTCCGCCGATATTACAAATTATGTAGAATAATGCTAATAAAACACTATAACAATCTACAGAGAATATTATTTTAACAAATTGTATTAAGTAAAATTATATTACTGGACTTATTGCCTAAATATTAAACTTGATAGAATAAATAAGAAAGAACAAATTAATTACATTTCCAGAACCTTATTCTTACAAATATAAATTGACATGTAACCGCATTTTTATACATGTTTTATTTATAATTACCATTAATAAAATATCTTACCCAAAAGAAGTTCCTGCATCATAACAGCATCAGCTCCCTCTATCTTACACCTATCTTGACAAAAAGAGAACAGTTTTTTCGTCATAAAGACCAATAAGTTGAACTTATCTTTTGGTTTGTTAAGATGTATAAGAATACACCTTTCTAATATGAAATCGCCCATTTGGGAGTCAGTCCACCATTCAGGACATTCGTAAAATTTTACGCGAAACATTTTGCCAATATAATTCTTGCAGTCCTCGTGCGTGTGAAGTCCCTCAGAATGTATCGTCCTTAACATGTTTTGAATACAACTAAAACATATGACTTATGGTATAAACAACGCGTCAAATATCAATATAAAAATGAATATACCTTTGTAATTTAAAAAATTAGAAGCAAAATTGAAGATATTCATGCGATATAAATGAAACATGATTTTCATTATTTTTGAGTAAATTCTAATGCTATTAGTTTTTCGTAAGACTTGTGTTTGGTTGTTAGGCCTTAATTTCTCTTTTTTAAAATCGATTAAGTCTTCATTCCCAGTATCTTATATTAAATACGTTCATTCGGATACTTGTTCCGCTGTCTGTAGTTAACTTTGGAACTATATCACCCCTTCCGCTTACACGCGGATAAGATTCGAGAGCAGCAGACAGACCTTGGTAGTGTATAGTCGTTTAAAAAATTATGAGTGTACATCTTCTTAATGGAAGTTAATTCACGCATCTTTGACCTTTAGTTAATTCATCGTTCATAAACGGATCATGTCAAAAGACGAATTCTAATTTTTGGAACAGCCAATTTGCCGTTTGCGACTTACGTAGGTTTGGGCAAAATATAACCCAACTTGGTTCTTGTATGGCGTTCCATTTCGTCTTCGTAAACGGAAAAAAAATAGCATCCTGCTGAAGAGTTCACAAGCACTGCGTCTAATTCCTCGAACAGCGATCGACCTGAGGAATTAATTACCATCTTCGACGGACAGGGTCAGAATATCATGTAATTCGTATTATTAGAGTTTTTGTGTAAATTAAATTTCGTCTTATAATTTTATATATATATATTGCTTTCATATTTTGTCGTAATCAATTTAACTTCTTTTAGCATAACTTAAATTCATTAATATTAATATAGTTATTAGCATTTTTAATGCCATATTAATCAATTTGCATACCGGCTTAGAGCCCATCTCATTTAAAATTTAATATATCTTGTATAGTATAACTTAAAACAACTCATTCCTGTGAATTAAAGTATTTTTCTTACTTGCATTTAAGGCAAAATTATTCTTTCGTATATTGGAAATTAAAATTTAAATTTTGTAGCATATTCCGATATCGATATATTTTATAGTAATTTCTTCTGCGGTCACAATTGTTTTTGCAGTGTAGTACGTGACCACAGATGTTCTTTTTTTTGCATACATGCAGGTGTCGATAAATGAAGCATTTTTGTAATTTCATAATTTTGAATTTAGAATTAAATCATTTGTATTTGTGAGTAGGATATTTTGACTATCGCTATTTCTGAACAATGTAATTAACTTAAGTAATTATTTTCTATTTACTTTTAACAGAGATATATATAAATTTTTTTACCTTAACATACAGTCGATATAATTATATAGAGTGAAGATTACAATTGATTAATATTTCTTTATTTGATTTTAGTCAATGCTTAAATATAATACATCCATTTACTTAATTTTATTATAATCATTTATTTTCCTTTGATCGTGAATATACGAATTTTCAGGTATCCTGGGCAGCAATTTTGGAGTTAGTACCTACGTACTAACTCCAAAATTGCTGCCCAGGATACCTGAAAAGGATATTGCTACGGGGAGTGCCAAGGCAAAGAAAAAAACTTATGAACACATAAGTTTTTTTCTTTGCCTTGGCACTCCCCATAGCAATATCCTTTTCAGGTATCCTGGGCAGCAATTTTGGAGTTAGTACGTAGGTACTTAGTAAGTCAGATATATGGCGTGAGTTGAGTAGTTTGTTGTGAAAGCGCCGAAGATCGCGCAATATCTTTTCTCAGTTTTCAGTCTGAGCTTCCGTAAGCAAAACTGGCGATACCTTGTAACTTTTATTTTAGTCACCCACACTCATCTCCACTGACTAAGGGCATATATAATAAATAGAAGCTCCCATACTTTTTGCGTTACAACTTCACTCGACCATCTTCAGACGCCTTCTACAATATTTTTTGTACGAGAACTTTAATATATAAATATTTATATAAAATATAAATCTAATTTCAAAATTTTTATATTTATAAGAATTTTTAACAATATTATTAGTATCTGTCAGGATGGCCGAGCGGTCTAAAGCGCCAGACTCAAGGTTTACCTTCCCCGTTATACGGGTTCTCGAGCGTTCTGGTCCTCTCTGAGGGAGTGGGTTCGAATCCCAGTTCTGACAATTTTTTTTTAATTTTCTATAAATTTAAAAAATAATATTTGTTGCTGTTCTGACATTGAATTACATACCTTCCAAATATAACAATTTGTATTTCATTTCCTTTTATTTTCATAGAAAAACAACGAACTGGGTAGCATATTATTAAGGTTTCGGATTTATGATTTTCAAATGTCACTAAATTAATCAAGTTCCAGGAAGTACCAACTTTACTTTTACGCACTCGTGTTTAAAGTGACTTTTTACGCACGCAAATCGAATCGTGAAATGACAGGTTTTGATAAGCGAGTACAAAAAATATATTGTGATGTGCGTTATGGGATGTTACGTCAGCCAGTGACCTAAGCCATGACGTCACCTTAATATCGTAAACATGAATTATTTATTATTTTTATTAATTAATTATTATTTAGTGTTACTTATCACTAGAGCTGGGGATGTTTGCGGTGTGCCAGGATAGTATTCAGTTAAACGCACGAATATAATGACCTTGTTTCGATCGGTGATGCATGCGTGATTTTATTGCTTTACATGCATTCGCTATTTATATCACTTAGGTATGTCAGTTATGTGTACTGTATATAAATAACACACTTACCTTATTTACGATTATTATAGCATAGCGCCAAGTGGATAAGACTTGCAGTAAGTTTGTAGCATTAGATACGTTTCCATATTTGTAGCGGTGAGCGATGTACGCCGTGATGAATAAATTTTTTTATATTTTGAGAAAGACCGCTCGACATCTACGGATGTAACACACGCACAATTAAAATAATCTTTATAGATAGAAACCGAATCTACACTTGCACCATTACTAATTTGTTTTAATCTGGTAAAATCAAAATCATTGTTTATCACACTCTCGAACTTTTCTATTACATTAACATTTTTGTTGTCATTTACTGCGCATAGCTGGGCGTGTACATCGTCCAGTATTTGCAGTGACTCCGCTAACGATAATGCAGTCCGTCATACTTATTAAATAGAGCTCAAGACAACACACGATCACGTTGCCAGTTCACGACTAACTAAAGTGTTTCGCTGCATCGTGTTTATACGCTGGTGGGGATGCACTACATACGGTCCTGCCGTACCGCAAACATCCTCAGCTCTACTTATCACTTACTAATATATATTCTTTGTTGGCTTTACTGTGACTCATGTTCAACACAGATTATTAATTTTACTTACTGAGGATAACAACTTAGTTATCAAAATACGTATTTAGGATACGACTATTAATTGTGGTAAGGGGTTTTATACATTTTTTAAATATTTTATAAGCTCTATAATCTGGGAAGTAAGAAAAATGGTATAAACCAATCAAAACCCCAAAATACTTTGATCCACATTGTATATAGACTCTCATTGTCATGCAATATGACATTTTTTCAGCTTACAAGGTCTGCTCATTTCTGTTACATTTTTCCTAACAATCATTATAAGTACTGACTCTGGTGTAATTATTTCGTTTTGATTTGTCCCACCAACATATAGACCATTCAAATACACATCTTTAGAATGAGCATTTATAAACCATTTCCATACTGTACAGATTTCACTATATATGTCACGTTTTTTTTTTTTGCTTTTTACTTATGTAATCAAATTGAAACGTATATGCAAAATATAAAATTCCTTAGTAGAGAACTTCCTAATAAAGTCACCTTCTCTACATGCCAATAACTGTGGGAAACAATAATAAATAAATAATTGATTTATACTTACTCAGAGTAATATAAGTCATCCTCACATCCTTCGATCAATTTTTTATAAATGTAATAATCAGTATAATCGCATAAGCATTTCATAATCAACATTAAGGGAGCATAGTACAATACTTTTCGATGACTAAACATTAATTTTGCACTTCCATCAGTAACAAAATGCAAAACGTTATTCTAAAAAGACGCAAATATAATTTGATTTCAATCAATACAGATGCTACATGTTATAGATTTTATGCAGTAACTGTATGTACATGCCTATGCCAATGAAAATACCTACCAAAGCTGTTTGATCTGATTTTACACATCTAATTGACACACCATATTCAGAAAAAGACGAACCTCTTGATTTCCAATTTGATCTCTTAATTGTTATTGGGTAGTTCCTCCTTGTCATTAAAAGCATACGAACTAACCTTTCCAATCCTTTTATAATAAAATAACCACCCCATTCTTGTTCATGTTCTCCATGTTCTACTAATTGTTTAGGAGTCATAAGAGCTAAATGACATCGATTGGACTAAAACAAAATCTCATGTAATATAATAAAAATTAATTATTTTTTGATTAACATTCAATTATTATATTTTGGTGTTAATGATAATAATTTTAACTTATATGTGTACATTAGTATATCAACTAACTTAAGAAATATATATTCATTAAGAGTTAGTATTATAATCAAAATTTGTAGACAAAAAAGTTTTAAGATAAGATTATTATTTTATTTGAAATAAATTCTGAAATCTTCTTGTGTCCTAAGATATTTTTAAATTGCTTACATTTATCTATATACCTTTGGAAAATTAATTCTTAGAACCGTAGCTTATTAAACACCTCTTCCCTCCATGCTACGCTAAAGATATAAACGATGTTGTCATCCTTAGCATTACTGTTGAAAATGACACGAAATTTTCATTCAGTATGCATTCAGTTGCATCTAAACAAATTCTTCAAGGTAATAAAAGTAATTTAAATTATCTGCTAGAGCACTTACAGCAGATATTTTGGAATTCTCTAAAATTACTTATATTACTTTCAAGAAATAAGTTCAGAACCAATAGGAAAATACGGACCATAAAAGATTTTGTTATCACAAAATAGAGATTGAAATCTTTAAATAAAAATCACATCTTACACCGACAGGATTATTACTGATGAAAAAATTCTATTCCATTTATGATAAACAGAATAATAATTCTTTGTAACACCACTAGTTCTTAATTCTAATTTCTTAAGCAATATGATGGATTTTAAGATACTCATAAATAATAGAACAGTAATGCAATATATATTTCAATAATTAATGCAACAGTAATAAATATTTTTTTTTATTTTACTTATTATGCATTGCTATTAATGTCCTCATAGTGAAATATTTGAAGTTAAAATATTTTCTTTAAACTTTAACAATATTTTTGATAGAGACACAGCGAATATTAAAATTGTAACTTGAAAACAAATGTCCTATTAAATGTTTAATTTTAAAAAATTTAGGCTAAATTCCGTTATGTATTGTATACATATTTTCCATGATGATTTACATCGCGTAAGAAAATACTATTACTTTCCTTATTATATTTCTACTAAAGAAAACCATATTAAATTTTATATACACAAACCTTAATCATAACTGGTATATCACCAAGATCTTTATCGAATGCAACTTGTAATTTTCCATTAATTGACCACGAAACTCGAATTGAAAATTTTCCTCTATATGTAGCACCTCTCTGCTTGCATTCTGTTGGGTAAATGTTAGAATCCCTTATTCCTATTGCACCTAGTGGTGCAGAAGGAAATCCCACATTAATATCATCAATTGATAAACATATTTTATCTTTATTTGGTAACTCAAATTCAACAGGATGGAGTCCGGCTAAAGCATCATCTAATCCTGAATCAATCATATAATTAAAGCTAGAAACATGTGGTCTACCAAGTTCTCTCAGTAACTGTAAAGAATATAATAAATATAGGTGGTGTTAAAGCCATAGAATTACATTAAACATTTAAAATATTTATGTAAAAAGTCTATACAAAATAATAAAACTTACGGGATTTTGCTCTTCAGGTGATTTTCCAAAGTTGGGAGTAGTTAAATTTTTTAAACTTGGTGTAACGTACATATTTTTACTATATATTAATTTAGGTTTAAGGTTATTACTTAACCTATAAAAATAACCTCAAAACATAAATCTAAACATACACGTGAAATAAACACCATAATACATGATAATAAACATCAAATGACACTTAACCAACTCATTGACACTTGACATGCTACACGATCAGGCCGTCATTTAGGCCTGCCCCCTACCTCTGGTATGCGCGTAAGTACTTAGAAGTTAACTTATATCACTATAGATGGCAAAAGGAAGATTGTTTTGATATTATATTTTCTAAGATGTCTAACCAGATTTACAAATCTGAAAATATGTAATATCTTTATACATATGCATTTTGTTTTAATAGCAATTAACAGTGTATTTAGTAATCAATATTGCAAGTGCAAAGTGCGGCCTTTTATTAAAGAAATTGTCTTCATCCATTTTCGAGTTGGTAGGTATCTATACCATTTTTGTCAAAAATGAAGTAAAATTATACAAAAATGCCTATAATAGTATATTAAAAAACAAGTTTCATAAGGCACCATTTTGCCGCACGTTCTAAAGAGCGAGTGCGGCAAAAGGCCTTATAAAACGAGTTTTTTATACTATTTTTTCTATTTTGCGTTTTTTACATTAATAAATTGCTTAAATTGGAATTATTTAATTTGAAAGTTCAGAGTTTAATTTTTAAATAAAGCATGCAGTTGGTGACATTGATACTTGACATTTTCAAATTTAAATCTTGTATATTATATTACATATTATTTATTAATTTTCGTTAATATTACTTGATATTTCATTTAAAAATATTAACATGAGTGACATAGAAACATATATATGTTGTTGTCAATTGTATACAACATACGTTGTTTGTGTAAAATACGGACATGTATCATATCTGTCAAATGTACATAAATTCTTAAAATCAAATGACAGCAATGATATTTATTTCTGTATTCGAACAACGCCAATATTGAAAAATGAAAAAAAGTGTATCGAAATGAAGCTCATTTCGATACTGTTTTGGGTTTCATAATGGGTTCATTTCGAACGCAAAATAGAAAAAGAATTTTTTTATAACTCGTAGTACCTTCAACATAGTTACCTAATACCAAATCCCTAACATAGTTATGTTATAACTAATATTACCTAATATCAACTTTTCTGTTAAACAAAAGTTTAATTTAGATGGACTATATTAATTAAATATTATTAATAGGTTTATTTACATCAAAATCTTAAATATGAATTATTACATTTAGAAAGAGGATATTTGCTGCTTAATTTATTTTGATTGTGGATCTATTGAAATTGTATATTCCCTACACAATATTATATGTGATATTTATATAATGTAACAAACATCATATAACTGATATTCTTGATATATATTTATATATATATATATATTAAAATAATAGACTTTTTCTTGGTTTAGCGACCTTTAATGAATTCTAGTTTTTTTTTTTAATACGACCGCGACGTTTCGACTTTTTTATAAAGTCTTTTTCAAGTAATTAGAACAATTTATTTCGTGTCAAAATACATATTTTGTGTAACATGTATGGCCAGGCATGTCGAACCTTTTATAAGGTCGACTGCCTTTCTTGGAATATTTCGTGTTATTATTTTTCGTCTATTATTTTAATATTATGACACGGCCAATAAAACAAATAAGAAATAATTTTTTAATTCTTATTAACCCTATATGTATATATATATATATATATATATATATATATATATATAGTAAATTCAATCAGTTGGCGATTAAAGGTCTGGCTTTACTTCAAAGTATATATATATATATATATATATTTAAAACAACCCTACATGATTCGGCAATGATGCCCTTTATCAAGGATATAAAATATAAATGACAGTATACAAATGTCAAATAATCGAGTTGCTATGGATAAAATTATTCAAAGATACATTCCAATGAATAATAATAAATCATGCCTTAGTATTCCAAAAACAGATAAGAAGGTGTGAACATATGTGTTGTCCGCTGCTAGCAGCTTGTGTCTCTTTCTGGGTATGAACTTGTGTGTTGGTTGCTGCTGGCAGCTTGCGTCTCTCTCTGGGTGTGCGGTTTTGTGTTTGTGTGAGCGCGTAAGTGTAGGGTTTTGTATGTTGGCGCGCTCGTGCGTGTGTTTAGCGACCGGTCGCATAAATTTAGAGAGATCGAATAATCAGCCGTTGCGCAGGGCCGCTAACCCTTTCCCGGCAACTTCTTTACTTTTCCATGCAGTACTTCGACGGCCCGACCCCACACACCACTAGGACCGGTCCTGGGCGGCAACCTGGCTAGGCTGCCGTTAACAGCACACACACACGTTCGACGTGTATGCAGTGCCCCCGCATTGGCGGAAAACGTTAAGATGGCACAAAGTGTGACCGTCTTCGACCGAAGCAGCCGCTAAGAGTGCTCCCTCGGTTGGCGATGAGCAACCCCGTGCAGGGTGCGCTTCGCTGGTCTGCGCCTTGCCTCGATGGGGCGGGGGTCGGGCCGTCGAAGTACTGCACGGAAAAGTAAAGAAGTTGCCGGGAAAGGGTTGGCGGCCCTGCGCAACGGCTGATTATCCGATCTCTCTAAATTTATGCGACCGGTCACTAAACACGCACGAGCGCGCCAACATACAAAACCCTACACTTACGCGCTCACACAATCACAAAACGGTACACCCAGAGAGAGACGCAAGCTGCCAGCAGCAACCAACACACAAGTTCATACCCAGAAAGAGACACGAGCTGCTGGCAGCGGACAACACATATGTTCACACCTTGCTATCTGTTTTTGGAATACTAAGGCATGATTTATTATTATTCAATTGGAATGTATCTTTGAATAATTTTATCCATAGCAACTCAATTATTTGACATTTGTATACTGTCATTTATGTTTTATATCCTTGATAAAGACATCATTGCCGAAACATGTAGGGTTGTTTTAAATATATATACTTTGAAGTAAAGCCAGACCTTTAATCGCCAACTGATTGAATTTACCATATCATATCAAGGTCACGAAAATATTATATATATATATATATATATATATATATATATATATATATATATATATATGTATATATATATATATATATAGTGAATTCAATTTGTTGGCGATTTAAGGTCAGGTTTTACTTCAAAATATATATTTATATATATGTATTTAAAACAATCCTACATGTTTCGGCAAATGATGCCTTTTTCAAGGAATATAAAATATAAATGACAGTGTCATACATTTGCAGTTGCTATGGATAAAATTATTCAAAGATACATTCCAATTGAATAATAATAAATCATGCCTTAGTATTCTAAAATAGATAGACAACAAAAACAGGGAATTCTATCTATTTTAGAATACTAAGGCATGATTTATTATTATTCAATTGGAATGTATCTTTGAATAATTTTATCCATAGCAACTGCAAATGTATGACATTAATATACTGTCATTTATATTTTATATTCCTTGAAAAAGGCATCATTTGCCGAAACATGTAGGATTGTTTTAAATATATATGTATTGAAGTAAAACCAGACCTTAAATCACCAACAAATTGAATTAACCATAACATACAAAGGTCACGAAATAATTATTTTTATATATATATATATATATATATATATATATATATATAACGTGTGTATAAATTGTCGCAAAAGCTACACGCAGCGACGTTCTCCGTTTGGTTCTGAATAAAAAATCTTAATGTTAAAATGTCGTATCATGCTTCGTTTGTTTCCACGGGGTTCTTGAAGTTCAGACTTTTAGTGCGTAACTAACCTTTGCTCTTCGATATCTGTTAATAGAGATAGATGCAATTTAGTTTAAAGAAAAAAAATTTACTAGTATTATTTCGTAAACGTTTTCTTTTTGATTTAAAAGCTTGTTTTAAACATTTATTCATTAACGTACTTCCACGAAAAACACATTTGGCAACGTTGTAGAACAATAAGTTTGTATTTCAAAGTGAGTTCAATCAAAATCATTACTGTCAAATTTTGACATTTACGAATTTACGAAGCATGATACGACATTTTAACATTAAGATTTTTTATTCAGAACCGAACGAAGAATATCGCTACGGGTAGCTTTTGCGACAATTTATACACCCTTGTATATACAGGCTGATTCATTTTCGGCCCTCACCATAATAAGAGAGATCTCTCTTATTATTGGAGATAGAGTATAGGTTTAAATTTGGCAAAGTTGTTAAATTTTGTGTTTGTTATAAATCCGTAAAGAAAATAGACCTGTGACAAATGACCTTCGTTATTTAAAAAAAAAACGCGAAAACCGCATTTTCTTCTTTTACCTGTAGCACCGACATTTGGCCTTGTAGAGAAAAAATGAAAACACACCCTTGTGGCCATTTCTAAACCTCTATCCAGTGGTGTACTCTAAATTTTTATACGACGTTTCGTATCTTTCTGGCCATCATCAACTATCAAATTTCTTATAGGCGCCATATTGGATTTAGACATCTTCAGAAATAGTTTTTTTTTTTGATTTCAACCATGTACCACATGCTGTCTATAGTTTTTGACATTAGGTTTTATTTGAAAGAATAAATTATAAGATTAAATAAGGTAGCCTTTGGAATTTCAATCTGTCAAACATTTCATTTATTCTTCATTAATAATACAAAAATGTCATACACTAAGGAAGAGAAACGAGATATGATAAGTATTTTTTATTCTTCGAAACGAAATTCAACAGTAGCGAGTACAAGATAACAAAAACATTAATAAAAATACATAGAAAAGTAAACAATAAACAATTACAGTAAATGTTCAATTATCTGGCCATCTTCGGTAATGCACAATTGGGCACGCCTTCTGGCATTTTGTACTGCCCTTTGTATAGTTCTTCTAGGAACTGCATCAAAGGCATTCTGAAGTCTGTCTCGTAATTCTTCAATGTTTTGTGGCGCATCTACTTTATAAATATTATTTTTAACATATCCCCATAAAAAAAAATCTAGCGGACTTAAATCAGGTGATTTCGCAGGCCATTCAACAACTCCCCTATTTCCAATCCAACGGTTTGCAAACTCTTGATTTAAGAAATTTCTAACAACAGCTGCATTGTGTGCTGGTGCGCCATCTTGTTGCCACCATAAATATTGTAATTGATTTAATGGGATATTGTCGTCAAGATAGTCAGATACGTACGTACATAAAATGTTTAAATATCTTTCTCCATTTAAATGTTCTTCATACATAACTGGTCCTAAGAGACGATTTGCCAAAATACCCATCCAAACGTTTATTCCAAAACGATGTTGTGGTCTTCTAGCCCTGTTTTGTCGGGGATTTTGTACTGCCCAATAGTGCTCCGTAATTCTGTTGAACATTCCAGAATTTGTAAATTTTGTTTCATCTGACCAGATGATTTTGCTTAAAAAATTTTCGTCATTTTCTATCCTTCCCATTAACCAATTTCAATATTCTAGCCTTCTCAAATTATCTCCAGGCAGTAAGGAGTGGCTAACATGGATCCTGTATGGTTTAAATCTACTTTTATGTAAAGTTCTCCAAACTCTGGACTGGCACAAATTTAATTCTGACACTACTTCGCGTGTAGAAATTGATGGATTATTATTTATATATATATATATATATATATATATATATATATATATATATATATATATATATGTATATATATATATATATATATATATATATATATATATATAAATACAAGATTAACATGAAATTTGAAAACACGCTTTTAATTTACCATTTGTAAAATATCTTGTCGATTTTCATTTAAATTCCTGTTGTCTTGACCATTACGCGGCTTAGTAAACGATCCATTCTCGACCAAATTTCTGTCGAGATCTAGAAAAATGGTACGATGAGGCTGTTGTCGTTCTGGATATAATTGTAGATATCTTGTACTCGCTACTGTTGAATTTCGGTTCGAAGAATAAAAAATACTTATCATATTTCGTTTCTCTTCGTTAGTGTATGACATTTTTGTATTATTAATGAACAATAAATGAAATGTTTGACAGATTGAAATTCCATGGCTACCTTATTTAATCTTATAATTTATTCATTCAAATAAAACCTAATGTCAAAAACTTTAGTCAGCATGTTGTACATGGTTGAAATCAGAAAAAGAAACTATTTCTGAAGATGTCTAAATCCAATATGGCGCCTATACGAAATTAGATAGTTGATGATGGCCAGAAAGAAACGAAACGTCGTATAAAAATTTAGAGTACACCACTGGATAGAGGTTTAGAAATGGCCACAAGGATGTGTTTTTATATTTTCTCTACAAGGCCAAATGTCGGTGTTACATGTAAAATAAGAAAATGGGGTTTTCGTGTTTTTTTTTTAAATAACGAAGGTTATTTGTCACAGGTCTATTTTCTTTACGGATTTATAACAAACACAAAATTTAACAACTTTGCCAAATTTAAACCTATACTCTATCTCCAATAATAAGCGAGATCCCCATGGCGAGGGCCGAAAATGAATCAGCCTGTATATACAGGCTGTCACACAAAAAACGCCCCAAGCTGTAACTCCGTTATTTATATTTCGATTTTCATGAGATAGGTACCAAATGAAATGGTTTTATAAGTACTATGTTTGACGCTACATTTACTTTTTTCCAGCGCCATCTTCAATTCCTAGCGATTGTCAATTTTTTTTTTCAAATTGTACGGTACATATACATATATTTTTTTGCATAATTGAATAGAGATTTTTTTCCCGAATCCATTGATGTGCAATACATTAATTTTAATTAAATTTAGAAGAAAAAAATTATTAAAACACTGTCCATATATGCTCTTCGTCACTTGTGTTATTCTGTAGTGTGCGATGAAAAAATAACGCATTACGCATATGTAACTGTCATCTTTGACTGAAATAAATCATGAATTTCAATCAACTTAGTGACATACTACAAGTTTATTTTGAGTATAATAATTCACTTTAAGAGAATGTTTGGAAAGCTTTTTTATTTTTTTCTCTTCTAAATTTTCAATTAAAATGAATGTATTGTACATCAATGATTTTAGGAAAAAAATCTCTATTCAATTATGCAAAAAAATATATACCGTGCAGTTTGAAAAAAAAATTGACAATCGCTAGGAATTGAAGACGGCAGTGGAAAAAAGTAAATGTAGCCCCAAACATAGTACTCATCAAGCCATTTCATTTGGTACCTATCTCATGAAAATCGAAATATAAATAACAGAGTTACAGCGTGGGGCGTTTTTTTGTGTGACAGCCTGTATATATATATATATATATATATATATATATATATATATATATATATATATATATTTAGTGTTTATAAGAATTTTATTTTTCTTATTTATTTTATTGGCCGTGTCTTAATTTTTCCTTACTCATTATTAATCTAATTTTAAATTTTAACTTTAATTTTAATTTAATTGGTAATTCAGTCTTTAATCTAATTTTAATTTTAATTGTTAATTTAATTGTTAATTCAGTCTCACAAAAGCAAACACAGTTCTCACGTTTTCATTGTATTAATTCTTGTTTCTAGTTACCTTACTGTATTGTAGTTTAATTCAAATTTTCAATTCATTTATACAGATGTAATCACTTTAATTTTTCCTTACTCATTATTAATCTAATTTTAAATTTTAACTTTAATTGTTAATTTAATTGGTAATTCAGTCTTTAATCTAATTTTAGTTTTAATTGTTAATTTATTTGTTAATTCAGTCTCACAAAAGCAAACACAGTTCTCATGTTTTTATTGTATTAATTCTTGTTTCCAGTTACTTGAAAAAGACTGAATAATAATAAAAGTCGAAACGTCGTAGAATAAAACATCAAAATTCAATAAAAGGTCGCTAAACCAATAAAAAGTCTATTATTTTTAATATATATATATATATATATATAATAATAATATCGCCTACTGATTAGGTTTACCATATATATATATATATATATATATATATAACAATTGATAAATTATTGGAGTTTTTCGGCTTTTATATGAAATATTTACAAATATCAAATTAGAATGTATGTAATTGCAGAGTAAGTGGGGATGTAAACATTGCTGTCTACAAATTACAAAGCAAATCATACGAAATTTTTAATTGAAAAATATGGTCTACGTTGGGACTCGAACCCAAGTCTACAGCTTGCCGGGCTGTCGCTTATACCACTCAGCCACAATAGACCCAGGTTCAAGCTATTTAGAAATGCATTATAAAGTAACAGTGTTAATGAATCAGATGTCAGTGATTGAATGTAGATGTCAAGTTGAAAGCAGAAGTCAGTTTTGAAAGCTCATGTTAGTTTTGATAGCAGATGTCAGTTAGTGAAAGCAAATGTCAGTTATTGAAAGCAGATGTCTGTTTTGAAAGCAGGTGTCAGTTATGAAAGCAAACGTCAGATTAGAAAGCAGATGCCTATTTTGAAAGTAGATGTGAGTTATTGAAAGCAGATGTCAGTATTTTGAGAGCAGATGTCAGATTTGAATGTTTGAAAATGCTAATTATTACTCCATAGCTATATGAGTGTTTAGATAATATCTTAGCCGTTTATTAAATATAACAATTGATAAATTATTGGAGTTTTTCGGCTTTTATATAAAATATTTACAAATATCAAATATATACAGTTCATAAAGTATAAGTTTTCAGTTCGTACTGCCCAAGTGTGAACCGCAAATTGTACTTTATCTCTTTCTAACACACATGAACACGCGCTGTAATACTACAGACGTTTGTCATTTTGAGTTAAGACGTACGTCTTTGAAATATTATATTAAATAAAAAGGATAGGTTGTCTAGGAGATAGTCTTATGATATTCGACTTGTCAAATTATTTCAATATTGTTGTTTATTGACTTTGTTTCCGGTATTCTGACTTCTAGGTTAAGCATTCTTCCAATTTGAATATTTAGTTTATCAAAAATTACAAAATCTGGTTTTTTGAGAACAATACTGCTAATAAATAGTAATATCAATTAGTGGCAATAAGTACGAAATTGTTTGATTATTACTTTGACATTTCTAACCTATTTATTTTACAGAATATTTCTTAGATGCCAAGTAAACCTCTTGGTTCTCAAGCGAAATAGCTTGTATTAAATCTTACAGCCTATTAACAGGTAAAGGAGAATGGTGGACCATTTATGTCCATCGACCGCGTTCATGAGGTAATTCACGTAATCAGTTAGATAAGGCGGTATTATGAAATAAGTTTTATTTTAGAGGGTAGCAGAAGCCCTTAATATTTCTAGTAGAACGGTCTACACTATTAAACATCGCAACATTCAGAATCCAGTCTTATCGTCTCCTAGCAAAAAAAGGTCTTGTAAGAAGCCAAACACTAAGGACGTAGCAGAAGCAACTAAAATGGAAGTTCGAAATACTGTTTATGACATGTATAAAGAAAGTATGTTTTTAATATATTGTAAATATTTATTACATGTTAAAATTTTTCAGAAAAACATCTTACCTTAAAAAATTTAAGCAATGTTTTGGCTATGAAAGAATTTGTTCATACATGTAGTCTGAATGAGAAATGTATTTTTAAGGGAATATATGAATAACTTAAATTCAACTTTATGTCAGTTTATGTTCCTTGATGAAATTTGAATCTTTTCGAAAGAGAATAGAATGAAATCCTGGCAAAATGATAATATAAAAAGTGTTAGGAAACCCAAAGACTATGATGGTAAACGGTTTATTATTATACATATTGGCACAGAAAATGGCTTCATTAAAGGAGTTAGTCTGATTTTTCCACCAAAAACAATCACTGGTGATTACCATGGAGAAATGAATGGCGACTCCTTTAAGCAATGAGTAAATGATCAGCCTATACCAAATCTTGAGGTACCATCACTTATAATAATAGATAATGCTCCTTATCATAGCGCTAGTCAAAACAAACAACCAAATACCTCCTCAAAAAAACAGAAATTATGGAATGGTTGAGAAAAAAAGATGGAAGCTATTCACCTGCAATGACTAAGAATGAATTAATTCAATTAGTAAAATATCATAAAGAAGAGAAGATATTTATAATAAGTGAAATAATGTGAGTGGACATGAAGTTTTAAGATTACCTCTGTACCATTGTGACTTGAACGCAATTGAAATGATTTGGACTAAGGTTAAAAACTATTATAATTCAAATATTGGAATAAATGGTTATTCAGATGAAAGAGTTAAAGAAATGTGGAATGAAGCTTTGCAACAATGTGATGAAATTACTTGGTATAATTGTGCTAGGCATGCGGAAAATTTAATTAAAAAATGGCATGAGAAGGAGCAATTTCTTGATAGGGCAGAGATTGCTCTAATAATAATGTAAATGACTCAAGTTTTGAGTCAGAATCAAAAACTGACTAGTTTTCATTCATTTTTGTAATATATACTCCATTTACATTAAAAATAACATACCTATTGCAAATAATACAAGTAATATTTTTGAGGTTTTATTTGGATGAATCAGGGAAGTTTACTTCTATAAAAGTTCACTAAACATTAATAAGCAGGTAACTATCTTATTTTGACAAAATATTTTTGTATTTATATTTTGTAGAAGTTTAATATGGTTACATTAATACTGCCATAAAAATCATCAATGTGTATCATTTGCATGCACATAATATAAAGCAGCGAAGAAATTACTGCCACTGGTTCAACGAAACATTACATGATAAAGATCTCGTGGCAAAGTTTTATATGGATGAAGTTTGTTTTTTTCTTATTGGTAGTGTACTAACCTGCAAAATTATCAAATGTAGTTATCAGAAAATCCTCATGTGTTTGTTAAATATTATCTTCATCTAATAAAGAATAATATGGATTAGGATTGTATTATTATACCATTATTTTCTTAAGAAACAATAAAATATTAAATGTAGACTATATAAATGTTTATTTTATGTATAATTTTATAAATGTAATTTGACAACATATATTTACAACTTTCAAAAGGTTTTAATTCTTTTTCAAAGAGTTACGAACATAACTTTTACATTCTTTTCCAATATATTTAAATTTATTTATAATATAAACAATATAAAAGTTAAGTAGAAATCTAAATTATTCATCAAATTAATACATTCCCAATCTTCTTAACCCAGATATAGTGCAAGAAAATGATTTTGGTAGGTATGTCATTCTTAATAATGCAAACATTTTTAACACTAAAGATCTTTTCAATACCTCATTTCACTATTGATATGACTTGAAATATTTCTTTTTAAATAAATTTTTGATCGAGTATTTTCGTGAGTTTATAATTATAAATAACATTTAAAATAATTTGTTCAAATATTAAAGTAATAATTTCGGCATAGTTTTCTTGGATAGAATATATTTATACAGAACTAGAAAAGAAACAATACTTTTGAACTATTAATGTTCCCACTTTACTCATTATTATTATTTTGACATGTAGGTTATGTATATGCTTTCTTTGGTTATATTGCAAGTAACATACTAAAATTTTGACAATATTGAAACATGACGTTTATATTTTATGATGACAAACGGTTGTTTCCGCGATTGAATACTGACTTCATTTGACTCTGCAGTACTGATTTGAATCATATGCTTCGAATTTGACCTTGAACTGAAAACTTATACTTTATGAACTATACATATATATATGTATATAGGATTTCACGATAAGAATGCGTTTTATGTCATTGATAGAAACTTCGGTCTAACAAATATACAAATATCAAAATACCCACTTGATATAAAAATACTAATTGGGTCATACCAGGGCTATACGGCCTTCATGTTGTCTGCCTGCAATAACTCTCGCGTTGTTGACAGATTGTGAAATTTACAAAATATCATCTAGCATATTATTAGTTCACATTTGATGTAATAAATGACATTTATTGAACATAACCTGCAAATGACAAATACAATTGACAACACAGCATAAGCTACATCAATAACGTGAACGCACTCTTATCGTGAAAATTCTATACCTAACCTAAGTTATATATAATATAGGATTTTCATAATAAAAATACATTCGCGTCATTGATAGATACTTCAGTCTAACAAATATACAATTACCAAAATACGCATTTGATATAAAAATACTAATCGAATTATATCAGGGTTATACGGCCTGTTGTCTGCCTACAAACAACTCTCGCGTTGTTGACAGATTACAAAATTTACAAAAAATATTTTGACATTTAGCATTAGATGGACTAAATGACATTTGTTGAACATAACCTGTAAATGACAAATACAATTGACAATACAGCATAGACACCAATGACGTGACAGACTCTTACCGTGAAAATCATGTACCTAGTTCCTTCGTTATTATGTTTTAAGGAATGACTGCTATTTTACTTTTTTACTTTCAGAGATCATATTTGTTTTGCAATTAATTTTTATTTACAGTACTTTTTCGTTGGCCCTAAAAATTCTGGTATGCCCTACAAATTTTCGTAAGCCCCAAGCGCTCTGACTAAAGTGCGTAATAGATAAAACGACTCTGATTCAAGCACTTGAAAATTAAATAATTTTAAATTTCACTCATCAAATCCGATATGCTCTAACTTAATAAAAGATATAAGTCCTTTGACTCGTCGACAAAATCGATTCCATCATACTCATTTATTATTCTATTATTCATATTCACATAGACCCACACGAACCGACTAGTAATTAGAATTAGAATATAATAGCATTGTGTACATATTTTAGTGTCAATTCACATAGTAAAATAGACTAAACGTATAAAACATTATTTAAGCAATTACTTAAGCATTAGTACATACGTAAGTATTTTTTTTATTATTTTAATTGGTTGTAATCAATTATAATTTGTGACACATCTTTTTCTATTTCGCATTATACCTACGTCTAATTTATAGTTAGTTTTTCTTTTTGTATATATCCTTTTCATTTTTTAGTTATATTTTCTTTAGAATTGGCTTTTCTTATACCTCTATAGGTCATAAAATTAATAAATTATTATTATTATGCCGATTTTTCTCGCACATTGCCGGGAAACATTTCACTCAACCCATATATCAATGGCTACGAGATCGGCTGATTATGCGTTGTTCGTTATCAAGATAGAACTGTATCTACTACAAGTTTTACGATTTTATTATTAGTATTATTATTGTTGTTTTTTCATGATTCTCCAACTATGTTGAAGTAATAGAAATCCGTAATCTAGTGTTGAATCGAGGCTTCGACCTTACTCTATTTGTAAATATTTATGACTTTACTACATGTGTGAGTATTCTTGATCTTTGCATTAAGTCGTAGGACTTTGGGTGAAAATTCTAATGATTTGATATCATTTAAGAACTGGTGAAGTGCACTTCTGCTAATTTATATAATGAAGGGTAATAATTATCTACTTATATGTCTTTCTGTTTCTAGATACTTTAAAATTCTATCTTCAGTTTTGTGTACTTTTCAATTTTGTTTTAGTATATGCTGTTAACGTTATTGTCTGCATTTATTAGCTATATAATCTTCTCTATTTTATCTTACAGTACGATGTATCTATTTGCTGAAATTTCTTTGTCTGTATGTATTGTGATATCTCAATAGAGTTTGTGTGTGTACCTGTGGTTTACAAAAATACTTATAAGTGAATGTTTACAGTACGGTGTAGTTGTGCCATTAGTAAATATGTATTTTTGTGTTATTGCTTAGGTACAGTATCTTAGCTGCACTATTATGTTTGTTGGTATATTCTGTTAATACGGCTAGTGTATTACATCTATAGCATTAGGGGAGAACGAGGCACATTTGGACATTTCAAATTTAACGGTTTATATATGTCTTTCAATGTTGCTAATCCTTGAAAACGTTAAAAATTCTTTATGTTCCTTATAGCTGTAACTTTGAGAACCAAAGTGACTGTATTTTGTTAGGTGGTGAAAAAAATCGCTTTTAGTGTAATCAACTAAGTATTTTTGTATTTGCTTCTTAAGGTAATAACATAACTTCATAACTTCAGATCTTCATTATTCTTTTTTTGAACTCGTGGGGTAGATGTGGATATTATGCATGAGGCAGTTTTGGACTGTCCAATCTAGTGTCTATATATACCCCACAAACAATGATGATTAATTAGTGTTGAAATATTGTTTCAGAATGGTTAGAGATTATAAGAAAATGAGAGATAAATGCAATATATCAGAAGAAACCATAGCTCAAGCTGTAGACGCTGTTATAAGACATAAAATATCTATAACAGTTGCAGCTAAAAATTATGAATTAAAAAAATCTACACTATTCTTTCATGAAAAAAAAACGTATTTATGCCACTATACCTAAACACATTTAAATAGCCTAGTATGCAGTTTTTAAATATTCTCCAACATTGTCGAAAACTGACTCTCAAGTGTCCTAATGTGCCCCGTACATGGGGCACATTTGGACAAAACATGTTTTTTAAAAACATTTATTATTAGGAATTTAATGATCTAATAGTGTTTTATAACCATAGTACATTCTAATAGTAGTAATTACATATCTGTCTGCATATGATTCGTTTTACAAATAAAAAATACACAAATTTTATAGTAGATTATTAGTGTGTCCCGCTCTCCCCTACGTCTTCTGAAATTACCATTTTGAATGTTTGTATCTTTAATTATATATTTTCTGTAATTTCGTGTAAGTATTATTTGGTCCCACGTTGTTATTATAATTAGTAATGTGTAATATATCAGTGTTTAATTTACAAATTCTTATTTAATTTCAAAATAATAATATTAACAAAGGCTGTTCATCAAAAACATTACTCAAAATAAAACATTTAACTATAAATTAATTTAAAATTCGTGAGAAGTCACATCCATCCTGGAAAGTTAAATTCATTTCGCTCTTATTGGAGCTGTCCTTTGATAACTATATAATAAATTAAGAACGATAAGCAAGAAAACAGTAAATATAGTACAAATAGGCATCGAAAGAAAGGAGTAATTCAAGTAGTATGTCACTGTCACTAGCCTTTATTACAAATGTTGAGCAGTATGGCATGCGAAATTATTATAACAAACTGAATATCTTGATATCAACCAGGAATCATACGTAATTCAAGGAATCTTACCCGACCCTCTTCTTCAAACAAAACAATTATGAACAGCCTAGCAAAATATATAGGAAGAGGAATGAAAGATGGATGCAGTTCTAAAATATAGAAAATTGTAGTCGGTAATAGTATACGAGCTTCTTTCTGTCAGTGATCACTTACTTTTTGGTAACGATAAGAAAAAAACTAGAAAATAAAATAGAAAAATACAAAATACTTTATAAATATGAGCTTAAAGTTAAGATGAACAAAACAAAAATCATGTACACATCACTCACAAGCAATAAAGCACTGAAAACAAAACTAAGTTGAGTAGTATAAAAAAAAAGACATTAAACGCTTGGTTATTATTATGGAGGAAAGTGGTGAGTTTTAAAGGGAATTAACAGCAGAATAAGAATATATAGAGCTCTTGACAATTGAGAAATAATACTACAGCTGATTTACGAGATAATAGCAATCAACCCTGAATTCTAACTGAAAGATTAAAAACTTTGAGGATGTAGAATGAAAATATAAAGGGAAATAGCAAGAGTCATGAAAGCCAGAGGATAAAAAAAATAAGTGTAAACTGGAGAGGTTCATTCGAGTAACATAGAAGCGGCGGTTCGTTCCTAGTGCGTATATACAAGGTGTTTGATCACTCGTTTTCCTAATTTGGGGGGTATAAAGTTCCCAACTTTTATAATGTTTTACCAAAATATCGCCTAGAAAAAATTTTCAAATAAGCGCGGAAAAAAAAAGAAGAAAATATGGGAAAATGTTTTTAAGACTGTATACAAAGTGTAGGTGTATGTGTGTGTCCTTCTACGTAAGTTTTATGCTATCGACTGTTATTTAAACGAAAAATGCTGACCTGTAAACAATAAACTCACTTGTCGAACATATGGCGCTATTTTGCTTACAGTATCATATCAAAACATTTACCCATGAAACTTTAATGTTCGTATTGCTGAGTCTGGCTAATATTGTATCATTTCATTATTATTTTTTTGGTGTTGTCTCCTTACGTCGATATGGCTTACAATAATAATAAATTAGTAGATAGGGTGCTGATGTATGTTTAATGCAAACAGAATGACGAATGCTGCAATAGTTCGGCGACGGTATGCGGAATAACTTCCTAATAGACAATTGCCAGCGAGACCTACCTTTGTATAATTTCTTCAACGATTAACAGATACTGGACGAAGAAAAACTATTTAATTTAATATTTTGTAATCGGATATCTGAAGAAGTAGGTGAGTAAGTATTTTAGTTATCATTGACGAATGTGTTTACATAAAGCGAACATGCATCGACCTTTAAACGAAATCTTTGTTATTGCACATCTGTTAGCGTGTAGATAGAAACAATTCTATAAATGACCAGTCTGATAATAAAAAGCAAACGAGGGCATATTTGTTTACTACGTTTTTGTTTTTGTAAATATCACTGGACTTTGTGTTTGAACTAACTAAACAGCGACTTCTTCTACTTTATCACTAACCTACCTCAACACAATGTGTACTGTCTAACATAAAAACGTTGACTTTTTCTCAAAAATTAACACAATTAAAAAAATATTTTTTAGAGGATAATTAAATGCTGTTTATATTATATCAACGAATGAACAAACACCCTGCATATTTTGTCAGTCGCCGTCGGACAACGTAAAGCTTCGCTACATCATAAAACGATCTCCTTCTGGCTATTTGTGACTTTGTAAAATTATTATTTATCATAGTAAACTAGCGAAATGCACTAAACGGTGTTTGGGTGGCGACTGACAAAATATATATATATATATGTATATATATGTGCTAGGAACGAGCCGCCGCTTCGATGTTATTAGAATGAACCTCTCTTGTGTCAACGCTTATACGTAGAGTGAAAACATTTAGAGAATAGCACATACGTCACAATGCGCAATAATCATATTAAGGTTGGGCGAGTTCATTATATCCCATCTGATCCAGTTTAAGGCTGTTTGTATAACAGTTGCGTCCCGTTTACGATTAAGTTATATTTGTGTTTATGTTTTATTGTTGCTTTTTTGAATTTAGTAAATTATCGTTGTTTAAATAATTGTCTTTATCAAGACACTTGAAAACATTTCTATATTATTCGATCAGTCAGTAAGTTTAAATTTTCACAATTATAGAATTTTTCAAAAATTGCCCCCAATACCTCTGCCCTCGAAATCGCCTATGCCCCTGGCACTTTTTGTTCGCGCAGCGATGACGTATGTGTTATTCTGTAAATGTTTTCACTATACTTGGTTATTTAATATAATAAAAATATATGAATTCATTGACAAGACATGCTTCAACAAATAAGCAATAAGCTAAAAACTAGAATTTACAAGATAATAGCAGCCAGCCCTCGATTTTAATTGAAGTATTAAAAAAATCGAGGATATTGAATAAAAAAATGGAAGAAAATAGCGTCGCTAGAAAGGACACGACGAAAAACAAATTGTTCTTACATTATCCTTTAACACATTCGTTTAGTTGTCTTCTGATAAGTGGAGAATATTCAGTTGGTTTTTATATATTTGCTTCATTATCGCATATGTATACGCCAACCTTTTAAAAATAAAAAAAGTAATTTTTTATTATTACATTTTATGAAAAATTCAAGCAATTAATAAAAAATATAAATTATTATTTCTTTCAATCATTAACTATTTAATTCTCAAATCATGTTACTTGACTTAATTATAAAAGTGTTCATATTCTTTACATCAAACTAATTTTTTTTCATATGACGCAATCATTTTAACTGACCGCGTAAAACGGAACCATTAATTCTTATTACGTTCTAGTTATACTTCGATATATAATTAGTTGAAAATCTATTCCATCGCTGTTTTTGTATTTATATTAACGTCACGCATTGTAATTTTATTTCTTTTATTTGTCAGCGATAGATATTACCATTGCTAGAAAATAATTCGACCAAGGATGATGGAAACCTTGCACGCAAACTACGCTTAGAATTTCAAAAATTATAATGCTTTCTATATTATTATGTGAGTATGTACAAGGTGCTACCTAGAAATTTACAGAAAGTTAAATAAAACACAATAAATTGTTCTTATAACTTATTCAGTACCATTGCCTTCAAAGTACTCTCCTTCTGCATGAATACACTGATCTCAGCGACTTGCCCATGACTGGAAGCACTGCTGGAAGTCCACGTGTTAACGTTTTCAACACTGCCTGCGATTCGGTCTGCATCTCTTCAATCGGCTCAAAATTATGCCTTTTTCAAGGAACATAAAATATAAAATATTTTATATTCCTTGAAAAAGGCATCATTTTCCGAAACATGTAGGATTGTTTTAAATATATATATTTTGAAGTAAAACCAGACCTTAAATCGCCAACAAATTGAATTTACCATAACATACAAAGGTCACGAAATAATTATCTATATATATATATATATATATATATATATATATATATATATATATATATAACAAGTGTTCATCTGAAAAGTCAAACTAGGTTACTTTGAAATTTTGATAGAATAAGACGCAAATATATTAGTATGTGTTTGTTGTTCCGTAAACGTAAATCCAAATGACATTTGATAATGTCAATCACAAATATCAGTTAGTGCATAAAATAATCGTGCGTCGATTCTGGTTTAAATAAATTGCTTTTCAGTTTTAAAATGGCTTTCACTTTAGAACATAAAATTTTTTTAGTTCAGGCTTATTTTCGAAGTGGTAATAAAATTGATGGTTTATGGGTTTATTCATTTCAAGATTGCATGGTAGAATTTTAAGTTGAGTTTCCACATTTTGTAATAGATTATATACAATTTAAGAATACTTTGGATAGAACTTTCAAACTTTTTTCTGAAACTGGTAGTCTCTTAAGAAAATCAGGCAGCGGAGCAGTTAAGAAACGTACACATCAAGTTGTCAATCGCGTTGAAGAAATAATGGAAAATGAACCACAAACATCCGTTCGACATTTGAGTCAACAAATAAACCTTTCTGTTGGTACAACTCACAGGTTATTAAAGAAATATATGCAACTTTATCCATACCGTGTCACAGCAGTACAAGAATTGTTAGAAATTGATTACCCACGTAGACTACAGTTTTGTAATTGGTTTGTAAATATGAACAATAATGGAGAACTTTCGCAAAGAGTCATCTTTACTGATGAAGCATGGTTTTATAAAACGAGATACCTAAATTCACAAAATACAAGAATTTGGAGTAGTGAAACTCCACATGTAATTAATGAAGAATCGCTACATCCAGAGAAAATTGGTGTTTGGGCAGCGATAAGCCAAAGGCGAATCATTGGACTAATATTTTTTCAGGGAACGTTAACTGCTCAAAGGTACCGTACGGAAATTTTACAACTATTTGTCAATCAGTTGCATAATGATGAACTTCAAAATGCATATTTCCAACAAGACGGAGCACCTTGTCACTGTACTACAGAATCTTTGGATTATTTAAGAGAATTTTTTGATGAGCGTATAATTAGTCGAAATACTGAAATTGCCTGGCCTGCACGTTCATGCGATTTAACACCTTGCGACTTATTTTTGTGGCCTTATCCTAAAAAATAACATATTTCGAACACCTATATTGAATTTGAATGATATGTTACAGAGAATCGAAAAGAAATGCATGGAAATTAATAACAATCCAGTAATGTTGCAGAATATCATCAGAAATATTGAACGGAGGATTTTAAAGTGCATTGATGTTGAAGGACAATATTTTCAACATTTGTTATAGTTTTCAATAAATACCTATTATTTGTTATTTATTTGTATGTATGAAACTGTCAAAATATACGACTTCGTAGGTTAAGTAGTAAATTTTAATTTACGACATACTTCAAAATGTTCTCAGTAAATCACATGCTACTAGATTGACTTTTCAAATGAACACTTGTTATATATATATATATATATATATATATATATATAATAATTAGACCAGGAGTCTTTGCCGTTAGAACATGTATAGAGGGATAATATTTTTTTTTGGGAATCCAGCCCCAGAACTGACTTAAGTAATAGAGTTTAATTTTGCTGGATTCCCCCCCCCCCAACAAAAAAACATTATCCTTCCATATATATATATAAATATAATAACTTCGTGACCTTGGTATGATATGGTAAACCTAATCAGTAGGCGATTAAAGGTCTGTATATTACTTCAAAATATATGTATTTAAAAAACTCTACATGTTTCGGCTGTATACGCCTTTTTCAAGAGAATACAAAATATGAATGACAGGATATAAATGTCAAGTAATTAAGTTGCTATGGTTTAAATTATTCAAAGATACATTCTAGTAATAATAATAAATCATGCCTTAGTATTCCAAAAAATAGATAACAAGGTGTGAAAATATGTGTTGTTCGCTGCTAGCAATTTGTGTCTCCTTCTGGGTATGAACTTGTGTGTTGGTTGCTGCTGGCAGCTTGCGTCTCTCTATGGGTGTGTGGTTTTGTGTGAGATAACCAGCCGTTGCGTAGGGCCGCCAACCCTTTCCCGACAACTTCTTTACAATTCCGTGCAGTACGCACCGACATACAAAACCCTACACTTACGCTCTCACACAAAACCACACACCCATAGAGAGACGCAAGCTGCCAGCAGCAACCAACACACAAGTTCATACCCAGAAGGAGACACAAATTGCTAGCAGCGAACAACACATATTTTCACACCTTGTTATCTATTTTTTGGAATACTAAGGCATGATTTATTATTATTACTAGAATGTATCTTTGAATAATTTAAACCATAGCAACTTAATTACTTGACATTTATATCCTGTCATTCATATTTTGTATTCTCTTCAAAAAGGCGTATACAGCCGAAACATGTAGAGTTTTTTAAATACATATATTTTGAAGTAATATACAGACCTTTAATCGCCTACTGATTAGGTTTACCATATATATATATACATATATATATATATATATACGTATATATATGCGTCCAGGTGTCCTTGAAATAAAAAGACAACGTATGAAAAATGGAAAGCTTCTCATAAGCGAAAAAAATTACAAAGATATTTAAAGAAATGTTGTTACGCCACTGTGCGACTGAACATATCATCAATACTATCGAAAGCAATATTTTAAAGCTGATCTACAATATAATTTTCTTATTGTACATCTCGCTTTAAGTTGTCATTCTTTTGTGTATCGTTACGTACGTTCGATACAATTTTTCGATTAAAGATGATAGATTGTAACTTAAATGCCAATATAGCACACATCTTGCATGTTCCTTGAATATATCAGCTTTAAAAATTTACAAGTATAATTTTTTAACAGCTGACTTAGGTTATCAAACCCTTACTATAACAAAATTTATCGTTTAATATAAACATTGCCGCCTTTGATTAAAACGGGGGATTATGAATCCGATATTCCTATTTGATATTTCTTACTTCAAACACGTAATACACATAAAATTTTAGTATGATTTTTAAAATGGATTTGCAAATAAGTCAAACACACATCTTAATTTTTAATTATTTTCCTGAATGTATAAAAAGCTGATTTTGTACGAGCTATTGACATTAACATATAGGATATATAAATCTACAGCCGTTACGTATGTAAACATACGGTGTGTGTGTAACTTCAATAGAGGTACATATTTACATTCTGAATATTTTGAATTAATAGGCAGCACAGAATTTTCAGGAGGTTTTAATTTTGGGATTTGCATCGTAATTGACACAATATTTTGGATTCATATTCTATATGAATCTTTACAGTGAGGATGCGGGGGTTGAAATAAATTCATTTAAAATTCATTGGTTTGTTTTTTGGAAAAAGGTTTGGACACGTCGATTTTTATTTTTGGCTGCGGTTTTTCATATGGCAAATTCATGTACACAGGGTGGCCCAAAAATTCGTATATAACATACAGGTAATAATAATCATAACTGAGACCGTATCCTACAAATTTCTTTCACTCTGTGTTCTGAAACGGACCGGTTAAAAAAAACCACAAATCAAATTAATGTTCAAACTGTTGACCACTAACCATTATCGACTTGTTTTTTAAGTTTTTTTGTAAATCTAGCAAACCAATCAATTGGGTTTACTTTTGTTTTTTTTATTGTTGTCTTGTCACAGTTTAGTCACGTGGAAACTGTATGACATTTTCACTTAAAATAAGTTCTTATCAAGTACAGTTGCAAAGTTTGAAAGAATGGTGCGTTTAACTGAGAAACAACTAATAGAAATTTTGATGATGGTTAGGATATGGCGACAGGACTGGACAGTACCCGGAGAAACCTATTACACGATCAGTAGTTAGTAAGATAAAAAAGAAGTTTAGAGACATTGGCCACGTAAGAGAACAGTTCCAGAAAACACAGAATTGAATGTTTTGCTCGATTTACAAGAAAATCCTGACAAGTTAAATCCACAAGTAGCTGCAGAACAGGCAGTAAGTAAATCTAAGAAATAAGTAATTAAACTTTTAGTTTCAAAAAATTCTATTTATTATAAATATCACTACAATATTGTTTCGCCATACAATGGCTTCATCAGGTGGATGAATACTGAATATGTACAATGCAAGTTAGAATATTTATGTGAAAATTATTGGGGAATGGTGGTGGAAAAATTTTTACAATCTTAAATTTAGTAGAGGGGAGTTTGTTTAAATCTAGTTGGTCATTTAAAGCTAATCCTAAACTATTGTATCTATTAATTTCTAAGTTTTCTAACAGGTTAAGTTTTTTACTTTTTCCTTGAACGTGTAAAATTTTGAACTCTATATTAAATCTATGATTAATTTCTAAACAATGATTTGCGAAAGTTGAATCTGTTTTCTTATCCTTCAGATTCAACTTTTGCAAATCATTGTTTAGAAATTAATCGTAGATTTAATATAGAGTTCAAAATTTTACACGTTCAAGGAAAAAGTAAAAAACTTAACCTGTTAGAAAACTTAGAAATTAATAGATACAATAGTTTAGGATTAGCTTTAAATGACCAACTAGATTTAAACAACTCCCCTCTACTAAATTTAAGATTGTAAAAATTTTTCCACCACCATTCCCCAATAATTTTCACATAAATATTCTAACTTGCATTGTACATGTTCAGTATTCATCCACCTGATGAAGCCATTGTATGGCGAAACAATATTGTAGTGATATTTATAATAAATTGAATTTATAATGCGTTATAATGCAGTTTCAACAAGTATCTCCTTCGTCAATTAACTAGTAAGTAAATCTTCTGTTCTAAAATATTTTCACAAGAACAAATGGCACCCATACAAAATACATTTAGTTTAGGAAATTATTGAAGGTGATCTCGACCACAGATTAGAATTTTGCGAAATAATGATGGATAGATGCAATGCCAACCCGCAATTTTTAAGTAAGATAGTTTTTTCCGACGTGACTGGTTTGAATGGTTCGGTAAACACGCAAAATTGTCGATATTTGGCACCAGAAAACCCACATTGGAGAATGGAAAGTCACATACAATTCATCCAGAAGTTAAAAACTGGAATTGTGGGTACCTCAATTGTGGGTCCTTTTTTTATTAAGGAAACACTTAATTTTGAAAATTATTTAGACCTACTGCAAAATTACATAATACCCAGTGTAAGTGCACTTTACCCGAATGATGAGAAATAAAATATGTCAGCAGATTAGATATAGTTCCAACAGAATGGAGCGCCCCCACACTATTTGAGAACAGTAAGAGAATACCTTCATAATATTTTCCCAAATAAATGAATCGGTAGGAGAGGTTTTATCGAATGGCTAGCTAGGTGTCCAGATCTAAACCTATTAGATTTTTATCTGAAATCCAAAGTCTACTTCAATAAACCACAAAATATTGATGAATTGAAGAATAGAATTATAGCCGAAATACAAGAAATCCAGCCATAAACGTTAACTGAAGTGTTACGAGAAATTGAATTTCGACTTGCCTATTGTCAGGAAGTTAATGGTCAACAGTTTGAACATTTAATTTATAGTCCTGTTTTTTTAATAAACCGATCCTTTTCTGACCACAGAGTGAAAGAAATTTTGTAGGATATTCACAAATTTCTTGATAACTGTTGAATTTGGGTATGGACATGGTACATGAAACGTACTTAAAATTTGATGCAGAATTCAAAAATGAAATAAAAAATAGGCGTTTCTGTTTGAAAAAATGAAGTTGATGACCGTAACTTATTTTTGGGTCTCATGAATTTACTATGAAAAAAACGGCAGCCAAAAATAATAATCGACATGTCCTAGCGTTTTCCCAAAAAAACAAACCCAGGAATTTTAAATAAATTTGTTCCAACAGACGCGTCCTTATTTTATATTCCCAGTTTTGATACGTTGTTTTCTTATTTCAAGGACACTGTATATCGACGAATAGATTTATAACATAGTGCAATATTTTTGAGGATCCAAGAACAGTTTCATTTTTGATGAATGTTGTCAGTAAACCGATTAGATAAATTTCGCATCAAGAAATATAAAATATTGAAGAAGCAAAACAAATAGAAAAATGATTTAAATGGAACAAAATATTTTTACATATTTTGCTAATAAATGCCTATTAAATACAAAAACAACACACATTGTTAATTTCTTTGAATATTTGTAATCTGAATGTTCTATCTTAATCTGTTTCCTTGAATATTACCGTATAAAGACGTACAAATTATTGATTCATAAAATTATCATCATATCATATTGTATGTCGAGAAATATTATCTCTTTAAAGTTATTAAAAAAGCAGTAAGTACTAGCGCATCGTAGTAAAAACTACATAAAAGAATACAATGAATAACATAATTGAATATTCGCAATGTCATTCAAATTGTCTTAATATTCAACGTTAAATAGAATTACACAAAAGCCTTCATTTTTGTAGAAATAACGTACGACACTACCGGGTACAGTTATCAGTTGTGTTGTAGACTTCTACGCACGTGTGGCACATCAACGCACATTATTCAAAGTATTAAAATAAATGAAACGGTTATTATATCTCGTATGCTTGTAGATTTACTTTATTAATCATGGACTTGGTACTACGATTGGCAGTTGGTTTATTAATGATTTTGCACTGGATTTATTCCTTTTTTAAATCATGGATATCAACAGAAGAAAAGAAGTCAGTTACAGTATGTGATGATTACTTATTGAATTTTAGCGCTTTAACTCTGGCTCAGAAAATTAGAGAAAGAAAGGTAGGTAACTTTTTTAAATTTTTACTTTCATTTCTGTCATTAATTAACTAGCAATGCCCTTTAAATTTTAAATAATTAAAAATGGATAGCGTCTTTATTTTAATTAATGTTTTTATTAGAAAATATTTTTTTCTAATTTTTGCATTATGATTATTATGATCATTTTGATTACCTGAGTATTAACACATTGGAAAAGATATTCAGTTTCATTCTTTACATTATATTTAAGTAATTCATATTTGCAATATTTGGAACAATAATAACTCTAGTTAGTTAAATATACGAAAATATGTTTTTTGTTTGTTTAAATATTAATATTCAACTTATGGTTATTATTATATTTAATCGCATTTATTGTATTAAATAATTGAAACCAATATTTTTGAATTTAGCGCTACACATATTTTTTGGCAATAGAAAATGATTATTAGGGAAACCATACAAGTAGAAAACCCAAAAATATACGCATAAACATGTAAATCATTTCGTCTAAATATGCGCAAAAATGTTGAAAATATGCCAACAAAGAAATTCTTATAATACATAAATTTATTGATTCACTTAAAAATAAAAAGACATTTTAATTTTTCTACATACTGAACTAAACTTAAATATGCATTTATTACACAAAACAGGTTATAGCTAGTCGTAAAAACAGTAAACCTCTAAATGTTTCTTGAAGTTCTCAATTAAAAAATTTTGTCTCCTGTCTGAATATCAAAATTTATAAATGGAAAAACTCCTTTCCATATCAACCAATATAATAGGGGCATTTTTAAAATTGCTTAATATTACAGGATCCAAATCAATGGATTCCATAAATTCTCCCTCTAAAATATTAACTATTTGGCTAAGAAACCGATATATACAATTTATTTTTCATCACATTTTTTAATTTTGGAAAAATTTTGCACGCCATTTTGGCTGCGACATTTTGAAAAGCTGCCTCAGATTGTTTTACTAGTTCTATACTTCGAGTTAATGGCAAATTAAATTCCTCCATTTGTGTTATTGTTTTAGAAACAAATCTATACTTGGGTTTTATAAACGAAAGTTGTTGTTTTATTTCTTTGTTTTCGAATAATTGCTTAACATCAGTCAGGGATTAGGAAGATTGGTCAGACAATTCTGAAATTAAATCTTTTAGTTGACAAAAATTCTCGCAATAAAAAAGGCGGCTTCCAACGAAATGCCCCATCTTGTAATAACAGGTTGAGGTGGAAGAGGAGTGTTTGGGGTAGTTTTTCCTTATAGAACTAAACACTTATAGGCGCTTTAAGGAATTTTTTTTTCGTGTTGGAAATTAAACTATGATTGACGAGGGTTGCTGAAGAGATTAGGAAAATGTTTCCAAATTTCTTCAGCAACCCTATTTAAAGCATGAGCAAGACATGTTACATGTATCAAGCTTGGATAAAAGATTTTCAAATTTTGCTCGGCCTTTACCATGTACGGTACTGCATCTGACAAAATGAGCAAAAAATTATCTCCAGGAACAGGTGTAGGAAGAAAAAATGTTCCTCTTCAACAAATCTGGCCACTGTAAGAGGATTTGTTTTTTCTCAACTCTTTAGAAGCAATGAGTAAGATTTTGGCAGAATCTCGTCGCTAAGAACACCAATCAATAAATTAGCAATACAACGTCCTCTTGAATCGATGGTTTCATCAGTATAGCAAGCGCCAATTAAGTTGGCGCGAGGAGGGGGTGCACAGAAGCCGTTTTTAAAAACGTCCACCCCACTACTCAAGTAATTGTCAGAATAATTTGTCATTGACGTTTGACGGAACATAATGTCTTTGTTAGGGGATCACGCTCAGAGGTTAGAATTATCTGACATTTGATGTAAAACCAAATACAAATCTCCCCACTACTTCTAATCCTGCGCGAACTTACCCCTCCTCGCGCCAACTTAATTGGCGTTTTTTTATATGAATTAAATATGTCTTTTTTATTTAAAATCAAACATATCCATCAGGTATTCCAATTTTACCTCCGCGATTAAATCTTCTTGTTCGCTTTAAATAGAATCAGATCACACAAATTTCCTCATTTGTTTATCTAAAGAAAAGTTCAATAATCTTGTTTTCATATCTATTTATATCCATATCTGATTTAAGAATGAGTAAATTTTTGTGGAAATCTGTTTTATATTTTCCTTAAAAATTGAAACGTAATTGAGAAAAGTATAATTAACTATTAATAATACTGGTCAACACAGTTTGGTTTTCTTATACACCAATACGTCCAGTTTATGTCTTTTGTCATGCTGATTCTGAATCTAATTTAAAATTTGCTCCATCACGTCAGAATTTCGAGATATTTTTTAAATAGTTTTTTCAAAAAACGCAAGTTACTTTTATACAAGAAAGAAACTACTAAAAATATTGTTCTGTCGAACATTGAGTAGACATATCTGAACATGTCCTTGCATGTTGCCTACGTTAGAGTACGTAAACCACGTCCATTTTTGCTCTGGAACCTATCAAATTAAGAATTGGTAGATATCTGGCTATGTGTAGATAAAAAGCTACACACGGCTCTTTCGATTTAATGTAAGTCGATTTGTGATAGCTGATCGTCTTTTTATTTCGCGTATATAAATAATCCAAACTTTTTCTGTTTTATATCTGGAGAATTCACTACCCACCAGCATAAGCGGAATATTACACCTTTAATAGAGAAGTTATATTTTCACTATTTTGGCGTTACCATTGAACATTGAGACAAGCCATGGACTGGACATGCTATTTTCCCGAGAGGCGGGTCAAACGGTAAGAAAAGCGCTATGACATTTGCAGAACCTATTATTTGGCGTAACCTGCATTCGATATGCATAACATTCGACTGATTTCTACTTTTGCTACATGAAAACTTTCGGGTTTTCCAAAAAAATTAAAAAATATTAGTTATTCTATTCTGCTCTTTACTACTCGTCCAGTACCTCATTTGAAAGCCTTGCCAGGCCCAAGACCTATAGATGTTTCGAGTGAAGAATATGATGTTACAGAACCAGAAGAAGCAAGTGTCAAGTTATCGATCAGCGACGATGAATATTAGCTATCTGGAGAGGATGGACGTACCTAATAAATCAGTTAAAATTAAATGATCTTATTCGATACCTGGATTTGTCAAAAACTAAAGCAGAAATACTAAGGTTCTAGACTCCAAGGATGGAAACTGTTACCTCCAGGCATAAATATATCTGTGTAACGTAATCGTCATAATATAAAGAACTATCGCAATATTTTTCAACATTATCCCGAAGAATGGTGTCTTTTTATTGATACTTCGAAATTGAGTTTGAAACCTGTCCTTCTTCACATAGGAAACTTTTATTCATGCATCCCCATTGGTCACGAAATCCACTTAAAGGGAACGTATGAAAATATGACTTTTCTTCTAGACAGAATTAATTATGAAATGTACAAATGGTATGTCAGCGCAGACCCCAAAGTTGTAGCAATTCTACTCTGTTTATAACTAGGGAACACAAAGAATTACTGACGATCAAAAAACTCCCACTATATTGTTAAAGATTGGCCAGTCAGGCCTCAGTATAGTCCTAAGTCACTAATTGAACCTGATAAAACACTTCTACTGCCATTACACGTAGAATTAGGTTTGATGAAAAATTGCATTAAAGCGATGGATAAAGCTGGCTGTGGATTCTAATACCTTAAACATAAATTTTTCAAAATTTGATATGCAGAACTTAAGAGGGAATTTTGTAGGATCCCAAATTAAACTTCTTGAACTTCTTAGAAGTTGCCATAAATTGAACTGTAACATGAATCTTAAAGTATATTTTTGCACTTGCATCTGGATTTCTTTCCCCCGAACCTCAACGACGTGAACACGGCCAAAAGTTTCATCAAGATATTTCTCTTATTGAAAAACATTATCAGAGCAAGTGGAACATTGAAATGCTTGCTGATTATTGTTGGACATTGATATGCCGCATGAAAGTTCCGCAGAACAGTATAAAAGAAAAGTAAAAAGAAAAACATTTTAAACAAGACGATAGCAAACTGCTCCACATAATGTAGATACTTAATTAATATTATTTAATTTACTTTTCAATCTCTTTTTTTCCAAAACCTGTCGAGCCAGAATAAATTTGTTATTATTACTTTTGTTAGAACTATAAAAAAAGGAAATTTGTTGACCAGTGTAATTAGCAATGAAAAAATTAAATTTCATAAAATATTAATATCGCGCATTTCAAAGTGTTCCTTTTAATATCAATATGTTTTTAAAATAACTTGTTATTACTACTTATTATTTTTAAAAATAACGTTAAGATACAAATTTATAAATAGAGCTGAGGATGTTTGCGGTACGGCAGGACCGTATGTAGTGCATCCCCACATTTTAGAAGTTATAAGTTATAACTTTTAACTTCATTCACCTAGTTCAAGTAGGTAGTATATATAAAATATATGCAAAATATGTGCTGCCAGGCTTTGAAAGGCTGTGTGACAAGATTTTAATAAATCGAGGTTTCTTTTGTTTTATTGCATTTGGTTATAAAAATAATATAATAAATAGTAATAAACACAGCTTCTAATCTAGTAATATATTATCAGAATGTGTTTTTCTGGATTTTAGTTAAATTTACACCTTGTTTTAGAATATTGTGAATGAACACTTTACAATTGACTACTTACAACATGGAAATACAATGAAACTAAAACTTCAACACTAATAAAAGGCCTTTGTTGTTTATAATAATAGTTCTTAACGACAGTAATAAAATTTTCTAAGAATAGGGGCTTTACTTCAGCTCCAAAATGTCCATTTTCGATCAATTATGGAAGTTATTCGTAGAGTTGCACACTTTGTCTCGAATGCATGTATTGTAAGGACGGCTTGTCGTTAAAATATTACGATTCGTTTTAAGTTTAAATTGAATTCACAACCAAATACAAATACATGCGTATTATTATTTATGATCCATAAATACAAATGGCTATTATGATTTTGTATAATAACAATATCCAGTGCATACTAAAATATCACTCTATTAATTTATGAGATCCGGCAAATCATTTCAGAGAATATTTAGATAAATAGTTAAATGTGGGGATGCACTACATACGGTCCTGCCGTACCGCAAACATCCTCAGCTCTATTTATAAATTTACTAACAATTTTGTTTTCATTTAAAGCTTCGAAATAATAAAATACCTCTATTTGCCCATTTTTTGTTTGTTTTGAAATATAAAATTTACACTTTTAGCACATACCTACAGGCTCGACATTATAAACGACAATATTCTATAGATTTTATTTATTAAGCAAGTAATTTAATTTATTCAACTTGGGCATTATGAATACTAAATTAGTAAGTAAGAAATTATTTACCAAGTAATTTACTCCCTAAAAAATCAGGGTATTAAATTTCATTCTTTAAATAAACGTCAACATCGGTAGATACGAATAAACATAACTCTACAAAACAAGTAACGAAAACACCCGATAAACTATTTACAGCTGTTTGGTTGAATAGTATTTTAATTTAGTTTTTCTACAAACACCGTTAAAAGTTAACATTTTGACACGGCTAACTTTAATTAAAAATGCGATATTATAGCGTAGCGTGTTAAAAGTAGTACCTTTAACACTAGTGTTAAAAGTAAATTGACATGACAGTTTGTCAAAAATGACAACATATATTAAAGTGATTTTTATTACTAAATGAAAATTACATATTTCTTGGATAATTAATATTAAATGTACAGTTTGCGTAATTCGAGATATTTATTACCTGTGTTGCAGTACTTTCAGAATTATTATTCTCGCTATTACTTCATTTTCTTTACACGAACTTAAACACGAACTCATCTTTTGTATGAATTGTGACAAATTAATTTGACGTTATTTTTACGGTTGCGTCCAGTTGTGTCAAAACGTATTCATGAGCTGTCAAATTTGGTCAGTGGATTTTCATTATATTTTATAATAAAAATTGTGTTTGTAGAAAAAATATTGTACGATACACATGTTAAAAATGCTATTTTATTTCACTCGTAAATTGCGACACTCGCTAACGCTCGTGTCGCAAACTTTAACTCGCGAAATAAAATCGCACTTTTAACACTTGTATCGTAAATAACTATTTTGTAAAGTTTCATTTATTTTTGCTATTCATATACTGATAATATTATACAAAAATAAACATAAATATACAATTCAAATTTTGTTGAAAACTGATGATGCTAGATTTGCCACAGCATCAGATCTAAAATATATCAAAATAATTTTCCCTGAGTAGTTATTTTACTTGACCGTAAGTTTTATAGTACCCAACTTACTTACTTACTACTACTTATTTATCCATTATATTTATTCAACGAATTACTATTTTGCTCTTTATAATACCGGACGAACATATTTTAATTTCAATAATTACAATCTTGTTTTGTTGACCTTAAAGTTATGGTATACGTGAATATAAATGAATTTTTAAACGGGTTTCCTTAACGAACTCAAATTTTGTAGGATTTTTTTAATAAATTACCAATAATAAATTATACAAATATACTTTATAATTAGTTTATCAAGTAAACTTTTTTAATTCTTTTATATAACCTTTAAATTTAATTGGGTATATTAAATAAAAATATATACATGACAGGCAGCATTTCAACATTCAGTTACATTTCGATGATGTGTGGCTACGTGTGGTAATTAAAATCCTTGCTAAACACGTACGAGGGACAAACTGAAATTATTGAGAATAAAAAAACACGATTAATATTTTCTAGGAATGTATTTTAAATACACTCAAAGTAATTCCCTTCAGCAATGATACATTTGATCATTCTTTCTTTCCATTGTTTAAAAGCTCCCAACCAATCTTCTGGCGAAATACTTTCAAAATAAGCGTGAACTGCGGTATCACTCTCTTCTTCAGACGAAAACCTTCTACCCCGCAAATTACGTTTTAGTCTAAAAAATAGCCAAAAGTCACACATTGCTAAATCAGATGAGTACGGCGGATGTTCTATTATTTTTTACATTTTTCCAGCCAAAACAGGCGTATGAAACGATGGAAGGATAATTCCCTTGTCTGGAACTCTACTGAACACTTCAGGTAAACACTTTTCAGTGCACCACTTAGCTGTAACTGTCTTTTGTCCATCTAGCTTAATTGCATTTACTAACTTCTGAAAAATACGGCATACATAACCTTTTTCATAGCTCGCTGCTTCTTAGTCATTGTAGGAGTTTCCTCATCTTCGTGAATCCATACACGATTCTCTTGGCGGGTAGGAAAGTCGGAAAAGGGAATATAAGTTTCGTCACTTATCTCTATTTTTGAAAAAATTTGGTGCCCGCCATTTTTTAAGGAATTTAAAATTTCATGGTAAATTCTTACACGCTCTGCTTTTTTGGGAGTCAAAAAAGTGATACGGCACAAAACGACTTACCACTTTTTTAAATGCAGGTGATCGTAACAGCTGAGGATCCAATCTTGAGTTGATGCTCTATTACCGCATAAGTTGCTTTATTATCCTCTTCAATTTTTTTTTAAGAGTAGCAATGTTTCTGTTGGTAACAGCCGTAGGAGGACGCCTTGCTCCTTTTTGATGCTGAACAGAATTCTTTTCACATTCAAATTCCTTATACCATCGGTAAATTGTAGCCAAGGAAGATGCTCGTTCTCTAAGAACTGAATCTAAACTGTCTTTACGTTATAAGTGCTTGAACCTCTTTTAAAACCATAATAAATTATTATTCTAAAATGCTCTCTGGTTAATTACATTTTCTTTTACATTTAAAAAATAAGTAGTTCAGTTATAACTAGAAACCGGACACGAGAGGCCGATGACTTATCGCCCACGGGCGTACTATTGAAAATTTGTATTTCTAAAGAGTTTTTAATTTTATTTATATAATTCGAAAACAAACGGGTGGTGATCTATAAAATACGAAATACATTTTTATTTGTTCATTTTGTAGTTCAAGTTGAGTAAATGAGTATTAATATTAGCTAGCAATACTTTGTCAAGGTTCTCTTCTGTAAAATTTGTTCTCTTTGAATTAAATACATCCTTGTACATAGAAAACGCCTTTCTTACATCGCATTGGTTATAGGTGCATACTGGAAATATTCTTTTATTTCAGCGTATTTAGCAGTTAAATTTTGTGGCATTGTCTCCATACACAATTGGCGCAATGTTATTAAATCTGGATTTCTATTAAAAACTGCGTCTAACTATTGCCGAAGGCCACATACAAAGTCACTTGGAATATTTTTAAAATTACTACACTACTACACTACAGTTTTGCAGTCAGATACTGGAAATAATAACCAATCAAAATAGTATTGCAATATATCTTTCACGGCTCGAATATCGTAGGGTCCCGATACGTGATACGTAAACCTATTTATTACATTTCCATTAACTGCCCATATTGTAGTAGTTTTTTTTATTTAAATAGTTTACTTTATTATTTTTGTTAATCAGTTTTCTATGAATGGAAAAAATTCCACCAATTTGTACAGCAATTTCTCTTAACTTTAAAAAGGAGAAGAACAATAATAACTTAATCATCAGTTACTTAATTAAACAGTTTTACGGAATTTATGCCCCCTCCCCTCTCCTTACGATTATTCAGTATATAAATATATGAAACTTACCTTTTAGAAAATTTAAGTAATGGAAACTTAAATTGCCATATTAACCCAATAAACATATTGACGTAGCTTGATTATAATAATTACATTAAATAAGGTAGTTATTTTCAAGGTAATATAATATAGTATAATAACATATTAGATAGATAATAGCTTAGAATATTTTCTAGTTAAATAAATTGCTTTTTGCATTCGAGTTTTATGAATAATTTACACTAATTTTCATTAATATAAGTAATGAAAATATAAAAATAAGGAAATAATGTTTAAGTTAAATTAAAATATATGCAACAATTACACTGTTCATCCAATTTAAACTTTTTTGAAGAAACATTGATGTAAATAAGTGTATATAAAGTGGTTTGCTGTTCTAAATACGAAATTGATGTGCTAAATACTGTAAAATACTTGACTCTGGATTCGTTTAAATAAAACTAACGGAAATTTAAACACACACTATATTAATGATAAAACACACTAAATAACATTTAATAACTAGAGATCGGACACGAGAGGTTGATGACTCAACGCCCACAAGCGTACTATTGAACATTTGCATTTTTTAAGTTTTTAATTTTATTTATATAATTATACTTATAATAATAAAACGGGTATATATACGGCTACAAAATACGAAATACATTTTTATTTGTTTATTTTTAGATCAAGTTGAGTAAAGGAGTATTAATATTTACTAGCAATACTTTTTCAAGGTTCTCTTCTGTAAAATTTGTTCTCTTTGAATGAAATACATCCTTGTAAATAGAAAACGTCCTTTCTACATCGCAACTGGTTATAGGTGCATACTGGAAATATTCTTTTATTTCAGCGTATTTAGCAGTTAGATTTTGAGGAATTGTCCCCATACACAATTGCCGCAATGTTATTAAATCTGGATTTCTATTAAAAACTGCGTCAAACTTTTGCCGAAGGCCACATCCGAAGTCACTTGAAATATTTTTCAAATTATTAATAGCCACATCTAATATGGTTAATAAATCTTTTAATTTGAGATTTTGATTTTCAAAATAAGCAATTTGTTTTGTCAAATTTCCAAAGTGTTCCTGAAGAAAGTACAACTGATTTTTTAAATGTGGAATTTGTATTAGTTCCTTGCACCCAGAAATACTCCGAAATTCGAAATTCTCTGCATAAAAACTAGTAGCTTCCAACCATGTGCCCCCCCCCCATGTCTAGTTATTACTGGAGAGGGAGGCAGTGACAAAGATGGCAGCTTTTTTTGTAAAGAGCTACTCTCAATAGTGCTTTTCTGAAAACTTTTTTAAAAGCGGATATAAGTCTATCAACTTCTGGATAGGTGTCTGATATATTCACAGATTCTGTGGAGAGCATGCGCCACACAAGTAATATGCAGCATATTAGGATATGTTTCCTTTAATAGTCTGCCTGTTTTTACATATATGCAGCACTGTCACTTACAAATAAAGGTATTTTTCTTTGTACCTGTCGTCCGAATGAAGTATTTTTTGAATATTCTCGTTAATGGTTTTAGCAACTGTTTCCGCATCAACTGTATTTATAACTTTGGTTGCTATTACATATGCGTTATATGGAATAGTTGGATGTAGTACACCAGATACAACAGTTACCATACAGCGTCCTAATATATCGACAGTTTCGTCGGCACTTGTCCAGAGGTACTGATTTGAAAGATGGCTTCTAATGCGTTCTACTGCTTTCGTGTAGCACTTAGAAACATAATATATATAAGTGGATTCATCAGGAACATTTCGACCAGTATATTTTTGGAGAAATATTTTAAAAGTGGGATTGTTAAGTTTATTTAATGGAATATAGTTTCACAGAGTTCTTCGTTAAAATGATCAGATTCCAACGGTTACAATTTTTGTGTTTGCGATGCTAAGTGACGTTGTATGTGCGATTTCATGGAATTTTCTAACGGTATTTTACAGATTTTGCAATAAAGTTCGGAATCACTGACAATGGACATACAGTATGACCGTCAATCCAACTCGCCATTGTTTTACGATGCCGTTCTCGACGTTTTTCCATATCATATCTGAAAAAGTAACTTAAACAATGCTCTAGATCTAAATACATGAAAACTAAAAATGTATGCGTAAGTTATTGAAACTGAACGAAATTTAATGCAGACTTACGCCGAAATAATTGGGAGAAGTAGATTCAATCAAACCATATTAAACAGGATCTATCACAAAAATTACGATGTAGTTAACAGTTAAAACTATGAAAACAAGAAACTAACTCACAGCACTTTATTTATCTTACGAAATATAATCTAAATAGACCAAATTATTAAATCTCCACACGCTTCTATATACGCCCATGAAAACAGAAATTTAACTGTAAGTAACAAAAAATGTCGCAATTCTCGATGAAAACAGATGTGCGCCTTAGCCAGATCAATAGTGCATTCAATAACTGCGTAATGTACTTACAGATGTTGTACACTATTTATATCGTCCGTTGTAATTTCAACCCGATGTGTCCGGTCTCTGTTAATAACTAATAATAACAATATTGTTTTCATATCAGTATTTATATAACAATATCAACATCACGGCAGCCGTGATGTTGATATGAGTAATAGCCGTGACACGGCTATTACTCGTTGAATGTCCTAATCCTCTTTACCGAGCGGCATTTATAGTATACCTATCGGTTCTCTCGAATTTTCTTCTTCGAGCCAGTTCTCGGTCGTACGGGTCTGGGTACGTTATCCATTGCTGTCATCGTATGACTCACGTCACAATGCTATAACACCTACAGTATTTTTCTTGTAGAAGTTGACAAAAGAAGTCCACATATTTTTGCAATTTATGTTTATTTAACATAAACACGTAAAATATGTTAAATCATAGCAAAGACATTATACTAATCGTCATAGAAAATATTAAATGTTACATGAAGGTACTTATCATACAGCGGCAAAATATTTCACTTTTTTCTATTGTCCTGGTATCGTGTTTCTATTGTAATGATCTTCTGGTGAAATTTCTCTCCTTGTTCGTCATTTACGGTACCAAAATTTACCGAAAAATCCAAATGCGAATACGAAAAAATGCATTTTTAAAGACATGTAACATCCTAGTAGTTCATAGACTTTTAAGAGTTCATATATGAGGGTTCTGTAGTTCTCATGTTTCTCGTTACCTAGAAAATTACTTGACTATACTTATATAACAGTTCCAAGCTGCTAATTTCTAGTAATTTATTTTTCCTTGAAATAGAAGATTTTTTATTTGAAGTTCGATAAAGACGCCTTCTTTTGGTTTTATCAGGAAATATTTAATTTAGGTAACCATATTTGTTCGTAGCTTTAATAAAATTTTTCATTTGTCCAAGCATAATATGAAGAGGTGGCAGAAACACCTTTTTTGGGTTAACAAGGGTGACATATTTTATGTTTGATGTCCTGGTTCAAAATAAGATCTAAGTGGTCATTCATTCTTAATGAAATGTTCTTTTGCAATCACTTGAAACCCTTGCTATATGCTATTCTTTCATTGGCTCTGAATGGGCTAAAGGAATAGCTCTTGTTTCCATTATGAAGGAAGAGTGCTTTTTGGTTGTATTTCGACGAATCTATGTAAATGCGCCACTCGGAAGGTACATGTTCCAAAGTAAGTCCATTTATTAAACCTTAAATATCACAAGAGACACATAGTGATCCTTACATTTGATAAAAACCTGAAAATGTATATTCCGTTGTCGGTGAATTACAAAAAGAGGTTTGGTTGTTGAAATGTGTAAATTACAATGATTTATTATAAAAAATATAGTTTTTTTGGAGTGCTGTCTGTTTTAAAATGAAAAAATACCGAAAAATAAATTTTGAAAACTAACATCAAAAACTAAATCAGATTATTGTTGTTTATTTATTTATTACTTAACAGAATTATAATTTCATTTACAGATAAAATCAAAATAAAATTGTAAATCATACACATAACAACTAGTACTACAGGATGGCCCAAAATGACCGAAGGGGTTTTAATTCCTTGTAACTTTTTTATTATAATTTTTTTTTTGTTTTCAGTATTTTGTAAAGAAGACTTTGGGAATTTAAAATGGAACAGTACACAATTGAACAACGTGCCAAAATCGTTGAACTTTATTTCTCAAATCAACGATCCATTGTTTTGACTCAGCGTGCATATCGTCGTTATTTTAATGTGCGGGTTGGACCCTCAGAGTCAACAATAAACCGTCTGGTTGCAAATTTTCGAGAACAAGGGGCAGTAAGGAACCTTCCTGGTGCCGGCAGACGACGAACGGTGCACACGGATGACAATATTGAACGGGTACAGGAGAGTATTCGGGAAGATGGAGAAACATCAACCAGGAGACGTTCGACACAACTTGGCCTCTCAAGAGGGTCGCTGCAGAGAATTTTGCATACAATAAGAATGTTTCCATACAAAATTCAGCTTGTCCAACAATTGAAACCGACAGATTACCAGCAGCGACTTGATTACGCAATTTATTTTCGTCAAAAAGCAGAATAAAATCATGATTTTATTCATAATTTAATTATGAGCGACGAAGCCCATTTCCAATTAAATGGGTTCGTTAATAGGGTTAATAAACTGCAGAATATGGGCTACGGAAAATCCAAGAGTAGTTCAACAGCGAGAATTACACCCACTTAAGTGTACCGTTTGGTGCGGTCTTTCGTCGGAAAGGATAATTGGCCCATATTTTTTTGAAAATGAACACGGTGTCGCCGTTTCCATTACTGGTGTTAGATATCGGACAAAGTTGGAAAATTTTTTAAGGCCAGCCGTGGAAAGCCATCCGCAAGTATGGTTCCAACAGAATGGAGCCACAGCGCACACTGCGAGGGACACAATGGCTCTTTTACGCGACATCTTTGGTGAACGAATAATTTCCCGTACAAGCGATTTTAATTGGCTTCCGTGTTCACCGGATTTAACCGCTTCAGACTGTTTCCTTTGGGGTTATTGGAAAGGAAAAGTCTATATTAATAAGCCTCGAACCATACAGTAATTAAAGAATAATATACGCGACGAAATCAACAACATAACACCTGAAGTTTTGCGAAAGGTTATGGAAAATGTTTTGGAAAGAGCACGAATATGCGAAGCAGAAAATGGCCACCACTTGCGAGATATGATTTTTCATAATTAAATTAAAAATATTCTCCATTAATATACTTTATTTAAAATTAAAAAAATTTAATAATTATGTCTTAAATAAGAAGTTATAATGAACTCAAACCCCTTCGGTCATTTTGGGCCACCCTTGTATACCTAAGTTACAAAGAAAATATTATAAATACTAACTCTTCCTAAATATAAAAAATATAAAGAAGCCTAAAACAATACATAAGATTCAAGCTAATAATATACAGGGTTAGTCAAAAGTATGGAATGGACAGTTTATTTCCGTAATTATGAACTTTATAACAAAATGTCTTTAATAAAAGTTTTTTTACTAATTATTCTCCATTTCTTAGCCTACTCGTTGTTTTCTGTATGTCATTTCCATTGAAACGCCTGATTTGAGTCCCCTAGATTTTTTCCTCTGGGGTCATTTAAAAAATAAAATTTACAAAGAAAAACCACCAAATTTGCAAGACCTAGCAGCCAGAATCAGACATGAAATTGAAGAAATACCACCTATCTGGCTATAAAATTCGTTACGTAATTTTTGTGATAGATTAGATTATTGTCAAGCTGCAAAGGGTCTTCAGTTTGAACATTTAATTTGAGTTAAATATTATTTAAGTGAATAAAGTATTATTAGTATTTTTTCTAAAATTTTGTAAAAAAAAAATATCATGTCATTTCAAGAAAAAAAAGAGGAATAGAAATCAGCAAAAAAACACATGGTTGCCATTTGAAAAAAAAATAACGTTTCCATGGAAATGCGGTGTCATACAGAAAATAACGAGTAGGCTAATGAATGGAGAATAATTAGTAAAAAAACTTTTATCAAAGACATTTTGTTATAAAGTTCATAATTACGGAAATAAACCGTCAATTCCATACTTTTGAGTAACTCGGTATACATGAATATAAACAAAAGTCAGCACAAGTGATTAAAAGTAATAAAAACCAAAAAAAAGAACATCCAGGATTTAATTGTCAAGATACATACATACTACAACGAATATTTATCGCAGGTGTCATAGAGAAGCCGTTTGAAGGTCAACAAACTCTAGAAATATATATCTATATTATAAAAAAACTGATTGAAGTTGCTGCTCATAACGTAGACAGGAGGCCTTACCAACATATAAGTTCGAGGAAGAGGAAGATAGAAAAGACGGGAAGGACGAGTGAAAAATAGTGGGACAAGAAAATTAAAGTAAGATAATAATAGCATTGTACAGTCAACTTCGTTTTGAAGAAGCCTATGAAGGAAGTTGAGGCTGGCTACAAAGCGTCTAAAGGCGAGAGAAGGCACGTTGAAGCGAGAAAGGAGTTGAGTGTGATTAAACAACGTTATGTATGTAATATTTCATAATATTCAGAATAGAGATGAATTAATAATTAAAGTAAGCACAGCTATTAATACAGTATACAAAACAAGCAAGGATGACATTGAAGCAATCATTAATTTTTTCTTTTAACACAAATGTATTGGTTCTGAAAAGAAACGTTTTTTTATTGAAGAAATTAATCTTTTGTAAATGGGATTTAAGTAAAACACTTATACTAATTTCCAGTATATAGTATATATTAGTATAAGTGTTTTACTTAAATCCCATTTACATATAATGGATTTCCAGCAAGTATCGGCCGATTAAATTAAAAAAAAAAAAAAAAAAAAAAAAAAAAAAAAAAAAAAAAAAAAAATTAATCTTTGTCATGTGTGAAGTCATCCATTGGAGTTTGTCGTGTGGGGTTCTGATGATCCGTTTACCCTAATGTTTAAATGAAAAGAAGAGCAAAACACAATCTATAACGTAACAATATTCATTAAATAAGGTGTATAATGTGGCCATCGGCTTCATCTCCACAACATAAAATTCTTTGCTTAACAGAGTTAATAACATTTTTAGGATCCAAGGTGAATTATTAATTTCTACGATATTATTACTGATCCCTTATTTCAGATCATTAAGATCAAAAACATGTGTTACAAAAATATCCAATCCTTCTCTGACAAACAGCTGCCAAAACTTCAATTTTCTGTGGATGCAGTGGTGATTCACAAAAAAGTGCGGATTATTTGTACTCCACGTCCTCATGTTTTGAGAATTTACTCTTTTTCTCTGCCAGAGAGATGAAACCAGGATTTATCAGTAAACATAACCTTTTCAATGCCTCCATCATTAACAAAAAAATGGTCAATAAATCTTTGACAAAATTCCTGTCATTTCGGTCTATCCGCAGGAAGTATTTCATGAGTCGTTTGCAAGCGATAGGGGTGTAAGTGTAGATCATGCTTAAGGATACGTCTGTAAGTACTATAAGAAAGATCTTATTCTTGGTGTAAATGTCACACAGAAAGCTTAGGACATTCTTCTACCAATTGCCTTACCGCTTCAAATTTTCCTCATTTCTAACTGTTGGCCTATCACGGCTCTTTTTGCGACCCACCTTTCCTGTTTCCTTGAATAATTGCCCAAAACGACAAATGCATGTGGAAAACTGGAAATTCTTCTAAAAAATCCTGATATGCATCCCTGATAGAATAAACCCTTTCATCATTAATTTTACTACCATTTATAAAATAAATTTCCAACACGTGTCGTTTCTGTTGCCCGTTAAATACAAAAGCCATTATTAAATAGCTAATAAATTGCAAATATATTTCCAAACTTATCAATTTGATTATTTACAAATGACACTTTGTTAATTCTCTCAAAGCTCAAACGTGACTTATATGTCTATATCAGTCGTTCATGGCCTACATAGGATAAAAAGTCCGCATCTCTATGTGATTAATCACATAGGCCTTAAGGTCGGTATTGTTGTAAGTTGGCTGGAAAAAGTTCTCTAGGTGGTCAGCGAATAGCTTTGCCTTATCAGTGTCGGAGAAAACCATGCTGTTCTGTCCATGGATCAGTGGAGTGTTCCTCTTGTCCAACGCCTTCTTTATTTGCCGCAACTTGGAATGTTCTTCCAAAGCTTCCAGTCTTGTCCACCATTATTCGTTCCTATACGCTCATACTGTAACGGATTTCCACCTTCTATAAATTCGCAAGTCTTCAGTCCTCTGGGCTTCCGCTTCTTCCGAATCTTCTTCGAGTTACGGTCTTTATTCAAATTAGGTCCTGGACCTCAGCAGAGATGGCGCCTGGATGACGAATCCTCATGACCATGTTTCCGGCGAAGCGGATAGCCTGGTGGAGCGAGCTAGTGAGGACCTGGATGGATTGCTCAACTTCTTGAATGGAATGTAAAGGGAAATAATAAGTGGGAGGTTTTGTGCAGCCATGACGTGACTATGGATGCGGGTTCAGGAACTTCTAAATCTTCTCCTAGTTCAATTAGGATGGTATTATGGTCAGAATCTAGTTCGTGTAAGGAATGATGATGAGTGTGATGGAATGGGATATTTCTAGCCACCATTATGTCCAGCACATCGGCCCTTCAGCGATAACCAAAATGCGCAGGCTCAGTCAGTCCGTCGACCATGATTTCGTGATCTTGCATATATCTGAAGAGATGAGCTCCAGCGTGGCTCTGGATTCGTGAATTTCAGGCTCGGTGTTTACAGTTCAAGTCACCGGCGATGAGCATTGGAATCTCAACAAGTCATCTAGATCATAAAAACTAATCTGTTTTAGAAACTAACCTGTTTCAAGTAGTTTATATACAGAGACGTCATTCGAAGGACCCATCGTCGTGGAAACCAAGATCCTTGTGGTCTCGAAATTTTTGAAAGCTCAAGTGATATATTGGTGACACGGGATGGATCTTCGGATAAGAATGACGGTGTCGCAGCTTCGACCACTAATTTTGACCTTGCGGTAAGCGACGTAACCTGGGATCTTTAAGTTATTCTCTTGGGATCTTCAAGTTATGCCCTGCACGTAGGAAAGTTTCTGGAGGAGAATGAAGTCTGTTTCGTATCTTTAAGCGGATTCGGCAAGAGACACTTGATTTTATACTACTTATTCAACATTCCACGCAGGTATCTTCAACTTTTTGATCCTTTTCAGTTTGAAGACCATTGTTGATTAAAAAGGTTACATATCTCTTGTGTATACTCAAGGACTATGCCAATAATTCGTCAGTGGCCTTCACGTTGAACAGGTTGATGTCAATCTTGAAGATCAACGGTTATAATCCAGCGATATTCTCCATGGTGAAATTATTACTTTGGGTCTTCCCTCTAGTGGAAGTTAAGATGTTTCGAGCAGGTCTAGTTGAAGGATTTTGGCGCCTAGTTTTAGTATAGGCGTAGGAGGCGACGGTTTAGCAAAAGTTTGCTTGGGGTGGAAGGAGCTGGCGTGAAGCTCCTGATAAGTTTCTGGTTGTTAGGAAGTTTTGAGAAACATGCCTGATCCATTTTTGAAGTGAGAGCAACTTTAGGGTCTGAAATTCGGGTTGCTAGAAATTCACCCTCTTGGCTGGCGCCAGTTTCTTGATTGGCATGCTCAATAGCTAGCAGGATAGTGACCATCACAATTACAGTATTTAGCTGTTTCTGCTGTGGGTTTTGCGCGTTCACTGATAAAATGCGCGTCGCTGCATTTGACGCAGCGAAGTACCATGTGCCACTGTTTCTGACAATGTCCAAAGTGCCTGGCAACGAAAGCACTGATGATATTCACGATATCCTACGAAATACACGTACTTAGTACGTTCTACTTAAATATGGCCTTTTTATTTTTTAGATGTTAAACAGATTATCGTTACGATCAATAGACAAATTAATTCGGGTAAAGTAAATGAATTTGTCATTTTCCAGATCAATAATTCAATTATCGACCGCTATTTTGAATATTAAATTCATATGTGTTACTTGTCGCGTTTTGGTAAATTTTATTTTCGCAATTTGAAGATACATTCCGCCTCCAATACATTTCAATACTATTGCTAAACTGATATGTACATAACGTATTATAACAAATGCAGATTTTTGTTGACTAATTGTATACAACAACAGATTTATTCAAAGCAGTATTTTTTAAATAGTTATTTACGAACCAAGTGCGTGAAATCATATTTCGCGAATGAGTGACCAGTTTAAAGCGCGAGCCGTAGGCGAGCGCTTTATGGACACGAATTCGCGAAATGTTTCACGCACGAAGTTTGTACAATATTTTTTGTACGAGAACTATAATAATAATACATATTGTTAAATTCGTTATCGTTTATGACACACTACTAATCTTTTGATATTAATTAAAAAACTTGAGTTGGCAGTATTGATTATTTGAAGTGACACTTAATTTAAAATTATCAAATTCAAAAAATTCCATACAAAATAAAAACCTCACTAACAACATGAATTCTGATAATGAAATGCAATGTACACCGCCTGAAATTCGCGAAGCTGCCAATATTGCAGTGGATAATTTATTACCCATAAAATCAAAAAACATATACAAAAGCACTTATACTAAATTCGTAACTTGGGCTAGATCTAAAAATATACAAAAATACTCCGAAAATTGTTTATTAGTTTATTTTCAAAATTTACAATCAAATAAATCATTATGGTCCACTTATTCTATGTTAAAATCATGCTTAATAATATATGATAATACGGATATATCTAAATACGCAAAACTCATAGCGTATTTAAAACAGATAACGAAGCAACATCAGCCTAAAAAATCAGCAGTATTAACCGAAGAACAAATTACTAAATTTATTGTTGAAGCACCAAATCCTTTGTTCCTACTAATGAAGGTAAAGTCATTTCCATATATTTAAATTCCATACAACACTATATGTATTTGTAGGCTGTATTAATATTGGGTATTTCTGGAGCGAGTCGACGTGAAGAACTTTGCAAAATGTCATTGCAAGACATAGAATTTAAATGGAATTTAATTATCGTAACAATTCCAGAAACTAAAATAGGTAACAGCCGTACATTTGCAATCATTAAGCCTGAATGGATTGCATTAATTCGGCAATATGCAAATTTAAGACCGGACAGCCAGCAGCGATTCCTTTTAACATATCGCAATGGCAAGTGTGTTTGTTCACCTGTTGGTCTTAATACAATTGGCAAAATTCCAATGCGAATAGCTGAGTACCTTCAGCTTGATAGCGCAAGTAACTTCACAGGTCACTGTTTTCGAAGGAGTTCAGCGACATTGTTGGCAAGCCAAGGAGGTGACTTGCTTTCAATTAAAAGGCATGGTGGATGGAAATCATCTACGGTTGCAGAAGGATATATCGAAAATTCTCTGCATAGTAGAATTCAATTAGCTAAAACAATGACCCCGTTAGAGATATCGACTCCGCCTGCAACTTGTTCGACATCTGAAATACAAGATATATGTAATAATACAATCAACGTTACTCTACCTTCGCAATCAAGATCAATTCAAACAAACCAGTTAATCCCTGGAGTATCAATCTCTGGTTGTCAAAATTGCCCAATCAAAATTTTTAATAATTGTTCCATTTCAATTTCTGAAAAGAATGAAAAATAGTAATTTATATAATATTTGTTGCTGTTCTGACATTGAATTACATACCTTCCAAATATAACAATTTCTATTTCATTTCTTTTTATTTTCATAGAAAAACAACGAACTGGGTAGCATATTATTAAGGTTAGGGGATTTATGATTTTAAAATGTCACTAAATTAATCAAGTTCCAGGAAGTACCAACTTTACTTTTACGCACTCGTGTTTGAAGTGACTTTACGAACGCAAATCGAATCGTGAAATGACAGGTTTTGATAAGCGAGTACAAAATAGTATATTAAAAAACAAGTTTCATAAGGCACCATTTTGCCGCACGAGATCAGTTTAGAAAACGAGCCGCGATAGTGGCGAGTTTTCTAAAGAGCGAGTGCGGCAAAAGGCCTTATGAAACGAGTTTTTTATACTATTTTTTCAATTTTGCGTTTTTTACATTAATAAATTGCTTAAATTGGAATTATTTAATTTGAAAGTTCAGAGTTTAATTTTTATATAAAGCATGCAGTTGGTCACATTGATACTTGACATTTTCAAATTTAAATCTTGCTATCCGCGAAGTATATTATATTACATATTATTTATTAATTTTCGCTAACATTACTTGATATTTCATTTAAAAATATAAACTCGAGTGACATAGGAACATATATATGTTGTTGTCAATTGTATACAACATACGTTGTTTGTGTAAAATACGGACATATATCATATCTGTCAAATGTACATAAATTCTTAAAATCAAATGACAGCAATGATATTTATTTCTGTATTCGAACAACGCCAACATTGAAAAATGAAAAAAAGTGTATCGAAATGAAGCTCATTTCGATACTGTTTTGGGTTTCATAATGAGTTCATTTCGAACGCAAAATAGAAAAAATATATAAAAGGGTTAGCGTTGGCTGTTATATGGAAGCATAACTGTAAATAGCAAAATACTACTTTAAACAATTTTTTTGAAGAGTTTCTGATTCATAAATATCATAAAATACCTTTTGTTGTTGCTTTTTTATTTTTGAAAATCTTTCTTATGAATAATTCAAGAGTAATAGCTGTAAATAGTTTAACTTCAATTATTGCACGTATATTCGTTAGATTTTTTAATTCAAACTTTAAATATCACGCTATTAATTGTAGTTACATCATCATTTTTTAAATTAATTATGGATTCTACGATTCAGAAATAACGTCAAAGTCGATCAGTAATTTGTTTTGTAATTAATAATACCAATTTTCTTTCTCACATAGAATAATAAACATGAGCGGGTATTGCTAATCTAGACTTCCTAAAAAGTTAACAACTATGGTTATAGAAAAAATACTTTTAAATATACTGCAAAAGAGTAAAAGGTAGATAAAGAGATTTAAATCGTTGGAGTTGTTTCACTTTATTGCAGTTGGGCAGTAAGTTCGCTGCACCCAACAGATTTGGATGAACTAACCTTTTTTGTGTTTTTGCACTAAATTCTCGTATTTCATCACGCAACGTAATTAATCTATAGATCACGATGAATCACTTCGTTGGTAACATCTAATTTAATTTCAGTATGAGCCGAAAACAGGCACTAAATCGACAGCAACTTGAAAAAATAGCAACCAACGACTCTCGATTTATCTGGCAGTGAGAGTGATCCGTACCATAACAGCGAGGATATAGACTCTGATTAGGTCGACACAGAATTTGAAAACAAGCTAAAGAACGAAAATGAAAGAAATTCAGAGAGTAGCAAAATAATGTCTTCTGAAACTGAAGAAAACTCGTATGTAGACATTCGAAATTCCACAAAATCAACCCCAAAATGCAGCAGCTCCTCAAGATACGCTCCTAAATTTTCATCCTCAAATAAACAAACTGTAATATGGTCTTCTATTCTGGCAAACTATATTTTGTGAACGCAAGTACTAACGGCAAAAATTCTGAGGTTCTCTTGCACGACACGAATTGTCAATCAACTTAATCAATGTACTAACGAACGTCAGAAGTGCATAATAAGTTCTCGACCGAAACCCTTGTGACTATTTTCTGCTCTTTAGAAAATAAGGGTGGATTTTTGTTTCCGTGGTAATTCGGCTCATCGTCGTTCTACGGGGAAGTTGAATTGTTACTTTTCGTTCCCTTTTTTATTCTCTGCAATTTGTGTCATTTGACTTTTTCACCTAACATCGTCCGTTCTCGAGATACCGGCGAAAATAGGACAAAATGGGGGTACGAACTCGGTTTTCATTTTTTTTCTTCTTTATCATCACGCATAGCGAAACAATGTTTATCATCAAACTTGTAATGCACATTCGTACCTATAATAATAGAACGCGTAATTTTAAAGATGCAGGGAAAACAAAAATTGATATTTTTGTTTTCCCTCCATCTTTAAAATTACGCGTTCTAGCGCGCCCCAAAGTCGACAACTCGGTAAGTCCGTGCGAAGTTTCGATTTTATAACTCGCGCGATTGTGTAGATATGTAGTAATGGATTCACCGTTCTGAATACAATTATTGAAAGACAATATGGGTAAATAAGACAATAAAATTATGAATCACACGTATAAAATTTATTATGCAAACATGTTTTTCTATTGCATATACTTTATCATTTTCATCAACATGAAGGCCATAAATTATATATTTCTAAACATTATTATTCATTGAATGCTTGATATTGGAAACATTAAAGTATAATAAAATTTTGCAGGTTTTTTCACAAGAAATCACTCAGTTGTACATAAAACGAATAAAAGAAGTAAATCCAATCATTAATGCTGTTGTAGAAGATAGATTCGAAGCCGCTTTAGAAGAAGCAAAAGAAATTGATCAATATTTGGATAAAAATCGAGACAAAATTGATGAATTAAAAGTCACTAGACCCTTTCTTGGAGTACCAATCACAATTAAAGAAGCAATCGCCGTAAAAGGTAGTATTAAACAAAATAAATTTCTTTGTACAGGTGTTACCAGCATTGGTCAATCAGATACAATGAACTCTCACTAGATGATGGCGGTCCTCTGTACAAATTATTTCAGATATTTGAAGTTTCTATACTGTGCGTTTTAGGATTAAGTTATTCAGGTTGCACAATTACTAGAAAAAATATAAAAGCAGATAGAGATAGCGTGGTGGTACAATATCTTAAAGAAGCTGGAGTCATTCCTTTACTTGTATCTACTACTCCCGAATATTGTACTAGTCTATCGACTTTTAATAAGATAACTGGTGAGACCTATAATCCTTACAATACTCTGTATTCTAGTGGAGGATCATCGGGAGGCGAGGTATATAATTTTTATAATTTTTGGACGTATTGAATAACTTAATAATTGCCTGAAATACTTTTGTAGAGAAATTTATCATAAAAGGAATTTATCATAAATATAAAAAATTTTAAGTCATTTTCTTGCTCAATTATGTAAGCTAGTTGGAATTAGTTTCTCTTTACGTTTTTTTCTTCTACCTATAATACAGAGATTTAAAGTATTCAGTGGTATTTCTTTTAGTATATTATCCACGAACATAATCATTTAACTTGTTATATATAATGTCCCAAAAACATATCGACAAACTTGAAAGGGTGGTAGCAAAACAATTTTTTGTTTGTTTAATAAACATATGCTGTAGAGCACTAAATTGTTTTAAATTGAAGTAATTCTTGATTTAGTTTGACGCCACTTCGTTGAACATCTTTTGTTGCAACTATTCCATAACATTAAGAATCAATTTTTTTTATAATATGTCGTTTCGTTCACAGATAATCACAGTTCCTTATTTTTCGATTCGGATTTAATCGTATGTTTAATACGTTCACAGATGGTAGAAAACGTAGTAATCTTTTCCGGCTAGGTAATGTTCTTTTACCGTAGTGCTTCCAAAACCAACGAAATGATTCTTTACTTACTAACTTAAACGGTACATTACACTATATGAAAGTTACACATAAATAAAACAAAAACGTCTCGCTACTTTTTTGCGATTATGCATTACACTATTTACGTGTCTTTCATAGTGAAACACATTAGAGGTATATCACACACTTTACATTTTATTATACTGCCATTCTACATTAAAGCTACATCGCAAAACTGCCTCTTTCTGACTATTTATGACATTATAAAATTATTATTTGTCACGAAGTGCACTGAACGGCGACTGGTAAATTCTATATAGGTAACCATTAGAACAAGCAGCCGGTAGGATGTTACTTGAATGAACTTCTCTATTAATAAACTATGGAAAAAACTATTACACAAAATGAGCATCCTAATTTTCAAACAATGTTATTTTTTATATCGCAAATATATTTACGTATATAGGGTGTAAACGAAATATTTTACATACTTTAATATGTAATAGTTGTAATAATATTACGCATAATATGTTAATTAACGAAAACTCTATCTCGAACGAGATCAAAGATAAAAATATTTAATAAATGCACGTGGCTCAAGCCGATTCTGGTAAATTTAGTATTCCTTTATAACTGAGCGCTACTCCTACTGAAACTTAATGGCGGGAGTAATACATACGATGATGCATACTGTAAGTCAGAAATCAGTTTGCTGTCAACTTCCAGGAAGTATGGCTGACTATGGCTTATTCAAATCACGAATTAACAGATATCGTTTTACTATACGGTGAAACAGGTGGTAATGCTAGAGCTACTAGACGTTTTTATGAAGGGCGGTTTCCGAACCGAAGATGTCCATCAAATGATTTAATTTTACAAACCGTGTACAAGTTGAGAAATCGCGGTACATTCTATCCAAGTTGTGAAGGCCGTGGTCGTCAAAGACCACCATTACACCTGCTTCACACAAATTAGCCCTTTTTAGAGCAAAGATATTGTCGTTAAAAAAGAAGCCTATAGAACACAGAAAAAAATTCATTTCAAATTACAAATGTAATTTATTATTTCTGGACGTGAATTTAATATTAAGACAACTAAATTACAAATTCCATACCACCACAAAACTGTTATACCATTTAAAATTTTTAAAGAAACTTGATATTGTATTTTTTTTCGAAATACTACAAAGGTCAGGCCATTGACCTAGTTATAAATAACAACATAACAGCTGATACATAAGAAAATTTATATCTAGGAAATGAATGAATGCAAAACTTTTCACACAAAAACTTACATTATTGAAATGTGAAAAGGATTTTTTGGGGAACTTGAACAAATAAATGCCTATTTGTTTGTTAAATCGACAACGTATAAACATATAATTTCTTTTTATTTAGATTCAATCTGAAGACAGAAATATTTTTGAAAAGTGTGTTCCTAAATTTCCGCAAAAATTAAAGTTTCAATAAAATTTTTTGTAGATTAGAATTGCTGTCTTACGTATCTATTATATATTAGCTTACCTCGGAGTATTTCATTTACATCCTGTGTATTAAAAAATGTACAAATTGTAAAAATATGAAGCAGTAGATGCTTGTGCAGCAGTATGTGTTGAAAAAGAGATAGGAAACTAAACGTATATGAACGAAACCATTTTGGTAGATTGGTAGCGGTGATACAATAATAATAATAATTAATATCACATAGGTGAGAAATTGAATTAAAGTTCTTACAAATAAATGTAACGGGTGACTTTACCATTATATTGGTTCTACTTGAGGAACAATAAAAAATGTTGCTTTGGCGGTTGTTCAATCAAAGCACAATGTAATTGATTTTATGCAACAAAGCAGGGCAGTCAATATCGTTATGCAAGATTTTGTATAAAAATTTTATACTGCTTATATTTCGTCTAAGTTCCAGGGGCGTTAAGTGGAACCTGTTCAGCATTAGCGTAGGGTCAATGCCTCTGGCGGGATAAACCCCGTCCTTGACAAACATCATATATTTTAAAAAGCGTCTCTGAATTGACTCGACATTTTTAGTATGTACATTGTAGATCGGATACCGGATGAGGGATGCGTATTCTAATTTAGATCTGACAAAAGCGCAATACAACGCTTTGAGGCAATCAGCACTGCGGAAATCCTTACAATTTCTATATAATATATGATCAAAAAGTCTTTGGATCGCGATAGCTATGAAGTGTAAAAACCATCTATGGAATTATTTACTTCTGTACTTTGAAGTACACATAAGTCACAAATAAAATAGATTTAGGTTATGGTAATTAGTTGCATTTTATGTATATTTTATAACCAGTTGACTTGAAAGTTGTCAAGTAAATGTCAAAACTAATTGAAATAAATAATTTCATAGATATCTCGTAAATTCCACGGCAATAGCGATCCAAAGACTTTTTGATTATACGATATGTATCCATAACTCTTGTAGGCAGAAGCTATTGTTTCATTGATATGATGGATAAAATATAGTTTGCTGTCAAAGGCCACGCCTAAGTCCCTAATCTCGGCACAGCGCTCCAATATTTGACCATTAACTGTGTAGTCAAACATACATATATCATGCTTGCGGCTAAATGTTACTACTCTGCACTTTTCTATGTTCAAGATTAGATGATTGTCTCTACACCATTCTTCAATGTTAAAAACATCTTTGTGTAGTTTAAGACAATCCTCCGCGGTATTAACCTCATAAAATAGCTTCAGATCATCAGCAAATAGTAAATTATCCCAGGATGATATATCATTCATAAAAATCAAAAACAGCAGTGGACCGAAATTCGAACCCTGCGGTACACCAGATGCTAAATTCGGTAGATTTAATATTACGATACTCAACATACTGTCTTCACCCAAATAGGTAAGATGAACGAAGCATTATTAGCGCTGGCGAGAATCCCATATGTTTCAATTTCCCCAGAAGAGCATGGTTGTCAATCTGATTAAAGGCTTTTTGGAAATCTGTGTAAACTACGTCTGTTTGACCACGTCTATCCAGACACTCCAAAATATACTCTGTGAGGCACGCGAGATTGATGGTAGTAGATCGGTTCCGCATAAAACTATGCTGTGACGTTGTTATTAAGCTTTTAACCGAAAAGTAGATTTGCTCATACAAAACTGCTTCGAAAGCCTTGGCAAAATTGCATAATATTGAAATAGATCTGTAATTTTTAACATCAGACGAATCACCCCTTTTCAAAATCGGACAGATACGTGAAACATTCCAGATCTTTCCAGAAATTTTCACTGCTTTAATATTAAATTATATAGATAACATAATGATTTCGCTAGTACGTAGGCCGCATCATGAACCGGGAAAGCAGGAATCCTATCCACTCCACTAACAAAGTTTTTCTTAATTATCTTTAATTTCTGTAGAACAGTTTCTTCAGTGAAAGACGTAACATCTATAGTTGAGGAAGACTGAGTTACTTTTGTAAAACTTTGACTGAAATTATCATCAGATTCGATGTACACATTGTTAAAGTAATCACCAAACGCTTCAATGATTTCCTGTGGTATGTCCAACTCATCCTCACCCTACCTCATAACTCCCGGAATCCTACACCGCCCACGCTTTTGTTCACATACTCCACAGGTCCTTCGGACTTTGAGTAATAGTTGAGTAATAATTTTGAAGCGTTCATAATAGAAGTCTGTACCATACTTTTTATATTTACTGTGTGCATTATGTTTGCTGCGGATTCACCGTATCACGTCAGAGTCAAACCATGGTGGATAACAGTGATTACTAGATTTTCTGTGATATTTTGGTACTGAAGAATCAACATCCTCGATTGCACAAACAGCAGACCAGCCAACATCCAACAGCATACCATACAACAAATAGTAGTTACCCTTCCTGAAGTTGTAGCATGTCTCAGTTTCACCCAATTGAAAACGACCAGTACGAATAAGGAATACATCTAAAGATATCTCAAGCGACGGGTGGTGCTCATCCTCCGACAATAGCGTAGAATCACTCCCCTCTCAACAGTGCACGCAATATTAGATAGTACTAGATCCAGTAGGTGGTTGTTAGTATTGGTTATGTGATATTTTTGAGTTAAATCAAAAAATTGTTAAAATTATTAAGTAAGAGGTATTTTTGGTCATTTAAGTTTAGATTGTATGCATGAATGTTACAATCACCCACGATTACAATTTTTGTTACACATTTAGTAACGTAATGAAGATGCTCTAATAAAAATAGAAAGTGTTGATAATCGTCAAAAGAAGTAGACGGCGGAATATATAATCCAAACATAAATATCTGTGTGTTACTGTTTACAATTAATCTGACACCAACGCTTTTGTTACAATTGAAACAGACATGTAATATACATATCTGTAACTGTACACATGGACAATACACCTCGTATTTTCAGCATTTACTTCTGCTTAAGACACGTGTTTCTGCCATCTAGGCGTCATCAGTCAAGCTAGTGAAGCAATGTATACAAAATAATACAGATCTGTTAAACAACAGATTTGTATCTGTATATACATTTACACTGAAATCGCCTACAAGATAAAGCAAGTTTCGTCCTATAAGGTGGCACTATTTAATAAGTGACATCTGACGGACGAAAAAGACTATGTCGGAAAAGGCGACCTTTCGTTCGACCAGCTATGCTGGTACAAAACGAAAAAATACGTATATCGGTGCAGTCCATTAACAACGAGCCAGATGGCAGTAAATATACAAAAAGGTTTTAAGTATATCTATACGTTATGCACGTATAACGCTAGATGGCAGAAACACGTGTCTTAAGCAGAAGTAAATGCTGAAAATACGAGGTGTATTGTCCATGTGTACAGTTACAGATATGTATATTACATGTCTGTTTCAATTGTAACCAACAATATTAATACAAGCAACATTCAGTCTAAGAAAACTTAAATCTAACATACTGGCCGAAATGTCATTTTTCACGGCAATAAGTACACCTCCACCCCTGGTAACACAAAGTGCATGAGTGTTTCTATCGCACCTAAAAATAGAATAATTTTCTGGAAAAATTTCATCACTCGACACTCCACCATTCAACCAAGTCTCAGTAAGACAAACAACATCGAAGTTGCTGGACAGAACACCATTGAACAAATCTGCGAACTTCGTACATTCTCGCACGTTCTAATAGTAGCATCGTTAAAAATTGTCGTCGTACTTGGAGATATCACTTAGTTTAAATTAACAATCTTCGGTGACCCACGAATGTACTTAACCCCGAGACCTGTTTCACCATTATAGGATCGAATTTTTAGCTCCTCTTTCAAATTCTGATAGGCTTTAATTATCTTGGCGTTCTATCGTAGGATATATAAATATTTTTGTGTTTGGTTTCTTTCAGAGACTGGAATTCTTAATAGTAAGGCGAACATCAGACCCATTAAGTAAAGTTACTTTGATAGGCATCGGTCTCATCCTACTTGCATCGCAGCTTCCTAATCTCCGCGGGTCGGTTGCAGTAGGTCAAGAGTGGGAGAAACCGTTTTCAAGATCAGCGAAACCTCTACTTTATCGGACACCACACGAGACTCAGCATTAAGACTAGGGGCGGCTTCTGGCAAACTAAAAATAATCACGTTTTGTTTTCGTGATTGCCTCTCACCAAGCTCGTCCAAAACATCTTCATAATTAATAGCCCCACGTTGATTGTCAGCCAATTGGGTGTTTATATGCTTTTTGAATGATTCAAATTTTTCATTGAATTCCGCTTTTAATTCTCTCAAAATGATATGCGCGGTATACATAAGAAGGTTTTGAAAAACTGAAATGTAAAGACGGATACAGAATATTATAAAAAATACTTCATTTTCTCGCCTAAATAAAGACATCTTCAACAGTTCAATTTTCGGCAATTGTACATTCATCTTGTAGTGAATTTATTAATTCAGCATATCTATATTTTTTCAAGCGTATAATAATTTCGATATTATACTATTCATAACCTTATATTGAAATAGTTCATTTTTATCCGGCGGCAGTTTTGTCGTTATTATTGTACGGCGGACCTGAAAAAAATCCATTCAACTAGCATGGGAAGAGTGTCTCCTTCTATGTATTCTCCCTGGTATATATCGTAAATTCATCTTGACAGATGTTCGCGCAACTAACCTAAAACGTCAAATGCCAACATTATCATTAAAGAGAATTAAATATGTAATCTCATTTGAGCCTAACCTAAAAATGTTTTACAAAATCTCAAATAAATATTCTAATTAAAGGCTTGAAAAAAAAAGTATATAATAGACGGCAGCGAAAGCATATTAATTGCCTCGCACACATTCTACTGCCTCTACTAGCACCGCGGCAGTGAACTGTATGCTCGGCTATAAAAGAGCTTTCTCTGCCTGGTCTATAATATACTTATTATTTTTATTTTTACCTTTAAAATTTACCTTCGGCCATGTTATATTCCGTCAATGAAATCTTTTATCCAAGATAATACGAGTGCGTCATATTTTATAAAATAAATTTTATTATTGGATGTTGTAATCAGTTCTTGGTGAAACATTGTATTTAGATGTACTTATTTAAAAAAATATATAGAACAAAGGTAATAAAGGATTTGCAAAACATTATATAAATAATATTAACTTTCTCAATATATGAAGCTACAAACTACTGTGCAATCTAAATAAAAACAAAAAATTGGATTACTTAGAAATATTATAATTGAAAAGGCAATTTTTAAGAAAGAGTGAATCTGACAAACACGCTGAAAAAAATATTAAACACCCCAAAAACAGACACAATCATGGAAATAGTAAGTTATGCCGCTGCATTTAGTTCAATCAAATCTTTCTTTGAGAATGGTAGAAACTATCTAAATAATATTTTCAGAATAATAAAATAAAATAGAGAAACTTATCAAATGTTTGTTTATAATTTGTATATTAAGTATAGGGTAATCATAAAGTAAGGGATATACTTTAAATTCTTATATAATTTTAAGAAATCAAGCTGGTAGCAAAAAGTAAATGGAATCTAGTTGCTTTTGGATTTTACTGTATCTATGCAAAACAAAAGAGTTGTCATTACAATTGTTGATATGAGTGTCAAATTGAAATCATTCTATTTGGAGTTTTATTTTGAAATTAAAACTCACGTAGATATAGAGTTGAAACGACTCAAACTGTAATTACAAACAAGAATTTAATTAGTTCGGTGTTATTATGAATGCGGGAGAAATTACACCGCTGGATTACGAAGATTTCGCACGAGAATGGGTTTGAGAGCGGGGCCCTGTCAAATGAAAGCGTGCCGCAACTTGATACAAAAATTTGAAAGAACAGGGTCTGTAACTGACCTACCAAGATCAGGAAGACCAAGAATTAGTGATGTCCAAGTTGCAGAGGTTCTTCATGAAAATCAGGACATAGCCAGAAGTTATCGACTAGCAATCAGCAGTGCAAATGCGATATCCAAGCGATTGCCGTATACCACGGTTTGGAAAATTTTACGCAAAATTGTAAAAATGTCTCCATATAAACTGAAAATGCTGTTTGAATTAAAAGAGGCAAATTTAGCTACTAGGTACGATTTCTCTTTGCGAGTAATGGCTCAGATGGAAATTGAACCCGTATTTTGTGGACAGATGAGGACCATTTTACTCTGAATGGTGGAGTCAATACTCAAAACTGTAGAATCTGGTCTGCATAAAATCCACAAGAAATCGTTCTCAACAAGGTCTTCATGACAAGAAAGTCACCGTTTTATGCCGTTTTACATCTGATTTTATCATTGGACCGTATCATTGGTCCGAGGAAATGTAGAATGGAGAAACCGTATTTGTAACTGTAAACGGTGAACGATACTTGCAAATGTTAAGACATTATGTTATTCCACAGCTGCAAAACGAGCACCACGGAATTGAAAACATCATTTTTATGCAGGATGTAGCACCCCCGCACTTTTTCCGACCATCAAAGAATTGTTAACCAACGTTTCTCAAGAACGTCTGTTAAGCAGACATTTCGCAAATTCATGGCCACCAAGATCACCTGATCTTAACCCAGCGGATTACTGGCTGTTGGGTTATTTAGAAAGTTAAGTGTTTAGAAGACGACCAACAACACTACAAGAATTAAAATACAATATTATGGAGCAAATTCGTGCAATTCAACCAGAAATGTTACGGAATACTGTGTACAATTTGAAGGAAAGGTTGGTAATCATACAACAACAAAATGGAGGTCATATTGAGCAATTACCGTAACTGGTTTTGTGCATACTAAATCCCATTTCTTAAGCAATTAGATTTCATTTATTTTCTTGTTATTAACTTAATTTGTTAAAAAGTTATAATAATTTAAAATATATCTCTTATTGTATGATAACCCGTTATATCTAAATAGTATGTAAGTTCGTGTGTAAATTTACACAATTAATTCTTGTAATTCTCGTTTGTTTCATCATGTTCAGCAAGCATTATATATTTTTGGCGTCATTCTTTACCATATTTGGTTGTGTGTATAAACTACTATTATCATTATAACACATTTGTTATGAATACAATTCCTAAACTTTATATTTTGATTATCATATATTGTTTCCAATAAAAACAACTTCGCTTTCGAAACAAATTAGCATGCCATGTTTTTTAGTATTAAATTAGTGCTATTCTCGAATTATGTAAAATATACTGAATGCGAAATGTGTTATTGTTTGTAAAGTACATTTTGCTTAATACTTTAACTTGTTTAACCTTCACCTAAAAATATAGCCTGTTTATTAACGAATTTAATATGGTATATAATGGAATGAAATAATTATGACAAGTACTGTTATTTTTGAAATATCATCCGCGCGTAAAGGAATAATTATACGCAATAATTATAGTATTATATTATTGGTACCATTTTAAAGGTAATTTCACAGAGTATTTGTCGACAATATCGAAAAATATAGGTTCCATTTAAAACGTTTCAATTTCGATATGGCACGACCTATTTAACACCCTGTATATATTTTTTAAATTTTACCATCTTAAAACATATAAAGTGTTACACCCCAAATTGACACACAAAGAATAATTCGATGCACGATACCCATCTTCAGTCTACGTCTTAAAACGTGAGACGCGGCAACTGTAAAATTTTTGACAAAAATTCCATTACAACCAAAACTAGTTGACCGAAGTGCACATAACCATATATCACTGGAAAGATAATTTAGGTGGCTATCGAACTAATTTCTGAAAAATATAGCAATCCATTTAAACTGAAAAATCTGAAGGAATTTGTAACACCCTGTATATTCGTAAATAATTTTACAAATACCCTGTGATATACTATACAGTAGTACCCCCATATCCCCGGGGGTTTGGTTCTTTGGTCTTCCGCGGATACTGAAAACCGAGGATAGTAGCGAACGCTTTATTTTCGAGTACAATATGAAATATGAAGCATAGTTAAAACAATGAAACAAGAAGAAATAAGTTATATAATATTTATTTAAAATAAATAAACAATAAATAAATAAATATTCTTGTGCTGTGGCACAAATAGAATTTAAGTTTAATAAATATATAAGTTCATACATATGTACATATAGTACATATTTACACACACAACAAGAAAATATACAACAAGAAAAACTTTATATCATCGTGAGCTACATATTCATTCATCTTTCTCCAAGTCCAAGTTAGCAGTCGATTGTTTACTTAGATCCGAAGCAAACGAAGTTGATGGCTGTGCATTATCGATAGTTTTGTCGACTTTTTCAAAGAACATTGTTATTGGTAGTTGTCGTTTTTGTCTTTTCATTTCAATAAACAAATCCTCCAAAAGTTTCAAGGCTTCTGTTATAGTGCGAGTAATTTTTATACTGCGTTCCCTTATTGGATCATATTCTGCTATCTGTTCTTTTAATGTTTGAGCAGTTCGAAATATCGCTGAAAATTTTTCAAGCGTCCATGCTGGCGGTTCTTGTTGACCCTCATCCTCATCGTCACTCGCTTCTGGAGAAGATTTCACAAGGTCTTCCAATTCCTCGTTGGTGAATACTTGATCCTCTTCGTTTATGTAATCACTGAGTTCCTCTTGGGTTATATAGTTAAATCCTTCTCCATCTATTTTCTGCGCTATGTTAAATATCGTTGTTAGATGTGAATTAATATCATGTGTGTCTTCAGAACTAAGAACGATGTCATTCCACAGATTTTTCCAACATGCTATTATCGTTTCTGTCTTTAATTCCTCCATCGCTCCTTTGATAAATAGAATTGCGTCAGCAATTGTAAATGACTTCCAGCATTCCATGAGCCCGATATCAGAGCATTCGTTAGCCATTGTATACAGCATTTCGAAAACCTGTCGAATATATATGGCTTTAAAGCATCTAATGACACCTTGATCAAGGGGCTGAAGCAATGAGGTCGTGTTAGGTGGTAAAAAAAGCACTTTAATATTTTAATCTTCTGTGCCTAGTGACACAGGATGCCCAGGAGCATTGTCTAGTATCAGCAGCACTTTAAATGGTAATTTTTCCTTTTCCAAATATCTTTTCACTTCCGCAATAAAGCATTGATGAAACCAGTGTGTAAATAGAACAGCCGTAACCCACGCCTTTCGATTTGATTGCCAAAACACAGGCAGGCAAGCTTTATCTTTGTATTTAAGAGCACGTGGATTCTGTGATCGGTAAACAAGTCCGGGTTTAATCATATGACCAGCTGCATTTGTACAAAATGTCAAGGTAAGTCTATCCTTAATTGCTTTAAAGCCTGGTGCACTCTTTGCAGTCTTATGAATATAAGTCCGTTGAGGCATTTTTTCCACATAAGACCAGTCTCATCGCAGTTAAAAACTTGCTTAGGATGATAATTCTTTTCTGCAATAATTTGTTTAAATCTTTCTGGATACAGGGCAGCAGCTACATGATCAGCCGACGGAGATTCCCCTGTCATTTTTATATTTTTTAGATTAAACCGAGTTTTAAATCTATGCAGTCACCCCCTACTTGCTGTGAATGATTTTCCTTCCTTTTCAGTATAATCTTGGGTCTACATATCTTCATATAAAGCCAACGCCTTTTGTTGTAGCACTTTGCCATCGATAGGAATATCTTTTCTTGTCATATCTTCCACCCATAAATTTAAGCATTTTCTACCTTAAGTAACACTTTATTGGTTGCAACTTTTGCAGTTTGGGGTGCACTAGAAAAACTAGCTCGAATCTTATCTTTGTTTTTTAACACTTCTCGTATCGAAGATTCGTTTTTATTGTATATTTTAGCAACAGTTGCAATAGATTTTTTTCTATTTCAATCATATTAATGATTTTTATTTTTTCACTAATAGTGAGCATTTCACGTTTTCTTTTTGGTTTAGAAGCCATTTTAAAATGATTTTCAAATTTACTTGCTTTATTTAAAAACTATTGCAAGCACTGTCTTGTCCGACAATTCGAATAGTACTAAACTCATAGTTATCAGGAGCGTTTATATGTACAAGTAAAAGCGAGTGGCACCTTAAGCACGTTCCAAACTTGTTTAACTTATCATAAGAGAGCGCCGAATTCAGGGGACGACTCATATATACGACGTTATATCGACAAATGCTTCTATAACTTATATATTTATTGATATAACGCGTCTTCTGCTCATCATAGGTAAATCGCGGATGACTGAAACCGCGGATACGGAGTCAGCGGATAACGGGCTACTACTGTATATGTATAGTTCTCGACAAGATAATTTAAAATGACTTGTATATAGGCAATGAGATTTTAATTATTATCGGAATGGGATCTTTCATTAGCAGTAGTAGGAGTAATAGTAAACACAGCAGGGTCGCCCGATTTTGCAAAAACTAATAAATTATTAGTTTCCAGGCAGATTAAAAGGGATGGGAAAATATAGAAATGTGTATTAATAGTCGCATTAATTAATGTTTGATTATTAAATTAATTATTTGTTAAATATGTTATTCCCAATGTATTATTTACCTTTATTATGAATTTGCCCTTTAATTTTCTAAATAGTTAATTGGAAAACGCTTGGAACACCCATACAGTAGATTGTTGCTTGGTTTCCGGCTCATACGCATATATCCATGTTTCGTCACCTATGACGATGTTGTAACGTGTGTTCATTTGAAAAGTCAATCTAGGTTACTTTGAAATTTTGATTGAATAAGACGCAAATATATTAGTATGGGTTAGTTGTAAACGTAAATCCAAATGACATTTGATAATGTCAATCACAAATATCAGTTATCAGCATATCAGCATAAAATAATCGTGCGTCGATTCTGGTTTAAATAAATTGCTTCTCGGTTTTAAAATGGCTTTCACTTTAGAACATAAAATTTTTTTAGTCCAGGCTTATTTTCGAAGTGGTAATAAAATTGATGGTTTATGAGTCTATTCAGTTCAAGATTGCGTGGTAGAATTTCAAGTTGAGTTTCCACATTTTGTAATAGATTATATACAATTTAAGAATACTTTGGATAGAACTTTAAAACTTTTTTCTGAAACTGGTAGTCTCTCAAGAAAATCAGGCAGCGGAGCAGTTAAGAAACGTACACCTCAAGTTGTCAATCGTGTTGAAGAAATAATGGAAAATAAACCACAAACATCTGTTCGACATTTGAGTCAACAAATAAACCTTTCTGTTGGTACAACTCACAAGTTATAAAAAAAAAAAAAGATATGCAATTTTATCCATACCATGTCACAGCAGTACAAGAATTGTTTGAAATATTACCCACGTAGACTACAGTTTTGTAATTGGTTTGTAAATATGAACAATAATGGAGAACTTTCGCAAAGAGTCATCTTTACCGATGAAGCATGGTTTTATAAAACGGGATACCTAAATTCACAAAATACAAGAATTTGGAGTATTGAAAATCCACATGTAATTAATGAAGAATCGCTACATCCAGAGAAAATTGGTGTTTGGGCAGCGATAAGCCAAAGGCGAATCATTGGACCAATATTTTTTCAGGGAACGTTAACTGCTCAAAGGTACCGTACGGAAATTTTACAACCAATTGTCAATCAGTTGCATGATGATGAACTTCAAAATGCATATTTCCAACAAGACGGAGCACCTTGTCACTGTACTGCAGAATCTTTGGATTATTTAAGAGAATTTGTTGATGAGCGTATAATTAGTCGAAATACTGAAATTGCCTGGCCTGCACGTTCATGCGATTTAACACCTTGCGACTTCTTTTTGTGGCCTTATCTAAAAAATAACATATTTCGAACACATATATTGAATTTGAATGATATGCTACAGAGAATCAAACAGAAATGCATGGAAATTAATAACAATCCAGTAATGTTGCAGAATATCATCAGAAATTTTGAACGGAGGATTTTAAAGTGCATTGATCTTGAAGGACAACATTTTCAACATTCGTTATAGTTTTCAATAAATACCTATTATTTGTTATTTATTTGTATGTATGAAACTGTCAAAATATACGACTTCGTAGATTAAGTAGTAAATTTTAATTTACGACATACTTCAAAATGTTCTCAGTAAATCACATGCTACTAGATTGACTTTTCAAATGAACACTTGTTATACGGATTTTGCGGTTCCTACGTTGAATTTGTTGCGCATCTCTTTACACCAATTGACACGAACTGCTTTCTGTGCTTCGGCCAAGTTATGTGGAATCCATCTGGAACATATTTTATTTACAAATAAATATTCATATAAAATCGAATGAGTTGCAGTTTGCGATACGCCAAGAGATGCCTCTGCCTCACTGTAAGTCACATGTCGATCATGTTCTATCATTTTCCGCACAGCATGGATGTTTTTTGGAATCAGAACAGTTTTTGGTCGACCTTTACGTGATTCATCACTCACTAAGGCACGACCATGACGAAATTCTGGAAACTAATTGTAAACTGTCTTCTCTGATGGTGCTTCATTACCAAAAATTGACAAAAGCGATATAATGCATTCTTTTGGAGTTAGGCCTTGTTTATAATAGTAAAAAATCATCCAACGAAAACCTTCACGAGTAATCTCCATTATTTTACAAACTCACTGTCTTAAAACTATCAGTGTCAACAAACTACTGACTCAATTTCTAAGCTGTCGCGGATTTCTCATTGACAAATGTCAAACTTTAAGAATATAGTGATTACATATGTCCAAAGCACCATCTAGTGGTCGATTGTAAAAATATAAAAGGTGTGCCTCGTATTAAAATAATGTATCGTCGAAGATATACTTATATCATAACTCTCCCAATAAAATGTTCATATATACCGGGTGCGGCAATAGTGTGTCGGCGGAGCTTAGCATGAAAACTAATAAAGTTGTAACAATGAAATTTTACGTACACATGTAGTATGCTACAGTGCATTTTCTAATTTTATTTATATATTTACAGGGTGTTCCAAATTTCCGCAACCACTTTCAATTTTTTTTTTTAAATAGATTGCTATACTTTCTTGTTATTATGATGATAGCCACCCAAATTATCTTTGCAATGATATATGACAATGTGCACTTACAACTGTTAGTTTTGGTTTTATTGCAAATTTTGTTAAAATCTTGACAGTTGCAGCGTCTAACATTTGAAGTCTTAGCCTGAAAATGGGTGCAGTGCCTCACGTAACTTTTTTGTTACCAATTTATGGACTAATACGTTATATGTTTTGAGGGTGAACAACGTGACAACATATACAGAGTGTTAAATATGTCGTGCCAAAGTTATCGAAGTTTAAAGGCTATTTTCTCTTTCTTTTTAAATTGAACTTATAATTTTTTTATTAGTCAGCAAATTCCTTGTAAAATTGCCGTTAAAATGGTACCAATAACATAGTACTTATTTCTAGTATTTTCGAAGTTATAACCCTTTAATGGGATATACCTATGTTTATAATATTCAATATGCGGTGCATCTAATAGTTGGTTGGCCATGAAATGATATCAAACAAAGTAACTTTTACAAACACCTGTTTCTTAATTCTTTATTATTAGTTTTAGAATTACATTTTGTAATTTTTCAATAATAAAACAAAATTAATTTGAAATGTGTTCAAATATATTTCCATTCTGCTCTACACATGCTCTTAATCGCCTCTGCATCGACAGACTTACATTTTGAGCCATGTTGTTTTCACTTACTTGAAGAAAAGCGTTTCTGATTCATTGCTGCATGTTCTCTGCCGTTGTAGGAGGTGTTTCGTAAACTATATTTTTTACAGTAGGCCACAGAAAAAAATCACAAGGGGTTAGATCTGTTGACCGCGGTGGCCAGCTTATAAAGCTTCCTCTCTCAATCCACCTATTGGTGAATACCCTATCTAAATGTGTTCTTGCAGCAGCACCGTAATGTGCAGGTGCACCATCATGTTGGTACCACAATCACCTTATGACGTTGTCTGGTAGGTCTTCTAACAGCAATGGTAAATTATTTTGTAGGAAATTTGTGTAGATTTCACAATTTAAAGTATTATTAAAAAAGAATGGACCTACAATAGTGTTTCCTATGATGCCTCCCCAGGTGTTAACACTCCATTTTTGTTGGTATAAAATGGGTTGCACAAAATGAGGGTTTCTAGTGTCATAATAATGAGAATTTTTTGTGTTTGTTATTCCACAATTAGCAAATGTTGCTTCATCTGTGAAAAGCACATGATCTAGAAAAGTTAGATCTTGTCGTAATTGGAAAAGTAGCCATTCACAGTAAACAAGTCTCCTTTCAAAATCCGTTTGTAATAAGCCTTGATGATTTTGAATTTTGTAAGGGTGAAATTTATGTTTTTTTTAAATCCTTCTTACAGCAGTGACTTCTATCCCGTGTTCTTTCGAAATTATCCTTGTAGATACGCGCGGATTTTCCACAACGGACTGGATTACTGTCACTTCATTATCTTCTGTAACCATAGACTTAGTTCTTTCATGTTTGAGATAATTCACTGAACCCGTCCGAAGAAACCTTGTCAACAAATTTTCAAACGTCTTAATATCTGGTGCTCTTCGGTGAGGATACTCCATAGCATATGTTCTTGATGCTAAAAGTGGATTTCTATTGCTAGCGCCAAGAACAAATACCATGTCTATTAGCTCCTCCTTCGAAAAATTCATTCTAAAGAAACACAACTATAAACTATTACGGCATGGAAATAAAAAATAATGACAACAAAACGATATAACTGACAACAAGATAACAACTAATAACGAACAAACGGAAATTGATAATTAACTAGCCGAACTTAAATTATAACAATTAAACGCGATTACAGTAAAGAGAAACTATTGAAAAACACTTTATATGGAAATGTTAAGTAGATATTTGACGTTTGGTTACACAGCAATTTTTGCTTAATATCATTTCATGGTCAACCACCCAACTATTAGATGCAGCACCGCATATTGAATATTATAAACATAGGTATATCCCATTAAAGGGTTATAACTTCGAAAATACTAGAAATAAGTACTGTGTTATTGGTACCATTTTAACGGCAATTTTACAAGGAATTTGCTGACTAATAAAAAAATTATAGGTTCAATTTAAAAAAAAAAGAGAAAATAGCCTTTAAACTTCGATAACTTTGGCACGACATATTTAGCACTCTGTATATGTTGTCACGTTGTTCACCCTCAAAACAAATAACGTGTTAGTCCATCAATTGGTAACAAAAAAGTTACGTGAGGCACTGCACCCATTTTCAGGCTAAGACTTAAAATGTTAGACGCTGCAACTGTCAAGATTTTAACAAAATTTGCAATAAAACCAAAACTAACAGTTGTAAGTGCACATTGTCATATATCGTTGCAAAGATAATTTGGGTGGCTATCATCATAATAACAAGAAAGTATAGCAATCTATTTAAAAAAAAAAAATTGAAAGTGGTTGCGGAAATTTGGAACACCCTGTAAATATATAAATAAAATTAGAAAATGCACTGTAGCATACTACATGTGTACGTAAAATTTCATTGTTACAACATTATTAGTTTTCATGCTAAGCTCCGCCGACACACTATTGCCGCACCCGGTATAATGCACTTCGATGATTAATATTTTCAATATTGATTTTTAAAACAGCGCCTGTTGCCACTTTACAATTTTTCGGAATACGCTCCTGATAGATAAATACTATTTCTAAATGTTTCATGCCCCACAGGTAAACTCACAGCAGGTACTCTCCTTATAATCCGCTTGGTGTTAATTGCAGTTATTTTAAGTTATCTTGACGAGAACTATACAGAAAATCTCTCTTTCCTTTCTTTGTTAGTTTTCACGCCAAACTTCGCCGACACACTATTGGCGCACTCGGTATGTAGATTGGAGAAAATAACAGGGGCAGCAATCAGTCGGGTTATATAGAGCAAAACTTTTCGAAAAACTAGTCAAAGTTTCGATTTAATATTTAAATCTTCATCAGGACCTTGAAATACTAAAGTAAATACCATATAAACATGTTAAAAAGATGACTACACAGGTACTATTAACTGAGGTTTGTAGAAACCGGCATCAAAGAGACCTTGTAGAAAATTAATTAATTAAATGCAGTACGTATTTTGTAAACTAGTAACTAGGTAACTTGTAAACTAGAAGTAGCACTAATTCAATTTTCCGATACTGTAAAAATTGCACCTGAATGTAATCTTTAATTTCTTTTTACGACTAGGGAGCTCTTTTGGGTGCTGGAGCGTCACTTATTGGTATCGGTTCAGATATAGCTGGCTCAATAAGATTACCGGCTATGTATAATGGAATATTTGGACACAAGCCTACAAGCAGTAAAATATCTATTTTTTGTAATATATTTTGAAAGATTTAAAAATTATTGGATTGTAGAGATCGTTTCATTGGAAGGTCATTGGCCGACGACCGATGAAGATATTTTTCAAAGTGCTCTCGTTATCGGGCCGCTAACAAGATATGCCGAGGACTTGAAACCACTATTGAAGATCATGTCCGGACCCAATGTTCAAGCCTTAAGACTAGATGAAGAGGTAAGTTCCGTTATCACTTACTTGAAACGAATCATTTAATAATTAACTAAAAATAGAGGAAATACAGGAAAAATCTTTTTATAAACTCAATCACTTACAAAGCAAACGCACAATGCAATATCGCAGAAATTAATCTACGAGTATCTCTCTTATTGGTAATAACTCCAGTTCTATTCCAATTCATTCATTCATTAATATTCTTGAGTGTTGAGTATCCAAAAATCCAGGCACATAGTTATTATGTTATTTGTACTGTTCCCAATAAACATCTCACTTCCTTTCAATTAAGTCTGTACCCTATACAAAAGTCAATATGCTTTTCAGAGAAAATTTGACTACCGTAGGCTTTTGCCGAAATATTTATTTCCAAGTTCTTCATAAGTACAAATTACATGCAGACTAGTTTCCACACTAAGGTTTGTTGATCAAGTTATATTGACGCCTTGATGATGATCTTAAATTCATTTTTGTTACTTGTATTTAGTTCAACTGAGATAACTAGCTATCCTAATTGTGTTTAATTTTAGAACTTCACCATTAGACTTTCTTTGTCTACATATTTCCTTTCCAGTAATATAAATCCTCATAAAACCCATAGATTCTGGACCTATGTCGAATCCTCCTTGCTAGATTATAGGCATCATATTTCATAACTTCATATTTCTTCGTTTTATATATTCTTTTATTACTATGATGATCTATATTCGTGTTCCAATTTATTTCATAGAACCTTTAATAAAAATAAAACATGTACAAAACGGAATTTGAGGAGATATATGATGAACAAAGGTCAGTAAACATTATAAAGTTATAAATTTACTTTGAAGTCAGTAAATTTAAACTTTCTTTAAACTATTATGTAAACTCTTTAAAATTCAAATTGTATAGTCAATACTTCTAACAACAATATATGAAAGATATCTGGACAATATCGCGTAAGGTATGGGCGAGTGACCAACAATGAAACACTTTTTTTTATAAGTCACAATAAATCATTATTATTTTGCCAAATTTACTGATTTTTTTATAATAGTGAAGCTACAGCCTTTGTTCAAATATTCCCGTCTCAATTTGTGAATTCACTGAAAATAGGTAATTTTTATTTTCACTAATGATCACAGCGGTTTTTGTGTTAGTCACATGTGTCCAATAGTGAGACACTCTTCATCCAACACTGAGCATAATGTATTTTCAAAACTATATATTTTTTTAATGTTATATGCATTATAAGATCAAAACTATATATTTTTTTAATGTTATATGCATTATAAGAGATTGTTAGGCATTGAAAAATATATTTAGCAAAAAATGGGTGACATCAAATTAACACAATAAACGTACAAAGAAGAACTTATCAATATCAACATATCTATCGAACATTTAACAAACTTAAGTTTATCACAAAAGTAAAGGAAACCTTCTGTCGGCTTGTTTGTCAACCAGGAATTGGAGGCGGCATAATAACTTTGATATCAGATATAGGAACCACCGATTTATCACTAACTTCAGGAAATACGTACTTGTTGTCCCTGTTTTCTAATATCGCATGAATGTGATTTCAAACTCCTGATTTGGCTCAATTTATGTAAAACTTTCCCAATGAAATAAATATTTGTTTTCTCTGATTTTCCGACAAATTCTACCAGTACGAAATAATCCTTTATGGGACTTCGGCATTGGCCTTCGAATCCTCGTCTTCTGGAGATGAATCTAACATCGGTTCGTCCTCTAGGCTTTCCGAATCTTCCTCAAAAACTCTCTTTTTTACTTTTTGGATTTCTGCGACTTTTGCTTTTGATTTGATGCCGAGTTTTCTTTCTCTTGATATACTTCTTTCTTCTATTGCATTCTTTTCAGGGGTATCCATCGCGACAATGCTTTTTCCGTTTCTTCTTGTGGTTTTAGACTTACGTGCTTCTGCTTTTGAAAAGCTTCTGAATTCTTTAGGGCTTTTGAAGAAATTCTTATCTTCCTTATCATTCCGAAACGTAGCATGTATTGATGACGCAATGTCTGAGGTGCTTGGGGAAATTGTCTTATTCTGAAGTGTGGCGTTCGCTGATAATGTCGTTCCAGGGGAAGCTGGCTCCATCTCATCCTGAGGCATAGCTTCTACTAATGATGAGGTGTAGAAAGTCTCCATCTGTGAATACATCAGCGTTAAAGAGGTATATTCCACACTTTTTGAATGCGTGAATGATATTACTTGGCATCAATGCCTTTTCATGAACAATTCCAACACACTCAGCTATCTTATATATAGTTAATGGTTTTCCTGGCTGTTGCATCATCCAGCTAACGATAGCTGCATTATATGCTGTTGAAAATGGCTTGTAAACACCAACATTCAATGGTTGTATCTTATTTGTGGAGTGTGGTGAACTGTCAAAATAGTCACACCATTAGCTTTGACCAAATTGAGAACAGCAATATTGAGATGACTTTCGTGGTTGTCATAGATCAAAAGCGATGGATTTTCTTCCGAGTTGTTGGAATATTTGATGCAATGCTTCATAATTTGCAAGAATAAATCTGCATTCATCCAGCCACTAGACGCAGCGAGGCCTAATGTGCCAGATGAGGCCCCTCGTAACATATGTTCCTTGAAGTTAGTTCTAGGGAACACCATCGCTGGAGGTAAATATTGGCCTGTAGCATTTATAATGCAGCACGTTATAACTCTTGGCGGCTACTACCTTCTGGCACTTTTGAACAGTCACGGTTCCGTCTCGTCTAAATTGAAGATTCTTCTTCCATCAGTAAAATTGAAACTCCTTTCGTAAATATTCCTCATGTTATCAAAAAAAAACCTTCACATTATGCCGCTTAAAATAATTTCAAGTCCGCCATTTTTTCATTATGCATTTAGAAGGGCAATTTTTGTTGTTCACAACGGCCATTTGATAAGCAAGCTTTCTTCTGCCATCGGTAACTGTCAGTCCATAAAACATTCGTAAGCAATCGACAATGTACGTTTCAAGCAATGCTTCTTCTGCATCTCTGAATACTTTCTTCACAGGGTAATTGGGAAACATTCGGATGTTGTCAGCGCTTTCAACCTGTTTGGTTTTTTCACATACCTAGCCAAAGTCTGAAATGCGGCTCCATGTTCTAACTAAGAAAACACAGGTTTTAGGTATCATACTATGAGTGATTATAATTTTATATGCACGCCCAACAGTGAGACATTTCTCATTGTTGGGCAGATCTGTTCGTCTCACTGTTGGACAAGCGTCAAGATCCATTAATTTATGTCGCAGTTTATGGAAAAAAAATTGACAAGATACATTTATTAAGTGCACAAATCAAACTTAACTGGATGTTATTCACTTCACAAAATAACTTTTGTATGTATGGCGCAATTACAAAAGAAGGCCAGTGCGAACATTTGTGCGAACTTTTAGGCGCCGAAATCACATGTAGCTGTATTGCCAATACGCAAATCTTATCGCAGTGTTCTGCACACTGGCTTAAGTCAACCGTTTATTAATCATGATTGTTCTCACTAATGGGCACACAAATTAGACACGTGAGCAGGGAGACAGACTCAATGTCTCACTGTAGAACCTGTCTTACTGTTGGGCTTCCTTTTCTAAACATCCACAAGGTATCCCATATTTGTTTTTTTTGTTTCAAAATTTATTAGTTTATTTCTAATAAATATACATAGTATGGAGATATCTGTCACACTGCGCAGGGTTTAAATCCATAAGGTGTACAGAAAATAACACATTTAGATATTATATGTACAAATAAGTCTATATATGGGCGTTTCATTTACGATAGTCAATACAAACCATTTGAAAAACCTCTCAGTTTCTGGAGGGTAATTATCCCTTAAAATTAAGTGACAAATTCATATACGTTAATCAGAGGATAATTCAAGAATGTAAACAACATTTAAAGTGTCTAAGTAGGTATGTGCTCGTGTGTCAAGCATAAAAGGAAGAACGTAGATCATATAATATATTAAAGTAACATAGCAATATGTGTCAATGTTTATTGCACTACTGAAGCCTCACCGAGACGGCTAAGGGGGAGCCAACCGGACCTCCTACCCATACACCGATGGGATACCCCACTAGGCTACCCTCAGAAAGGAGGCCCGTATCCCTAGATTATTCAGCTTAATTCCAGCGACTAGCTCTTCTGGTGAAAGTTGGAACACTATAGACTAGCTTCAAGACCTGCCATCGACTCCACCCTTACAGATACATTATTTTCTGTATACTTATACTCACCCTTACTGTAATTTCGAGTTAGTTAAGTTACTGATACCCTTAAGTTTCGTTTGGTTCTACACTGCGATATATCTCAGACTTTTGTACATACTTTTCTTTTTGCTTTGTAGGTTGATTTATCCAAATTAGTTGTATTTCACATGGAGGATACCGGCAATAACTTTTGTTTACCTGCGACAGACAAAGAGATTAAAAAAGCAATTAAAACCGCAGTTACTTATTTAAGAAGGGAATGCAATTGTCATATCAGTAACAGCAAGCTCAGGACCTTAGGTAATACCATCGAAATGGTTACCGCAACTTTAGCGAATATAAAAATTCCCACTCCGTTGAGAGACACAGATGTAAGAGTATACAATAGTAATCAAACTAAATTTATTACAGTTATTTTTCAGGTAAAATATAATCTATGTTTGGAAATTATTAGAGAGTTATTTGGAAAATCAATATTTAGTATGAGGCATCTTATACTACTCTTAATAGCTCATATTAATAAATACATTACACTCAATTCAAAAAAATACCGGGGTGAGTTGGACGTGCTTGCGAAAGATGTTGAGGTATGTCAGATGCATATATGTACATATTAAACGAAATTTGTTATATTGTGTATAATTAAATAAGTTAAATATAAGTAAATCTAGGATAAAGAATTAAAGTATAACAATTCCAATTTTATAAATATTCAATGCGCATTTTCAAGTTTAAACCACTATATAACATAATTTTATTACATTATTCAAATCATAATTTTTTTTTAGGTTCTAAGAATCTTTTACATTTACAATTTTATTACTTTATAATTTAGACCGCTTCTTTTATTGCCTAGGGTTATTAGTGAACGCATTGAAGAGACGATATTTAATCTGACCTCCCATTGTTAACTAGATATGTATAACAGGATTCCAATACTGTACAATGGAATTAACCGGAACTACATACTTAGGTTTATAACACCAATCAATACTTAAGTAGTAATTATATTTATTTTAATATTTATTAATAAGATCTATATGACCCTATCGTAAACCATGGGTATTGTTGCCATTAGGTACAATTTCCACGAATTAATAACAGAAAAATTCTCCGTTATGACGTCAAACAACGAATACGTACATTTTAATTATGTAATAGTTTGTAGAGGTAGTGGTATATTTTTACCTACTTGTAAAACAATACGAAATAGAACAGTGTCAACCAAACAACAGTACAGAACATTCTCTTCATAACATTCATATCAAACAGTATGATATTAACAACAAGAGACATACATTCTCATATAACAGTAAGACATTGAAAGTTTTAAGTTTACAGTAAGTGCTACATTTGCGAGAGTTATCTTAATAAATTAGGTTTAAGTGTTTTGTTAAATAAATAAAATACTCAGAAAACACACCTGGATTTCATATAACTGCCACCAACCAAAATCAATAACCAGCTTATACGGAAGTTACACCCGTAAGCGGTAAAATCAAACATTTGGTCCTGCAAATATACATATTTAAAGAATTCACTTAATAAATTATAATATATCAATGGAAGACATTCGGCGATCAACGGTTTAGCTATTTCAACTTTCCTTTCAAGATTTCTTAACTAATCTACATTTCTTGGTTGTTCGGTAGAGACTGTCTATATTTTGAATTGAAGTATTGAAATATGGCTTTGCTTTTACATACATGAATTTCGTCTAGATTCCATAGTAAGTAGAGTAGTAAAATAATAGCGCAAGTGTAACATTTTTTTATAGGGTGGGGCATAGGAATCAAGTGTTTTTGAAATTATAATAAAATTATTAGTTTTTACTCTAAAAAAAATTTATTGGTAGTACAACATAGCTAATAATAAAGCATTTTGAAATATTCAAGTACGGAAAATTACATCTGGCATATGATGTCCGTTTTCATTGATACACTGTTGCAGCCGTTGACGAAAATTGGCCTCCACTCTTTCCAGCATGTCTCTGTCGATTAGGGAGATTTCATAACGAATCGATTCCTTTAATACGTCTAACGTACGGGGTTTGGCCTCGTAAACACGTGACTTGAGGTACCCCCATAGATAAAAATCACAAATCGATAAGTCGGGAGACCGAGGAGGCCACAAAACGTCACCAAATCTCGAAATTAGACGATTTGGAAACAGGTGGCGAAGAACAGCTATAGATGCTCTGGCGGTGTGTGCCGTGGCCCCATCTTGCTGTAACCACAAATCTTGAATATCCACACCTCTTCTTAACAATTCAGGTATGAAAAAGTTATTCACCATATGAATGTAACGCGCAGATGTTACTGTAGCGGTTACCCCATTTTCTTCAAAAAAATATGGGCCAATGATGCCAAATTTTCCCACCGCACACCAAACTGTTACCTTAGGACTATGCAATGGCATCTCATGTAACTGTCGTGGATTCTCGTCAGCCCAGTACCGGCAATTTTGTTTATTGACGGCCCCCGTAAGATGGAAATGAGCTTCATCACTCATGAGTAACAACGTGTTTTCATTCTCCTGAACAAGTTCAAGCATTTGTTGTGCGAAACTCAAGCGTTGGGCGTAATCTCTTACATTGTTGGGCAACCAGTATTTTGTATGGGTGAAAATGTAAGTCACCATGCAAAATCCGCCGTACAGTGCGATTGCTGATTTGAAGTGCAGCTGAATGTCGACGCGCAGAGCGGCGTGGACTTCGCAGTAATGCTTGTCTCGTCCTTTCAATATTCTCAGGAGTACGCACAGTACGTTGACGACCGGGCGGCTTTCTTTTCATTATTGAGCCTGCTGTTCGAAGGTTATTGACCCAGCGTAAGATGGTGTCTCGGGCAGGAACAGAGTCATTACGATGGATATTAAATCTTCTGCGAAATTCACGCTGTACTGCAGTCACCGACTCGCCACTTCGAACAAAACAATCATACGCGAACACGCGTTGCTCTAGCGTCCACCTCTCTATGATGGCAAGTGGCAACTGAGAAAGTGAAATGCTTTGAGTCGAGGAATGGATTGTAATAAACCGCGCGCCCCTCCCTTTTCTAATGGCCGAGTACTACCCAAACCAAAAACACTTGGTTCCTATGCCCCACCCTGATAATTAAATTTAATCATTTGTCGTTATAAACTTTAGTTCTACAAGGAGAGCCAAGTGTCTATGAGGATTTTGTTTTGCTCTTTAAACATTTAAACAAGTAATTTTAACATTGGTTAAACGTTAATTATTTATAATATTTGAATTTTTTTTGTTACTAAATCCGAAATAAATAATTAGACCATTCAATGGGGTGCTTCCAACTTGCATGAATTTTAATGTGTGCATATTCCCTCGTGGAATACAATTAGTTTATGTGTTACAAAATTGTATACACCTGGTAGAAAGCGGAAGAATTACTAAAAATTCCGAAAATTAATTGTGAGTAGAAAATTTGATACTGCAAAGTCCTAAAAGACAAATCCGACAATATGCAGATATTCTAAACATACTAAGTCAAGTGTTCATAGAATATATCGGCAAAAGAAGTTTCATCTATACAAAAGTGCCACTGTTGAAGAAATAAGCGTGATTAATAAGGCACGTCGTTGAATTTTATAGTTTTTAAATTTAGAAACCGTTGAAAAATACAATTCAAATCGTCTCTCCATGAGCGATGAGGCTCATTTCCACCTAACTAGGTCTGTTAATACACAAAACTATTATTATCTGTCACTTGAGAACCCTCAAAAGATTCACGAAACCATTACATTAACCAAAAGTTACCGTGTGGTGCGCTGCTAGGAATAATTACTTTTACAAATTACTACAGTAACATTGATGTCAGTTCGCTATAGACATATTGTTGAAATAAGTTATTTATATCTTATTTTAGCATTTATTTCTGGTATGTTGGTGGTAGGAAATAAGTTGGTTACTTTTGTTTTTTCTTTTTGACAAGAAGATAATAGTTACATAAAATAATAATGACATGTATGGTATAAACACTTTTGTAAATTATTAGAACAAAATATAAAATAGTAAAGATAGTTAACACCTTTTACGTTTCACAACAGGTTATGGGCCCAGTTGCGTTATAAGCAAAAGGTAGAAATTTCAACTTAAAAATTATGGATGTAGTTGAATTAAAGAAAACTATCTCACTAGATGGAAACGGGACAAATTACCAAGCATGGAAATTCCAGTTGGTTATCATACTAAAAACCTCTGCTTTGTATGATATTGTGGAAGGTAAAATAAAAAGCTCAAATGATGAAGCAGAAAAGAAAGTGTGGGAAGAAAATGATTTGAAAGCTCAAAGAACCATAATTATGTCAGTTCATGAAAAAGTAATTACACATTTAATAGCATGTAAAACCTCAAATGAGATGTGGGTGAGAATTGAAGCACTATATGGCAGAAAAACGGAAACAAGTTTACATTCTTTGCAACAAAAGTTTTATACATATACTTACAAGGGAGAAGGAGTTGCACAGCATATAGCTGACTTGGAAAGTTTAAGTCATGAGTTAAAAACGTGTGGTGAAGAAATAAGTGAGAATATGTTAATAAATAAAATTCTCGTGACATTACCTGAGGAATTTAAACATTTTCATTCAGTATGGGACAGTTCAACAGATAAAACATTGAACAAATTAACATCGAGACTAATCTCAGAAGAAGATAGAATCAAAACAAGAGAAACTAGTCCAAACGTAGCTGGAGCATTAACGGTCAAGAAAGTAGGCACAAAAACATATGGCTCTAAAGATAGAAAATATTCAAAGAAAAATGTAATATGTCATTTTTGTAAGAAACAAGGTCATTTCGAAAGAGAATGTTGGTTTAAGAAAGGTAAAAATAGTAGTCCTAATGTTGCAACGAACAATGATCATTATGCACTTGTCAGTAATATCACTGATAACACAAGTAAATGGTACTTAGACAGTGGTGCTAGTCATCACATGACAGCAAATGAAGAATGGTTTAGTCATTATGAAACATTAACAAATAAAGAATACATCATAATTGGAGATGGTACTAAATTAGAAGCAATTGGCAAAGGAAATATAGAGGTAGATATTAAAAATGGAAATTGCATGACCAGTTGTACATTTCAAAATGTTTTACATGTTCCAAAACTTAAATGTAATCTGTTATCAGCAAGTGCAATTGTTGATCTTGGATATGTTATTATAACTCTTCAAGAGGAATGCCATGTTAAAAAGCAAAATAAAACAATTTTAATTGGAAAGAGAAATGGAAATTTGTTTGAAATAGAAATGGGTATCAAGCATTGTAATCGTGTTAATTTTGTGAATGCAAAAAAGGAACGCTCACTAGAAGAATGGCACCAAATTTTGGTACATCAAAACATCCAGCAATGTAAAAAAATTTTAAGAAAGCATGATATAAATGTTACAGAAGAAAAGGATATACAGTGTGATTCCTGTATTTTTGGAAAACATACTAGAAAGTCGTTTCAAACTTCAACTTCAGAAACAAGTCATCCTGGAGAAATTATACACATGGATGTTTGTGGACCAATGGAGAAACCTTCTGTTGGAGGATCGAGGTATTTCCTGTTACTTAAAGATGATTATTCCCATTACCGGACCGTGTATTTCATTCAAAATAAGAATGAAGTATATGAAAAAATGAAAGAATTTATAATAAGGTTCAAATTAGACACAGACCACAAAATAAAGATTTTTAGGTCAGACAATGGCTTGGAATTTGTAAACAGAGATGTTAAGCAACTTTTAAACAGGTATGGTATAAGACATCAGTTAACAGTAAAATATACTCCAGAACAAAATGGTTCTGCTGAAAGGGAAATGCGGACATTAGTGGAAGCTGGTAGAGCTTTGTTATATCAGAAACAGCTTGATAAAAGTCTGTGGGCTGAGGCTATAAATACTGCTGTGTATATTATTAATAGAACTGGTACTAGCTCAATTCCAGATAAAACACCCTTTGAATTAATTTTTAAGAGGAAGATAGATCTTGATAAATTTGAAATATTTGGCAGTGAAGTTTTTGTTCACATACCAAAGGAAAAGAGGCAAAAATGGGATTGGAAAAGTAAAGAAGGCATTTTTGTTGGTTATTCAGAAGAAACAAAAGGGTATAAAATATATTTTCCTGTGGATAAGTCCTGTCGTGATGTAATATTTAAAAGGAAGTCTGAAAATTTACTGATAGTTGGAGAAGAAAAAGCTACACAAACAAGAACAAAGGAACAAGAAGCTTTTACAGATGGCAAAATTGTAGAAAGTTTGGAAACTGTTTTAGAAGAAAATTCCCCAGAACAAAGGTTATTAAGAAATCGCACAATGATAAATATACCAAGTAAATATGATGATTATGTATGTTTCATGGCATCAGAGCAAATTGAATACTCAGATGCAGTAAAAGACGAAAAATGGAAATTGGCAATGAAAGAAGAAATTGAAGCATTAAACACTAACACAACTTGGACTCTGGTAGAATGTCCTAAAAATAGGAAACCAATTAACAATAAATGGGTATTTCGAAAGAAGGAAACTGGTATTTATAAGGCACGACTTGTAGCCAAGGGATGTAGTCAGGTGTATGGTAAAGATTATTTGGAAACCTTCAGTCCAGTTGCACAGTATAAATCTATTCGATTAATTTTACGAATTGCTGCATTACATAATATGGAATTAGCACAATTTGATATCAAAACAGCATTTTTGAATGGTCCAATAGAAGAAGAGATCTACATGCAACAGCCAACAGGATTTGAAGATGAAACTGAAAGAGTATGTCAGTTAAACAAATGCGTATATGGGTTGAAACAAGCTCCTAGAAATTGGAATAGAAAGTTTGTTGAAACACTAAAGCAATTCAATTTAGTGCAATCTGAAAATGACCCTTGTGTATTTTTCAATTTCAAAAAAGAAATATTATTTTTAGTGATATATGTAGATGATGGACTGGTTGCATCTAGCAGTAAAGATCAAATCGAAAAACTTTTAAGTTATCTTCAAAGCAATTTTGAAATAAAAACTGAACCTTTAAAACTCTATTTAGGTATGGAGATTAATAAAATGGAAGATGGAACAATATTTATAAAACAAGAAAATTATATTAATAAACTCTTGGACAAATTTAATATGAGCAATTGTAAGTCAGTGTCAGTTCCTTGTTCAACAAAGGATTTAGAAAATGAGGACAGTTCTTTGTGTGAAGCACCTTATCGCGAAGCTATAGGAGGTTTACTCTTCCTGTCATCAGTTAGCAGACCCGATATTACTTTTGCAGTCAATAAGTTAACTCGATATATGGAGATACCACGTTCAAATCATTGGGAGGGAGTTAAAAGAATACTTAGATATCTTAGTGGAACAAAAGAATATGGTTTAAAATTTGACCCCCATTCAGAAGAGAAAGAACCATTACTCTGTTACACAGATGCAGACTATGCTGGAGATGTATCAACACGAAGATCCACTTCAGGGTATGCACTAATATTAAAAGATGGAATAATTGATTGGTATACAAGACGTCAAGGAACAGTTTCTTTATCAACAGCTGAAGCAGAGTATGTGGCAGCTACAGAAGCGATAAAGGAAGCAATACCAATGATGAAATTGTGTAAGGAAATTAGTGTTTGTGAATCTATTGCAACTCTAAAAGTTGACAATCAAAGTGCATTAAAAATGTTAAGTGATGAAACGGCACATAAACGTACAAAGCACATAGACGTTCGTGTTCACTTCTTAAGAGATAAACTTAATGAAGTTTTTGAATTACAATATGTTAGTAGCGAAGATCAGCTGGCGGACATATTTACTAAAGGACTCACAAAATATCGTTTCGAATATATAAGAGATAAAATAAATGTTAAAAGGAGGGAGTGTTGAAATAAGTTATTTATATCTTATTTTAGCATTTATTTCTGGTATGTTGGTGGTAGGAAATAAGTTGGTTACTTTTGTTTTTTCTTTTTGACAAGAAGATAATAGTTACATAAAATAATAATGACATGTATGGTATAAACACTTTTGTAAATTATTAGAACAAAATATAAAATAGTAAAGATAGTTAACACCTTTTACGTTTCACAACACATATCCATGAAACATTTTTTATACCACTGTATAGAACACAAAAATAACAATTATTAGTTTCAACATCATGGAGCTTCTAGTTATACAGTGCGAATGAGCACGGAAAATCACGGCTTAAATTACCGAATAGACTCGCCTGTTGAAATGGAGATTTACCGGCTAGATCAATACATTTAAGGATGGCTTATTTTTGTTTAAAAGAGCAGGGTCTGTGTAAATGGACACCTAATAAATAGAGAGTTAAAACTACAAATTCAAGAGGAAATACGCGCAATTTCACACGAATGTGTGACTTACGGATTTCATAAGAGAACGCATTGCAGAAGATGGGTAACATTTAAAACATACTGTCTTCATTAAATTAAATTATAAAGAATGTGGATTAGAAGTTAATTAGAATTTTTTCAAAAATTCAATAAATATTTACTTTTTTTAATATTCTTTCTAGTCATAGATTGGAACTCCTTGGAAAAATGTTACGTTTGCATTGTTTTTGTATCCCTAAATTTTATAGTTTTTAGCATAGAACAAGCAAAATAGAATGGAAACTTTTGTATAAAGAACAGTACTAAATTGCACGCCATTAACGGGTGTGCAGCTACTTAAAAGTCGATACTATAGGAATCTGTGATGATCTTTTCTTCCTACACATTCCCTTAAAAACCCAGAAAAGTTAGAATTAATTGCACTAATTAATAATTTCTAATAAACTTTTTTAATAATGTTATTATAGCAATGTAATAAACATTATTAAATGTTTATTTGAAACTAGGTACCAAACGGCGCAATAAATTCTAATTTTTTATAACTTTCGTATCTTCCTAATTTATACTATCTTGGCATTTAAATCTGGATTCTGGTAGCATAAACGTTGGTGTTTTTTGGGGAAACGATGTCTGCAGTTTCCCATATCACTGCAATCTCTAACACAATAATGCTTCGGTTTACTCGACCACATATGTTACGATATACTTTCACTTATTTTTATCATAATCAAACATTTCATCCGTAAACACAAATCCGTAAATGATTTTGTAAGTATCGGTAATGTAGAGAATAGTTTATTACAGCTCTACAGCGCTTACGTTGGATGTGCAGTGCACTATTAATATATATTTCCAAACCCTATTTACTTTCCACCCATTGGGTTTTACGCAGAATGATAGGAATACGCTGAATTTATTGAGAATAAGAAAATCTAATAGACTGTGAAAAACGATCAGAGTGTTTATTTAGAGCAACTCTTTATCGGTCATTTGACGTTCTTTTGTTGAAATTACGTTCATTATAACTCAGCTAGTTATTTTTTAAAAGTAAAAGAAAATGGAATTAACCAAAGAGTATTTTCGAATCATAATTTGTTATGATTTTAAAAGAGGTTTAACCGCTTATGAGTGCTAAGAGAGTTTAGATTCGGTTTTTAGTGAAAGAGCCTTCCTTGGCTACAATTTACCGATGGTATAAGGAATTTGAACGTTAAAGAAATTCTGTTCAACAGCAAAAAGGAGCAGGGCGTCCTCCTACCGCTGTTACCAACAGAAACATTGCTGCTATTAAAAAAATAATTTAAGAGGACAATAAAGTCACTTATGCGGTAATAGAGCATCAACTCAAGATTGGATCCTCAGCTGTTAAAACAATCATACACAATCACCTGCATTCTTCCAAAAAAAACAGACGTGTAAGAATTTGCCATGAAACTTTAAATTTCTTAAATAATGGCAGGCACCAATTTTTTTCCAAAATAGTGCCTGGTGACGAAACTTATATTCTCTTTTCGACATTCCTACCGGCCAACAGAGTCGTGAATGGATTCACGAAGATGAGGAAACTTCTACAATGACTAAGAAGCAGCGATCTATGAAAAAGTTTATGTATGCGATATTCTTTAGAAGTACGGGCTTAGTAAAAATGCAATTAAGCTAGATGGACAAAAGACAGTTACAGCTAAGTGGTACACTGAAAAACGTTTGCCTGAGGTGTTCAGTAAAGTTACAGACAAAGAAATTATTCTCCACCATGATAATGTCTCGTCCCATACGGTAATTTTAACTCTCCAGTTTTTATCGGAAAAAAATATAAGTAATAGGACATCCGCCGCATTCACCTGAGTTAGCAATGTGTGACTTTTGGCTATTTTTTGAGCTTAAACGCAATTTGCGGAGTAGAAGGTTTTCGTCTGAAGAAGACATTGATACCGCAGAGCGCGCTTATTTTGAAGGTATTCTGAAAGAATATTGGTTTGGAGTTTTCAAACCGTGAAAAGAAAAAATGGTGAAGTGTGCTATTGCTGAAGGGAATTACTTTGAGCCTATTTCAAATAAAATCCTAGAAAATATTAACCGTGTTTTTTATTCTCAATAATTTGAGCTATATTTCAATATATTGAGATATATTCAAAATGATCTCTTACATGTTTCGGCAATTACTGCCTTTTTCAAAGAATTATAAATAAGTATGAATATGAATGAATAGTATTAATATTCTGTCATCTATATTTTAAAATTCTTTAAGAAAGGCAGTAATTGGCGAAACATGTAAGAGATTATTTTAAATATATAGATATTAAAGTAAAACAGACCTTAAATCGCCGACTATCTAAATTTACTATAATATGCAAAGGTCAAGATATTATTATCTGTATATATATATATATATATATATATATATATATATATATATATTTTATATATATATTAGAAAGAAATTTCTTTATTGTTTTGGTCGTATTATAATAAATAAAAAACGTAATAAAACAAAATAGAATCCATGACGACGTTTCGGCAGTATGCATACTGCCCTTTTCAAAAATTTAATTCCATTCCTTAAAAATGATACGATATGGTTTAGGTAACCGTAACAATAGTGAATTAAAACGCGAATTTTAAATTATTATGCGGCCGATATAATTTTAATATGCAGAAAAAATAATTATAAATATAATATAAGAATCTTAAGAATACTCGGCAACATATCAAATGGTATAACCGTTAAGGTGCGTTGATGGCAGGTAGATTTCATTTACGACCTGTAATCCTATACAAAAAAGGCTTTCTCTTAAAACTATATGTATAAAATCATGAGTGTTTTACGAATTTGTGAGTAAACAAATTCTTGATTTGTGCGGAGCGAAACAATATAATACTTTCTTAATTTTCAATATTTTGAATGTAAATAACGTTTTGAATGTTTTTAGACTATGTTAGGTGATAACGGAGTTCTAATTTACCCATGCATGCCAACTAGCGCAAGTATTTCTGGTGATATTTTTATTGAGTTACCATCAATAGTATATAGCGTATTTCCTAATTTAGTTGGTTTGCCAGCTACAGCAGTGCCAGCTGGATTTAATTCCCGTAAAATGCCCATTGGTATACAGGTAAAATAAGAAGAGCATTATCTAGCATTTAATAAAAAATTTAGATTGATAGCGAAAACAAATTTATATATATATATATATATATATATATATATATATATATATATATATTATTTCAAATAGTCAATCATTCATTAATTATAGTATATCATTACAGTGGATATCTTTTGAAAGAAATTAGCATTTTAACAGTACCATGAAACATATAAAAGACAAAACAGACAAAAGGTATCCGCTTGCAAGTGGAAACGATAATAATATCTGCTAATTTTCAGGTTATTGCTGGTCGTAATCAGGATAGATTAACCCTAGCTGTTGCTCAAGAGTTAGAGAAATGTTTTGGTGGTTGGAAAGCTGTTCCATAAATATCAAATATTTATTAAATATTACGTATTCAAAATTCAATTGGATTCAATTTTGAAATATATGATTACTATGTACACTGTTTCGTTTACTTTAAATAATAGTTTCTCCTAAGAACTTTTAAAAGCCCATGAGGTATCAGGACAGACTTGCTAAGTTTGAAGCCTTACACACTAGGACGCATGGGTAGAGTTACGCCTGACAATCCTATCGCGAAGTGGTACCAAAAAGTTCCGATAATGTGGCGACAAATAAAATGCAGAATATCTGGACTTCATTCACCTCTGTTACCTTCAAACTAGTCTCACTGGAAATGCAAACACCTATTCCAACGCCTCTGCTACGAACAGAATGGATTTTTTTAGAAGCCTAGTTTGGCCAATATATTTAGCACTGTCTGTAATTCAACTTCGATATCATATCATCTATTGTGTTAAATCTTCGCCCCCAACAACTTAATCTTCATCATTGAAAAGAAGAATAAGTTGTAAGGAACCAAGTCAGACAACTATGCTAAACAAGACGAGACCATCTACCACGATTTTTGTCGAAAAACATCCCCGTTTTTTTATCGGTGTTTATCGGTAAAAATCATGAAAGCGGTATATAGTCTCGCGTTATCATAGTGAAGAACCCAGTCGTTTCTGCGTCATTTCTCTGGATGTTTCCTTCTCTTGTTTTCCTTTAGCCGTCTAGGCCGCCACAATAGAATTATGTATTAACCGTCTGACCCGGAGTACAAACCCTTTGTGGATAATCTCATCAATATCGAAAAAACAGATCAGTAAGGACCTGAAGTTATTTTTTACTTGACGGGGTTTCTTTGAACGAAGTAAGATGGATACCATTGTGACGATTGTTATTTGGTTTGGGAATCATAACTTTCATCACCTGTGACGATCTTACAAAGAAAAACTGGTTCAGTTCGAAACTATTCGTCCAAAACTTTCATCGTGATCAACTGATATTCAACAATTTTTGAAATTTTTAAACAAATCTTAACTTTGTGTTTAACCCAAAGCGTCGTTCTCGAATGCTTTTATTCACATTTTGTGTGTTTCTTGTGCAGTCTTATCAAGTTTAAAGCAGAACTTGATATGCTATTGCTTCAAATCGCAAAAATTGTTGACTAACAAAAAACATGTTCAGTTCAATGAATCCGTTTCGCATATTGACTCACTAGGATGTAGACCATTATGTTATCGGGACAGTCAAATACGGTTGAGTAAAAGACGCACATCGTATGAACGTGTTCGAATTGCATTAAACAACTAGAACATACAGTAAAGTTTACAATAAAATATTAAAATTCCCAGTCTATTTTAATTAATAAGAACAAAAATACAAACCCGAAATACTCGTAGAATTGACAAACAGAAGATATTTTTGATCTTTCGGCGTCATGTATACAAGTGATTAACAAAACTACAACACGCATATTCGCCAATATTCTTCATATTATTATTAAACAATCTGTTTAATGAACAAGTTTGAGTTACTGCCACAAAATTTATTTTAAATTTTGGTGTAGATCTGACTTTTTTCTTAAAACTTCTTGTTCGAACAAAATTTACTTCAATAAGATTTCAATCCATATCTATTTATTTATAAAATAGTAGCAACTAAGTCTGGCTTGTAGGCTACCGCGGTCGTTGTCCATGACTGCTTGTGGTATTCCATGCGGGAACCGCTTCCTTCTTGGCTGACATTTCGCTCACTCTTGCAAAAGACATCTTCAAGACTAGCCCTAAAATTCCAATCTTTACTGCTGACGATTTTTCAAAAACCTCTCTCTATGTCACATACCGTCATCAATCTTTCTAAACGCCCTTTATCGACCACCGAAATTTCTGTACTGGAGCAAAATTTGACTAAGCGTCAAATTTTGCCCCAACCCTCAATTATATCTCCGAAGAAATCATCATTGGCATAGAGTCCGTTTTTATCAAAATTTCCCCCAATATCGCTGACCCTATTCCTTTCGAAGCTTCTAAAATTCTTACCTATGCTAAACCCCCAAAGTCCAATCTCTCAAAGCCTGAAATTATTCCCTATAAAACCCTGAAATCGTTGTACTCAAACCTGACAATGGTAACGCTATCGTAATCCTTGACAATGATTAGAATGAACTCAATATACTTTCCCTTTGCCAAGATTAATTATTTTCTCCATAAAATTTTTTTCAATCCCCACCGATTCTCAAAAATATTTTTACTTTCACATTACCATATTTTAAGTTCTCTTTATAATTTAAATATGTATTTACATCATATTTCCATCTTTATCTTCTACCCAATTAACACCTCTATTTTGTTCCTTAAATGCAAGTTTAAATGTTTGTAACTTCTTACTCTCTTCATTTTACTTCTAAGCCTTATTCACTTCTTTCTTCTAACTTTTTGTGATAGTTCATTTATTTTTTTTCTTTAGTTAAACTCCTATTCAATATAGGTCCGATACTGAACCTATTCAGACAAAATTAGTAAAGCGATTTGAGCATGAGAGATTGTAATGAACAACTAAGATATTTAAAAAAATAATGTCAGAGAAAACTTTTAAATTATCTAACTATTTTTATATATTATTGCCCAACAATAACTTAAATACATAGAATTTTATATATTAACAACTGACAACATACTTTAACATAAGAATAATTTGTTAATTGAAGTTATTCTAAAAGTTACTGAGTTTGCAGGATGAACATTACTTTATACCAAACCCTCGTGTACACATGATTACTTGCTATAATTTAAGTAAATCAATTAAATATTTTTGGACGCTATCCGATATTATCAGCATTTCACAATTTTCACATTGTAAACAAGGATTTAACTAATAATTATCTTATCTTGACCTTTGACTACTCCGTTAGTCTGGGTAAAATTTGTGAACCTACGACCTTGTTCTAAGAGCGTTCACTGTTGACCTCACAAGAATTTTTAGACACACCCGTGTGTGCACCGGTTTTTTATTTATACGATGGCCTTTTAGCAAAAACAAGGACTGCATTAATTACGACACTGTGCGAAAATATTATCCAAGTAGGCTTCTTTCATTTTTAAAAATGACATTGACACAAATTATTTATTATGATTTGACAGAGCATGAAAATTATAACTTTGTTATCGCGCCTCTAAAAATCGTGATGGATAAATTAACAGGCAGAATATGCGATCAAATTTTGTGTTCATTTGAGAAAATCCGCAACGCAAACTTTTTCCATGATTAAGACTGCTTTTGCGGAATCATCTTCGTACAACATCTGCTTGTTTTGAATAGCATAAAGAGTTTAAAGATGGTCAGAGAAGTTGCGAATTGTAGAGCGGTTCAGATGTCCCAATTAATGTATTAACTAAGGAACCCATCAGCGCTACAGCAGTAATAATTCGCACAGACCCACTGCTATAATATTCTCGAAGTATCTATTTGGAGTGTTTCACTCTCTTGCATAAATAGTTAAACATGTATTAAATTTAGGCTCGCTAAGCAAATAGAGTAGTGATTTGTGGGTACTGATAACAGTGTATTTAGTGGTGAAAGACTATTATTACGTCGGATGAAACGTGGGTGATGTGGGGGCAGTCGAGATGAAGCAGTAGAACGAACAGTTTCTAAATAAAGGACGATTACCACCAAGAAAGCACACGCTCAAATTGAAACATTTTTTTATTACAAAGGAACAGTGTACACGCATGGGGCCCATATGGTACTACAGTAACCGCCAATTATTATGAAGTTCTACGTCAGTTAATAAAGGATCGCATAAAAAGAAACGACCGAAACTTATTGTAAAATGGAAGCTTTACCATGAAAAGTTCGACCGCATGTTGTTATTGCCAAAAATATCAAATGCGCACTGCAGCCACCGTATAGACTTCATATAGTTCCGCGCGATTTCTATCTATACCCACAAGCAAAAAAGACCTTGAAGAATGGCGATTTCAAACAGAATTATGTCTTTTATGTTTTGCATACTGGGACATAGAGGTCACCACTAATCAAATGTCAGTACTAAAAATTAACCTCCATGTTTAGTTGTAAATTCAAAGTTTCAGTGAGATATGCGTAGTGCTGTAGCTACAACGAACTGTCAAAGTTAACAAGTTAGCCGAAAAATGGAATTAACCCCTGAAAATTTTCGCGACAATTATCTCAACAAGAATGCCTCGTCGAGTTGGTTTCTGTTTTCGATAATGAAGCACTGATGAAGCACAATGAAGTCAACAATTTCTCGTTGGTATAGAGAATTCAAACGTGGATTAGTCTTAGCGACGATTCAAGAACATGTACACCAAAGACAGCAGTTACTCAGGAAAACGTCGATGCTATGCGCAAGCTCATCAACGAAGATCGACATGTGACATATCGCGAAGTGAGGCATTGGAGGTTTCAAATACTTCAATTTAAAAAATTTTACATGAAGAATTGTGGGTAAGAAAATTAGTTTCGCGTTAGATACTGCATCTGTTGACCGAATAACAGAAAATAGCTAAGGTGAATTGGTGTCAAAAAACTATACCGCTTCAACGCAGGAAGCTCTAAAAATGTGTACAGCATCGTGAGTAATCAAGTGAGTAATAAATCTTGGATTTACTCATACGAACCAGAAAATAAACGCCAGTTGTCTGTGTGGGTGTTCCAAAGTGAAGAAAAGCTGATAAAAGTCATCTGTTCTCTAATTGTCTCCAAAAACATGGTCGCAATATTTGTTTCTAAAGCAGGTCATGTAGCAACAATTTCTCAATAAGATCAAAGAACTGTTACTGCCGATTAGTAAACAACCATTTGCTTGCCGGATGTCGTCGCTGAGCGCCGAGAAACCAACCCACAATGACGAATCATCCTCCACCAAGACAATGTAAGTTCACACATAGCTCGAAAAACAATTTAATTTTTAACGCAACAAAACGCCGAATTATTAGACCATCCTACGTAGAGTCCCGACCTAAGTCCCAACGATTTCCTTACCTTTCCGAAAATCAAGGACGGACTGCGTGTTCAAAGATTCCAGTCGTCAGAAGGAGCAGTCGATGCCTTCAAAAAACGCCATTTTGACTGTACCAACAAACGAAGGGAATAGCTGCTTCCACAGTTGGTTCGAGCGTATGCAAAATTATATAAATCTTCGTGGAGAATACTTCGAAAACAATAAAGTCTTTAAAAGTTATCTACTTTTTCATTCCAGCTCTATATGCAAAATATAAAAGACAACTCTCGTATTAAAGCTTTAGAGGTAATTTGGAAAGGCTCGTAGAGAATAGCTTCCTTCCATCATGTTTTTGAACAATGGCAATACCATTGGAGTAAGGTATAGAGGCCAGGGAGGCTATATAAAATATAATAAAATATCGTTGTCTAAGATTAATAAGTAAAGTATTTGATTGAAAATCCCTCGTATAAGTGTAAGCCAGTTTTACTGGCGTATTTTCTGTTCGTATACATGTGTGTGACTTAGTCGCCTTTTTTAAGGTCACATCATTAAAAACATTTATCTAGATGCTACACTTATCTCGCTTTATGCATGTTATCAACAACAGAATGGCTTTGATTTAGCTTAATTTCTCTTTCTTTTAAAAATGCATGGCAGGTTTTCAAAAAGCTTATTTTCAACACAATAACAATTTTTAAGCATTGAAGAGCTAATATTTATAGTAATCGAATGCTTAACATTAAAAATTGAATATTTATATTAAGGAATGTAAAATTTTAAGATGCGGACACTTCATAGAGTTAATAAAAGACGTACGCATACAACCAACGGATCTGCTAGTCAGTTTCGACGTAACATCGTTATTCACGCAAGTGCCGATCGCAGAAACCATTTCCATATTAGAAAATAAATACCAAGTACCAAAGGACAAGATTAATCTTATAGAACACTGCCTGGCAAACACTTATTTCACCTACAATAGCCAAAAATACCGACAAGTGGAGGGCGCACCGATGGGATCTCCTCTGTCAACAATTATTGCCAACATATTCATGGAGAACTTCGAAACAAAGGCATTAAACAACTGCGCAGACAAGCCCAATTTGTGGCTACGTTATGTCGACGATACATTCGTCATTTGGACATATGTCAGAGAGAAGCTGGATATTTTTCTACACCACTTGAATGCCGAACGTCCAAACATACGTTTCACAATGGAGGTAGAAGAACAAGGGAAACTCCCTTTCCTTGACATGTTGGTAATCAAGAAAGAGAATGGACTACTGGGACACACGGTATATCGAAAACCTACACACACAAATAGATATTTAAAAGCACAATCACACCATCACCCGGCACAACTAAATTCCGTTGTAAAAACACTAGTTGTGCGATCTGAGAGACTAACAGACAAGGAACACATACACGAAGGAAGAAGGAACATAAGAAACGCCCTCATCACGAACGGCTATTCATCAAAACAGAATTAGCGTCAACAGAAAAAAACAAAAATAAGGGTTCGCGTCCAGAGCTTTCCTTCCATATATAAAGGGAACTACAGACAAAATCAGTAGATTATTAAGAAGACACAACATCGACACCGTTTTCACAACACACAGAAAAATAGCCGATGAAATAGGTAATGCGAAAGACAGAATTCCTCTAGAAGATCAGGGCGTTTACGAAATACCATGCTCTGTGTGTGATCAATCATATGTGGGGCAGACAAACAGGCGAGTTAGCGTGAGAAGAGAAGAACACCGAAACGCGCTTGTCAAGAAAGAAGTAACGTCATCGTTAGCACAACATAAACTTCTGACAGGGCACTCTATCGACTTTGAAAACACGAAGATCCTAGCCAAAAGTGAAAACCTAACGACGAGAATTACAAGAGAAGCGATAGAAATAGAAAAGCGTCCTAAGTGCTTAAATAAACGTGACGACGGCCAGCGCTTGCCGCATACATGGAAACCGCTCCTAACTCACCGACAGACAAAAACACAACCAAATCCCGACAGATCGCAACCCCTACACAGACACACGGACCGACCAGGGAACTTACAGGCACTCGGACCAATTACACGAAGCCGCGCACGCATGGCGTCAATAGTGGGACGCCCCCTCCCGACACAGCAGCATATCACAAGAGGTAGTGCTAAGCGCACATCAGACGATATCCAGCTCTAACCAGCGACAGACCGACTAGCTCCTGAAGATGACGAGTGCGATCTCGTTGAAACGTAGAGTAAATAGTTCTTTTCAGGATTACCACTTTTTATTTTGCATACGTTGTCTCTTTCTTTCAAGGACATCCTGTATAATTTAACGACGGTGGTTGTCAAAAATGTTTTTTTTTAAGAAAATTGAATTTCCATACTATTAAACTTTATATACCTACCTTTTTCTTGATTACTTTTTAAACCGAATTAATATACATAGTTCAAAATTCAAGAATAAAAAAATATTTTTCAAAATTTAGGAGTATGTTTATAGTATAAATATTATCACTATTTATCACATTAAACTCTTCATATATTTTAAATTTACTTTAAGTAAACTACAATATATTAACGGCCGATCCATAATCTACTTTAATTGACCCATTAAGCTAACAAGATCATTATATAACAATACCCGGTTCTATAATCCTTTTTTTAGAGGTAATGCGCCATTTAGCACTAATGTATCAGTATTGTACAATTAAGTCGTTAAAGAATCATTTAACTCTATGTTTGACAATTTAACACAACTAAACATAACCTATATAACGACACCGATCGACACGTTGAAATCATAAAATATTTTACAACAAATACGAATTATACGTTGATAAAAATGAATAATTTCGATACAACTGATACGTCCAGCACCAGTTCGTCAGAAGAAGATGAAGTAATAGTTCTTAGAAGACGTAAAATTTACAAAGAACGCAATAACTATAATAGGTACTATAATATTTTTGTGTTTTTTTATTTCCTCCAGTAATGATAATTCCTCCTCTGTAAAGTTTGTTAGACGCATTCTTTTTGTTGCTGTACATTTTTACGAAAGTATTTTTAGTAATATAAAATATTATTAAAAATCTGGTGTTAAGAACACAAGTTCCCCACTAATATTTTTATGAACGTATCCGCAGATATGTATTTCATCTTTCTACAGATTCGTCACTACACCCCTGCTGAAAAAGGATATATTCAGACACATTCACAAAAAAATAACAACTTCGCTATCTCACAGAAATTATTAAGACCGGACGTAGAAGTACATTCAGCAGACAATTTTTCTTTTACATGTTTATTTATATCAATTTCATAACAATATGTTCAAAAAGAACAAAGTTTATTATATCTGAATGCGATGTCATCTTAAAAAGTACAAAATGATATTAAATGAAATTGAAATAATCTAACCAACGAAAGCCTGCAAATAAGTGATCTGTAATAGTAAGAATTACAAAAAATGTATTTAAATGTAATCAAATGCTGCAGAAAATTCTGGGAATTTCCAGATATATGTTCACCTTACTTGCCTAGAACCGAACCAATACCGAAATATAAATGTTCATTTAAAGTTCGGTGTTTTTAAATGTTACGGAGGAAACCAAGTAACCGCAAAAAGTTATTTTTGTAATATAAACTTATCTACAATAAACTTAATAATAAATGTCGACACATAAAAGTAAAGGTTAGGTTTTATTTTTTTAAATTTAAGCGATGTCGCATTTTGAACCGATATGTCAGTCGTATCAATTTTTTTTTCCTAAGAAAAGACAAATAGGCCTCGAAAGAATGCATCAAGTATATAATGTGTATATATTAAAAGAGCTTGGAAATACGTTCAAAATTGCCGTACATTTCATAAATATCCAAGAATTACTTTCGCGGACTTATTTTATTGTAAAAGTAACCTTACTTTTGTACACATTTAAAAAACTATACTAAACATTGCCTGCAGTTGAGAAGTCGTGACAGTTCAAGACATCAATTTCAAAGAAGCACAATATTGTACGAATATGCCATATTATACTATGCCAAAATATCTTGGTGGACTTTAAACTGTACAATTTTTCCCGAAACACATTCTTTATGTACAAAACTAAGATTTGATTAAATCGATGACTCTTATCACAATGTAGTTTTAATCCTGAATACATATTTCGACATCTAAGTTGTCACCATCAGTAGTAAAACACTAGCATACAATTTATTCAAGCAAAACATATCATTACACCACCGACGTATTAATCCTGATTAAAATATGTTGGCAATCCTTTACACAAACTTGTGTAAAAAGTTTTTTTTTCTATTCAACATGAGCTCGCGTTTGCCATTTTATTGATAGGTAATAATTTTGTTAATAGTGTCTCCAGATATAAATTTTAATAGCTAGTCCAAGCATACTTCATCAAAATTGCAAGGTATATATTAATTCTATTTTAATGAATATGCACAGAGAGTAAATACAGCATTTTAATTGCATGATTATTGGAAATTATTTGATTTACTAACTAAAAGAGTAATTATATTTATTAGAAATATATATGTACATTCACAGACGGAATGTATATGTGTGTACTTATTTATAAACACTTAATAGTTTAAGTATTATGTATTAAATGTAATTTTCCAATTTTTTTTAATTAAAATCCTTGACTTGTTTTTTATTTTTAGCAGACCAAAATAAGTAATAAATATGTTAATTGATTGAGGAGGTATAGTAAACCCAAATACGAAAATACATCTTATGTCACTTGTAGCTGCACGAACAAAAGTTGCCAGTGGCGTAGATATTTTGAACGGTTTAAGGCATTTAAGTTATGTGCACCCAATTCCTTATTCTAAGAAGTCAACTATGTTACCAATACCTTAATCCATAGCAATTATTTCGAACACGATATGCAGCGCGCCATAAACGAACATTTTAACGCTAGACCGTCCAGTTCCAGTTCTCAACACACTCTTCTGATCGTACGTCATCAAGAGCCGCCACTGACTCTTCTGTTATTCTAAAGCCCATTTAGCCTATATACAAGGAGCTACCGACCTTATCAGCAAAATACTTATTAAACATAACATCAAAATGATCTTTAAATCCAACACCACATTATTGGCCCCTCTTCTGTTGAGGACCGCAACCATCAAGTCGTTTCTGCCTATTGTTATTTGTTTCAGACTAAAAATAAGGCACGTTGTCTCTCGGTCAATTTTTTTTTCCTAAGAAAAGACAAATAGGCCTCGAAAGAATGCATCAAGTATATAATATGTATATGTATATATTAAAAGAGCTTGGAAATACGTTCAGAATTGTCGTACATTTCATAAATATCCAAGAATTACTTTCGCGGACTTATTTTATTGTAAAAGTAACCTTACTTTTGTACACATTTAAAAAACTATACTAAACATTGCCTGCAGTTGAGAAGTCGTGACAGTTCAAGACATCAATTTCAAAGAAGCACAATATTGTACGAATAGGTCATATTATACTATGCCAAAATATCTTGGTGGACTTTAAACTGTACAATTTTTCCCGAAACACATTCTTTATGTACAAAACTAAGATTAGATTAAATCGATGACTCTTATCACAATGTAGTTTTAATCCTGAATACATATTTCGACAACTAAGTTGTCACCATCAGCAGTAAAACACTAGCACACAATTTATTCAAGCAAAACATATCATTACACCACCGACGTATTAATCCTGATTAAAATATGTTGGCAATCCTTTACACAAACTTGTGTAAAAAGGTTTTTTTTATTCAACATGAGCTCGCGTTTGCCATTTTATTGATAGGTAATAATTTTGTTAATAGTGTCTCCAGATATCAATTTTAATAGCTAGTCCAAGCATACTTCATCAAAATTGCAAGGTATATATTAATTCTATTTTAATGAATATGCACAGAGAGTAAATACAGCATTTTAATTGCATGATTATTGGAAATTATTTGATTTACTAACTAAAAGAGTAATTATATTTATTAGAAATATATATGTACATTCACAGACGGAATGTATACGTGTGTACTTATTTATAGACACTTAATAGTTTAAGTATTATGTATTAAATGTAATTTTCCAATTTTTTTTAATTAAAATCCTTGACTTGTTTTTTATTTTTAGGAGGCCAAAACAAGTAATAAATATGTTAATTGATTGAGGAGGTATAGTAAACCCAAATACGAAAATACATCTTATGTCACTTGTAGCTGCACGAACAAAAGTTGCCAGTGGCGTAGATATTTTGAACAGTTTAAGGCATTTAAGTTATGTGAAAAAACAAAAATAATAAATTTCCAAACTAAATATTACATATATTATACCAATAAATGATGAAATTTTCCTCTGAAGTAATATACATACTACTTCAAATGCCTTGAAAAGACAGTTATGGATAGAAAAACAAGGATTGTAGTACGCAGAATATTAAAAAAAAACGCTACTGACGCCTCAGCTGATATCAGGCTACCGCTTGCCGTGCGCCCGACAAAAATAAATAATCTACGCATGTGACGTATTATGTACTATTTAGGTTTGATATTTCATTATAGGAATTAATAACACAACGTTTAAGTTTCAAAAAATTTCAATTATTATTAGGGAAGAGGTTGCGTATTCCTTACATATTTATATTTAATAGGGAGAAACATTTGCGTCTTACTGATCATTTAAAATTAAATTTATTAATTGCCAAACTTTCCAATAAGTTAAGTGTCTGTATTTTCATCCTTATAACATCTTTGATGTTCCTTCGTTCTGGCTTCAAAAGTCCTGTCTGTCTGTCCTATGTAGAGATTTTGCATTCCTCATGAGTTAATTTATAAACACTTGAGTTCACATTTTGTCCGTTTTATCTTTGTTAGTCTTAATGACTTTCAGTATGGAGTTGTTAGTTTCAAATGAAATTGATTCTTTATTAGATTTGTTGTCTTTTTGTTCGTTTTACCTTTGTTATACTTAAAGGTATTCAGTATGGAGTCCCTACTTTTTAGAAAAAGTACTCCATACTGAAAACACACAAAAAATTAACTCAGGTGTTAATTTTTAATGGATAAAAAAACAGACTACTTTTTCCAACCACTACTTAGAATTTTATTATAAATTAAAAAAACATTTCCAAATCTTATATGTACAAGAGAAAGGTAAAAAACTTAATTTAGTGGAAAGTCTGGAACATAATGTATTTAATAAAGTAGGTAGAACTTAGACGTAAATAACTCCCTCCTATTAAATCTTAAACTGCAATTAATACATAATCTCTCCCCCAACTGTTTTTTTTTTAGAGTTATATGGATATAAGCACCAATTTTGTAAGCAGACTATGTGGCGGAACATATGTGCTGTCTACATTATACATATTTGAAATGTAAACGTGCTGTTATTAACTATTATAATAAATATACTTTTCGAATTCCTGAATAGTTAAAACTATGTATTATCTCCAATGCAATTGTTTTTAATTTTTCTGTTATTAATGTCAGAAACAATCCATATATAAGTATTTATACAAATACATAATGTTATTAACTCAGAATTTGGCAACTTTAAGAATGTTTAATTTGATAAAGATTAGGTACGTACGTACATATCGCATTAATGAAAGAACATACACATACAAAGTGTGCTATAAAATATGTACTAAGGGTATTATTTATGGTGAAAGTATCATATACTGATGATTCTATAGTAAGATGAAACACGTGTCTACATGTCTGGAATGGTATTTTCACACAAATATGAACTTGTATTGTGTTCTCCACACCCGATTTTAATAATATTTTTATATTATTAAATAGGTTTTAGTTTCAATACATTTATTAAAGTTTTATTAATTGATACAGGGATCAGTATGTTCCATGAAAATGTGTGATTTTGTTTCTTGCGTTTGTGATATCATTTATTTTTGCAAATTGGTTTGAAAAATTTTGGGTGTTACTTCACTTTGCCTAATTGAAACTTTTTTGGTTATATAGCTACAAATATCACATTTTTTCGCTTAGATAGTAATTTCAAATACACTATTATACATATACCGTGTATTTCAACAGCATATATATATATATATATATATATATATATATATACAAGGTGACATTGAAAAAACTACAATGCATAGTACCGCGCGATAGAAGCCCATAAAATACTAAAAAAAGTTCTTATAAACTAATGTCCGATCGCCTTTTGTTTTCAAGACATATGATCTTAAAAGTTTGTCAGAAATTTTTTTTAATTTTCTTCTCATGACTGAGCTGTTAACCTAATTATTCTAATAATTTATCAAAATTGTACATATTGCTGACTAAAAAAATAATCTTAACATTATTAATTAGAAATTTTTTTTTCTCTTCAACAGCTCACAACAAAAAAACAATCGCTACTTGGTCGACATGACTTTAAAAACAATAACATAAAATAACAAAAACAAACACCGACTAAATTAAAAAAACATGTTTAAAGTACCTAGCTCTACAAGTGTTCTAATTGGTGGCCTTATTCTTGGATACACTTTTCCAATCTTTGTGTTAATTATTGACGGCATCTTTGATAAATGCCTGGATTATTACGGAATCTGTCAACAGAAGACTCCATAATTTTGTTCCATAATTGCTCATCACTATTTATTTTTACGGCATGCACTTGTTTTCATAAAACCACAAAATGAAAATTTGAGGATCTTAAGGTCGAGACTACGAGCTAGTTATGGTATATATGCTCCACTACCAATCCACCTATTTCCAAATCTTATTTGCAAAAATTCCCTTGCTCTACAAGAAATGTGTGCTGGCGTACCGTCACGCATGTAGTATATTCTTTAAATAATGTTCAATATGACATTTTCTAGTTAATTTAAAAAGAAAATGTCGTCAGAGCTCGCATATCAATCAATTGGGGAATCGAAATGGACCAATTAGGTAATTGTCGATTATACTAGTAGAAATCCCATACTGGTAATTCTGTATTACGGTTTGAATTCAGGCGCGGCTCGTGATGACGTATAATGATGCGAGTGCCTCGTGTATTTTCGGTGTTTACTAAGAAAACGCTACAGTTAGTACACGAGAATACACGAAGCAATCGCATCATTGTACGTGCCCCAATAGTACGTCATCATTAGCCGCGCCTGAATATCACTCGCACAAAACAAACAAATCGACCGGTAACCTCCATATGCTTTTTTCAAAACAAATCACAGAAAACATGGAACAAAATAATTCCATATTATGGTTTAATGAGGGTTTTCATCACTCCAATTGTGCATGTTATGTAGATTCAAAACACCCTCGCGACTAAAACCTGTTTCATTAGTGAACAAAATTAATGATAGAAAGTTTTTCGCTTGATTTAGCAACCACTCGCAATATTGTACAAGGGGTAAATAATCCTGAGCCAATAGATGATGAACTTTTTGGAAATGAAACGAGAGAATAAGCTGTTTACTGATTTGTCTAACTGATTCACGGTTAACATTCCGTACAGCTGATCTTATTTTTGTGGTGCTTATTCTCGAATTATTTTCTATTAACCCAACTATTAACTTTTGATTTTTTGAAACAGCCATCTTCTCCCAAACGTCTATGCATGTCAATAAATGTTCTAACATTAGGAACATGTCTTAATGGATATCACTCTCGATAGATACGTTGAGCTTCGGAAGAATTTGATCGAGCTTTCACCATAACATATAATCATTTCCCTGTATTCTTCAAAAGTAAAGAGAACCATTTTTAAAATTAATTGTAGAAAACGACAAATAGCAAAACCAAACTCAAATGTAATCAGGAACACGACAAACTTAAATAAATATTTATAAATTAATGCAATATTAATTGGACAGGTGCCAACTATGATAATATTCTAATAATACTAGAAGCTATATTACACTAATTTTGGTTCAATAATGTCTTCACAAACAGATGAAATTAAAAAAATTCTAACAAAATTTTAAGATACTGTATCTTGAAAACAAAAGGCACCCGGACGTTAGTGCATAAGAACTTTTTAGTATTTCACGGGCTTCTATCGCGTGGTACTATGCATTGTAGTTTTTTCAATGTCACCTTGTATATATATATATATATATATATATATATATATATAATGTTTACTTATTTAGTATATTAATTTCTTTATGATCAAAAATACAAAACATTATCTACTTCTTAATTCTTGTGATATAATGTTTTCTCATTGCTTTTCATATTCTTTATATTAAACATTTATACTAGAGAAAATGCTTTTCTTCAACATTATTTTGTTATTAATAACATGTAATATTATCCAACTTATATAGAAAATCTAATAGCGTTTTTAATACCTGTACATATATTAAAGGTAGAATGATTTGGTCTAAACTTGTTTCATTATATTATAAATTGTAACTACACTCCTTCAGGTCTTTTTTTATATTTAAATACATATACATACATATAATTAATTTCAATGTACTTACGAAGATAATATTTTTATCGAAGATACAAGACAATCATGCCAAAGGTCAAAAATGATTAGTTTATAACAACATCTAGCCATGCAGGTGCTAAAGCGCTTAAGTTTTCAAATATTAATATTATTTCAGTGGATAGTAAATTTAATTGCTTACGTTTTCCAAAAAGAAGAAGTTCGAAAGAGTATACCTCCGATTACTAATGAACTTTTGAATATTAGTGCTACGGTATTGGCCGAAAAAATTAGAAAATTAAAGGTAAGCTGTCTATTTAATCTGCTAATTAATTAATAACTAAAATAACCAAAAATATAAATAAAACTTATTAAATATGTAATTTATTAATTTTCTGGTAATATAAGGACATTATAAATTTATGTTTTCTATTTTTTAATACCAAACCATAATATTTATGTATATTTTTGTTATGACAATAGGTATATTGGTTCTATACATCTCAATATACGTGTCAAGATTAAATTTGGAATGACTGGCGTAAACACAACTGTCGGAATCACGAATCATGTATTTAAGTATATGAAAAGAAAACAGCGAAAGAGAAAGATATATAGAAGGTTATCTATTTTTACTATAGGAAATCTGATATCTGATCGTCGTATATTATATCATTATAGATAATTCACTAAAACTAACAAACAAAGAATATGTTTATGTAGACTCTTCATCTAATGGGTGGGCTATTTGCTGTTTTTTTTTAAATTACTATAAAATAAACACTGTTCAATATTTTTTAAAGTTTGATACTTTATTGAAAAGAGTAAACCCTCTGATTAGTTATGGAATATAATTTCATTCAAGTGGCTGCCTTCACTGACTTTCCAATAGCGCATCCTGTAAACTTAATTTTGGAGTACATTTTCGATGGTATTCGTGAAATAGGGCTTCATATTTCACGAATAGCTCGATCAATATTATGCAGCTCCGTTCAGGCAAGCAACATCACCAAAATCGTTTATTGAACTAAGTGTACAAAAAATCGATATTAGCATTTTGATGGTATCAGATCCCGCTCTTGTCCAATTTATCATTTTCTGGCAAAAAAAAAACGATTACCATACCTCTGTATCGCTGTTGACCGTAACATTGCTGCCATCTTCATATTCAAAGAAAAATTTGACCAATAATATTGCCATTCCAAAAGAACATACCAAACAGTGACACGCTGAGGATCCATTGGCTTCTCTACGACTACTTGCGCGTTTTCCGATGCACGAACACGGCACCATGAATTGGATCTTAAAAAGTCTCTGTTCGTAGAGTGCCTAGAATGCTAACGACTGAACAAAATTGCATAAGGCAAATTACCCCTAAGGCAAATTAATTAAACAGTTCATGTGTAAACATTTGTCACGGTTGATTAAACCTATACCCATCGCGTTGATCCAGTTTCAAACATATAAAGTATGAAATGATACAACAGCTCACAATTTTTGCATCAATAGCTGATTTCAATATTTTTGAGCAATTACATTTTTTAATTTCCTAAATCGAAAAAACATTTGCGACAGTTAAGATTAAACGCTACTATGAATGAATATTTGGCAAGGCAATGAAAGGAATGTTTGCTCCAAGGACATTGAAGCTCTATGTCATCAATTACACAAATTTCCACCCAAATAGCCTCACCAAAAACCTGCTATTACAACCGATCGTTAAACGATGACTCAAAGACTCAAATGTTCCTATTGGCTTACTAATAATATTTTAAATGCGTTGTTATGTTTAGTCTAATTTAGTGATTCTAATTTAAAAGTACAAGGTAACTACGGAGTACTAATTAAGTACTAAATTACTTTCTACAAGTAGACAGGTATTTTATTATTAATATTTCTGCTCTGTACATCATTCATACTCTATACATAATTCTTTGATAGAATTTGACATGATATTTAATTTTTATTATAAAAAATTTCCGTCCAACTACAAAAATATTATTATTTTTGTTATAATCACTATTTTATTTTAAACAGACAAATAACTTCTAAAAATAATTTCAGATTTCTAGCGAAGAAGTGGTATGGACTTACATTAAACGCATACAAGATGTCAATCCGATTATCAACGCTGTAGTGGAGGATCGATTCTCAGAAGCCATTGTGGAAGCAAGAAAAGTAGATGAATATTTAAAAAATCATAGAAACTCTAATATAGATTTTGCTAAATTAAAACCTCTTCTGGGTGTACCAGTAACAGTTAAAGAATGTTTAGCAGTCGAAGGTACTATACTAGGGTACATAAATTTATGTCTTGACATTGTTAAACCAAAAGTTAAACCAATGTATCAGAATGAAACAGACTTGCCTATTTGCCTGTAAGTAAGTCTGAAATAACGAAATAACATATCAGGCTCCCCCCCTTACATTTAAACGCAAGTAGGATATATGCAATTCTACATCTGTTTATGTATTAAATAGCTGTCTTAACCCCTATTATCAATCGAAGCAATAGTGTCTGTATAAAGAGAGTAAAGAAGTATATCCACTACTTCCACACATAGCTTCTCAAGGTCAAGAAATACATTTACGTAGCCTGGTATATGCAGTAGATCTCGGGTATAGCGACAGTTAAGGCACTAGACGTTCCTTTTTGAATTTGAAAACTTAAACGTTCAGTGCGAACGTTTTTTTCATGTTCTTTTTTGGTTTTTAAAAATGCCTAACTGCTAAGAATACATACCAAAAAATAACAGAATCTCACATATGAAATTTAATAAATGTATGTAATTCGCTTGTATGTATTTACTTTGATAAATTAACTCCTATATAAAAATGTCCATTTGATAGTGACATTTTTGTCACTTTGACAGCGATAAAAAGCTACATAGCTTTTTATGTAGCTTTTTATCATGTAGCTTTTTATCATAAGTAGCTTTTTATGTAGCTTTTTATCATAAGTAAAAACACAAGAGCTTTTTTTTATCGGATAAATTTCTCTTTGTAACGAAATTATTTTGCCAATAAAACTTGCTAATAAACTTTGCTAATAAAACTTTCTTTAGATTCTAAGATTTCTTTACATTCGCAAATTTATTTATTCCCTACTTCATAATTTACACCACTTCTTTTATTGCCCAGAGTCATTAGTGAACGCAGAAAACGATATTTTATGTGACCACCCATTGTTAACTAAATATGTATAATAGGCTCACGTTTCCTAAATAGGTATATACAACAAAATTCCATTTCTAAACAATGAAATTCAGCCGAAACTACATACTTATATTTATAACACTTACTAATACTTTTTATTTATTTATTAGTAAAAGATTTAAGAGTCTATCGTAAACCTTCGGTATTGTGGCTCGTAGATACAATTTTCACGGATTGGACATAGCAAAATTCCCCACTATGACGTTAAACAATACAATGTACAACGAATACACATATTTAATTATGCAACAGTTAGATCTAACACAGTATGAACAGTACAAAACAGAACAGTATCTGCTGAACATCAAAACACACAGTCCTTGCATAACATTCATATCAAACAGTATCAACTCAACAACAGTTCAGAAGAAAAAATCGCTCGACCTTTCGGTCTCGCGATTTTTTAATGTAAGTTTTTCTCGTCAAATTACTGATTGGCAAAATAATTTCGTTACAAAGAAATTTATCCGATAAAAAAAAGCTCTTGTGTTTTTACTTATGATAAAAATGCTTGACTTGATCAATAAATACAATTTCTGAATGTCACCTCTAACACGGCATACGTTTTTATATGTTTGATTATTTGCAGATACTGCAGTATATTTTTCTAATAAACGAACAGTTCCCAAAGCGTCACTAATTGAAGGCAGAGCATTTAAAACTTTTTAAAACTACGACGTTTTACTGTTTTTTCAATCACTATAAGCTTTTTCTGTTCGACTCCTGTCATGTTGGCACAGTACATAGTGGTAAGACGTCCCTTGGGTAACTTTCCACAAACACATTTTTCTTTTTTAAACTTTTGAAATTTTGTTTGGTAAGCCTGAATAATTTCTGCACGTTTCGGGCAACACAGTTTTTAACTAAATTCTCTCTTATTTTATTGGTACACTCTTTTGCTTTACACAATATTATTTCAAGTAAATACCTGAAATAATATCCCATTAGGGATGAAGAGCCATCATTTGAAGTATTTGCTACTAAAGTTATACTATTTCATATTGAACGCGCTGAATTAATTTTATATTTTAGGATTTTCCTCGATAACAACATTTCAACAAACTTAACACGTGGAGTTCGTATCGTGGGACTTGCGGTAGTGGGACTTGCGGTCAAGTAGATTTTTAATTACATGCAGTGGGACTTGCGGTCAATTTTATTTTCGCAGTGGGACTTGCGGTCACCTCATTGTATACGCACGTATAAATAATGATATACATTTGCACAATTATTATATAGTAGCAAAAAGTGAAAAGTACAAATTTCCTTCATTCTTTGTAATGTAATAACAAAAAATTAATAGGTAAATTATGGTAAACACAAAATAACAAATGAGAAAAGAAAAGAAAAAAGAAATCTGCAAATCGGATGAAATTGTAATCGCCCAGAAATTCTACTTATAACTAGAGCTGAGGATGTTTGCGGTACGGCAGGACCGTATGTAGTGCATCCCCACCAGCGTATAAACACGATGCAGCGAAACACTTTAGTTAGTCGTGAACTGGCAACGTGATCGTGTGTTGTCTTGAGCTCTATTTAATAAGTATGACGGACGTGCCCAAGTCAAGAAAGCGCCCATTGTATAACGACGTGAAGAAATTTATCCGAGACTTTCCCGATTTGTATTATAATGGAGCAAAAGTGGTTTGTAAATTATGCGATAAACAGTTACTTTGCTGGGACAAATACGACTGTAAAAGACATGTTGAAAGTGTACACCACAAAGACAAAAAAAATAATGTGCTGTCTAAAACGCAATTCAATTTCGATTTATTGACAATGCTACTCGTCTGCGATGTGCCAGTTCACCTGCTAGATAAAAAAGCCTTTCACGACTTTTGGAATAAATACAATTCCAACATAAAGCTACCGTCACGGAGAACGTTACTCACCTATTTACCAATTGTGCGTGAGGACATTGAAAACAGAATGAAAGCAGTAGTAAATGATAAACAGTTATGGGTATGTGTCGACGAAACGACAGATCGAAAAAAACATTCTATTGTGAATATTATAGTGCGTGTACTAGATCCTGTCAAATCAACATTTCCCATTTTATTAGTCAGCAAAAGATTGGAAAAGTGCACTAGCGAAGTAATTACGAAGGTAGTGCTCGATACGCTACAAAAATTTCAAGTTTCAACTAATCAACTCCTGATGTTTATGAGCGATGGTGCTGCGACAATGCGTTCTGTAGGCCGTTCTCTTAAAGCAGATTGTGAGAGACTTTTGCATGTGACATGTAAAGTTCATGCTTTACACCTTGTGGCACAAACTATTCGGCAATGTTATCCAGAGGTGGATGCATTAATAGCAACCACAAAAAAAGTGTTTCTAAAATCTCCCAAACGAATTCGAGAGTTTCACAGTCGGTGCCCTGGTATTCCCGAACCACCAGAGCCAATCCTTACACGTTGGGGAAGTTGGTTAAAGGCGGCATTTTATTATGCCAAGTATTTCCAACAAATAAAATCTGTGGTTCTACAATTCAATCCTGCCGAAGCTGTAGCCATTAAGGAAAGCCAGAGACTCTTTCAAAACCCTTCCCTTGATGCAGATTTACAAACTATTTATAACAATCATATAGGATTGTTTAACGCAATCGAGAAATTTCAAAATACTGCATTATCGTTAGCGGAGTCACTGCAAATACTGGACGATGTACACGCCCAGCTATGCGCAGTAAATGACAACAAAAATGTTAATGTAATAGAAAAGTTCGAGAGTGTGATAAACAATGATTTTGATTTTACCAGATTAAAACAAATTAGTAATGGTGCAAGTGTAGATTCGGTTTCTATCTATAAAGATTATTTTAATTGTGCGTGTGTTACATCCGTAGATGTCGAGCGGTCTTTCTCAAAATATAAAAAAATTTATTCATTACGGCGTACATCGCTCACCGCTACAAATATGGAAACGTATCTAATGCTACAAACTTACTGCAAGTCTTATCCACTTGGCGCTATGCTATAATAATCGTAAATAAGGTAAGTGTGTTATTTATATACAGAACACATAACTGACATACCTAAGTGATATAAATAGCGAATGCATGTAAAGCAATAAAATCACGCATGCATCACCGATAGAAACAAGGTCATTATATTCCTGCGTTTAACTGAATACCATCCTGGCACACCGCAAACATCCCCAGCTCTACTTATAACACTCAATTTCAATGTTAGGACAAGTTAGGTATAGGGATTAACCGTTTACAATTAAAAACGATTTCGAATTTATTTTCAGTGTAAACGTAACACTCGGTAATTAGGCGTATTACAGGGTATTAATAACGTACCTACATACCTCTTTTCAACGGTGCTCATTGGTTAAAATCTATGAGGGTGGTTATGGAAAGGGTATAAAAGAGAAATCACGCCCTTAAGAAATTTAGTTCCGTGATCGCTGTTCATTTCAGTGCAATTATCCAAATGTATATCATTATTTATAGGTGCATATGCAATGTGACCGCAAGTCCCACTGCGAAAATAAATTAACCGCAAGTCCCACTGACTCGTCTACATTATTTAGCTGGAGCAAATAAAAATCAGAATTTATAGAGTATTTATCTCTCGGTATTTTCAATCATAAGTATTGCTTGGTATGATCGTTTAAATAAAAACCTTTACCATTCGAACAAAAAGTTAACGTGAATATTACAATCGCTAAATTTTATCACAAGATCTAGTAGTTTGCTACATCTAAAAGTGTTATTATATAATTGTTGTTTGTCAATAATGGTTGTATTAAATGAAAGAGAAAAAATACAAATTTTAATAATGATCGGTTTTGGTCATAGGACAATAATTCATCAGGAAATATGTAAGGTTTTTAGTGCTATACATCCCAATCGGCAGCCAATTTCGCGTTCTGTTGTTACCAAAACTTTAAGAAGGTACAGCATAAATGGCGGTGTTCGCAATTTGAAAAGAATTTGTAATACAAATTCTGCTACAAATGATGTTAAAGCGCAAGATATTGTACCATATCTATAGAGAAAAATACACATTTATCTACAAACGAGGTACAGTAGGAAGAATTCTTAAAAAAAAATACCATCCTTATAAAATTCACAAGAACTTTCTGATGGTGTTTTCGGCAGAAGACAAGAGTTCTGTGAATCAATGAAGAACATGTGTTCTTGATAACCATTTTGTAAATAATATTCTATTTTCGGATAAGGCAATTTTTTAATTGAACGGTGCTATTCATAGACATAAGCGTCGATATTGGGCACAGACTAAGCCTCACTGGATACAAGCGGCGCATACACACCACCTTAGAAAGGTTAACTATTGGGTTACTATGTATAGAAATAGAATAATAGGACCTTTTTTATACAAGAAACTCTAAATGGTCAAAGGTATTCAGAACTTTTAAATAACCAGATAATTCCTGCATTGGAGGAAAATGGCCAACTTCTTCTAATCCTCACTATTCAGTTATTATACTAAATCGATTGGATGGAACCTTTGCCCATAGATGGATTGGAAGGAAAGGCCAACTTGAATGGCCCGCACGTTCTCCCCATCTCAAACAAAGAGATTACTTCTTGTAGGGCTATGGATGCAAATGTAATTCACCATGTAAAATCCTTCTTACAGTACGATTACTGATTCGCAGTCCGGCCGAATGAGCCCGAGCAGAGCGGCGTGGGCTTCGCAGTATCCCTTGTCTAACCCTTTCAACGTTCTCTGGAGTGCGCACTGTACGTTGGGATCCGAGCGGTTTTATTTTGAGTATTGAGCCTCGTGTTCGAAGATTATGAACCCAACGTAGGATTGTGTTACGCGTGGGGACAGAGTCATTTCGATTAATATTGAATCTCCGACGAAATTCACGTCGAACCGTAGTCACTGATTCACCACTTCTAACGAAAGAATCATATGCAAATAAGCGCTGTTCTAGCGTCCACCGCTCCATGACAGTAACTGACAGTAAAATGCTTTGAGTCAGGGAAGGTATCCCCACTTGTCAAATGCCCTTTCCTTTTCTAGTGGTCGAATATTATGCATTCTAAAAACATCCGGTTCCTGTGCCCAACCCTGTATTATATATAATAATAAATATAAAAATAAATAAATAATAATAAATCAAAAATGAAGTTTATCGCATACATTTTTCTGATATAATAAAAGAATAGACGTGTGTTTATTCTTTTATAAACAATATTTCATTATCAGAAAAATGAAAGAAGAAACCAGGATAAAAATGATTAGTTTGTTTGTGACCACGCTCCGTCATGCATGTATTAAAACTTTTGAGTGTGCAAATAATAATATTAATTCAATGGATAGTGAATTTAGCTTACATTTTCCAAAAAAAGGAAATTCGAAAAAGTATACCTCCGATTACTGATGAACTTTTAAACATTAGTGCTACGAAATTGGCTGAAAAAATTAGAAACTTAGAGGTAAGGTTAAATATTCTGTTGAATTAAAGAAATTAATTCAAAAAAAATTACGACAAAAATATTTTTTTCGTTTTCTTTCTTTGAATATAAGAGATATATATAATTATTTTTACAATATATAACAACTATCTCGTATATATAAATCGTAAACATATATACATATATTAGAAGTTTTAATTAATAATTATATCATTCCAATAAAATTATAGATTTCTATCAAATTATATAGCAAGGTCAAATCTGAAATTAATCACATAAACACAACACTCAAACGAGTTTATTACATAATAATCATTTGATAAATGAAGAAATTGAAACTTTTAAACTTGAAATAATTCCTTGTTATTTTATGATAAATAACAAGCGCATGTACGTTTTAATTAATAATAGTATTAACAATCATTATATTCTAAATCGGTTGACTATACAATTAATACAGACATCAATTTTATTTACATAAGAGAATAATTTGAAACATCCTTGAGTAGGTAAAAAAAAACATTTTCAATAATATAAAAATGTTAAAAAAATCGAGTGTGGAGAATATAATACAAGTTCATAACATGCCTTCAAAAGCGTTCTTCATTATAGTTTTTTTTAAGAAATTAAGTAATCAAAGATTTTGTGCACATGCGAAGTTTCAGAAAACTTCTAATTCTGATAGTTGTCTTACATAAATTCAAATTATAAGCGCTTATATTTTTTAAATTATTTTATTACAGTCACAACATTAGACATAACATATTAGAGTCACAACATAAAATATTTATTATTCAAAGTTACTATAGAATTGGCCAAAAATTAGAAAATGAAGAATGGGTTTATTCCACTAATCAGTACTTACAGGATTTCCGGCAACAGTATCCTAATCTGTCAGTTACTTACGCACAACTATTTTCAAGCTTGTTTTATTAAATTTGGTGAAACAAGGGCAATAAATCGTAATTCTGGCGGTGGCGAACCTAGAAAACGAACAGCAAATTGCATAGAGAATATTCGATGTCGAATAGACAACTCACCCAAAAAAATCAATCGCAAAACTAACATGCGATCGAAAAAGATTGTTATAAGAAAAACTTTTTCCCTCGTTACTTGATATCAAAACTTACGTCTAAGTAAAAAAGGCAGATTTGAAAGAATTTGATTAATTGAGAATAAAGGGTTTTTTAAATTAAGACATAAGTTTGTTAGGTTATCTTTCGGAATATAATTTTCCATTGAACAGGAAAAGTTTATCTTAGAATTATATTTCTGTAACGGGTGGGTGGAAAATGGAACTATTCTGTACTGGAATGAGTTGATGAATTCGTTGAAAAATACCCGTCAACGAAATTCATGAAGATAATTTAGTACGACATATATCGGTAGCGTGTGTAAAGGAAAATCCTCTAGGCGCCCCTCTGTTTTAACTGAAGATGTGGTTGAAAATTTTCGTGCTCAAATAGAAAGATGTCCAACGAAACCATTGCGGCAATTAGCTTAACAAAGCGGTATGCACGATAGAGCAATAATATCTGTCAAAAATAAGATGTTTTGTCTCATTATAGCTTTATCATATGGTACTTCTCCTAAATCTTTGAAAAAAAAATTACATTTGCATCCTTATAAGTAGAGTGGACCAATCCGGATCGAAAGCAGAGGCGTGACTAGAATTGGTTCACGATTACTCAGTATGTTGTTCACGGTCATCGTGTGTACACGTATAATAGCAGCAGAAAAGTGTATTCTATGTATTTAATAATGTTGCACAGCTATGTTCGATAGAAGACGCAAGAAATGAGTGTATTTTAAGTAAGTTTGAAAGTCACGCCTCTGCTTTCGCTCCGAATTGGTCCACTCTACTTATAAATAGAGCAGACCAATTTCCGTGCGCGCCATGTGCGCCACTGTGAGGATGATTGTATTGCATCAGAACTAATAAAAAGCATTCAGTATGTGTTTGGTACTTGCTTAGACTGCATGTAAGTGTAAGCATACGTAATAAAATGTCGGCGACGCATAAATCGAGAAAACGACCGTTGTCAGACGAAGTGAATAAGTTTATTATGGATTTCCCGGGCTTTATATGCGATGGCTCAAAAATTAAATGTTTAGTGTGCAATACATATCTAATGTGTTGGTCAAAAACACATTGTAAAGGACACGTAAGCAGTTCGAATCACAATAATAACAAAATTAATCGACAACAGTTTATACATGAACTATGAGTAACTATGATTGTGTGTACACTGCCGGTAATGATTCATTTATTTCATTTTGGAATAAATACGTGAATCAAACCGAGCACGACAACGTTACGAAAGAATTTACCATCGGTGCGTAAATAGGTTTAAAATAAAATCAAAGCCGAACTGAAAAATAAAGAACTGTGGTTATGTGTGTACGAAACAGCTGACAGCAAAAAACAATCTGTAGTTAATGTGATGGTGCGTAATATGGAACCACATCAACCAACGTCTTCAATTTTATTAGCATCCAGACGACTAGGACATTGTAATGCCGAAAAAATTTCAGAGGTGCTATTAGATACTTTGGAAAACTTTCGAAAGACCAAGTATTAATGTTTATGACCGATGGTGCCGCAACCATGTGTTCTGTAGGCCGGTCTCTTAGAAAATATTGTCCTAACTTGTTATATATTACTTGTAAACTCCATGCTCTCCACCTTGTGGCAGAACAGGTTCGTAGATGTTATCCAGAGGTAGATGCTTTAATATCGAGTACAAAATCAGTATTCCTGAAATCTCCAAAACGCATTCGGAAATTTCACGAATTGTATCCCCATACCCCTGAGCCACCACCGCCGATTCTGATACGTCGGGGTACATGGTTACGGGCGGGGTTTTACTATCATGAACATTTTGAAAAAATTAAGAACGTGGTTTTATCATTCGATCCGAAAGACAGTGCAGCTATCAATACAAGCCAGAAAAAATTTCAAGATGCCCAGATTAAAATGGATTTACAAAGTATTCGTGAGAATTACTTGGGACTAGAAGAAGCAATAACAAAATTAGAAAATTCGTCGCTGTCGTTAGAGGAATCACTGCAAATCGTTAAAGATGTTCACGCACAACTGTGTGCTGTAGAAGACGCAAAAAGTGAAAGTGTTCTAATTGAATTTGAAAGTGTTTTAGACAGAAATGCAGATTTTGACACCTTAACACGTTTCTGTGAGGGCACGTCTACAGATGCGTTAAGTTGCTTAAAAAAGTATTTTGAATTTGCGAATATAACATCACTAGATGTAGAACGCTCGTTTTCCGAATATAAACATATTTTTTCCTCACGGCGGACATGTTTTTCAGGAATAACCTTAGAAACGCACCTGATGTTGAAAATATACAATCGAGTTTCTCCAGTTTGCCAATCCTTGGAAGACGCTTAAAACGGTAAGTGTTTTTTTAAATCCTCTGTCGTGCACACAATCACTGATTTCATACATTTTCCATTTTATTTATAGGTACATACAACGCTGCTATAATATGTACTATTCTTTTTTTTCGTGTGCTTATACATATTACTTTAATAGCAGAAAACCAAATGTATATTTAATTATTTCTGATAGAATAAATGTCTAGACTTCTATACTTATATCGGTAACAAGCTCATGTTGCGTCCCTATTCTATCGCATATTATAATATATTACGAATTACACTCCTATACCGGCGCTCATGGCGCGCACGGAAATTGGTCTGCTCTACTTATAAGGTATCTATGGTACAAGAATTATTGCTATTAGCCATTTGCCAATCAACATTTAATGACATACTAAATATATTTTTTTCTGATTAGGCTTGGTTTTACTTATCAGGTTATCTGAATTCTCAAAATTATCGTGTTAGGTCAACAAAAATCCGCATGCTATTCTTGAAACTCAGTTGCATGATACACATTTTGAATGTATGCTATAATTTAAAATGTAAATTAAGGTATAAAGTCTGTACATTATTTAAAAGTGTAAGTCTATTAGTTTGTAATGTTATGTTACATAAATAAATTAGAGATATTTGTTTTCTTTTTGTGCATTTTAAAATCGAATCATTTCTACAGCATGATTTCCATCACCAATCTTATATTTTCACTTACATAATTAAATCTAGGTTCCTTTATCGTATGTAAGGTATAAAAAATTTAAATATCATTCCTGTAGATGAGAGAATAATTTTAAATCCGATTCTTGTAACTAACCTTAAAATATATACTCAAGAGTTGCATTCAAATACATAGAAAGTAATGAAGTTAAATTTGAATTTCCTTAATTTTTGTGAGCAGTCCCGAATGATATATACCTAATTAATAAGATCAAGTTATTTCATGTCACAGAATTCATCAACATATGTCAGAATGACATGTATATTAAATTGCAAAACTTCCGATACCACGCTACTAAAAATAGTACGAGTTACTATAGCGTGAAGTGGTTTCTTGTAAAAATGAGCACTAATTCAAGCGAGCGGCAATGACAATCATTTTTGATCTCTCTGTATCACAAGTTTATTTGTCAGTGGGAACATCTCATATTATTTTTAAAAAAGACTTCAAGTTGTTCCGTATAAAATTCAAGTAGCATCGGAACACAAATAGGTAGAATTTGCAACGAGAACACAGTATCGTCTATGGTTTTCGAATAACATAAATAATAATGACATTCGCGACAAATGCTCCTTTTTGGATTCGTAGGCTTGGTTCCATCTTTCAGGACATTTAAATAAGTAAAATATGAGAATTTAGTCAGCATAAAACCCCCATGAATTTGTGAAAACTATGCTACATCCACAAAAAAGAGGCGTCTGGCTAGCAATTTCAAGAAGACGAATTATTGGGCCTATATTTTGTAATGAAACCATAACCGAACAGCCCCTCCAGCAAGATAATGCACTAGCACATAAATGGCACGAGAGACAATAGCTTTTTTGCAAGAATTTTTCGTTACAAGAATTAATAATTTTCCTGTAAGATCTCCAGATTTGACAATTTTAGACTATTTTATTTTTCCATATTTAAAGAATACCATTTTCAAGACCAGACATCACACAATCGAAGAGCTTCGTAATGCTATTGTGAATTCTTGTGCTGACATAGCTTAAGAAATCCTAATAAATGGCTTTGAAGGCATGAAGCTTAGAGTTGTCTTCAAAATAATGGTCAACATTTCAAATATCTGCTTTAGTATTATTTTCTTTTAATTTTGACTATTGAAATAATTTTTTTTTAAACTAAATTACTAATTATTACACACATTTACATGACATATCCAAACTATCAAAATTATACGTTTGTGACAGAATACGTGCACTGTCACCAACCAGTAAATAACCATGGCCGCCTCTAATTAGAAAAGTTTTTAAAGGCATGTTATTTGTGTGTATGTAGTGATGAATCAATAGTAACACGAAACACGGGTCTGCATGTCTGGAGAGATACTTTCCACACAAATATGAACTTGTATTATATTCTCTACACCAGATTTTTAGTAATATTTTTATGTTGTTAAAAATGTTTTTAATAATATTTTTATGTTAAAAATGTTTTTGTTTTATTCACAATGTTCACTTATAGAAATTTTTAATGTTCCATTGTACTAAATTATGCAGACTTTTTTGATCAGTTTCACTAATAATATAACGTTCTTTCTGATTTCATCCTGTGGACTATATAACAAACAAAGTTTCGCCGTTTATAGTGCTATGATGCTGTGATTGTAAAGAAGGTGACAATCTTTTCTAAAATACAATGTTAGATTTGTCTGATTTAAAATTCTCTTGAAAAAGGCGGAGATACATCCAAACAGTTCACTAGGTCCCTCGCTTATATTCTTATTGTAATATTGTAATTTGTCTATTCGGGTTCTTAAATAAAACTAACGGTAATTTAAACATACAGTATATTAAAAATAAAAACGAATAACAATTTAAAAACTAAAAACTAACAATAAGAACATTTATGTATTTATATTTAGTAAGATCACTCGGTGATGATTTGGTGTGGAATACCTGTCTCCCTCCATTTTTCCTTTTATAGGTCTATAGACCTTTGAGAATATACCCGGAGTCTGTGGACTTTTCTCGCCGCAGATTACCGGCCAATCAGCTTACTTCCATCAATAAGTAAGCTGGCAGAACGCGTAATACAGACTAGACTTGAAAATGAAGTCGAAAACAAAAACATAATCCCAAATTTTCAATACGGTTTCCGGAAAAACCATTCAACTACACAACAGGCACTAAGACTGACAGAACACATAACCGAAAAAATGAACATATCGACATCAACGGGCGCAATCTTTCTTGACATTGAAAAGGCCTTCGACCGGGTCTGGCACGCCGGCCTCATACACAAAATGAAACGTCACAAAATATCAAACACATTAATAAAAATAACCGACAACTATCTAAAGAACCGTACATTTAATGTCACAATCGGAAACGAAATCCGTTCTCGGACCGCTCCTGTATAACATATACACTTCGAATATTTCCACAATAGAAAAATGTAATATCGCACAATACGCAGACGACACCGCTATATACATAAGCAGCAGACGAACATCGTACATACACAAGCAGTTACAAAACAATCTAGTCCTCCTAAAGGACTGGTACGACAAATGGAAAATTAAAATTAACCCATTAAAAACCGCGGCAATTTACTTCCAACACAGAAAACGACACAAAAGGCCGGACGAAGTCAAACTCGAAGGTCACACAATACACTGGCAGGAAAAAGTTAAATATCTCGGGGTCACAATGGACTCACAACTAACATACACGGCACATATTAAAGAAATAAAACGAAAAATAGGGTTCACAACACACGCACTATACTATACGGAGAAATATGGCATCAAGCCAGCGAAAAGCAAAGACAATCGGTACAAGGGAAAATAAACAAGGTTATTAGACTCGCGATAAATGCACCGCGATACATGACAAACGCGCAGATACATAAAGAGACGAAACTCGAAACACTGGAAACAATAATATGCAAACGAACACTAAAAACAATAGAAACAATACAGTCACACGAAAACCCCACAATAAGGAAAATAATAAACCCAAAACGGAGACTAATTAAAAAAGACGGACTTAAACAAATTAAAAGACGCGCAGAGGATAACGATATCCAATTAGCCGCGAAAAAAATAAAAAATTAACAGATAAACAGAGATCAACACAAACACACAAAAATGTAGCAAAACACACAGCATTCCACATAGGATAAACAATCGTAACACACAAACACACAACTACACACAATAACACAAAACATACACAACCCCGGGTAATGAAATTGGAGTGGAAATGGAGGCAACTCCGACCACCAAACAAACTCAAAAGGACTCATATACTTTTCTCGCGGTAGCTGGAATGTTCAGGGCGTGTGAGTCATCACCAGACCGTCGCCTGATGTATTGCGGATGACTCATTACTAGAGTGGACCAATCCGGAGCGAAAGCAGAGGTGTGACTAACGAATTGGTTCCCGCGTGCCCCATCGCACATACGATTACTTAGTATGTTGTTCACGGTCATCGTGTGTACACGTATAATAGCAGCAGGAAAGTGTATTCTGTGTATTTAATAATGTTGAAGGAGCGTACAGTAAAAAAACCGCTACCATCAAAGTTAGTCAATAGGTTTATTGAGAACCATCCTAGTTTATCTTACAATGGGGTAAATGTAAAATGTTTAGTGTGCAATATATATATATATATATATATATATATATATATATATATAAACCATTTAACAAAATCAAATTTGCAACGCCACGTGCATAGCGCAAGACATAAAGATAGAGACACTGGTGCCGATACAAAATACGAAGTGTTCTTATTTGATTTGTGTACAGTGATGGTTGTGTGTAATTTGCCGTTTACTTTGTTACGCAATGATTCTTTAATTTCATTTCTTGAAAAATATGGCAATGTAGAATTGCCGAGCTGCACCCACTTACGACGTTATTTAAAATCTGTTCGTGTACATTTAGAAAATAAAATTAAGGCTGATCTGAAAAATAAAAAAGTGTGGTTGAGTGTGGATGAAACAACTGATAGCAAAAAAAGATCTGTACTTAATGTTATGGTGCGTAAAATGGAACCAAATCAATCGCCATCCTCAATTTTATTAGCTAGCAGACAAATAGAAGAATGTACTGCGCGGGTAATTTCAAAAGTGGTGTTAAGTACATTGGAAAAATTTGAAATTTCCAGAGATCAAATCCTAATGTTTGTGACAGATGGTGCCGCAACCTTGCTTTCTGTAGGTCGGTCTTTTAAGGAACAGTGTGGTAACTTTTTACATATTACATGTAAAATCCATGCCCTACATCTTGTAGCAGAACGGATCCGTAAATGTTACCCAAATGTAGATGCGTTAATATCTAGTACAAAGGCAGTATTCCTGAAATCTCCAAAACGTATTCGGAAATTTCACGAATTGTGTCCCCATACCCCTGAGCCACCACAGCCGATTCTGACACGATGGGGAACATGGCTACGAGCGGCATTTTACTATCATAAATATTTTGAGGATGTAAAAAAAGTGGTTTTATTATTAAAACCGAAAGATAGTGCCGCTATCGAAGAAAGTCGGAAAAAATTTCAAAATAGTCAGGTTAAAAGTGATTTACAAACTATTCACAACAATTACTTCGGAATAGTGCAAGCATTAGAAAACCTACAAAATTCTTCGCTATCGTTACAGGAATCATTGCTAGTTGTGAAAGATACACACGCACAGCTATGTTCGATAGAAGACGCAAGAAATGAGTGTATTTTAAGTAAGTTTGAAAGTGTTTTAGATAAAGATTTAGATTTTGCCAGACTTAGACAAATTTGTGAAGGTTCGTCTACAGATGTGTTAAGTTGTTTCAAAGATTATTTTAATTATGCAAACATCACATCACTAGATGTGGAGCGATCGTTTTTTTTATACAAACACATATTTTACTCACGGCGGACGCGTTTTCGAGAAATAACTTTGAGACGCACCTTATGTTAACAATATTTCATCGCGCTTCTCCAGATTTTGAAGTCACGGAAAACGCATAAGACGGTAAGTTTTTTTTTAATCATCTAATTACATACATTTTAGATTTTATTTTTTATATGTATCATCGAGAACGTTTCATAATCTAGAAAAACCGTCTTACATTTTTTTTGTATCTAACATAATAACAGCACCGTTCGTGATAGTATATCTCTAAATATTAATAATGTTTCGCATGCGGGAACCAATTCGTTAGTCACGCCTCTGCTTTCGCTCCGAATTGGTCCACTCTACTCATTACATTATCATTACATCTCTAGCTATGTTACGAATATGTATTTTCGTTTCAGAAATAATCCAATTATGCGAAATATTTTATGGCGAAAGTTTGCAAAGTTATGTAATAAAACTACTCAAGTCAAATAAAAGGAAATTATATTTGAAGTCACATTGTGTTATTCGAACCAGATAAGAGCGAAAAGTGTATGGTTTTTTCAGCAATATTTTGAGATGTTTTCACTCGAATAGCAATTATAAAATTTTTACACGTCTATTTATTAATATTACTTGTACCTATAGTGCCCTTCTTCATGTACTCAATCAATAGAATCCTCTCGTAGTCCCAAAATACCAATGTTATTAATTTTCCCGACGAACCCTGCATTTTAGCCCCTTTTGTTTTCGGGACGTTTCATTCATGCACCCACTGCATGGGCTCTTGCTGCGTCTCACCAATAATAGTTTTCCAAAAAAGTCGAAGCCTTTAACGCATAACAATTCTCTTGACAAACTTCTTACGAAGAAGTTTCTGTTCTGTCGTGAAGAGGCTGAGAATCTATCTCGCTGACACTTCATTCATTTCTAAATCTATATATAAAATATATATAAAATTTCCAAGGTAGGTCTGCCAGGCTTTAAATCATCCTCAATGGATTCCCGACCCCAATAAAATTGTTTGTGCCAGAATTTAATGTGATAAAGAATTTTTGTCATGTAGCAGCAATCATGGATAACTTTCAAGAGACCCCCGTCTCTAGCTAAAATTTTTACAATATTTCTGTGTTAAAGGTTACTAACTTTTCACTATACAAACTGCTACCAAAATCCTAGCAGATGACTTATAAACGTTTACACTACTTAACTTTTGAAAATCATTGCCACTTGTCATTGCTTTCATGACATTGTTTATAATATAAAAAAATTCCCACGTGTTATTATTCGGTTATATTTGGTTGATACATAAGTTCGTAGCGTTCTTATTGAATTCAAAATTTATTGACTTTTTAACAAACAAAATACATGAACTAATTAAGAATATATACTCCTCTATTGTTTGCGATTGCATCCCAATAATCTATCAATTTTTTGATATCACGCCTGAAGAAATCTGGTGGTTTGGAAGTGAATAAATCGTCAGGCCAATTTTAAAGCGCGACATCGATATTAAACGAAATTCCTTAAAAGTTGTTTGATGAGTTGTTTGACATCAGCGAAAATAATGAAATGACCTTTAAACGGAATCCATGAGTAGCCGCTTTTGTAATGTTAGAAGTATTAAGGAGAGAGTTGCTGCAAAATGACTTGATGACGCCTATCCATTTAAACAATACGGCGACATTAAAATAACTTTGACGTGTACCTAACAATTTCTTTTTCAAGGCAACTCTATTTCTTGCATTCTAGAAGCCAAAAACTCTAACAAATTATTAATATTGATATTACTGCTCCAAAAATGTTGGAATAATTATGAATCAATTGTTCTAGGTCTCTAGTGAAGAATTAGTATTGGCATACATCAAACGCATTCAAGACGTAAACCCAATTATCAACGCTGTAATAGACGACCGATTTTCAGATGCTCTGGTGGAAGCAAAAAAAGTGGATGAATATTTAAAACATTGGAATAAATCTGACTTTGACTTGGCCAGATTGAAACCTCTTCTAGGTGTACCAATAACAGTAAAGGAATGTTTAGCAGTCCAAGGTACATGATGTATTACAACATAATACAAAACTTCAGAATAGCTTTTACATACTATTTCCTCAGAAATATTAATTAAATTAAAGAAACAAAAAAAGAGTGTTCGTGAACTTTTAAAAATGAAATCCCTCATAGAGTAAATATTCAAATATTATTCAAATTTAGTCAAGAAGTATGTTTCATAATATAATATAGATTAAGCATTATTTTGTTTGGCTTTGTTTAATATTGACAATAATATCTAATTAATACATTCGTAATCATAAACCTTTTTGCACATTAGGCTATAGGAGTGCTCCAATAATAATAATAATAAAACAACTGGTGCAAATGTTTTATTTGTACAAAATATTTAGAAAACTTCAAAAACTGATCCCATGTAAGGCATCTAGGGGATTAAAATAATATTGACTTGGGAAGTGCTTTCTTCATAACAAAAACTACCTACTACTGCAAAGGCATTTCAATCGAGTTTTTGGAACAATAGAAACATGAATGGCTAAATAAATATAGCGCTAGAGCTACTTCTCTTATTATTTCAGATAATTCACGTTCTGTTATCTTGCTTCTGACTCTAAGAATATCAGAATACAACGGAACCACCAATTTCATCGTTTCTAAAAAAAATAGTCGTCACTGTGTATTGAAGTTCCTTTCTTACTTACAAATGCACAGCTTACTATAATTAAAAATTCGTGAAAAACACACCCATCCCGGAATGTGTGGATGCATTTCGTTCTTATTGGAGCTCGTCAACACACAGTATCCTGAACAAATACTATTTTTAACTTATATACTTCGCGTATATATAGTTAATGAACTTAATGAGAACTAATTAGCCATAAACCCCACCCATGCAAATGTCGCCTAATGTGTTGCGTTGATTTCTACATTTCGACAAACTAAGTTTATACCAATATGGTGAAACGCTACACGTCGCGACGCTATCTTCCTGGTTGTTAGGATAATGAAAAATTTGTGAAAAATCATGCCCATCCCGGAATGCGTGGATGCATTTCGCTCTTATTGGAGCTGTCCAGGATACTGTGTGTTGACGAGCTTTTCTTGATACCAATTTATTAATGCTTAGATAATGTACTGTGTGTAATTGCATTGTAAGGTTCGGCTACAAATCTGAGGTAGAACTAGATTTTTGATCCTAGGTATACGTCGATTTGATATCGCTTGAATACCTAATTTGTCATATTTTTGGTGCATTCTGCAGTTTAATTCAATTAATTTAATTTAATTCAAGGAACAATTTGCCGATTCAATACAATTTCATGTAAAATTTTTCAATTATATAATATTTTAATGTTATAATATCCAAGTATTCATTTTCATTTGTCATTGTTATTACTCATTTGCGGCTCGAAAGTCACTTTGTTAATCTTGTTTTTTTTTGTTTGTCAATATACGAATTAACTATTTTTGATTTGTTATTTTGAATTTAGGTATCCCAAATTTAGCTTAGCTCGTCGTCTTGTTTCAATTTAGTAGTCTTTAAGCGCATGCGCCTATGAACGCGCAGCACTTTTCTTAGTTTTCAGTCTCCAGCCTCCGTACGTAAAACTAAGTAGCGCTACCTACCATCAGTTTAGTCAATCCAGGACCGTCTCCACCGACGAAGGTCGTATACAATAAATTAAATTGTGCGTTACGACTACCGATCCCGACTGTTTCCGAACATCTTCGTTACGCCAAGACTGCGCCTGTGCGCGCCCGGTAGCACCATATAACAAAAATTAAACACTAAAAACTACTATCTTGATTATAAATTTCTCATATTGACATTTAGACAAATTTACTTGATAAATGTATTAACAGTAAAATTTCAACTGAAACGTTAAAGTTTCCTGTATGAAGATATAATAGTTATTAAAAGGTCAATCGCTGTCCGAAAATAATTCGAAAATAGCCATATTTTTAACAAAATTTACAAGTTTATTTAAGTAAAATTGTAATTGATATAAGTAAAATTTGTGAAAGTATTGTTTAAATTATACATTAATACATATAAATAACAAAAATTTTCAAAATTTCTCTTGTTATGCTTATGTTGAAAATATACAAAACATAAGGTGAGTAAGTTTAATAGTACGTTTGCTGCTATAAGTTTATAAGTTGTTGCTTTTGAAGTCTGCTAAAGATCGGTTCCAGTAATTTTTATAAAAATATATTCTGCAGCCATATTTTTAACATTAGCCTTAATTGTGAAAGCATACAATTCGATACAATTAAAATCCTCTTTGGAGGTGATATTTTAAATACCCAATTAATGACATAATAAATCGAACATAGTTTTAAGTAATTCTAATATTTGCCAAAATGATTCAAATTTTATTTGTCGGATGATAAAATATAAGTGGCTAAGTGCCGCCCTGCTTACAACTAAAAATGATATTATTCTTTGTTAAAACTTTATTATATAATCTAAGACAATATTTTTTTTCTTATACTAAATATTTTAAGATACATATTTTAATATATGTATGTAAATGTTTATTTAGATTAATTATCAAATTAGTAAATAGTATATTATATTAAATATTATTAATTATATTATTGACACATTGTATTTTATTTAACAGGGCTTAGCTTTACGGGTTGCTCTCTCACAAGAAAGGGAATTAAGGCTGATAAAAATGCAGACGCTATTGAGTTACTAAGAGAAGCCGGATGTATTACATTGCTTGTGTCAAGTACACCAGAATTTTGTACATCCCTTGAAACTTTGAACAATATCATCGGTAGAACGAAAAATCCATACGATACAAGATACAGTTGCGGAGGTTCTTCTGGGGGTGAAGTAAGTATACAATTAATACTTTACCCAACATGCATTTACAAAATATTGCTAATATATATATATATATATATATATAGATAATTATTTCGTGACCCTTCTATGTTATGGTAAATTCAATTTGTTGGCGATTTAAGGACTGGTTTTACTTCGAAATATATATATTTAAAACAACCCTACATGTTTCGGCAAATGATGCCTTTTTCAAGGAATATAAAATATAAATAACAGTATATTAATGTCATACATTTGTAGTTGCTATGGATAAAATTATTCAAAGATACATTCCAAAGATACATTGTGTTTCCCTGTTTTTGTTGTCTATCTATTTTAGAATACTAAGGCATGTAGATCTCGGTTTCCGGGTTGGAACCGCGTCGAGTTAGGCGTAATTGCTTAACTCGAAGGCAATTACGCCTAACTCGACGCGATTCCAACCCGGAAACCGAGATCTATGTTTCTTCTATGTTATGGTAAATTCAATTTGTTGGCGATTTAAGGACTGGTTTTACTTCAAAATATATATATTTAAAACAACCCTACATGTTTCGGCAAATGATGCCTTTTTCAAGGAATATAAAATATAAATAACAGTATATTAATGTCATACATTTGTAGTTGCTATGGATAAAATTATTCAAAGATACATTCCAAAGATACATTGTGTTTCCCTGTTTTTGTTGTCTATCTATTTTAGAATACTAAGGCATGTAGATCTCGGTTTCCGGGTTGGAACCGCGTCGAATTAGGCGTAATTGCTTAACTCGAAGGCAATTACGCCTAACTCGACGCGATTCCAACCCGGAAACCGAGATCTACATCTAGAGAACGAACGCGGGAACCTACACCTACTAAGGCATAATTTATTATTATTCAATTGGAATGTATCTTTGAATAATTTTATCCATATCAACTACAAATGTATGACATTAATAAATATACTGTCATTTATATTTTATATTCCTTGAAAAAGGCATCATTTGCCGAAACATGTAGGGTTGTTTTAAATATATATATTTTGAAGTAAAACCAGACCTTAAATCGCCAACAAATTGAATTTACCATATATATATATATATATATATATACCAATTGATAAATTATTGATTGGAGTTTATCGGCTTTTATATGAAATATTTACAAATATCAAATTAGTATGTATGTAATTGCAAAGTAAGTGGGGATGTAAACATTGCTATCTACAAATTACAGCAAATCATACGAAATTTTTAATTGAAAAATATTGTCTACGTTGGGACTTGAACCCAAGTCTACAGCTTGCCGAACTGTCACTTTTACCACTTAAGCCACGATAGACCTTGGTTCAAGCTATTTAGAAATGCATTTAAAGTAACAGTGTTAATGAATCAGATGTCAGTTATTGAATGTAGATGTCAAGTTGAAAGCAGAAGTCAGTTTTGAAAGCTCATGTCAGTTTTGATAGCAGATGTCAGTTAGTGAAAGCAAATGTCAGTTTTGAAAGCAGATGTCAGTTTTGATAGCAAATCTCAGTTACTGAAAGCAAATGTCAGTTATTGAAAGCAGATGTCTGTTTTGAAAGCAGATGTCTGTTATGAAAGCAAACGTCAGATTTGAAAGCAGATACCTGTTTTGAAAGCAGATGTCAGTATTTTGAGAGCAGATATCAGTTTTGAAGGTTTGAAATTGCTAATTATTACTCCATAGCTATATGAGTGTTTAGATAATTTCTTAGCCGTTTATTAAATATATCAATTGATAAATTATTGGAGTTTTTCGGATTTTAAATGAAATATTTACAAATATTAAATTAGTATGCATGTAATTGCAAAGTAAGTGGGGATGTAAAAACATTGCTGTCTACTTTCAAAACAGACATCAGCTTTCAATAACTGAAATTTGCTTTCAGTAACTGACATCTGCTATCAAAACTGACATCAGCTTTCAAAACTGACTTCTGCTTTCAACTTGACATCTACCTACATTCAATAACTGACATCTGATTCATTAACACTGTTACTTTATAATGCATTTCTAAATAGCTTGAACCAAGAACTATCGTGGCTTAAGTGGTAAAAGCGACAATCCGGCAAACTGTAGACTTGGGTTCAAGTTCCAACGTAGACAATATTTTTCAATTAAAAATTTCGTATGATTTGCTTTGTAATTTGTAGACAGCAATTGTTTACATCGCCACTTACTTTGCAATTACATACATACTAATTTGATATTTGTAAATATTTCATATAAAAGCCGAAAAACTCCAATAACTTATCAATTGATACATTTAATAAACGGCTAAGAAATTATCTAAACACACACATATATATATATATATATATATATATAGGTATAGTAGATTCAATTAGTTGATGATTTAAAGTCTGGTTTTACTTCAATATGTATATATTTAAAACAATCTTACATGTTTCGGAAAATGATGCCTTTATCAAAGAAATTTAAAATATAAATGACAGTATATTAATGTCATACTATATATCTGTGGTTGTCATGGTTAAAATTATTCGAAGATACATTTGAATTCAATAATAATAAATCATACCTTGGCATTCTCTAAACAGTTAGACAACAAAAACGGGGGAATGGCATGAGTTATTAACATGTCTGCGCCCGTGGGACGGCTTAAGATGTTAATCTATCGGCATTTGCCTTAAACTAGAAGGAAAACCACGAAAACCTACTCGGACAGTCAGTCAGGGATCTAAACACGGAACTGTCAGCATGATAAGCAAATGTACAGATATTTAAATAACATATGATATATATTTATATAACAGCAACATATATTATGATGGTAAATTGCAGATCGTTACATTATTATGTTATAATATTTACTTCTTAGATTTTTTATATCACTTCTGTTGTTAATTGAATTTTTTTCCCGTTTAATATTAATCATTTCTTTAATTTCCCTTTTCATCATGTTTTGTTCTTTATCGATTATCTGTGTGTTTTCAAAATCGAAATGGTGATCGCGTTGTAGTTTGTGAGTAAATAAAGCAGTTTTATGTGTTTTAGAGTATTTGTGGGCTTGCATTCTTTTGTATAAATATTATGTAGTTTGGCCTATGAAGTAACTATTGCAATCGCGACATGGTATTTTATAGATGACATGTGTTTCTCGATTTTTTCTATTTTGGGTTTTAGATTTGAAAATACATGTTTATTAGTATTACTAAGTTTATATGTTGTAGCTCTTTCATCTTTTTTAGTATATTTAATTTTTTCTAATAATTGTGGAATGTTGTTTCATTGTTTAAATGGTTATTGGTGTCTGTAGTTTTGTATATTTGGTGGATTCTTAAATCTGAATATTGTTATATGCATATTTCAATATTTATAAAATACATGTACTCTATTATTTTGATGACCCTCCAAACGTTTTTAATTCTCAATTCTTTCATATCTTCGCAGAAATATTTTACTTGTAAATCACGATTTAGTACTTAATTTATGACATACAAGGTGTGACAATTAATTAACGGAACTTCGTATGCCCTAGCCATTAGGTTTAGTGAGAGGGAATGAGGTTGGAATGTAGTTGACCTAGATACTTACGGTGCAGGTGGAGCCATATTACGCCTCTCTATCTTGTTTAGTTGTTGGTTACTCCTTGTTTAACTAGGACGTTGTTTTGTCGGAGTTGCGTGATCATGGCAATTTAAAAAAAGGTATATAACCCCTTACCACAATTATTAGTCGTATCCTAAATACGTATTTCGACAACTAAGTTGTCATCATCAGTAGGTAAAAACTACTAATTAAAAGTCGCACATGGGGCACAGTAAAGTAAAGAAAAACGCTTCCGCACAACTACTATACACTGCAACCCTGTAAAGACTGTCCAGTCTTTACAAGGTAAAGGATAATGTGTGAGGACAGATTTCGGAATTATTATAGCTTTAGCACACCTTCTAATAGAAAAGAAAGTGCCACAGTCTAAAAATTCCATTAAATATTTGGATTTGACATGGTATATTGTAAGTAAAAATGTGTAAACGCATCAAGTATTTGCGAATACAAATTAATACAAATATGTTAAAACGTTCTGTATGTCCATATATACAGATACAGATATATTTTAACATATTTGTATTCACAAATACTTAATCTGTTTATACATAGATATGCTATTTTCTAGTATATTGAACCATTTGGCTACGTATTAATGAACTAGAATACACAATTATACATATTTTCTTCTCTCCTGAAAGCGACTTAGCCGTTCGCGAGAAAGCGCTTACACCGGCGTGCGTTCTTGTTCATCAGATGTCACGAAATATCTCTTATCATCTAACGGTTTAGGATTGTGCTTATCTTTCGGGAGCGAATCCAAAAACGTCACTTCATCACTGCACTGAGGAAATCATAAAATCGAACCACATGTTGAACATTGATTAAATACGTTGTGTATGTCCATGTATATAGATACATACATGTTTTTTACATATTTGTGTATACATCGTAAGTATTCTATATTGGGCATTGTGTTTTAAAATATAGCTAAAGATGATAACCTATAACTTTCTTTGAATTGATTTTAATATCATACGGTTTTATAAATGGGAGATTGGGGCTTTCCTAAAACTTATGGATTTCCTGTGTTCCTCTTCTGTTAATAATTCCGATGTAAATGGAGTAAAGAAGTTTTTGAAACACTGCAGAAATGTTTTAGGATATTCTTCATTACTAGGGACTGGACACGAGAGGCCGATGACTCATCGCCCACGGGCGCATTATGAAAATTTGTATTTTTAATTTTATTATTATTTATATTATTATAAATTATTATAATTATTTATATAATTGGAAAACAAACGGGTGTTCTATAAAATACGAAATACATTTTTATTTGTTCATTTTATAGTTCAAGTTGAGTAAAAGAGTATTAATATTAACTAGCGATACTTTTTCAAGGTTCTCTTCTGTATAATTTGTTCTCTTTGAATGAAATACATCCTTGTAGATAGAAAACGTCCTTTCTACAGCGCAACTGGTTATAGGTGCATACTAGAAATATTCTTTTATTTCAGTGTATCTAGCAGTTAGATTTTGAGGAATTGTCCCCAAACACAATTGCCTCAATGTTATTAAATCTGGATTTCTATTAAGAACTGCGTCTAACTTTTGCCGAAGACCACATCCGAAGTCACTTGGAATATTTTCAAATTATTAATAGCCACATCTAATGTGTTTAATTTAATTAACTTGAGATTTTGATTTTCAAAATAAGTGATTAGTTTTGGCAAATTTCCAAAGTGTTCCTGAACAACTGATTTTTTTAATTTGGAATTTGTATTAGTTCCTTGCACTCAGAAATACTTCGAGCATCGTCATTTAAACATGTAATGAATTTTTGTGAACTATCGAAATTTTCCGCATTAAAACTAGTACCATGTTCCCCATTTAGTTATTACTGGAGAGCGAGGCAGTTGCAAAGATGGCAGTTTTCCCCCTAAAAAGCTACTCTCAATGGTGCGTTTCTGAAAACTTTTCTAAAAACGGATACAAGTCTATCAACTTCCGGAAAGGTGTCTCTGATATGTTCATAGATTCTGTGGAGAGAATATGCTACACAAGTAATATGCAGCATATTAGAATATGATTCTTTAATAGTCTGCCTGTTTTTAACATATATGCAATACTGTCACTGATAAATAACAGTATTTTTTCTTTGCCCCTGTCGTCCGAATGAAGCATTTGGTGCATATTCTCGTAAATGGTTTTAGCTACTGTTTTCGGATCAACTGTATTTATAACTTTTATTGCTATTACATATGCGTTATATGAAATAGTTGAATGTAGTACACCAGCTACAGAATTTACGACACAGCGTCCTAATATATCTACAGTTTCGTCGGCACTTATCCATAGGTACTGATTTGAAAGATAACTTCTAATGCGTTATATTGCTTTCGTGTAACACTTAGAAACATAATATTTGCGCAAGGTAGATTCATCAGGAACATTTCGACCAGTATATTTTTGGAGAAATATTTTATAGGTGGAATTGTAAGTTTATTTAATGGAATATTTGCCGCCATTAAAGTTTCACAGAGTTCTTCCTTAAAATTGTCAGATTCCAACGGGTCTAATTTATGTGTGTGTGTTTGCGATGGTAAGTGACGTTTTACGTGCGATTTCTTGGAATTTTTAACGATATTTTACAGACTTTGCAATAAATTTTGGAACCACCGGCAATGTACATACAATGAGTTTGACCCTAATCCGACCCGCCACTGTTTCACGATGCCATTCTCGACGTTGTTCCATACCATATTTGAAAAAGTAACTTAAACGATGTTTTAGATCTAAATAAATGAAAATTAAAAATGTATGCGTAAGTTATTGAAACTTAACGAAATTTACTGGACACTTACGTCAAAATAATTGGGAGAAGTAGATTCGATGAAACGATATTAAACAGGGATCTATTACAAAAATTACGAAGTAGTATGTAATTAACAGTTAAAACGATGAAAAAAAGAAACTAACTCACCGTACTTTATTTATCTTGCGAAATATAAACTAATAAATAAAATAAATTATAAAAGGTCCTCACGCCTCTATCTGAACCCATGGAGAAAGGAATTTAACTGTAATATTGAAGTAATTGCGTCACAATTCAACAACAAACCGAATGAATAATAGTTAACCGAATGAATAGTGCTATTCAATAACTGCGTGTTGTACTTAGCGATGTTATAGACTATTTATATGGTCCATCGTAATTTCGGGCTGATCTCTATTCATTACTACCATCATCTGTTCTGATGGATAATATATGTGTAGGTTGTGCTAACTTTTTAGTAGCTTTCCATAGTTTATAATCAGCCGTCTGAGCCGTCTCTTCTGATGTTAACTATTTGTGTTATTTAACAATTGATCCATTTTTAAAATCACTCGGCAATGTATTTAGTTCTTTGCATCCTTTATTAAAAACAGATTTTTCGATTTTTTCTTTAGTTTGCGATTGCTTGTTTAATGTAATGGATATACGCATGTTTTACTATTGGTAAATGGTATCATTAATAATAACGAAAGTACCTAACTAATACTAATCTCTAGCAAATGATTAGTATTTGAATATGTTATTGTGACTAAAGCATAAACATTTGCTTAACTTTTCTGCATTATTTCCGTCATAAGTCAAAAATAAATTCAAATCTTCTTTATTTTATTAAAGCTACGTTAGTTGCATACGACTTTTATTAATTTTAAAACTTACTTTTAGGGCGCTTTAGTCAGTTCGGCCGCTTCTATAATAGGCATTGGGACAGATATAGGAGGCTCTATAAGAGTACCTTGCGCTTTTAATGGTATTTTTGGACATAAACCTACAGCTGGTAAAATTTTGACACGAAAAAATATAATTATGAGTTACATTAACACATTCCACAGGAATTACTTCAGTTGTAGGCAGTTGGCCTTGGTGTGATGATAAACGTTTTCCTGAGTATTTAGTCATTGGCCCAATGGCACGTTATGTTGAAGATCTAAAGCTAACATTGGAAGTATTAGCTGGAAAAAACGCTCCAAAGCTCAATTTAAAGGAACAGGTAAAATATGTATATAGGAATCGCTTTCAACACACATTTTATTGTCCTTTCCATTACAGATAGATTTCCAAAATATAGTCATATATTATATGGAAGATTCTTCTCGGGAATTTGGTCTTCCTAAAGTAGATAAAGCTATAAAAAAGGCTATAAGAGGAGCCGTCGCATATTTGAGTAAAAACTTCAAATGTGAAGTGAATGAAAGAAAATTTACTGAAATGGGTGATTCACTAGAAATTAATGGTTTATTATTTAAGCTTGAAAATCTACCAAATGTCTTTAATAATTCTAAGGTACTTCTAATTGCTTTTTTAACTTTTACATGCATTGTACTACTTTTCAAGATTCTAGATAAGCACCTTTGATTTGTAGAAATTTGTTATATTAATACGTGAGATTTTATACATATATCCGTGTTATACTCAATTAACCAAAACAATTTACTGAAAACTTTCAATAAATTCTTTCGTTTTCCTGGTGTCTAATTTGGATTACTCCGCCATAATAATGTCAATATTGTACAGCGTACATCAACACTTCAAGAAGAAAATCCCTAAAGTTCTCTATTAAAAGACTATACTTTAATTTTCTTAGTTTGAAAAGCACGAACGATTTTAGCGACTAATATTTACTTTCGGAAAAACCCTTACAAACTTCTTATCATGTCTTGCATATGTGTCAGAAATTCATTGCTTACCTGTTTAGGAAAAATAAGAGCTGTCAGTTTGCTTTATTTTCTTTAGCAAACATACGTAAAACTCATCTCTTATAAGCCTGCAAAACGAGTGTCGTAGATCATTTTTAGAAATGCAACTGGTAATTTTTCAATTGTTCATTTGGTGTGTAGCGCCTATTTGTTCTTATCATGGGTGTCCCTACAATTTATTCTTTCACAACAGATTAGATAAGAAGTCTCGCATCTTCACATAAAGGATTAGTAAAACGGCCAATTTCCCTGCTTGTATCCACCAAAAAATTTAATTTTTTGTATAATTATTATTTAAATAAATTTACTAATTAATCTTTTTCAGATAAAATACAATATGGGAACGGAATTTCTTAAACTTTTAATTGGAAAATCTATATTTCCATTTTACTCTTTTGTGTTTGGACTTTTACATAAAATGAATTTTTTGATGTCCGATAACGAGATTAAGATAAACTTAGAAAAAGTATCTGAATTCAAAAAAAAATTTTCGGTAAAAAAGCAATAAAAATGAAATTATTTAAGCAAAATATATTAAAATTTGTAGAATACGCTGGGGAATAATGGCATATTTCTGTACCCAAATTATCCAACACAGCCATTTAAACATAATGGTTCTCTAAAAGGATTTATAGGTACTAGATTCACGGCAATATTTAATCTATTAGGATGTCCATGTACTTGTGTGCCCATCGGTTTAAACAAAAATGGATTACCTCTTGGTATACAGGTATTTATTACAAACATAACGCAATTTATCGATACGCTACGCTCCTAACATTCTTTAAATTGCCTGATCAAAGGTCTCAGCATTTAATCAAGAAAAAGTCAAAAATTATGTGTAAGGTTTTTTGTACACATAGTCTACGCACATAGTGTAGGACTTTTTATATTACTACAACAGACCTAACTATACAGGTATATATAAGTAAAATGGATTCGAGGAACGAAAGGTAATAAAATATTCATAAGAAAATAAGATGACATCAAGCAAAAGTTCACCAATACACACTAATAGCTATAGGGAAGACTTTCACATGTCATTACATTTGTAGTAGATTGCTAATGTGCAAGAACGTTTTACGAAGATTAACATGTGGACTTCCAACACACATTAGCAATTTACGACAAATTAATCAAAGTAAAAACAAAAAGATTCAGAACCCTCATAATGAAGTGATTTAAGATCGCGGAATATTTCGCGGAAAAGCTATTGAAGACATTAGACTTTCATGAAATTAAAGAACTTAACGAAAGTGATTTTTGGATCAATTTATTCGGATAGATGAATCTCAAGTTCATTACTGAAACTCTTTTGAAGTTAATATATGAAGCAAAGATTAGAAAATAATTTCAAAAGCGGCGTTAGAAGTTGAATAAAAATATATAGTTTATTTACAAATTAATGTCTTCCCCAAGTCATGATTATTTATCAATATTGCCTCCCAAGGCGAAGCCGTACATTCCCGCTTACAAATACATATTACTGCGTAGTTTAGGTTTGCCTCAACTTCCTTACATGAGCATATACCTGCCTTGACCCTTATTTATCTCAGGAGTTTACTACGCTCTGCTTATTAGACCTAGCAACTATTTAGTAAATATTGTTAAGATAAATGATACGGCAAATTTTTAGTATTTTATTAAAAACATTTATTGTATTACATTTCTTTATATTATGTACATGCCATTTGGCATTATTAAAATATAAGTAACTCAAATTAATGACATAACTTTCAACATTAACACTCATAATTCAAATTTTAAATATTTTAACGTTTAAAAATACAGAGATTTAATTTATTTGAAAACTCAAAATTAACTATGTAAAACATTATGTTAGTGTTTACTGCTTATTATTTACTAATTTTAAATATTTTTCGTAATAATTCTGTGTTGAATTATTGCAAACAAACACATAAGAAAATCACCACTTGTCCAAGGGGATATATACCCTTCAAGCCCAACATAACGGTTTCAAACGGTAAAACCTCATAAATTAATTTTGACTACCTCGTAGCGTTAAACAACAATTTGTGTATCTACGAACGCTGTATTTGCATGTGCGTTAATTGTTGTTATTCGAGTTTAGATATTTTTGGAATGAATCGCATAATATATTTCGGTTTTTGCGCAACTAAATATGAACATAAAACTTCGGGAAACGATAAAAAATGCCTGAAATTATATGAGTCAAAGTATATTATAAATTTACACGAAAAAAACGATATATGCAGATGTCATAAAACAAGCATATGTTACTTTATGACACAAATAATATTTGTGTAATATTTGAAATATTTTTGAAGTATATTGTTTATATAAAACAATATGAGTAAAAATACATTTTCTGGAAATAAAAGCAAACATTTGTGTTATAAAATTTATTAAGATTCTTTAATAATAATTGGTGGTTGTAAATTAGTAAGCACTTGCCAAATACATAATTATGTTACCTAAATGGGGTAGAAGATTATAGGAGATTTTTTATAAAATGTTATAAATTTTCGGTCGCTGAATTCTTCTTTCAAGCTGAATTCATACATGGGCAATTAAATATGTTCTTTCGATTTCTTCAATAGATAGTGTGAGGGCATAACATCTATCACATTGTTCTTACAAACAATACCCGGAAATCATTTATCTGCTAGAACCATATCTCCCTCTTCCAATAGATCCAACGAGACACACAATCATTAGATATAAGTTATAACTAATGAACGTCTGATGCCTTATAACTTATAAAGCATCAGACGTTCGTCCTCCATATGCCTGAGTCAAGCTACTTTATTGGAAATATTACCACACAACTTCTGATATTTCTGCTGCAATGACAAAAATTCTAAGTATTCTACATTATTATACTATTTTATATACTCAATTACCTTTGGAAATATTGTTGGAACATATGAGGAATTCAAGAGATAATTCAATTTGACATTATTAATAAAACGTTGACTACAAATTCTATTGGATATCGATGGTACCTACTTAACTCGTGATGAACTGTATTGCAAAATGTTTGCTTATACCGGATGTCCTAGAAATAAAACGACAACGTATGAAAAATTGAAAGATTAAATAATATAGAATATATACCCAAAAAAATTACAAATATATTTCAAAAAATTCTGTTACGCTGAATATATCATAAATACTATTGAAAACGAAATCTTAAAGGTGGCCCAGAATATCAAAATGAATAGTCTTGTTATTGTATATCTCGCTTTAAGTTCGTTTTGTTGTCGATAGTTGCAATTTTTCGATTAAAGGTAATAGATTGTCACTTAAATGCACGTAAAGCACACATCTTGCATTTTCTTTCAATATATCAGCTTTAAAAATTTACAAGTATAAATATAAATAAACAGCTGACTCAGGTTATCGAACCCTTGCCATAACAAAACTTATCACTTGTGTTTATAAACATTGCCGCCTTTGAATACAATGGAGCATTCTGAATCCGACATTCATATTTAAATTTCTCTAACAAAAAAAACATTCTTGTAATACACATGAAATTTTAGTAGGATTTTTAAAATGGGTTTGTAATTAAATCTAACATACACCTTAATTTTTAATTACATATTTAATTGAATGTATGAAAAGCTAATTTTGTACAATATTATACCTTTTATAACATCGATAGCTATTAGTATGGAAACATGTAGTGTGTGTGTAGAGGTACATATTATGTCCCTCCTTGTTATTAAGGCAGTGTTTAGTTGCGTCGGCGCTGAATGTTCTTCTACGCTCTATCTTAATAATTTCTGTGAGATAACGAAGTTGGTATGTTCGTAAATGCATCTCTCCAGCAGGGGCGTGCCGATGATCCTGTAGAAAGATGAATATGAATTTATATTGTGTTCTTCACCCTCGATTTTTAATAAATTTTATATTACTAAATTTTTTTTTCATTTCCTAGTACATTATGTTATTAAATTGGCATGCATGCATCTTTAATTATTCAGTTTAATATTGTCTTCCTTTTAGCTTTTTCATTGCTATCGCCAATGCTCTTACCTCGAAAAGGTGCTGGTAATTGGTGACGCTCTCTGATATGAATAATTATATTTCGTATCCACATTCAATTTATTAAAATGATATATATTTTATAAAAATTTTGAATATATAAATACTAGGAAGATGATTTGCTTTTGGTCAAATTCTAAAATGCCTATTCAAAAATAGCAATTTTCTATAGACTATCCATGATTTTAATAAACTGAATAACAATTATAGATTACAAATTAATACATATTCGAAGCAGCACAGTAAGCTTTAAATGTACAAGAAAATAAGAAATTCGAAGCAGAACAGAGACGAATATATAAGAATTTAGGAATAGTTTCGTTCTAAATTCTTTGTGTATTACACAAAGTCGATCTTCTTTGTTTACGTATTTAAAAAGCGGAAACCCTCTTAAAGATAGTATTGGTATTTAGCTGCGATAAGAGGGATATTCATTTGTAGACAAACTGTACCAAGTAGGAACGCCAAAGTATTTCGAAAACCACACTCGGGATGAAAACAAAAAGAAGTATGACCAGCAGAAACTGGTAAAAGAGAGGATTGATATTTAGCTGTGATTAGCGAGACATTAATTTGTAGACAAACTGTAACATTTCATCAGGACAACAGATGCAGTCACACCACCTGCAATTCAAATGTGGCAAATTAGTTTCGAACAACTAATTAATACTGACTTTTCCTAAAAATAAAATAAGTTTGTGTGGAAATAAATATGTAAACGATTTACAGAAGTAAAACAATCTTTCTTCAATTAAATTATTGTTAAGGTGCCAAAATATCACTCGAATAAGTGTAGAAGGAAAATTATAATAAAATAATTTAATTTTTTTTAAAAATTTTCTTATTGGCTATATAAGAATCAACCCTTATATGTGATCAAATAAGAGTTTATGTTAATGTTTAAAAAATGTTCTAGGTAGTTGCTGCTCCCTATAAAGATAATTTAGCTTTAGAAGTGGCTAACGAGCTGGGAAAATATTTTGGTGGATGGCAACCACCGCATTGAAATATTTCATTTTACAACTGGAAAATCCAATGTATATATAAATTATTAGTATATAGATACTGTTCGAGTTTGCCTGAATTTGCAAACAGTTTGTTATTGAAAATAAAAATAATGTTTTTTTAAGTATGTACCTTAATTATTAATGTACTTATTTTTCTTTTCAAATAATATGTTCAAAAGAAATTTTTACAGAAGTATTTTTCACGAATTTTCCTCCTAGTTTTCCTTATATCTCTCTTCTTTTTCCTCATCTAATATCAGCATACAACCCTTAAAAACATTTGGTTGCTTGTTGCTTTTCAATCCCGCTTCAAATATAATACAGTTCCATAATGAAGTTTCTTGGAGCAGTGTTAGACCAAATGATAAAAAGATTCAGGAATAAAAGAAGTAAGTAAAAGTAAGTAAAGAATAAGTAAGTATGATCGACAGAAACAATTTGTAAGGTGTTAATAAATAAGGTTTATGAGAAAATGATCGGTACAGTGCTACTCAGAAATTCCCGGAATTTGAATGTAGCGCGTGAAAGGATGGTAGTACAGCTCTACAGCGCTAGATGATGTAACTTGCGTCTATACTAAGCCAGTTTGTCAAACGGTACTTTACTAGGTGATGAACAGTTTTTGTGTTCAAATTTGTTGAGTTGTGTTTGAGTTATTGTAGGACACTACAATTTGATGAGAAGAAACAAAGAACGTGCATAAAATTCTACTTCGAACTTGACAAAATTAGGAAAAAATATTTATACTATACTTTAAGCCGTTAATGAAAAGTAGTCACAATCTTGTTTCCAAATGATTACCTTGAGGAACATCCCAAGTAACTGATATCGGGAGAGATTGACCAGAACTCACTTGTACAATCTGAACATGATCCGGCCAATAAGATCTTAACCACGACCAAAGTTAATCAATAATCCCTAAAATCCCAAGTTTCCATAGTATTAGCTTTTAATCAAATGGGTCAAAAACCTGCATAAACAGAATCCAATCTACAAATCTGCAAACCATTCTCTAAAGATTCAGAGATAAAATATTGATAGATTTCGGTGCTCCAACCCCGCATAAATCCATACTGCTCGGGATGACTATAGTAGAGTGTAAGGTTTTCTCAGTTACTATAGAGTGGAGTATTTTACCTAAAGTAGGTAAAGCACTAATAGGTAGATAATTGTATTTACAATTATCTACCTATTAGGGCTTTATCTACTTTAGGTAAAATACTCCACTTGTGCAATCGCCTAACTTAAACAGAGGCAATAGAAAAGCAGTCGTCTATTGATCTGGAAAAATGCTCATTCAGAAACATAAATTAAACAAATAACAAATAGGCAATGACAAGGATGAGCTATAACAACTTTAAAAAGTAGGGTGGAATTCCATCCGGACCCGAAGAAGTATTTCTGTCAATAGTAGATAAAGGATTGAACTGTGGAATAGAATGAGCATGCCGATAGTGTTCACAAAATTCCAAAAAAATGTTGGTATTTAAATTAACATTATTCTCAGTGAATGATAAATATCGTTTATAGTCGCCAGTAATACTGAATTTCGAATTTTATCAAAATTTTTATTAGTTGTAGTTTAGGTTGGTGCGACTTTATTTGTATGGGCGCAGCATTAACCCAGACAGAGAAAAAACTGTCTTCACCGTTTGTTCTCTGTGGTGGACTGGTGAAGACCAGTTCACCATGAAATGCCCGGTATGTTGTGGTCTCTGATGATAGATAAAAGTGTGTAGTGAAAATGGCTCTGCAAAAATCCAAAGATGCAATATGATACCGATAAGTTTTCAATCCTGCGCTTGGCAGTATCTGTACACCACCGAAAATATATTTAAAATTGGGAGAATCGATCAGTTTGGTTCTTACACCATGTACATTTTGGCAATAAACACTTAATTGATCGTAATCACAGGGTTGGTGACTTATTTGAATCAACTATTTAAGGAGAACCATTTAGATATTTAAAAGTTTTATTTTGTCCTTCATTATTGAGTATGATCAATAATCTCAAACGCCCTTACACTTGAGATGATTTTGTTGAAGCAAGGTGTTGGAAATTGATGTACCTTTGTTATGGATGATGTTGGCTCGTGGACCAAATGGTTGCAATGACTCCGATTTCTGGCGGTAATGCTTCAACGTCAGTTACTAGAATCACGACCGCTATGTTGCTTCACCGTGCACAGGTTGCAAGGCCATGTACACTTCGGTGACTGTTTGTTAAATGAATAAATGTACTTTCATCTAAATTTATTTATTTACACTATATACATTTATTTTGGATCTACAACATCTTATACTTAAATTTATTTATTTACACTATATACATTTATTTTGGATCTACAACATCTTATACTAACATAAAACTGATGTTGAGACTGGTATCTCTTGTTAAAATATGATTGTTTTACATGAATGTTATGAAGAAAATGTTGTCTTAAGACTGTGATGTTGAGTTCATACTGATCTATTCTGTACTGTTTTACAAGTAGGTAAAAATGTACCACTACCCCTACACTATTACATATTAAATTCGTATTGGTTGAATAGTGTATTGTTTGACAATAAAACGAGGAATTTGTGTGTGTTCATTTCGTGAAAATTATGCCTACAAGCAACAATACCCAAGCTTTATGATAATATCTTAAAAATCTAATCCTAACTAATAAACAATAAAATATCAATCATTGCTAATTAAGTATTTGTAGGTGTCATAAACCTAAGTATATATAATATAATAGCTTGCATAATAATTACACCAAGTATTTGATGTCTATTGCCTAAATGGTTATTCAATTGATAAGCGCAATTAACCATAGTTGCAAATTCGAAAATATTAAGAACAACAGAGGTTACGAAACGGTTTCCGATTGTAAATTTAAAATGTCTACGTATAATCAACAATTAAAAATTCTCCTGTCATAATGCCTATAAATGTGTATGTTATATCGCATACAGCAATAGGTGTCGTGAATATAAAAGTCAAATTTTTATCATTACATACAGCTGATGGAGAAGAATTACTTACTTTCACAATATTGTTTTACAAGTGTATTATATAAGATTTTAAATGTTATATACAGAGAGTTTATTGAAAACATAATCATATGATATTAAAATTAAGATATTAAAATCTTCTATATCGTGTTTCGAGCTTGTTTTAATTATTTAATTTTAATTATCGTTTCATGAAATTTATGAAGACACGTGATTATTTCTAATTGTCGAATGCAGAAATCTGTTTTTTTTTATTTTTTTAGGGATTGTTGAATCAAAGAAAACCTTTTGCAAAAATCGTTTAAACATTATTTTTCAATTTTTATAAGCTTTTTGGCTTTTTAGATGCTATATCATTTTTCTTTGTTAATTTATGAGAAAATATCCCTATATTTATTCAAAACGCTTAACATTGCGAATTTTAAAAATAAAATTTCAATTTAAACAATCTTTTTAGATTCCTAGAACTTCAATCCAGCTGTTTTTATTAGTAGTTTGTAATAAGTATTGAAACAGATTTGATGAATTGCAATCGCTCACGATAAGCATGGGATAACAAAAGAATATACCGTAATCGACAAATTTTAATTTCTGGTACGAAAGTAGAAGAGGAAAAGAGCGCGACGGAGAAAAGTAAAGAAAGACATATAGCGAGGTTGCCAGTGAATGTATGCAAGTAGATAAAATGAGGTACGGTAAGGTTCAGTCAGATTATAGCTAGTCAGTAAGTCAATTGCTTTAGAGGGTTGTAGAACGTATCTTAGAAATATGTATAAAATTCGCCACGAATATTTACAGAAAAATATTTATTTCATGGTGTATTACTTTTATGAGGATGTACAACAAAGCTTATATTTTCCGCGTGTAAATAAAATGAAATGAAATATTAATTCTAAATTATGTAAAAAAAAATAAATGTAACTCTTATGAAAAGAAAATAAATTAACTCTTCTCCGATAATAATAAAAAATAAATCTAAATTAAAGGTTCAAATAATCCACCACATTGTTCTTGGCCAACCTATAATAAAATTCTTGGGCATGTCATGTATTAAAGTTAAGAATCCGACTATTAATATACGCACATAGAGAAATAAATGTTGTACACCAGGTAAGTGTTTGTTAGGGTATAGGGCATGTTAAATGTGTATGTGTGTCCACCACTCTGCTTCTCCCTCCACTGCTTGAAAGCAGGCAACGTTGGATATATCAAGCATATACTTTATACGCACACCAACATTAAAATTTGTCGACTACGGTATATATAGATTCAATTAGTTGGCGATTTAAGGTCTGGTTTTACTTCAATATGTATATATTTAAAACAATTTTACATGTTTCGGCATAAGATGCCTTTTTCAAAGAAATTTTAAAAATAAATGACAGAATATTAATGCCATACAATATATCTGTCGTTGTCATGGATAAAATTATTTAATGATACATTAAAGTTCAATAATAATAAATCATGCCTTGGCATTCTCTAAACAAAATACAATTATTGTTCTGAAATTTGAAAATGTAAGTTAAAATTTGAGCTACTTGAACTAAATTGAAATAAAAATATGTTTCAATAACTTTTTTTATTTTAAAAAAATATTGAAACTCATTTAGAAAATTAAGTTTAAAATTAAATAATATTAGACCATAAAGACACTAAATTTGTCTGTCCAGGAAAGCGCAGTCCACTGAAATGCAGCCTATTCTGTAATGGTCGATTTTTAATAAAATGAACCATTTTTACAGCATCACAAAGAATGTGATTGAGATTTTTCGGCATATTTATTGTATATATTTTCATTAATCCACTGTTCTTTCCTTTGCAGTCACGCAGGCGCGGCTCGTGATGACGTATTTGGGAGTGCAAGTACAATGATGCGAGTGCTTCGTGTATTCTCGTGTACTAACTGTAACGTTTTCTTAGTAAACACCGAAAACACACGAGGCACTCGCATCATTGTACTTGCACTCCCGCGTCTGCTTTGCACTATCACTACATACTGCAATATATTTGATCCAATCTATGTTAGTATAGTTTCTAGTAGCTTCATAAAAATCACCAAAAAGTGTTTGTCAGAAATTTTAAACACAATATCCCCACCAAGACTTAAAAAAATCCCCTACTTTTGCTTACGACACAAAGAAAATTTATCTTGAATGAAGTGAATGTAATTCCAACTTTAAGTTCTACCCTTGAATTCGCTTTACGATGAAGCAGAGAAGAAGTTGGACGATTTTTCGCAACAAGTTTTCTTTTATTTGGGTTTATTCTAAATGTAATACGTTAACTAAACGTATTTTTAAAATTTTTATAAACATAAATGTACTTTAGAAATTTTCTTAATAGATGCAATATTTAATATGCATAAAAGCAGAACTAAATAATAAATATACAAATAAGAGGTTTCAAACACCGGGAGTTTATTGTTTATTCATATTACATTATATAAAATTTGCGAAGTGCTAATACTAATAGTGTTTATTCCTCCTGGTTTGAAATAATGCAATAATTTAAATAACATTAATTGAATCTTGGAGTTCCGTTAAACTTAATACAAATGCATGAATCTTGTTTTAATAGTAAAGACCGAGAAACTGGCTAATACATAATATTTTCTAGTAGTGAGATCACTGAGATCTGGTTTGGAACTATATTGAGATCGCTGAAATCTCAGTTGGAACTAAATTTTTCTTTAACTTAATTTTGCCAAGAAAGTTTAGTCCCCGCCAGTTACAAGAGAGGGAGAAAACAAGTAAATTGATTATACAGAAATTGCCATACAAATATTTTACCCTTCTTCAAGGAAAAGTATATGCTGTAGTTTACCAACGTCATAAATGTATTAAAATAAACAATATACACAGGAAACCTTAATTATGGAGAAATAAAATAAATATTAAATACTAAATACACAATACAATTGTTACCGAATATACCAAATACGTAAATTATTTAGTATTCGAGGAATACAGGAAACATGTAATAAACCTATCGTAAAATATGAATACATTAAATACAATACAATATATGAAATATAACAATAAAACTTATGCTATTATACAGGTTTACAACAAGCAAAAGTACGGATTTCAAAGAAGGTTGTATCTGTATTGAATAAATAGTTTTAGGGCCGTATAAAACGAAACAATGCATAAAGTAATATAATACCTGGCCAGGACTAGCTAATTACCAAAATTAAATTTGCGGGAAACTCCAGGACCTTTCTATACACTTTATATTTATAATTAATATATAATTTAAACCTATGATTGAATGCATAAAATAAATACAACTAAATCTATTTCATTATATTTAAATAAAACTAAAGTACAAATTAAATTTATATTAACCGAACAAATAGTACAACCCAATAGGTGACACCACGATTTATAATTTTATTTTGTGAAAAATATTATTATTATTATTATTACTATTATTAACAATAGGTAGACTCGCAATCATGTAAAATAAATCTGAAACAAATTATTTATTACAGAATTGTAATTTCTCTAGAAAATAGCGATTTTAAAATATCCTCCCCAAACTCAAAATTCCCTATTACAATATTAAATAGATTATTAAAACGATTTTAAAAGGTAAAAAATTATTTAGTGATCTTTAAATATCAACAAACGTGTTTTCACATTATTTTGTTCTCAAACCTTGTACAATATGGCAAATATTATTTACCATCTCCACAAAAAAAAGAATGAAAGATCGCTCATATATTTATTTGTACGAAAGAATACCACGTAAGTAGGCTAAGTAAGTTCATAAACTAGCTTTTTATAGTTTCTGTTTAAACATTTCTTCGCGTGTCTTAACAGAAAGTGCAGGTTTAATTTTAACGTAAGTATTTTTATTCATCTTATTACAACATCATTAAAAATCTCCTTTCCTTTTTTAACGTGTTTTTAGAATAAATTCCAAACGTGTTATTACATGCAAAGTACTTTATTAATTTATTTGAAATGCTATAATGTACGATATATTAACATTAAAATGCAAGTAAAATTAGTAATTTTTATAGTTTTGCGGTACAATATAATCACTAAATTAATAATTATGACAATATAATTCGAACAAATATTAAATACACATCCGTATAAGACGATACCGTTTATTATACAATACTATACACTTCTTTCTATATTAATTATTATAATTCTTTTTTCAATGTTAATAACATTTCTAAGCAAGGACGTGCAAATAATTTGCATTTATATTTAATATAAAGGTTAACTTAGACTAGTTTGTAATGTAACTAAAATTAAGAACCTGTTTTTTAATTTATATTATTAAGTTGTATGGCTAGAAAATGGTGGCACATAATCGCATAACCAGGCATTAAACTTTGCTTTTGGCCAAAAAAAAACAGGAAAAAGATATTCATTTCGAAAACCACTTTTCACTCTCAAACATCAGTTCAATACCTACGCCTATGAAAGAAAACTTTTAGTCGAAATAAAACCGCGGGTATTGTTATGAATAGAGTTCGGATTTTATGTAAAAAACATATTTTTTATTATTAGAAATGTCACCCTAATATTGTGGATATATCCATTCTACACTGAAATAATGCGACTAACAGTATAAAAAAATTACATTTACTCACAATCGGTTAGTAATCTGTAGATTTGTACCCTTCGAAACAGTCGGGAAGCGACTTATTGCTTACCTACTTCACTTTCCCAGCTATAGCCGGAAAATTGTTTTCCCAGCTAGCAAGTGTCAGTTCATTAGTCACAAATATGAAATCATTGTCATTTTGGCATTAAAACATGTTTTTAAGAATAAATTGGAATCAAACTCTGTATTTATTTAGTAAAGAAACAATAATAAACCTATTTAGAGTTGTAAATACTAATGGTTACATTAGAATTATCATTACTGTTAACTGTTAAAGAAAGACCATGTTGTTGCTTAAAATTATACTGTTCATTTTTAGAAATCGACGATCTTGATTGTTCTACATTTGACAACATATTAGCAATTTTTACTTGTCCATGTAATGAGTTCTCCACATATCCTTCAGCAACGGTACTGGATTTCCACCCCCCTAATCTTTTCAACTGTAGAATGTCTGACTGTGGGACATATTTCTTAGTATACACGTGTAAAGATTTTTTATTATTAAAAATGCCGTACTATATTTTGTAACTGGCAAAATAATTACCTAACTGTCAGATTCAACAAACTTATTACATTGCCTAGCAACGATTTTACAAGTATCTTCCTTAAAATAGTTTATCAAATTATCATAAAAATAAATACCGATACTCATGTATTATTATTATTATTATTTAAAATAAAACTTATATAGAACTACTAATAGTAGTTTGTGAGTAAAATCGTATACATACCTCGGGAGAACTCATTCCAGCCTCGCGTCTGCAGCTTACCTCGGTGCTTTGCACCTCGGTAAGCTACCTTGACGCTCGGCTGTAATAGAGCACTTCCCCGCTCGGTATGTAATATACTATTTCCCACTCCCCTTATAGTAAGCATACCATTAATACATTGTTTCTATGGACGTAAGTTGGTTTTACTGAAATGACTGTGATTGTTATGACAACGGGGCGTAAGTAATTTACTTACGTCCTCTAGGGAAAAAAAAAGTGCATCAAAACACGTGTTCTATTAATTTATATTTATGGTAATATTACAGTTTGTACAATTAGTAACATTATTAACAAAATTGGGATATTTATTTATATTTCTTGATAATTCAATGTTATTATCGCCTACTTTATCAGCAACACTTAATTCCGTGGTTTCATTTGACACTAGTGAATTGTCAAATTTCGTTTTATTTGTGTTTATAATCAATTGTATGTAGGAACTGCCTAGTAACGTTTCAGATGTGTCTAATTTATTAAATTCCGAGGTTGTTCACCGTTACTGTTTATCATGATTACATTTAATTTTTGAGGATTTTATTGTCTGGGGAGTGGGAAAAATGTTATAAGTAATTCGGGAGGTAACACTTACCAGTCTCGAACTCTATTGCAAGTCCTCGGGCAAGCCCTCGGACGCAAACTAGTCCTCGACTAGTAAATGTTACTTACCTCCCTTATTACTTAAATAACTATTTTTGCATAAAATTAAGCTTTAGTTCATAATTTTAGTTTGTGTACATAAAGTGAATATTTTTTGTCTGAACCTTATATAACTAGTACATCAGAGTCACACTCACTACAACAAAGTGCAAAAGAAAATATTCTACAGTATTTTAAGACCATACCATCATTTACTGCAGGGGCAAACGGATACAACAAAATTGCTGATACAATACTTTACACGATTTGTAAGGATAACCAACTTTTCCGAATTGTTAATTTTTGAGAAACGGTTTCAAGTATTTATTTAACACTGGCTCCACTTTACACAATTCCTTCAACAAAAACTATCAAAAAGATTCTGAATGAAAAATATGACTTAATGTAAGATTAGTATCCAGGAATGAAATACTTAGTGTTGAGTATTTCATTCTTACATTAACATGTTATTCTTGGACAGAAATATTTCAATCTAGAAGTTTATAGGAATTACTATCTTTTGCAAATCTATCAATGCAACAAATTTAAAATCAATTAACTTAGTTAGATTTATATGAAATAAGCCAAGGAATTAATGGAGAAAATTTAGCAAATATAATTAATAGAGTTTGTGCAGAATGGAACGTAGATAAAGAAAAAGTAATGGCAATGGTAACAGATGAAGGAACAAATATAATTAAAGCTGTGAAAATGTCTTTGGTAAAAGTAAACATCTATATTGTGCTTTGCTCATATGATCAATTTAATTTATTTTATATTTATATTATATTATTTATATTTATTTTAATTTATTTGCAAGAAAACAGTTATAAATATAAAATAATTGAGTAAAAGTATAGGTAAAGTTAAAGCCACAGTAACTTGGGTTAAATATAGTGTAGTTGCAAGCGATGAATTTCGCAACGCTTTAGCAAATTGCAACAGAATTAAGTTATTAAATGAAGAGCCCACAAGGTGGAATTCCACCTTTTACATGTTGGACAGGATTCTAAAACGTAGACCAAGTATAAATGAAATTATGAGCAAACGCATTACTGCTCCAGATATTATTAGTGCTAAAGAATGTGAAATTTTAGGGGAAATCATAGAATGTTTCAGACCTTTTGAAGTAGCTACTCAAGAAATGTTAGCAGAAAAATATGTTACTGGTAGTATGCTGATTCCAATGAGCGAAAACTTACGAGATAATGATAATGATGTCGCATGATGTGTTGACATTAGTCAATGACCGGGGCTGAATGTTCTTCTACACTCTTAATAACTTTTCTAATGTAGTAAGGGCATTATTTATGGTGAAAGTGTCTCTACAGCAGCATGTACTGATGATTCTATAGTAAGATAAGACGCGCGACTGCAAGTCTGGAAAGATACTTCGCAAAAATATGAACATGTATTGTGTTCTCCACACTCGATTTTTAATAATATTTTTATATTTTTAAAAATGTTTTTGTTTTATACAAAATATGGTCAGGTTTTACCTGACCATAAGTATGTTTCAAATTACTTTGTAAAATAAATGTCATTATTTGCGAAATTTAAATGATTTTTAGTTTCCAATTTTAAAATAATTTACATGACTTTTGCTAAAATTTCCATGGTGAGTATGTCTCTGCACAAATCTATGAGGTAAGCGCAATATAATCTCAGCTTGACAGGCTTATACCTAAAAAAGGTAAAAGATGTTGAAGGTGTATTATGTTATAGTTCTACATGAACTAACTCTATGCTATATATCATCAATCTGAAATTAGGTAACTCACTAGTGTATGAAAATGTCTCCTTCAATAAAAATTTAATACTCCACGGTCACTAAATTTTTAACAAAGGAGAAGATTGCGCCTAATCAAATTAAAGTGAACAAACTATTTCCGTTTGGGGGTAAGAATCCCTTGAGGATGATGAGTGCTCAGGTCGGCCAATTGAAATGGTAAAGTTACGAAAAAAATAATTTACTGAAGAATTGGTATTAAGAAATCGCCATTTCAAAATCAAGAAAGTATCAGCAATCTTTAGCATTTCTGAAACAAATATTCGACGAATTCGGCATAACCATTCCGATATTAATCAACTTAGTTCAAAATGGACACCACAACTTCCTTTTTAGTCCTCAATGTCTGTGTGTCGTGTTGAATGTCCTGTCCCCACTAATTTTTAAACATGTAGAGAATCGATCCAAAACCGATTTTAAATAACAGATGAAACAATGATTATTATGAAAAATTATGATTCTCTCTCCAAAGAAGACTCGATGGAATGATGAACCTCGTCTCATAAACGTCATTCAATCAACGAGAAAGATTATAGTCAGAATATTTTGGGATCGTAAGGACGCATACAGGCATCAATAGCGCATATTAAACTTGTTTGCTACATAAATTCAAAGTGTATATGTGGAAAACCTCTAGAAAAATTGTCAAAGGTGTTTACTACATGACAATGCGCTCGTTCAAACTGCTGCAGCTTCACAGGCTCTAATTCACAAATGTGGTTTATCAATTATTTTTCATCTTAAAAAAGATCTTAGAGAACGTCGGACCAAGAACATAAGGCGCTACCATGTAATATATGTCACGATATTATCAACTAATGGCCAATATTAAACAGACAATGTACATTTAAATTTTTTGATTAACTTTTTGTCGATTTCAGAACATGCATTTATAATTTTAACGATAAAATATAATTATTACTTACTATTATTATGACTAGCATCGTATTAAATATTTCAGACTCTAAAACTGCAAAAATGAATGTGATGTATCGAATTTTAGTTGGTATACAGACATTTCTTGCATGGCTTCTGACACTATATTTTCGATGTAAAGCAATAAGAAACCGAAGAACAGTTCCAAAGATTGCAGATGATGCAGATGATGTTTTAAAATGCAGTGCAACAATATTAGCTCAGAAAATACGTACAAAAGAGGTATTTTCAACATTTTAAATGGATTGATACGAATTAACTGAGCTTTTAATATACGTTTATTTTTTAATATTTGTTTATTTAAGATTTCTTGTAAGAAGGTTATTAGTATCTATATAAGTAGAATTAAAGAAGTAAATCCGATAGTTAACGCAGTAGTAGAAGAACGATTTTCAGACGCGTTGAAAGAAGCCGAAAACATAGACGAAAAAATTATAAACAACGAATTTAGTCGGGACTTCATAGCTACAAATTATCCTTTACTAGGGGTTCCTCTTACGGTAAAAGAAAGTTGCAGTTTGATGGGTAAAAATTACAAGAAAAAATAAAATTATTGATTTTTTTATAGATCTGATTTTACAGGTCTTAGTTATTGTGTGGGCTCAAAAAGGCGCATTGGTTTTATAGCAAAAGAAGACGGGGAAGCAGTAAATAGACTCAAAAGGGCAGGTGCCATTCCACTTTTAGTGTCCAACACACCAGAAATATGTTGTGGATGGGAAAGCAGTAACTTAGTAACTGGAAGAACGCTGAATCCTTACCATACAGGTTGTACAAGTGGAGGTTCTTCCGGAGGAGAGGTAACCTGATAAAATTAATATAATCGATTGAGATTATAAGTTCGAGTAAATTTATAATTTATTAACACAATATGGTCTTTCAGTCTGACGTCATGACGCCATTTTTGTTATGTTAATATTTTCTCCATAAGAATTAACTAGTCTTGAACTTTTTATTTTTTATTAACATAAAAAGCGTTAGTTTTTAGAGGTGGTAAATATCTTATTACCAACACGAACGAATTTCCAAACAATAGGCTATATACCTAATGCTTGTGGAAATAATCTTTACTTTGATAATTTTCGCCTAAATAACCTTGGTGCTGAGGTTAGATTGCTAGGATTAACATTACAAAACGTGAAGTAAATTGAGAATCATTATAGAATGTTTTTAATATCTGTAGAAAGAACATTTTATCCAATGATGATTACATTGATTCCATTTGAAAGGAAAATAAATAAGATATTTCTAGCAATATAGTTATGTGTTGGGCCTCTGATTGCAAACATTGCAATCAGGGGTTAATGTTAATATTCCACCATTTCTAACCACAGCACAGTTTACTCCAGAACAGGTGAAAGAAACTGAAAGCATAGCTCGTGCAATGATATATGTAGAACGTGCAATACGACGACGTAAGGCATATAATATTTCAAATTTAATTCCAACTTCATTGTTACCACCTTCTGATGTTGTATGCCAAACTGTAGCAGCATTGACAGATTTGCAGTATCCTCTTATTAACGAGATTGAACAATATTTTCCTGAACCAGAATAAATTATTTCTTATTTGTTTGTTTTTTTCTATTACTTTAATATTTAATATATAATCTGCTTATTTGCTATTGGAAACTTTTTAAAACTTCATATACAATTGAACTGTAAAGTTTAAGATAAGTATTTTCTATTTGCATATTCTATGTTGATAAAAGGACTTGGGTGTAAGAAACTAGCACTAAAAAACTCTTAATTGCTAATACACCTTAAGGTACCTCACATTGTTTAATTTATTAATTCACAATTAAACTAATGTGAATTATTTAAGGCGCATTAGCAATTAGGTGCTTTTTAGTAATACTTTTATAATCCACTATATTATTACAAACCTTTAATATATTTAATCGGTACTTATATATTCATTATATACGAGTATATATACCGTGTGTCCCAATTTCGATGCTCACCATTGGTATCTCGGTTATTAGAAGATATAGAACAACGGTTAAAAGGGGAATGTTTTGCAGAATTCAATACTCGCGGTAAATCTCATTTCAAATTTGACCTAACTTTTTAAATTTTTAAAATATTTTGAAAAATCAAAAATTTGCCGATTTCGTTATTCCTCAATAACTCGATAACGCTTAGTCTGACCTCTTTTAAAGTTTTACATTGTTGAGACACTTTTTTAAAACAAATTATTTGATACAAACAGAAACCCCCGATTGTCATTTGTTTTTAAGTTATTACCACTATCTTTTGTTTTTCATATGGCGGCCATATTGGATTTTGGGTTTGTTAGGTAGTCTTCAAAATGTGCTTTTCAACGATGTATAACATGCCTGAAAAATTTTTATTTATAAGGAAAATATTAATAAAAACGTAAATTAATCGTTAATATGAAATTAGTAGGCTGAAAAATTAAACACCAATGTCAAATGAAAGTGAAAAGATATTCTAAGTAATACTGTAAACAAACGAAACGATAAAAAAATTATAGAAATAAAAAGTAAAGATACAAAACTTAAAGTTCACATTCACTTAAAGAAATTGTTCAATATGACGACCATTCTGTTCCACACAATTTTGACACCTTGTTCGAGTAGAGTTACAAACTCTAAGTAGCGTGTTTCCGTTTACTGATCGTAGCACATCTAGTACTCTTTGTTCTAAAATTTCCCGAGTTTCTGGCGGTTCAAAATCAAATACTTCGTTTTTAGTGGTACCCCATAAATAAAAGTCAAGCGGGGTAAGGTCGGGTGATCTCGAAGGCCATTGCACGGGTCCATTATTTGAAATCACTCTCTCATTAAAGTTTTCTCTCAAAAAATGTTGCACGTTACGAGTGTTATGGGCCGGGCAACCATCTTGCTGGAACCAGATGTTTTGCATGTTCTCGGGATTAATAATTTGCCTCAAAGCAGGCATTATCTCGTTTGTTAGTAGCTCCAAATATTTGTTACCAGTTAAATTGTAATCAAAGATGAAAGGATCTATTAACTGATTATCTAAAACGAAAAAAAGAGTTTAAAAAACAAAAAAAAAATGTAAACAAAATGTCATACCAATTAAACCGCACCAGACATTAAAACCAAATCGAACTTGAAATCTTATTTGATTTACCAAATGTGGATTTTCAGTAGACCAATGATGATAGTTATTCCTATTGAACACTCCACAATTTGTAAATCGTGTTTCATCTGTCCATAGTATTTTCCTAGGAAAATTAGCGTCATATTCACATTTTTGAAGGTACCACCTGCTAAACTGTAATCGTCGGAGATTGTCATTATCACTTAAACCTTGTACAATTGTTGGTTTGTAAGGGTGATACTTGTTTTTCGTCAAGGTTCTGTGAACAGTAGATTTTGAAATCCCTGTTTCTCGTATCACACGACGAACTGATGTGCTGGGATTGTTCCTAACGTTCTGCAAAATATTATTTAGACGTGTATCAGCATCATTAACTTCATAGTTAGCTCGTTTTTGTTCGAAGCTTCCAAAGTTTTTTAATTTGCTAACTAGTCTTCTAAAAATTGTCCTGTGTGGCTGTTGTCTTTCTGGAAAACTCTCTGCATAACTCGTGCACGCATTTTTAGTGTTTTTATTTGCTTTGAAATACACTTTCAACATATCAACTTTTTCTTCGTTTGAATATGTATGTGCCATTATCAATACTTATAAATCTTAATACTTGACAATAATTACTTATCACTAACTACAAGTAGTTTTAATTAACTTATCTCTGCAGCACTAATTGTACTTTGACAGGTTATCGTTTTGTTTCATTGTCAGAATACATTTGTCATTGACGTTTGACGGAACATAATGTCTTTGCTAGTGATACACGCTCAGAGGTTAGAATTATCTGACATTTGATGTAAAACCAAATACAAATCTCCCCACTACTTTTAATCCTGCGCGAACTTACCCCTCCTCGCGCCAACTTGATTGGCGTTTGCTATACTTAGAATATCTTTTCACTTTCATTTGACATTGGTGTTTAATTTTTCAGCCTACTAATTTCATATTAAAGATTAATTTACGTTTTTATTAATATTTTCCTTATAAATAAAAATTTTTCAGCCATGTTATACATCGTTGAAAAGCACATTTTGAGGACTACCTAACAAACCCAAAATACAATATGGCCGCCATATGGAAAACAAAAGATAGTGGTAATAACTTAAAAACAAATGACAATCGGGGATTTCTGTTTGTATCAAATAATTTGTTTTAAAAAAGTGTCTGAACAATGTAAAACTTTAAAAGAGGTCAGACTAAGCGTTATCGAGTTATTGAGGAATAACGAAATCGGCAAATTTTTGATTTTTCAAAATATTTTAAAAATTTAAAAAGTTAGATCAAATTTGAAATGAGATTTGCCGCGAGTATTGAATTCTGCAAAACATTTCCTATTTAACCGTTGTTCTATATCTTCTAATAACCGAGATACCAATGGTGAGCATCGAAATTGGGACACACGGTATATGTACACTATGAAGTTAGTCAAAAATGTTTGAAAGCTTTACTACTACCTACTAATAATAAAACAGGCACTTTCATATATTTGCTAAGAATATATTACTTTTTATATATAAATATGTGAAATAAATTTATTAATTATAATTATAATTATAATTATAATATTATAATTTATTAAATATAAAATTCTTTTAATATATTTATATTATTTCGGCAAGAGTCCTTTTGGATGCACACTATCTCACTTTCAGTTGGTATTCACACAAATAGATAACATAAATCTTTTTTCTTGTAATATGTAATTGCCGTTGAATTTGATGCCAATAATCATGGCTCTGTGCTAGTAACAGTTTTTCCATTTTGCATTTTTAAAATATATGATGTATCATTTGTTAATGCCTGTGCCAATAGTGTATTTCTATACTTAAAAGGTTATTTTACCTCTATGCGAGTAATTTTAAAGTAACCTAACCTCTGCACTAAAGTCAATTCTTCCTAAAAACAAATAAAAATTATTTATATATGCATATTATATAGCCAATTGTTTGGAAATTCGCTTTTTGGTGCCACCTCTAAAAACTAACGCTTTTTATGTTAATAAAAAATGAAAAGTTCAGTACTAGTTAATTCTTATGGAGAAAATATTTGTTTGGATTCACGACCTTTGCCTACCCCAACAAAAATGGCGCAGTGACGTAAGCACTAATAGAGCGTATTATATAAGGTTCCCACCCCATAAGTCACGACGGGTTTTAAACATCTAATAACTGTTTTATTTTATTATATCTTTTAATTGGCGTCTATTAGAGACCTCACAAAGTCGAGTGTATTATAAGTAGAGAACGGACACGCTTACCACATGACGCAAAGCCCAGTGCAGTACTGGCGAAAGGCTGTATTTCTAAAATATTTAATTTTATTTATATAATTGGAAAACGAACGGGTGGTGATCTTTAAAATTACGAAATACATATTTATTTGTTGAAAAGTTGTATTTATAAAGTTTTTAATTTTATTTATATAATTGGAAAACACACGGGTGGTGATCTATCTATCTAAAATTACGAAATACATATTTATTAATTAATTTTATTTATATAATTGGAAAACAAACGGGTGGTGATCTATAAAATTACGAAATACATATGTATTTGTTGAAAAGTTGTATTTTTAAAGTTTTTAATTTTATTTCTATAATTGGAACATTTTTATTTGTTCCTTTTGTCGTTCAAGTTGAGTAAAGGAGTATTAATATTGACTAGCAATAGTTTCTCAACGTTTTCTTCTGTCAATTTTGTTCTCTTTGAATTAAGTACATCCTTATAAATAGAAAACGTTCTTTCTACATCGCAACTGGTTATAGGTACATACTGGAAATAACTGGAAATACTGGAAATAATTGGAAGATGTTGCTTAAATGAAAAGAAAAGGAATGTACGTGCTATTGCTCTTACGAAATACGATAAATTTATTTATTTTATCTACGTACACGACACCACTGACAAACACTATATTCTCCGAATACAATAGCTGGGTTGTCCATTGTTATCGCTGCGAGACCAGGTGGCCGAGAAAGTCAAACAAATACTTCATTGAATTACGCCGGGATGTACTGAGCGACGTTATACACAATTCCAATTGCCGATTGCGTTTTATGGATATTGCATCCGTTCTCTAATTATAAGACACGTTGCATGGCCTCTATTAGTCACAGACTGCAGATTTCTTGTTTTTATCCAAATCCAGAGACCTAGGAAGCCAGTTGATTGCAAAATTTCTTCGAAATTATTAATTGTCTGAAAACATCCCTTAGAATATGCACTGTGGGTTCAGAAATGCGGCATGTAGCTCCATCTTACTAGAACCATATTCAAGTCTATTTTCCACCTAAAGGCGTGTCGCATTCTCAAGAATTTCTCGGTACCATTGTCCAGGTACAGTGACTGCATGACCATTTGCATTTTCAGAGAAGATCGGCCAAATAATTTTCTGTGAAGTTACACCACACTAAACTGTCACTTTCAGGGTATAATTCTTGCTTTTAAACAGCCCTTGAATTCTAAGCACTCCAAATTCTGCAATTTTTTCAATTGGCGAATCTGTTAAAATGAAAATCTCTCTCTTCTTTTTTCCCGTGGTCAATCGTTGGAATCGAACTGAATATGCTATTCTCGTCCGATAACACTAGTCAACACAGTTTGGTTTTCTTATACACCAATATGTCTAGATTATGTCTTTTGCCATGCTTATTCTGAATCTGATTTAAAATTTTCTCCATCACGTCAGGATTTTGAGATATTTTCTTAAATAATTTTTTCGAAAAGCGCATTAAATTTTACAAAATTTCAACGTTACTTTTATATAAGGAAGATACTACTAAAAATATTGTTCTGTCGAACATTGAATGAATATGTCTGAACATGTCCTTGCATGTTTCCTACATCACTTACACCATGCCCATTTTTGCTCTGAAACCAATCGAATTAAAAATTAGTAGATATCTGGCTGTGTGGATATAAACACGGCTCTTTCGATTCAATGTCAGTCGATTTGAAATAGTTGAACGTCTTTTTATTTCATAATGTCGCATACGTGCATAAATAATCCAAACAATTTCTGCTATGTATGTGGAGAATTCACTACTCACCAGCATAAGTGGAATATTACACCTTGCTTGATCACTAGTCGTAGTTTAACAAAAGGAAAAAAAAATAATAGAAAACGCTCCCCGGAGCAGACCCAGTCTCGGTCGACTAAAACCACCCCTGCTCCGTCCTTGCCAACGTCCAACCCGGCTTCTGAGGCTGCCTCAGCTCAGGGGGTGGGGAGACCCAGAGGTAAGTAAAAAAAAAACCTAAATGAGGTGGAAAAGGACGCCACCGAATTTATGCCGCTGGACGTCGCAAACCCGGAAACTTGATGAAATATATGTTATATACACAAAAAAAGGCAAGTTGCGTGGGCAGAAGGCCGGTTCCAAGACCGAGACTCGTTCCACTCTCGAGGTTCGAGAGACGAGGGAAAAGTACAGAGACAAAAAGTCGTTTCAACTGAACAATAATTATTTATTAATAAATCCCCGTGTATAAATTATCTCAATAACACCTGTATATAAATTATTTCAATAACCCCTATATATAAATTTATTGAATAAACCCCTGTATATAAATTATTTAATAAACCCCTGTATATAAATTATTTCAATAACTCCTATATATAAATTTATTGAATAAAACGGCTACAGAAATATGGGCTGAAGGCCCGTCACAAATAAAGAAATCGATAAATCCAGAACAAAGAGATGTAATTAAAATAATTCCACTAATTAAAAATTTAAAGTGCGGCTGATGGCCTAATACACCCTAAAAAAAAACAATGCGTATTCTTTCTTTATCGTAGGTTTACAATTGATTACAATGTTCAACAATTTTGTTGAAATTAAACGATTTCAGCTAGAACGTTTTTTTTTTCAAAAGTATAAATAAGATTCCGCAAAATATGTAATTTGCGTATAAAATAAACTATTCTGTAATTAGCAAAAATGGTGAAAATTCAAACTATTGAAAACTGTGTATTCAAACTGTGAAAAAAAGTATTCTAAGTAATTAGCAACAATGTGAAAATTCAAACAAGTACTGTGGAAAAAAGTATTCTAAGAACTTAGCAAAAAATGTGAAAATTCTCAATTAAAGGGTTAATGAACGTATACTATTAATTAATAAGAATATGAAATTCCCAATTATGTGTTAAAAAAAAATTTACGTTTAAAATTACAAAATTAAATTGAAACGACCGAAAAACAAGTTCGTAAAAATGAACGTATTCTAATTAATTAATAGAAAATATGAAATTCACAATCAATTGTTAAAAATAAATTTATAAGTTCGTAAAAATGAACGTATTCTAATTAATTAATAGAAAATATGAAATTCACAATCAATTGTTAAAAATAAATTTATAAGTTCGTAAAAATGAACATAAAAGTTCGAGAAAATGTTCTACAAACGAAAAAAAAGCGAAGGTCAAGCAGGTTTTTCGTTAAGAGAAAACACCTGGGTTATGGAATGACGATAAATTAATTTAGAATAATGATGAGATAAATGAACGAATAATATTTTACAAAATAAAATTAAGTTAACAAGCTTATCTGTTGTTCCAACGAAAATCGGCTTTTTTCCCTCCGAAAGAAGATCGTCGCTGGCGGGAACTATCCGACGATAGTTTAAGAAGTTCTAATTGTTTTAACCCTTTTGTCGGCCTATCGGTTACACCATCTAAATAAAAAAGGGAATACAACGGCAATAAGAGAAAAGAAAATTGCAGAGATAACTCTATACATACCAACTATTGCATCTGATGGCGGTTAATAAAAATGAAAACGATGATTGATTTAACGAGTTACAAGTGTATGTTACTTTTTCCTCAACACTTTAAATCCTCCCAAAGAGAGATATCGCATTAAGCGAATAAATTTTAGATATCTAGGATCGATTAATATCCCAACGGGGCCGTATTTTACAATAATCCAATACGGTTACATCGATCGATATCCAGGTTTGGAACAGTAAGTAACTTCGTTCAAAGATCGATGGCCAATAATCAAAATGTAAAGAGCGAGAGTCGTACGTTCTTAGCAACGAAAAAAAAGCAAGCACTAAAGGTCCAAAGAATAAAGAAATTGAATATAAATTTAAATAGCTAATAACGATACCTATACAGGTAGATTCGTTGGAAATGAAACGAAATATATTAAAGAGATTATTAATTAAATCATGAAATAAAGCAATAAAACGTTGAACGTTACGGACACGTAACAACCTTTAATAGAAAAGTTATATTTTCACTATTTTTGCTCAATATTAAGAACATTAAGACAAGCCATGAGCTGCCAGCGTTTGCTGCGCACGCTGTGCTCTTACTCTAAAAGATTGGTCAAATGGTAAAAAAAGCGCTATGCCATTTGCAAGACCTGTGATTTGGCGTGAACAAACGGACCATTCGACTGATTACGTGGTAATCAGCGAATGGTCTGTTTGCTGCATGAAAACTTTCGGGTTTTCCGAAGTACCGAAGAACAGTATAAAAGAAAATTAAAAAGAAGAACATTTTAAACAGAACGATACCATACAGTTACATACAATGTGCATACCTAAAATTAATATTATTTCATTTACTTTTCAATATAACGTATCAGAATAAATTTGATATTATTACTGTTGTTAGAACTATAAAAGAAACGAAAACTGAAGATAGTTTCTAAAGAAAAATAAAAAAAATTGTCGACCAGTGTAATCAGCTGGTTTTACTACCTGTATCAAATGAATTTTGTACGCCCAAACCATGTATAATGATCTCCGAAATATCAGCGATATGTCCTTTAAGTATTAATGATTGATTAATGATTTTCAAAATAAATCTGGAAGGCTTAACTTCTCCATAACAAATTTCTCTAAAATAATTTAAAAAAATATTAGCAAACTAAAAAATTATTAGAACTTCGAATCCCGTTGTAACTTATGGGCCAGCCTGTATTTATCTTGGAAAATTGTTCTCTTATATTTAAAAAGTAAATACGTCCAAAATTAAACTTTGCTTTACAAAATTTGTTAAACTCATAAAATATTAAATAAACATGCCATAATGAGGTTTGTATCACTAGGGATGTTCTTGATGTGATACTCGTGGAAGAAAAAAGCCATTTACTTTATTTCCTTTAAAGTTCACCATAAAAATATATATCTGATGGCACAAAACCTTTTCAGACATACACACACTATTAAATTCGTTATATTTAATTCTTTTTTAAAAGATACACAATTAACTAAATTTTGAAAAATTAAACAGAGATATACAATCAAATAAGAGTCTATTAAACTTTATAATAATTTTATCTAGGGTGCACTTCTTGGATGTGGTGCCTCCGTAATTGGTGTAGGATCGGATATAGCTGGTTCACTACGGTTACCTGCATTATTCAATGGAGTGTTTGGACATAAACCAACACCAAGTAAAAAAACACAATTACAGAAGTAGATCGAGTTAACTATTACTGAAAATATTTCAGAAGTGATATCATTAGCTGGACATTATCCAGTAAATTCTGATAAAAAAATATTCGATTATTTGGTAGTAGGGCCAATGACTCGTTACGCAGAAGACTTAAAATTAATGATGGGCATCATGTGTAATAATCCCGAGGAATTAAAATTAGACAGAAAGGTAAGGAATTCTTTCGTAATAATAAAATATCCACATCTTAACTGTGCTTATGTTATCCTTAGGTAGAAATGAATAAGGTAAATATATTCTTTCTGGAAGAAGCTGAAAAATCCTTTGTATTACCTGGTGTAGACAATGAAATGAAAATAGCCTTAAAGAAATGTTTAGATCATTTGAAATGTAATTGCGGTTCTTTCATTAGCGATTACAAGTTCAATATGAAAAATACCTGCGAAATGAGTGCCAGTTTGTTTTATGGAATGGATGACATCCCAAATGTCTTGAAAGATCCCGTCAGTGAAAAGGTAAAAAATATTCCCGCATACTCTTAACAGTCCAGAATTTCAAACACTTGTTCTCTGCTGAAAACTGCGAGAACAGTTCGGAACGGTTCTGTAATTTCAAATCCTTGTAGGTTCAAACAGAATACTAATAGTTCGCGGTATTTGTTATTCCAGAACTACATGGTTCGAACGCTTAAAAGTGCATTTGCCATACGCACTAGTTCTAGAACTTCTAGAACTGCAGGTTCGAACAAACCCAATACTTAACGTTTTTGTATCATAATTTTATTGGCTTTTACGTGGTCCTCAAAATATCTGTACGCACATAATGGAAAATTCTATTAAAATAATTAAATTTAAGATATTACGGGGGCCACTGCTAAAATTCGCGAAAAATTGTGAAGTAAAACAAATTACGCTATGTAAATCGCTTTACTGTTTCTCAAAATAAGATGTATACATTTTTTCATCCTATAAAAGCAATCTTCAAAACACTTTTTCCATTCTGAGCGAGGTATATCCAAAACCAGTGATTTAAATTCTTCAACAGCCTCTTCAGGCGATGAAAACCGCTTTCCACGCATTTTATTTTTGATGTTTCGGAATAAGAAGAAGTCATTGGGCGCTAAATCGGGCGAATATGGGCAATGAGTAATTAATTCGATGTTCCTGTTGGTCAAAAACTCGATAGTTTGTCGTGCTGTCATTGTCATGATGAACAATGATTCGTCGGTTTATGTTGTTTCTTCTGACTTCATCGGTAACTTCTGGCAAACAAATTGACGTATACCAGTCAGCATTAACTGTTCGTCGATCCTCTAATGCAACAGTTCCAACATGGCCCGTTTTTCCGAAGAAATAAGCAACCATTCTTTTCGAAACTTTTCGTGACCGCATCCACTTTTGTTGGTTTAGGTTCATTTTGAAACATCCATACAGTCGATTGCTGTTTAGTTTGAGGTTCATATAAATATATCCAGGATTCATCACCTGTTACAATGTTATATACAGAATTTTAACGACCACAATCAACATTTCCTTGCACCACTTGACACGTGGCTATTTTTGCTCGTCTTTTAAATTTTGAGGGATCCAACGACTGGAAAACTTCCTGACATGTAAATGATCGTGCAAAATCGTATGTATTTGTTTCGCTGCAATGCCTAAGGACGCCTCTATTTAACTGAATGTCACATGTCGATCTGATAAAATCATTTCACGCACAGCATCGATATTTTTCGCAACAACAGAGGTGCATGGACGTCCTTCACGAAGATCGTCACCAAACGTTGGTCTTCCACGCTTAAATTCTGCGAACAATTTGTAAACCATAGTTTTGGATGGTGCTTCATTCCCAAATACCAAACTAAGCTCTTCCACATATTGCTTTGGTGTCAAACTGTATCGAAAATCGTAAAAAATCATCACTCGAAAATCACGATTCAAAATTTCCATTTTTGACACAACTATTACTTTGTTAAATTCTGTTGAGACAAAACTGTTCGGTTTTAAATCGAACTGTCAACTGAATTATAGGTTAAAAATGTCAAATTTTACGAATTATTTTACGCATTATTCTGTATAACCGTTCACTACATAAATAATTCCGTTTATGAATGTATATGGTAATGTCTGCTTTCCATAACCTGAAAAAAAATGTACTAGTTTTAACCCCTAAAGTTTATAATAATTTCCATCTACTTGTACACATTTCCATTTTTTCTAATGCCTAGCGAGTTCATATATAATCATTTAAAAAAATCTGAATTCATAAAGCTGATAAAGATTTCAAAAGCGTCTATAGTATCTTCTTCATTAAAAAAATCTCTTCCTTTTAAGAAGACGTCCAGATTATTTAAAGAGACAATATGATAGATATTATAGAATTTCATAGTTTAAGTCGTCAAGTTTCTAAACAGTTACTCGCTGTTATTATGTGTGAATCTTCTTTATTATGTCATTGAGCCCTGCCTGTTGAGAAAGCTTATTGTTGTATTTTTAATTAATCGTGCGTTTATTGAATATATGACATTCTCTGTTATTCTTTCATCATTTGGGCAGAAGAAACAATCAATTACACTGCAGGTATTCAATAAAACTATTATCAGAATTTTCTGTGAATGATTTGAAGGCTTTAGAATATGTTTTAAAGTCTTATGTTCATATAACCATTAAGGTGTTCTTCTGCGATTACATGTATTCTTATATATTTCATTTTGGTTAATGATAACTCACTCGTTTCTGAAATAATTTAAAATAATTGATGCGGCAAAAATAACTAAGCCATTTAGTTCATTTATAATTATAACAAATAATACAATATTTTGTAAATAGTTAATATCAACTTTTAATAAATGCTTTAAGTAAATTATTACATATTATTTGAAAATTATGTTTTTTAAATGAGTTCCGTGATAATCACGACAAGATTCAGCTCTTTTAACCACATTAACATAACTGTATCCAAAACCTCAGGTATTATGTCTACAATTGTTTGACGAGTATCCCTTTTCAAATGTTCCAGCGTTTCTGACCTGCCTTTGAAAACATTGTCCTTTAGATAGCCCCGCATGATACAATCTGGGGCAGTCGATATTGCCACCACGTGAAATAAGGCGTCCCAGAAACTTCGTCTGTAAAGCGATTATGGTTTCTCGACTTGTATGCGATGTGACACCATCCTGTTGAAAGCACTTGTTTCTTAGATTTCGTTCTTCCAACTACGGTTGTTCGAGAAAATTACGTAACATATCACGGTATTGCTCGATATTAACTGCAACGGCATTACCTGCATCATCTTAAAAGTAAAACGGTCCTAAAATTCCAGCGCAGCACCATACGGCGACTTTAAGGGAGTACAACGGCTTTTCATGAATTATTCGTGGATTTTATGTACCACAAAACTGTCTGTTTTGTTTATTTACGTGTCCACATAAATAAAAATGTGACTCCTCCCTCATGATAATTTTTGTGTGTAAACCATTAAACCATTTGTTATTTAAGTTTATAAACATGTTGCTCCATGCTAAGCGTTTTTCATAATCTGTAATGAGTAGCGACTGCGTTATTTGAATTTTATAGGGATATAAGTGAAGATCTTTTTTCATAATTCGTCGTATAGAACTATCACTAAGTTGTAACTGCTGGGGACGGCGCCGTAAAGATGTTTGAGGCCTTTGACGCACATCGTTCCGTACACGTCCAATATTTACTTCGGTTCGGCTTGTGCACAATCGGTCAATATGACACGCTTCCCCCACTGAACCAATAATGGAAAATTTTGATACTATATTGAAAATGGTGTTCTAAATTTTCTTAGCATGCACACAACACTTGAAGTATTTTCATAATACCAGTGAACTAGTTCTATTCGCTCTTGGTTTGTGTAACGCTGCATAATAAATCCCTGACGTGTTACTTGTACAATTGTTACAATATGACCGACGTTTTGTGCAGCTTTCGCTGATTGCTACGATTGTAAATCGCTTAATTATTTTTGCCGCACCCTTTATAACAATTAAAAGAACTTATTACAGCTAATTATTTTCAATATAAAATAACAGTTACCCATCAATATAATTTTGAGCATCCCTCATACGTAATCAATTCTACCTACATATATACATTGTTAATTGAATGGGCTAGTGTCCTCGTGTTAATCTACCATCCTAAATGCACGCGATTGTTTAACGAATATAACGACTATCTGCACTAGCAATCTTAAGTATAAAAAATTGTTTATACTCGTAAATGAAATAAGCAATTTTAGTGAACGCGTGATAAATTATTTTCAGATGCAAAACAACAAAGAATTGATCTTTTTTTAAGTCTGTTGAAAATATTTAATCAGTTATTACAATATATTCATTAAAACATTCCATTTCTCTAATCAACAATGCCTTCTAGTTTCTGCTAAGAAAAGATGCAGTAAAATTTATATCCTGAAAATTGAGGTCAGTTATTATTGATGTTTTAGTTAACATTAAATGCACGTGCTTGATATTTAAATAGTTTACTTTAACAATTTAACAATAATAAATAAAGAGTTTTTTCAGGTTCAGGGCATGAACCTGAAAAAACTCTTTATTGATTATTAGATATTCGTGTCAATCGTACTTGAAACGGGTTAAAATTAATGGTAGAACATATTCCCACCAAGAATGGATATTATTAACTTTTTAACAAGAATTGCAAAAACAGTCTTTATTATGTCGTAGTCCATATGGTACAAAGTTTTCGCCGTTACTGTACATGAGTGATTTAACGAAAGAGTGACTTTTCAAAAATTGGTAACACTTTCGCCATGGTTTGTATATAGCTGACTTTGGCCATGTTTTAGGAGCCTACTGTCAAAATTTAACCCAAATCTCTCAAACAGATAAGTTTTTGCAATGGTTTAAAGTAAACTATTTGCTTTTGGATTAATACGGAGAAAAAAGAAATTCGTTTGTTAACTAAACATTACTTTTACATTCAAGAAACTGAAGAAAAATTGCATAAATGTTATGATGAATTTACCAAGAAAATGGGGTCTTCATTTATAGTAACTTCTCCAGAAACAATTAATTAAGTCTATACCATTGTAAAGAGCGACAGTTCAATAAAAGTGTGTGAGATGTTTGCTTACTGTTGAACAAATGCGATCTCGTTTTACAATTTCAAATAACCGTATAACGAAATTCAAACGAATACTAAAAGAATTTTTTCGTCGATGTGTCACCGTAGATAAAACTTGAATACGTCGCTATATTCCAGAGACAAAAACACAGTCAAAACAATATATTTCTTCTGATGAATGTGCTCCGAAGAAAGTGAAAACCGTTTTTTCAGCCAATAAGATTATTGCCACGATTTTTCATAATTTCCAAAGGCATAATCTTATAAAAAAGAAGTACAACAACTGGCCAATATTATGCTGTTGTAGTGGCACGTTTCGATGCGTACTAAAGAAAAAACGTTCGCGTTTATTTAGAAAAAAAGTTTTGTTCCATCAGAATAACGTGCCGTGTCATTTATCCGCTATTGCAACGCATCCGTAATTGTCGAATTAGGATACGAATTGCTGACTCACCATACAATATTCACCAGATCTGGCTACGAGTGATTTTTCCTTGTTTCCAAACTTGCAAAATGGCTTAGTGGAAAACTTCCAAAATATTACTTTTAAGACGACTTTAAAAAAAATTCCAAAGTCGTTGGAATATGTGTATAGAATTGGATGGGAATTATGTTGAAAATAAAATTACTGGCCAGATAAATTTCTAATAATTTCCTTTATATCGACTTTAGAATTCGTTCTTGTTTTTCAACCGGAATAATATTTAATTTAGTTTTACCTTACAATTTTCATGTACTGCATTTTGTTCATAAATATTATTCATTGTGACTTGAATGCGCCATAAATTCATTTTTGGCATGATTTGTAAAGGTCGAATTTTATTATACTTCTTTTCATTACTTATAAATATCCATCTCAATCTAGTTGACCCTGAGACCAAACAAGTATTTGCATTTAAAATATAAAGAAATTTAAAAAAACATAAATGCATATTTATTGCCGAATTTTGCATTGACCTGTATTTTAAACGTGCTTCGTAATAACTGTGTCGCTTAAATATTACCCACACAAAATGTAAATTACACCAACTGGCTATTTTCGTTAGCTCAATAAATTCATATTTATAGAATTAATTAATAAAAATGTTTTGCGTTTATTTTTAAATTGGTGGTAGATAAGTTAAACAAGTTGCAATCGTAAAAGAACGACGCTAGTGAGGCAGATCTACTCTAAACAACTTGATTACTATATAGGAAGGCTATGGACGTCAAATTATTAATATGTCGTTGACGTTTGAGTTGTTATGTTATGTTAAAATGGATACAGTCATACATAAGTTATTAGATACGCCCAGTGATTGAATTTTTCGACAAATTTATAAAGTCTATAATAAAATGAGAGAAGGTGATGTGATGAAGAATGAAGCGTGAGGCCATCATTAGTTACTGGGAATTTATTTAAACAAATGAAGAAAATCTGTGAGAACCGTGTCATATGTATCGTCAACTAATTGAATCTACTATATATATATATAGATAATTATTTCGTGACCTTTGTATGCTACGGTAAATTCAATTTGTTGGCGATTTAAGGTCCGGTTTTACTTCAAAATATATATATTTAAAACAATCCTATATGTTTCGGCAAATGATGCCTTTATCAAGGAATATAAAATATAAATGACAATATATGAATGTCATACTTATACATTTGTAGTTGCCATGGATAAAATTATTCAAAGATATATTCCAGTCTAATAATAAATAATGCCTTAGTATTCAAAAATAGATAGACAACAAAAACAGGGAAACGCAAGACATGGGTTATTATTATGTATGCGCCCGTGGAGCGACTTAAGATGTTAAGCTGTCGGCATTCACCTTAAACGAGAAGGAATACCACGAAAACCTACTCGGACAGCCAGACAGGAATCAAAACACGGAACTGTCAGCATGATAATCAAATCTATAGATATTTAAATAACTTAAGATACATAATTATATAACAGCAACATATATTATGATGGTAAATTTCAGATCGTTACATAATTAAGTTATAGTATATAGTAATTCTTTCAATGGAGACTGTGGTTAAATAATAATTTAAAAAGGTATATAACCCCTTACCACAATTATTAGTCGTATCCTAAATACGTATTTCGACAACTAAGTTGCCATCATCAGTAGGTAAAAACTACTAATTAAAAGTCACACATGGGGCACAGTAAAGTAAAATAAACGCTTCCGCACAACTACTATACACTGCAACCCTGTAAAGACTGTCTTTACAGTCTTCAGTCTTTACAGGGTTGCAGTGTATAGTAGTTGTGCGGAAGCGTTTATTTTACTTTACTGTGCCCCATGTGTGACTTTTAATTAGTAGTTTTTACCTACTGATGATGACAACTTAGTTGTCGAAATACGTATTTAGGATACGACTAATAATTGTGGTAAGGGGTTATATACCTTTTTAAATTATAGTATATACTGCTTAAATTTTTTATATCACTTCTGTTGAATTGAATTTTTTTCGCGTTTAATACTAGTCATTTCTTTAATTTCCCTTTTCATTGTGTGTTGTTCTTTATCAATTATCTGTGTGTTTTCAAAATCGAAATGGTGATCGCGTTGTAGTTTGTGTGTAGATAAAGCAGTTTTGTCTGTTTTAGAGTATTCGTGGTCTTGTATTCTTTTGTATAAATATTGTTTAGTTTGGCCTATATAGTAACTATCGCAATCGCTACATGGTATTTTATAGATGACATGTGTTTCTCGATTTTTTTCTATTTTAGGTTTAAGTTTTGAAAATAAATGTTTATTAGTATTACTGAGTTTATATGTTGTAGCTATATCAAATTTTTTTAAAGTGTATTTAATTTTTTCTGATAATTGTGGAACATATGGAATCGTGATATATGTTGTGTCATTGTATAAATTGTTATTGGTGTCTGCAGTGTTGTATATTGTTTTAATTTTCTTGATGTTATCTTTGCTGTATTGAGTATGTGATAGTTTTACTGCTTTATCAGTCAGATTATTTATAATCATTTTATTGAATACTGTAGGAGCATTTGAGTGGTAATTCATATATCGAAAAGAAGCTGTGGGTTTATTATACCAATTTGTATAAATAGTACCCTGTCTATCATAGCTTAAAGAAATATCAAGAAAATTAATACTATTATTAATTTCTTCTTCAATAGTGAATTTTAATTTGTTGTGAAAATTGTTGAATTTATTTAAAAGATAGTTTATTTTATTAGTCGGAATACATGTTATGATATCATCAACATATCTTTTGAAGAAAATGGGGTGGAAGTCTAATGAATTGATAACGTTTTGTCCCAAATATTCCATTACCAGATTTGCAATAGGAGCAGCTAAAGGAAACATGTAGGATTGTTTTAAATATATATATTTTGAAGTAAAACCAGACCTTAAATCGCCAACAAATTGAATTTGCTATATATAAATTACCTCAAACAATATATTTGAATTTTGCTAATTTAAAACTAAATAAAATTTTGAAAAATTAAGAAATTATAATTAAATATTTAATTAAGACTAAATACAATCAAAAGAAAATCAAAGGAAATATTAATACAGTATTTTGAATAGTTTTAATATGTAATTAGTTGTAAGTATTTAATTAATTCTGAAGGAAATTGTAATTGATACAAATTTGAATACAAAATAATACAAATCTGTATAAAAACAAATTTGTATCTGTATATGCATGGACACACAATACGTATTTACCAGCTTTTGCTTCAACTACCAGACGCATGCGTTTCTGTGTAACCACTTTGTCAATGATAGATTTACGAAGCAAAAGACTGTAGTACACTTGCGGTCATGTAGTAAGTTTTGTCCTATCCGAAGACAACAGATTACCTCTTGCCATCTGACGGACAAAACCGACCACGCCGGTGCAAAGTGTTCTTCTCGAATAGCGATGCTATTACTGATAAAGAAGAAAAATACGCATATTACTGTGAGTCCATTAACTCGTCGCCAGGTGGCGTAGTATAGCAAAAAATAGATTGCATGTCGATGCGATAATTCACATCAAGCTTTGATACAAAATAATACAAATCTGTATAAAAACAAATTTGTATCTGTATATGCATGGACACACAGTACGTATTTACCAGCTTTTGCTTCAACTACCAGACGCATGCGTTTCTGTGTAACCACTTTGTCAATGATAGATTTACGAAGCAAAAGACTGTAGTACACTTGCGGTCATGTAGTAAGTTTTGTCCTATCCGAAGACAACAGATAACCTCTTGCCATACATGTTGTCTTCGGATAGGACAAAACTTACTACATGACCGCAAGTGTACTACAGTCTTTTGCTTCGTAAATCTATCATTGACAAAGTGGTTACACAGAAACGCATGCGTCTGGTAGTTGAAGCAAAAGCTGGTAAATACGTACTGTGTGTCCATGCATATACAGATACAAATTAGTTTTTATACAGATTTGTATTATTTTGTATCAAAGCTTGATGTGAATTATCGCATCGACATGCAATCTATTTTTTACAAATTTGAATATTTATTCAAATTTTAAATTTCCGCATCATTTCCGTTGATTCTAAACAAACCAATGAGATGTTGTGGACCAGATTTCAAGGGGACGTTATTGGTTTTTTTATCGGCGTCTTTTTGGAGAGTGGTGGTATGTATAATACGATATATAAGATACGGACGCCATATTCCGTAAAATTATAACATTTTTCTTAGTCCACACTTTCTAAAAATAAAGATTAAAAATATTATAACGACTAAAAGTACTTAAAAATATATTCAAAAGATAGTGTAAAGTTTAATTTATCAATTCAAAATCATTTGAACGGCGTAAATCAAGTATTTAATAAATTATCAATCTAAGCATCATTTTAAAATTAAAAATTTTAATGGCTGACTGAATGGAAATTTAGAGAATATTGCTTTAAACTAAGAAACAACCGTATTTTGATACCAGACTCATCAATTCTTTGAATACCAGACCTTCTAAAGTTATTCGGGACCACAATTTAAGAAAAATTTTCCAGTTTCCAGAAATTTCTGAAAATATACACCGAGATCCTTCCCTTCTTTCTGACCTAACTCTGTATTCTGATTTAGAAGGTACCTAAAATTACATTCATTAAAGAAAAATCATTTGTAAATTATTTTAAAATAGATCGATATACCTAGACAAATAATCGTAGCTATATGATTCAAGTAAACTATTCAGAAAACATCATCTTATATGTCAATTGTGTTGTTCTATATATTAATTAGAAGTTCACAGTTCATTCAAGAACTAACTTTCATTGATTTGGTTAAATTTAAATTTAAATTACCTCGTCAAGGTTATTCTTTCTCCAAACACTTCGGTTATCACTGTTATCAGTACACTGTTGTATTATAAAATTTTGATTCATGCATTTAGTGATTTTTTTTTCATTTATATTTCCTTTGAAGCCAACAATCAAACGTTTTTTTCTTTTACATTTCCTGCAAGAATAAATTAACTTAGGTTATTGTTGTTGTCTAAGGTTGTATTCCATATCCAACTCCTGTATTTGTTACCATTTTAGTATTCTTGCAACTTCACACGCCTGAGATAAATAATGAGTTTATAAGAATCTCATCAATATTATCAATATAATTCCTGAATGTAGTAAATTTGCACATTCTGCAAGACACATTTTATTAGTTTATTAGTCGCACACCTTTAGAACTGTATTTTTGAATTACTACATCTGATGGCCGGCTAAACGTGGGACGTTATCCTGTTGTGGAATTATTTCTTCAACATTCGTTTCAGGGACAACTACAATATATATATATATATATATATATATATATATATATATATATATATATACAAAGAATTCAAATAAATTTTACCTCAAAGTAGCCCTTGGAAATTATGATTATGTCTTAGCTTGTTACTAATTTTAATAGGAATTTTGTTGGTTATGAGATGAGATATTTGATTGAAATGACAAATGTCAAAATAATAAAACGAACATTTTTAAGTGAATGAAATATGTTTATTTCCAACAAACAAGCAAAATTTTATAAAAATTGTTCAAAGTGTCCACCACCTTGTTCGAAACATTTCTCACATCTTCTTCTAATGGAGGAAAAAGTGTTTTGTAGTATCGCATTGTCAATTCCATTAATTCTTTCGGCAATTCTGATTTGAAGGCCTGCAAGATCAGGTATCTGTACTTGATAAATTGAGTTCTTTAAGAATGGCCATAAAAAGAAATCACATGGGGTAATGTCACAAGATCTTGGTGGAAATTCATGTTCAGTGTTTAAACTTATCAACCGATTTTGAAAAAATTGCTGCAGAATATTAATTGTTTCACCTGCTGTGTGTGCTCTAGCTCCGTCTTGTTGAAAGTAACCCTGTGTTATTTCTTCGTCGTCAAGCTGTTCGATAAATGGCATAATAATTTCTTGTCGATACCTTTCTCCTGTTAAGGTTCCGTTAAGAAAAATAGGGCCAATAATTCTCCTTCGACTGATCGCACACCATACACCAATTTTCTGCGGATGAAGTGCGGTTTCAACAAAAAAATTATGTGGTTTCTCATTACTCTCATTAGTCCACATCCTCATATTTTGTGAGTTCACATATCCATTCAGATAAAACCATGACTCATCGGAAAAAAAGGTTTTGTCAAGAAGGTCATTATCAAAATTATTTAAGAATGACTGACTAAACGTTATTCTTCTGGGATAGTCGATTTCCTTGATTTCTTGATAACAGGTCATGTGATATGGAAATAAATGTAAGTCCTTTTTCAAAATTGTATGACATTGCCAATTGACACACCCACTTGTTGTGATAATGCTCGTACGGAAGTTCTCGGTGCATTATTTATAATTTCTCTTACATTATTAACTAGGTCTTCTGTACGCTTTTTCGCCCGACCTGCGCCTTCTTTCTGTTTAACACTCCCTGTTTCTCCGAAAACCATAACGGAATGTGTCACTGTGTGCCGAAAACTGTCATAATCAAAGATGACTTTAGGGAACTCATTTCTAAATTCTTCTAAACAATCTTGAAGAGAATACTGCCTTTGTCCGTCAATCTTACGTCCGTTTCGAAAATAAGATTCTAGCATGAATGATTTGTGTTGTATAGTAAAAACCATGTTAAATCAATTTTAAATTACAAAGCAATTTTTGCCAACTATGCATCTGTCTAATTGACAACTAATGTAAATTTAAATTATTAATAATCATACGTTTTTAAAGGAATGGCCTACTAGAGGCAAAGCTTATTTGAACGCTTTTTATATAGCATTCAAAAAATGCCATTGCTGCTGACATTTTAACAGAATTCAATTGGCAGCAGCATTGGCATTTTTCGAGCGCTACAGCAATCAAACCTGAGTTACTCATCCCATACCAGAGAGTAATAAGCAATTGATGTAATGGCAGCAAAGTGGATCACCTAAATTTAAAAAATACGAATACTCTGCAACCGGAAGGTTTGGTCTACCGTGTTTTGTCACTTCCCCACGAACACTCTTAAACTTAAATCGGTAATTTTTATTACCCCGCCCCATAGCCTCCACTGCAAATGATTCAATGTGAATTGTGAATAGCGATTATGTTGAAAAATGGTGTAAGATACGTGTAGGCAAATGATAATAAACGATTGGATAAATTATCTTGTTATAATTTTTACGACCAATCGGAACACGGTTTATGAATATGTCTCGTATTAAGATATTGAATTTGCGAAATACTTTGCCACCTATGAATTCCGGCATTTGTGCAAAGCCTGGATTATACTCACTCATAATCACAATAGCGTATTCTAAAAGTGTTAATCTTGATGGAAAATATTACTATACACAAAACTGTATGACTACAGAAATATTTATTTAAATAAATGACGCAGGCTTAATGACAAATTACTTAATCGCTTTTCAGGATATTCCTCTTTTGAATTTATACATTTTCTCCCAATGTCAAAGTGGTATATCTAAAATTTCATTTTCAAATATTTCAACTGCATCTTCTGATAAATCGTAGACCACGCAAGTAATTTCGGTAAATGTAAGTCATCAGAACTTGAATTTAAAAAATTACTGAATTGCCCTATATATGACAATCTTACAGCGATCCATCATTTTCTTTTCTCACATAGTATTAATTTTCGATCATCGACGTACTCTTTTTCACTTTTTTTCAATCGAAATAAAACAAAATCATTTCTCTAAAGTGTTTATAATGTAAAACCATTTTTGTCGATTATTGTTGTTAACTATACGCTAGTTGATTGTGATTGTATGTGATTCTCTTATTGTCGCCACGAGGTAGCGCCAAATTACTAAAAAGGAAGCAAGTTGGGTGTAGTTATATTATATCCGTTGTGGGAATGATCCTGCCTAGCTGTGTCATCCTAACAATAATGAAAATGATTAATCCATTTATGATGAGCGTCTAGTACATGTAGAAAACTGTAATAAAGTGTCAAAGAAAACAAGGATAAAGGAGATTGTCCTTTATTTAATAATTAAATAAAAGAGTTAAAAGCTTCGAAATATAGTAAAGAAATTACTAAATGAAAATTATATACAAGTTGTCCCGTATCGTTATGTTCAAATTTTAGGAGTGTAAAGTAGACTTCATTTCAAGTAACAAAAACGCAAAACTTCAGTCAGAACACAAATGAATAAAGCCTCAAGAATTTCTGGCTACCTAAGGGAGGAATATGGCTACCTATGGAGGAATAAATACATGTCACCGAAAGTAAAGTCCGCATATATAAAACAGCCGTAAGACCGGTGATTACATACGCAGTGGAAATCCGAGCGGACACAACAAAAACGAAGAGCATGATGAGAGCAACGAAGATGAGGACCTTAAGGAATATCAGAGGAATAAGCTTGAGAGATCATGTAAGAAGCAGGGATATACGAACAGACCTTAAAAGACGTGGTGCAATTTACGAGAAATAGACGAAGATACTGGCGAGACCACGTCGACCGAATGACGGGGGATCGATGGGCAAAATGGGCAAAGAACGAAAAACCGAACTCAAGGAGACCTCCAGGCCGACCTCCCAAGAGATGGTGCGAGAGCTGGACATCTGCTTCCCAAGAGGCTGAACAAAATTGAAATAGTAGAAGAAACAAGACTAAGTCTTAAGGAAAGAGAAAGAAGAAGAAGAAAAACGCAAAACTTGTATATCCATTTTTATTTGTTTCAAAGTTACAGATCTATGAATGTGATTGTCAGGTCATGAAAAAAAATGTAATTAATAAAAACTGATTTTATTTAAAAAAGTTCAATTAGTAATATTTTCGAAATGTCCACCTCCTTTCCTTATTGAATGCATGCTTGTGCCCGTAAGCCAACAGAGGAAGTACTTATCCGAATTTGTAGACTAAATTTTTCATGTACTCCCATAAATAAAAGTCAAGGGGATTAAAATCGGGTGATCTGGGTGGCCATGCAACAGGACCACCTCGACCAATCCATCTTGGATAATTGGTGTTAACCCAATTTCGGACAGCAGTTCCGAAATGTGGTGGTGCCCCATCCATGTGAAACCACATGTCTCGTCGAACATTCAGTGGGACATCCTCTAAAAGACCTGGCAGTTCGTCAATAAGAAATTGAAGGTTAATTGTCCGCATTTAACCTCCCAGGAAGAACGACAGGAATAATCAACAAGTCATTGATTAGGGCCTCCCAAACGTTAATAGAAAATTCATTGTTGAAATTTAGATGGGCGTATAGCTTTGAGATTTTCTGATGACCACCTATGCAGGTTTCTCAGATTTGTAACACCACTTCTCGTGAACATAGATTCATCTGTCCAGAGGACTGTTCCGCAGAAATTAAAATGAAGCCGTAACTATCTTAATATCCAGGTAGAATAAAAGTGGTCTGCCTCAAGCAAACCGTGTCCCCTGCGATAGTGATATGGATATAAGCCCTCACGTTTTAAAATTCGCCAAATTGTCGTTCGTAGCACTCCCAGTTGTCTAGCGATTCGACGTACACTGAGAGTTGGATCCCTTGTAACAATAGCTACTGCTTCTTCCTCTAAGTCTGCTGGCAAATTTACTCCTCGGTCGAAAAGATAATCACGCAGTCCGCATTCCCGAAATTGTCTGTGTACGGGAAACCAATGTCGGTATTCAATAACTGCTTGACGTGCACTGCCGTTACAGTAGCCATACACAAAATGCATGTCCGCATACTCTTGAGAAGAAAATCGGTAAGGCATTTTGAATAAAGAAAACGTGTCTACTCACTAAAAAGCCGTTGTATGAACTGAAATTTAATGTAATCCTTTATTAAAAAATGCAAGGTTAACAGTCATCTGAACATTTGTTTATTGTATGATATTCATGGTTCAGCACTTACGAAATAAGTAAGAACCTTCTTTATCATAAATCAATTTCCAGTACTCTTTTTTGTGGATCTCCAAGAAATTACTGTATGCACTACGACACTCGTTTATTTATTTTAAAAACGATGGAATTTCCATCACCATAATACACTTTCATTCATCCGCTATTAGGATACGAATTGCTGTCTTCTCCATCATATTCAACAGATCCCAGTAATTGCTTCTAGTTGCAAAACTTAAAAAAAGGGCTACGTGTCTTTAGAATTGGATGGAAATTACAAGTGTGTTGAAAATTTGATGAAGCTGCCTCACCTCTAATTTGAATGTTATGGAGGTTATTTCTTTTGATAACATTTTATTATGCGACAATCTGACAATCACATTCATAGATCTGTAACTTTGAAATAAATAAAAATGGATATACAAGTTTTGCGTTTTTGTTACTTGAAATGAAGTCTACATTACACTCCTAAAATTTGAACATAACGACACGGGACACTTGTATATACGGGACATATACGAGGGTGGTTTGACAATTAACTTGGTTTGCTATGAAAGAAAACAATTTGAGTTTTGCAACGTACTTTATTTTTCGACATAATCCCCTCGAGTCACCCTATGAGTCACCCAATGTAGGTGAAATTCTCTCATGAATCTCCTTCGCTGTTTTCCCTTCCAGATAAAAGAATTGAATCACACCACGAATTCCAACTTTATCCATTTTTCGCTATTGCTCGAAACACTTCTGTTTAAGTAACTGTCAAACAACGAGTTACTGTCAGAATGACTTAAGACCAGAGAATATTAACTCTTAGGAATGACACTTTATGACTACATATACAGATTACATTTGCGCCCTCTATTAGTGTGTGAACCAAGTTAATTGTTAAACCACCCTCGTAATTAATGTACGGGCTGAAAAAAAAGTAATAAAATTCTACAAGAAAGTAAATAATGTACGTATGAAACGGTACACTATACTTGCTTGTTTCACTTAACCGGACGTGAAGTATTGCAGGCACGTTACGTAGAAAAGCGCTGGACATGATTGCCGACTGACCGACTGTGGTTGTTCAGACAGGAGATTAATTTCAGAAAGATCGTGTCCTAAAGCCCCCGGTGGGACAGAGGACAGTTACTGTGGTCAATTTAGGGATCGACCATAAGATACACTCCACTAAACCATCACGGATGAGAGGTGGAAAAACTTGCCACTTTCTTCTTAAAAATTTCAGGTATTTCTTCCTTTTTTTATTTATTTTGTTCCGATTAAGAAAATTTTGTTATCCATAAAAAGAACACTAGCGTAACCGTTATTCAACAATTCCTGATGTCTTTAGATCCTAATTTCCTTATGTTTTTCAATAAAAAGATGATCTGCAGAGCATTAATAACCCTGCATGTATAGATTGCCTTTAAGAAAATGCGACATTGATCTGGTTGACATATCGAATTCTTCTAACATTACTTTCTAATTTTGACAAATCCGATGTAGCCGTTACTAAAATTCAAAATGCGTCCGGGCGATCATTTTCTGACTAGAATTAAAAGAAAGATCACGGAAGTATTATATATCCATTAACAGTACGCAAATAACTACTAAAAGAATTAATGTAAGTCATTTGGCAAATCAAATGATAAACTTAAAAATCTGTTTACAAATATTACGTTAAATATGAAATTTCTTTTCATTAATTTTTGAATTCTAAGCTAAGGAATGCTTTGATTTCAAATTATGAAAAGCGAAAAGGATATAATAATATTATCAATAAAAGTGAAGATTCAAACTTTAGAATTTCGCCTGAAAAAAATGATGAAATATGAAGTGCTATAATCATATAAATTTTGCTGTTAAAATTAAATTTAGTAGTACCAAGCTTATACAAACTTTTTAGTTTTTTTTTTTAATAAATTATTGTTGGACTTAACTTGTCTTACTGTTTTTATGGACAAAATCTGCAGCTTGTGTCATATTTATAACAAATAACTATTACATTTTCAGGAAAGCCAAAATTTATACGTTGAATTTATAAAGGCGATATTTGGATTCTCGCAATATTCACTACATGGACTGTACTTTCACTTTCTCCATAAAAAAAATATATTTGTTCCTAGAAGTAAATATTCTCATTTTTGTGAACAAGCAGAGCGTCTCAAGAAAGATTTTATTGTAAGTTAGGGAAAACTATATCCTTTTCAGTTGATTAAGAATTATAATTAGTTTATAACATATAAATATAGGTATTTTTTTAGGAAAAACTTGGTGACAATGGTGTGTTTTTATACCCTACTTTTCCAACTCCTGCATTCGAACACGATAAAATTCTGTTGTTGACAGCGGGAGTTATGTACACTATGGTCTTCAATGTTTTAGGGTTTCCATCCACACATATTCCTTTAGGAAAAAATAAAAATGGTTTACCGATTGGAATACAGGTATTAGCGTTTAAACGCCTTTTAAATACTTATAGTTCTACTATAACAAGTGTTCATTTGAAAAGTCAATCTAGTAGCATGTGCTTTACTGAGAACATTTTGAAGTATGTCGTAAATTAAAATTTACTACTTAACCTACGAAGTCGTATATTTTGACAGTTTCATACATACAAATAAATAACAAATAATAGGTATTTATTGAAAACTATAACAAATGTTGAAAATGTTGTCCTTCAAGATCAATGCACTTTAAAATCCTCCGTTCAAAATTTTTGATGATATTCTGCAACATTAGTGGATTGTTATTAATTTTCATGCATTTCAGTTCGATTCTCTGTAGCATATCATTCAAATTCAATATAGGTGTTCGAAATATGCTATTTTTTAGATAAGGCCACAAAAAGAAGTCGCAAGGTGTTAAATCGTATGAACGTGCAGGCCAGGCAATTTCAATATTTCGACTAATTATACGCTCATCAAAAAATTCTCTTAAATAATCCAAAGATTCGCAGTACAGTGACAAGGTGCTCTTGTTGGAAATATGCATTTTGAAGTTCATCATCATGCAACTGATTGACAATTGGTTGTAAAATTTACGTACGATACCTTTGAGCAGGTAACGTTCCCTGAAAAAATATTGGTCTAATGAATCGCCTTTGGCTTATCGCTGCCCAAACACCAATTTTCTCTGGATGTAGCGATTCTTCATTAATTAATTACATGTGGATTTTCACTACTCCGAATTCTTTGTATTTTGTGAATTTAGGTATCCCGTTTTATAAAACCATGCTTCATCAGTAAAGATGACTCTTTGCGAAAGTTCTCCATTATTGTTCATATTTACAAACCAATTACAAAACTGTAGTCTACGTGGGTAATCAATTTCTAACAATTCTTGTACTGCTGTGACACGGTATGGATAAAGTTGCATATATTTGTTTAATAACTTGTGAGTTGTACCAACAGAAAGGTTTATTTGTTGACTCAAATGTCGAACAGATGTTTGTGGTTCATTTTCCATTATTTCTTCAACACGATTGACAACTTGAGGTGTACGTTTCTTAACTGCTCCGCTGCCGGATTTTCTTAAGAGACTACCAGTTTCAGAAAAAAGTTTTGAAGTTCTATCCAAAGTATTCTTTGTATATAATCTATTACAAAATGTGGAAACTCAACTTGAAATTCTACCATGCAATCTTGAACTGAATAAACCCATAAACCATCAATTTTATTACCACTTCGAAAATAAGCCTGGACTACAAAAATTTTATGTTCTAAAGTGAAAGCCATTTTAAAACTGAGAAGCAATTTATTTAAACCAGAATCGACGCACGATTATTTTATGCACTAACTGATATTTGTGATTGACATTATCAAATGTCATTTGGATTTACGTTTACGGAACAACAAACACATACTAATATATTTGCGTCTTATTCTATCAAAATTTCAAAGTAACCTAGATTGAATTTTCAAATGAACACACGTTATAGTTCTTATAATTTTTTGCTCTAATTAATAGTTCTTGAATGTATATTATTAAAACGTATTCAAATCGAAGTATCGATTCGAACACGTTCCAAAAGAAAGTGAGAAAGACCAAAGAAGCATTTGGCACACTTGGTCCGCAAAAACTTCAAATGGAATATATAACTGTTTGTAGTCTTTCATTTTTTTTGTTATTGTAATGTTAAATACGAGGTGTGACAATTAAATAATTGCACTGATCTGAAAAATATGCTTTGTTGAAAACATATATTGGATACAGCGGATGTTCAAGCACAGTAATTCTGTTCTTCACTAAGAACTGCTTCACAGAGAGTACATTGTGAGCCGCCGCGTTGCTCTGGTGAAATAACCATGAGTTGCTGCACCAGGGCTTTCCCGCCCTTTCTCTAAGCTTGATCAGGACCTTATTGTACTTCTTACTTCTAGTTTACCGTGTGGCTCTGTAGTGCCCACTAAATGATGCTCACCCTTAATATCGAAAAAACGATTAGCATAGCTTTCAATTTCGACTTGCTCATTCGTGCTTTTTTGCTCCTTGGCAAAGTGAGGATCTTCTAATTCATGGTTTGACGCTTTGGTCCAGGGTCGTGTTGGAAAATGCACGTTTCGTCACATGCAGTGAGTTTTTCTATCAGTTAAAATTCTGCTGTGAATCGTTTCATTATGCTTTTCATGTTCTCTTTTTGCTCACGTGTGAGACGCGCAAACTTTCGCCATTTGCAAATCCTCATGTAAAATGTTTCTTACTGTCTCTCTGTCAACGTTTATCGTGTTTTCTATCATCTGAATACTCAAACGTCGGTCTTTCCACATAATTCCATTAATTTCCTGAATGTTTTCATAAATTCTTGATGTTACGGATCGACCAGAACCTTCATCAACTTCAATCTCCTCCCGGCCTTCCAAAAACTTGCATGCGTGACGTGCAATTATCGCCAAAGACTTCCTTCAACAATTGAAAATATTAAGTTGGAGGTTTTTTAACTTCACGAGAAATTTGAGATTAATGCGCTTCCCGATTTTTAAACTTATCACAATCGCGGTACTTAAGCAAGGAGTAACAAACAACTAAACAAGATAGAGAGGTATATTGCTCACCTGCCCCAGAAGCATCAAAGTCAGCTACATTGCATCCTCATTCACACCTCTTACAATTGCAATATTCTGAAGGAAGTGTTAAGGTAATTGTACCTAAAGTGAAACACTTAAAATGACACCTTTTCATTTCGCTTCTTACACTCCTTTTCATTTCTGCATGAAAATTGTTTTATTTGAATAAGTAATTAGTATATAAGCCAAAGTCGCTAAACTTCGTAAGTTACGAACATCTAAACTAAGTAAATCTGCAAACTATGGATAATTAAACTAAATTACCCCTGCTTAAAGAAAAATATGTATATCACAAAAACATAATCTTCTCTAAAACGAACATAGATGCACTTTACAGTATACGTAGATTTTACTGTTATTACTAAAGACCACTCATTGTTTGCCCATTTTTTCTAGGTAGCAGCTGCCCCATATCAAGATTTACTATGCTTTATGATCGCTGAAGAGCTTGAAAAATATTTTGGTGGTTGGGTTGAACCTTAACTTTTAAGTTTCTTTTATAAATAAAAAAAATATATAAAATAACAAACTGTATCTTTAAATAGTATATTTTGACATAACATTATACATATTCTGAAAAAGGAGTTCAGTTGAATCAATTCTGTAATCTTACCAATTATAAGCTATTTAATAAAGTAGGTACTGAGATACAACACTAATCTATTCTAACAGACGAAAGCCTCGGTTGGTAAGCAAAGAACCAAATTACATAGAAATTTGGTAACTATTATTTACAAATAACGGGTGTTCAGAAACATTCGAAGTCAAGTGGGCTCTGAACAAAAAATCGTATATCTTTACTTAAGTACATTTGCTTGTATGATAACCTATAAAATTGTATTAAGTAAATGTATCAATCTATATCAAACATGACTTTATATTTTCAAGGACTACTTTGACTTCGAATGTTTCTGAACACCCGTTATAATAAATCACGCATCTATCAAGCATGCTTTTCAATATTGTGTCAAAAAAAGTGATTAAAGCAGCAGGAATAATCAACACAATACAATTCATAGCGCTTAGAAATGCTATCATTTTGTTTCCCATATACTATACTCTATTTTTAAAGTAGAGAGACGAATTTCTGAACAGACCACTTTAACAGTGAAATCTCATTGGTTGAAAGCAATTTGGCCTTGCTTTCAACCAATGAGATTTCACTGTCAAAGTGGTCTGTTCAGAAATTCGTCTCTCTACTTTAAAAATAGAGTATACAAAAAAACGCAACTAAAAGCACCAGGGTTGCCAGATGAAATATTACGTTGTCCCTAGGCCTAAATAAAAATTCCCCATAGAAATCCCTACACAGAATAATCATATTAAACATAGCCTTCAATGCATTTTTAGGTTATGTAAAGAAAAAAAGACATTAAGGGAAAGTAAAGAGATATTAAACAAGCATAAATAATTAGTTATAAAAACATTTATTTTGTAACAATGTAAACAATTTTAATAATACATATATGTATCTGTAACATAAAAAAAGCTTTACAAATTAAACTATCCATTTTGCTAATAGTACATTATCAATAGGTAAAATAAAACAGATTTTGTCTTTTAATAATTGTTTTGTGTGCATGATTCCAGTTAATGATTCTGATGATAGCTTGCTACGAATTTTTGTTTTGTTTAAGTTTACTTGAGAAAATACTCTTTCAGCGGTACCACTTGAATGTGGTAAACAAAAAGGATTCAAAATAAATTACATAACATCGCAAATTTTGGATGATCATCGCTTGTCTTTATCTGTGCTATGTTTTGCCAGAAATCACTGATATTTAAACCTACCAGGTACTATCCCCAATAGATCTCTCAGTTCCACTCGGTTAGTCTTGTGTCCCCGATAAAAGCCACTATTCTCCTCAGGGGAAGTTTGAGTACACTCGAAGGATCCAATAGATCTCTCCCGAAATATTTCTGTCTGAGTTCCTTCAGTTCCTCACACGTGCATATTACATGAAGGCTAGTTTCCTCCTGTTTCTCACATCTTCTACACCAGGGCTCGCTAACCAAGCCCATGGTGTATAAATGCTTCCTTAAAGGACAATGTCCGATTATTAACCCGGTAATTATTTTAATTTCTTTTTTGTTACTACGAATTAGGTTGGCTGAAAACTTTCTGTCCAGCTCCCTTAGTAGTGTTTTGGTATGGAGTTGGCCTTCCGTTAACCTCCATTTGTTTTTATGTTCTTTTTCTAGGAATAACCAGATCTCCCTTTTAGCGGAATCCTTAGTGATTCCACATACAGGTTCTGGTCCTATGAAGTTCCTATTAGTACCTTCCTTAGCCAGTTTGTCGGCTATCTCATTGCCTTTAATTCCCTTATGTCCTGGCACCCATATCAGCGACACTGTATTGTCTTGTGCCAGTTTATTGAGAACCTGTTTACAATATTTCACCAGCTTTGACCTGGTAGATGGGTTCATAATGGCTTTAATAGCCGCCTGACTATCAGGCATTATGTTAATTTTTTTTGTTTGCGCAGCCGGCTTCCCGAATTTCCTCGGCGCAGGCTGCAACTGCAAACAATTCGCCCTGGAAAACCGTAGTATGTTTCCCCAGACATATCGATGTCTTCCTTCCAGGGCACATTCCGCATATACCTGCACCTGCCCCCTGACTAGATTGTGATCCGTCAGTGTACCACGTGCCAGCACCACAATCGATCGAGCGACTTTTTGCCTGTTCCCTGGTCGGTATAAATATGTTCAGCTTAGCTGTAAACATAATTTCAGGTGCCATACTGTCCGCCGGCATTTGAGATATCGGCTCTTCCAGTATAGTTCCTGTGATATCTGTATGGCTCCCTACAACCTTATTAGGACACCATACGTCGTTGGCCTTCAGCCTCAGTATCGCAGCCATTGCCTCCGCCTTTACAAATAGTTCCAGCGGAGGGAGACCCAGGATGGCCTCCATGGAAGCAGTTCCCGTGCTGTTCATAGCTCCCGTGATTCCCAACAGAGCCTGCCACTGGAGAGTCGTGAGGAGCCCCACCGACAATGTCCGCTCCGTCCTCCTCCACCACACAACTGCTCCATAGGTAATCGTTGGTCTTATTACTACTCTGTACAACCAGTGTACCACATTTGGTTTTAGTCCTCAGATCTTGCCAACAGCTCTTCTGCATCTCCAGAAGAGCTGCGCCGCCCTGTCTGCCACTTTGACTAGGTGTCTGCTCCAATTCAGTTTCGCATCAAGTGTTATGCCTAGATACTTCACTTCATTGGTTAGTTCTAACTCTTGTCCAAATAGCCTTAGCCTACCCAGATCACTTAGTTTTCTCATGTTGGTAAAGGCTACCAACTTGGTTTTTTGAGGATTGACAGTTAATCCCTCCTTAAGGCACCATCTTTCCACAATTCGCAGAGCATTTCGCATGATGCTCGTCACTGTCCCGGGGAATTTCCCCTGGGACACTATGACAATGTCATCGGGGAACCCCTGCGTCCATATTCCCTGGTCATTTAATGTCCTGAGGAGATTATCCACTACTAGACTCCATAGTAGCGGTGACAATACGCCTCCTTGAGGACACCCTTTTGTTGTCCTCATGGAGATCGTTTTGTTTTGCATTTGGGCATGAACTACTCTGCTGCGCAGCATGTTATGAACTCAGTTGCATGTGGTGCTTTTAATTTTTCGATCTCTTAAAGATCGAATAATAGAAGACGTCGAGATATTATCGAAAGATCCCTCTATGTCTAAGAAGACTGCAAGTGCAATTTCCTTGTAGTGTAGGCTCCTTTCGAGCCCTCTCACCAGGCTATGCAGGGCACCCTCACCTGATTTTCCCATCTGGTATGCCAATTGCAGTGGGTGTAGAGGAGATCTATCCAGAGCCCCTTCTTTCGTATTTAAATATATCATTTTTTCCATAGTCTTCAACATAAAAGAGGTAAGACTAATTGGTCTAAATGATTTAGGGTGGGTATATGTTCCTTTTCCGGGCTTCGGAATAAACACTACCCTAGTTTCTCTCCATGCCCTAGGGATATAACCCATAGCATGGCTAGACCTGAATATTTCCAATAGAGGACCCATAATTTCCCCAATTCCCTCTTGAAGGAGCTTGGGAAACACTCCCTCTGGTCCTGCGGATTTATATGGTTCAAACGATCCTATCGCCCATGTAATTAAATAGGGCTTGAAGAGCTCGTTTGATATCTCCCAATCATTCCAGTCACCCTCTTAGAGGTGGCAACTTGATTGGTATCACAATCATCCATACTCTTCGAACCTAGAAAGTATACCCCCAGAAGAGCAGTGTGCTCACGTGCCTGGACGTGCTGGCGTCCAACGCAAAACATAACAAGAAGAAGAAACCTACCAGGTGTGACAAATCTAAATTTCTTAGTAGTCGCCAGTCTTGATCAAGTCTATTTTGTTCATCCGGTGAAATTAAATTTGGAAATTCTATTGCCAGAACAGCAATGGAATCATGCTCTTTAGAAAGAACTTCAGAAGGTGATATTATTGATATTTTTTTTAATTCATATTGATGAACTCCTTGGAACAAATCATTTATAAATTTGATGACAACCTTCTACCTTTATCAGTAGATTCGTCTACTACTACCCACGTAGAAATTCCAGATGTAGGCTCATTTTCGTCTTCTGAATTCATAGTAGAGCATGATGAAGAAGGTTCCTCATCATTATCGTTTTCATTATCATCGAGTGGTCTGTAAAGTAACATGTTTATAAATTTATCGAGAGTAACTTATTATATGTTGCTACTTGTAAAGACCATCGGAATCTTCAAAAGGATCACTTTCTTCATCGGATGATCCAAGAGAATATTGCGGAGATAATACGGTACTTGGCAGCAATTCCGATTTTCGAACTTGTGGAGTAGACTCGTTTTCCACTCTTGTATTTTCTGGTAATGTTGAGCTAGAAAATACACCAGTAGCATTTTCTTGCGCAAGCACACAATTTTTAGCAGCCTTCAATATTCTTTCAGTCCTAGTAGACATTTTTGTCTTGGTACGTAACAAATAGCAGTTATTACTACTAAGTTCAAACCAAAAGTGTCTAATGAGACAAGTAAAATAAAACACTCTTCACCAAATCGCCAGTGGGATAACAGTGTTATCCTACTGGTGGTGAAGAGCATATCTTCTAAGGTTTACCTTAGCAAAAAACGCTACGTTTAACATTTTTTTCAGTTTTAAGCTTATTCTACTGAAGATGGCAACTTAGTTGCCGAAATACGTATGTAGTATTTATTGATATATATTGTATTTAAATTAATTAAAGATTTACTATTATTTTTGCTAAAATTAAATCTAGTTAAAATCATCTATTCATTTATATTTATTAATTAAAGATAATATTGATTTTTTAAGTTCAAGTTCTTCAGGAATAGAATTATAAATATCAATTAATTTATCAAGAGTATAATTTGCATTAATAAAAAAAATTTTTGGAAATATGTAATTAGATATTATTCCTTCTCCAATTATAGCATAAATCTTATTCTTTTTGTTATACCGTCTGGAAACGTGGTAAGTTAACGGCGGAGACGTGTAGTTAACTTACCACGTTTCCAGACGGTATAATAATTCTTTGTGATTATTCACATTTTGATCAATCTTTAATCTCTCAACAAATTGTTGGATGTTTGCAGGACTTGCATTCATTATTTATTCCGGTGAAATTATAACCAGACGGAATAGTGTTAATATTATCAATTAAATATCTTCTTCTTTCTTCTTCTGTTTTGGGTTGGACGCCAGAACATCCAGGCACTTGAGCACACTGCTCTTTGTATTATCCCCAATAGATCCCTCAGTTCTACTCTGTTAGTCTTGTGTCCTCGATAAAAGCCACTATCCTCCTCAGGGGAAGTTTGAGTACACTCGAAGGATTCAATAGATCTCTCCCAAAATATTTCTGTCTGAATTCCTTCAGTTCCTCACACGTGCATATTACATGTTTTTCACATCTCCTACACCAGGGCTCGCTACCCGGTAATTATTTTAATTTATTTTTTGTTACTACGAATTAGGTTGGCTGAAAACTTTCTGTCCTTTGTAGTGGTTTGATATGGAGTTGACCTTCCGTTAACCTCCATTTATTTTTATGTTCTTTTTCTAGCCATAACCAGATCTCCCTTTTAACGGAATCCTTAGCGATCCACATACAGGTTCTGGTCAACAGGGGCCGTTAAGAGAACCAAGTCGGCTAAGGGCACTCCTGAGGATAAAGTAACTAAGCGCACGAAGTTTTCTGCTTCGGGCGTGAGTTACAAAGCAGCTCTTAAAGGTATTAAGGCTGCAATAGTTCCTAAGGACTACCCAGTTAGCTTAGTGACTGAGGGAAACGTAGGAGCTATACAAGAGGCCCTAATGATGGTCACAGATAGGGCGCAGAAGGCGCAGAGTTTTGAATCCTCCCATCTTATGGACCGCTACTACGGAGTCATCTGTGCAGATGGGGACTCGTACAACACTACGAGAGATTACTTGGAAAAGGAAACTGTTTGGAAACTCGTGAAGAGCTGCCAAAATAGCAACGAGTTTTAGCGTTTCTGGCAGAGACTAAAAAAGAGGATCTGACAATGGGCTTGAAAAGACTCGAGAGGCGAAATCCAGGGCTTAAAGTGGACCGATGGATTACCCTCAGTTCCAGATCTTTCGAAAAGGACCTACATGTAGGCTTCGGATTGACAAGGACTCTGAGGAAACGTTGGTGAGGACTGATTGGAGACCTTACCATCGCTTTCAGAGGGCTAGCTTTGTAATTAAATATATTTTATCATCATAAGGTGATGAGTGCAATTTCAATTGTTTTTTGTGTATACCATTTCAAGTCTTTAGATACAATATTATAAATTATTTCTATTGTTACTTCATTATTAAATAAACAGTCTTTGTACATTTGAAATTTTAATTTTTCAATATTACATTTTTTTATTCCCTTACAGATTTTTTTTTCTTTTGATACTATTGACTGCATGAAAGTGTGAAAGGAAGATTGTTTTTATTATTTATAAGTATTTTCGAATCGCATTGTAAAATATCGTTTCTCTCTCGTATTATCATTGTTATCCAAATAAACGCAATTGTTTCAAAAACTATCGCTTGGCGGCGCCACGAAACAGCGGCTAAGTTAGTTGGTAAGAGATGTGCGGAGGTACATTGGGGTAAGACACGTTGTAACATATAGCGTTGCGTATCTTTATATATTCCTTCCAGGCGCGGCTCGTGATGACGTATTTGGGAGTGCAAGTACAATGATGCGAGTGCCTCGTGTGTTTTCGGTGTTTACTAAGAAAACGTTACAGTTAGTACACGAGAATACACGAAGCACTCGCATCATTGTACTTGCACTCCCAAATACGTCATCACGAGCCGCGCCTGATTCCTCAATCAACGATCGTTTTGTTTTTACTTATCCCCCATATAATTTTTCCATAGTTTTTTTTTGTTACCAATATATTACATGGTATAAACATGCTAGAATTTAATTGTACATACAGTTAAACATATGAGGACCGGCACAATACTGACTACTTGTGCCCGTACGCACGCCACTGTTAAAGCTAAAAATTATTTTTGAAAAATATGCTCCTTTATTAACAGTCGTTACGTATTAAATTTAACTGAAGTATCTCAAGCTGTTCCGAAAATATTAATTAATTTCCATTTTTTTCATAAAACTTCAATACCCCGTATTTTCGTAACGGAACATTTTTGGACGATAGTTTTAAAGTAAACTATTAGGTATTTATTTTTCATATAGATTCACACACTTAAATATTCGCATATCAATAAGGAACAAAGGGTAGATACATTCGTTGTATTATTTTTTTATTGTGATCCTCAGATCCACTTGGGTCATTAGAACTCATGCTATAATAGAATAAAATAATTTATTTTCTTTCGATAATGTCATATTTGTGCATACCTTGAATTTTGTTGTAAAGATTCCAGATCATCAAAAATATTGAATGTTGTTTCTATTGTTTCAATACAAAACCTATGCAAATAAAATTAAAATAAATAAAGATTTTATTTTAAAAAATATAATGACTTTTCATAAACGTACTTATTTTTACAGTTCATCCAATAGCGTTTTCTCGCAACCGATTTTTATTACGTTTTGCATGTCTTACCGACGGTGGCGGCTCGTGCTAAAAATTTTAAGGTGTTCTGCAAGTTTTACAAAAAAATTTACCTTGCACGGGCAGTAAGAGGTTGTCTCCCATCGATCTTATCGTGCTTTCTTCGCCTTCCGCACTGAAGTAATGGATTTCTGGAACGATTGTCAATTGTCACACAAAAAAATAAGAGTCACTAAGCACTACTTTACTAACAAATTATTTCTTATAAATTAAATCTATTCTACGTTCTTTTCGATTTGCAAATTTTGTTATTACTTTGTCATTAAAATTGTCTATTTCGGAGATAAACTTTTTTTCTATAGATAGCATGGAAAGAGATGTTAAACGATCTTCGGTCATTGAATTTCTGAGAAACGTCTTAATTCGATTTAGTGTTGAAAAGCATCGTTCGGCCTCTGATGTTGTCATGGGAGTTGTTATTACAATTTCTAATAATTTTCTAGTCTCCTTCAACGTATCTCCCAGATTGGTTTTTATTAAAAATTTTAGAAGAGGTAGTGCGCCTTTTAAAGATCAGTTCTTGAGTAAATAACAGACAATTCAGTTCGTAATCTTTCTTTATCAAGGGTGGGATAATAGGAGCATGCGGAAGTGAGTTTGTCCTCAGGAAATTTTTTCATTATGTCTCTGTACCCAATACCCAATAAGCAGAATCTAGTTGAGCCATAGTTGAGCCATAATATTAGTTGACCCTAGTAACGCAAATTCCATACAATTATGAAGATGGCTTTTAGAATTCTCATGTCTTTTTATTTTCAAACTCAAGTGCTCTAGATCCGTGACCCCTATTTCCGTCCAAGCTTTATCGCCACCAAAAAGTAAACAGGGAAAACAATATAAAGCATTTTTTTGTTGCATCCACAAATCCATTCGTTTTTTGAATAAATATCGCTACTAAATTTACGTGTATAATTTTTCCCTCTACTTACACGTTTTTTCAATAGTGATATCTACTAATGGCCTACCACTTGCTTTTAATTTTATCTTTTCTTCGAATGAATATTTAAAGAATCTCTTCACATTAATTAAATTAAAGACCACCTCCATAATACACAGAGTTTATATAAATTGTCAACAATACACAAAAACAAACAAGCACGCGCACAATATTATTGTTTTTACGTTACACTCGCCGCACAGTAAACAACACGCGAAAAGAAAATATTAAATACCTATACCGATTCATATGACCTCTGCGCTGGAATGAGTGCAGCGAATATTGCCTGGTAAAATCATGCATTGGTTTTAGACAGTCACGGGGGAAGCGGGGTGCGCGCGGGTGTTGGAAAGAGCGCTCAGAGCACGTTCGTGTGGACCAGATAAGGAACAAGTGAGCGATCGCGCTAATTAGGTTGGTTATTCCACTGGTCGCCTATTGTATATTTGATAATATAGTATATACGATATAACCGGCGTTAGTGTGTCGGAAGCGAATATCTCGGCTTCTACTGATCGGATTTTGATGATTGAGGTGTCAAATTGTAGGGTTTGATGTCCTCTACAGGTGATGTAGAAAAATATGCAAATTTTTTGATATACAGGGGGAGAATTTTCACAACAATATGTTACGCTTTTATAAACATCAGAAATGTCGGAAAAATTATGTAAAAGAAAATTAGTTATAACTAATACAGGTTCGCCCGCCCAATTTTTTGGGAGCTCTGCAGCACTGCAGCGCTTATGCGCCAGCCGCCACTGCTTACCGTACTTCGAGCCATTATTTTATTCGTACAATACTTTGCAATACCTACTCACTACAGCTTACTGGATAAATACAGGTAGGATATATTGGGAATTGGGATAGATAAAAGATAAAAGTAAATACAGTAGCAATTGTTGTCGTAAAGACGCCTTTTATAAATCAATTACTTCATCGAATTAGTCAAACAATATATGTATATGTCATTCCAAATAAGAATAAACCGCTGGGAAAAATAGGGTTAAAATAAGAGCTTGTGATTGGCTAAAATAGAGGCCGCTTTTATGCAGGCAAAATTAAGTTTATTTTGTTCTGTCAAATTTTCTTTTTGGTGTCAGTAGCAGTCAGTACTGATCAGTATTTCTGTCAGTGCTAGTCAATTGCGTGTTTTAGTAGTTGTTTATTATGGTATTTATTATTAATATTCGTTAAAAATAGTTTTTTATAAAGATTATAAAGTGAAAAAGGATATCTTATCACTTCCATTAATTTCTTTATATAATCGCAAACGTTTTAGAGCATGGATGACGCAGCTTTACCAGGTCCATAAAAAAATCGTAAAGGAAAATATATAAAAAGTGGACAGAGGCAGATGGCTTATAATGTGTATTTTAAGAACAAAGCTAATATGTCCAAAATAGCTGCTGTTCGTCAAACTTTACGGGAAGTAGGGATTGTAGGAATATTATTTTTGACATTGTTAAGGAAATTGAAATGTCTGGAGTTACACGTTCTCCTTTAAGAAAACGAAGTTGCCCGGATGCTTAAAATAAATTGAATATAGTATCAAAAAGTATGATTAGAAGGCATGTGTATTCAATTTTCTTTAAAAATGAGTTACCGACCAGCACAAAAATATGTGAAACTATTGCCAGTTTATCTCCTTTAAAACAAGCATCACTTTGGAGAATCCTAAAGAAACTAGAATTCAAGTGATAAAAATGCACATGAAACAACATATTAATTGAACGAAATTATATTATCTTATGGAGTCTCGGTTATTTGACAAGTATAAGAAAGTTTCGTGCAGAAGGGAGAAAATATATTATTTAGATGGATGAATGCAGGTTACACAAAATAAAAATATGGAAAGATACAATGATACTTAATCCAAGGCAAGCATTTGTTGAAGATCTTTCTACTGGTTTAAAAGATCCATCTGGCAAAGGAAAGCGACTAACTGTGCTTCACATTGTCAACGAAACTGGTTTTATGAATAGGGATTTGTTATTATTTGAATCCAAGAAAACTGGAAATTATCATGAAGATATGAATAGTGAGGTGTTCATCGCATGGATGCAAAATATATTACATTTTCTTAAGCCCAATTGTGTTATAGTAATGTATAATGCACCCTATCATTCTACTAAAACAGAAAAGTCACCTACACCATGTAAAAAGGAGTCACTTATTGAATGGCTTTTAACAAAACGAATTTTAGCTGATAATACTATGATAAAGGTTGATTGTTTGAACCTGTAAAAAATTACGCATCCTGTCATCCAGTTTCATACGTGGTTGAAGAAATATCTAGAGAAAATGGTCATACAGTTTTAGGTTTACTTTCATATCACTGTAATCTGAATCCCATTGAACTTGTATGGGCTCAAGTTAAGCATCATGTTGGCGCCAATAATAAGACATTTAAATTGGATGAAGTAAGAAATTTATTATTAACAGGATTAGACATAGTTGATGCTGACACATGGAAAAATAGAATTGATCACTTTTTTATTGTATTTTCGCGAAGTAATGAATTGTAAATATTCTTTCTACACTTTACGACGAATCGAACGACGGAATTTTTTTTTTCTATGAAAAATTCGAATAAAAATAGCGCCGTAAAGTGTAGAAAGAATATTTACAATTACATTACTTCGCGAAAATGCAATCATGGCCGCGGTCACTAGAAAATAGCCGCTTACGCTTGCTAGCGCAATCAGCTTGCGTTGGCGTTGGCAATATATGTTAGTGAACGCTCTGCTTTAGAACTAAACGTTGGCGTTACACCTTCGTTGTTGATTGGTTATTTTCATTTGTGTTTACTTGTACTGTCAAAAGCTACGAACATTCAAAATTCAAAAAGTAAAATAATAATTTGTTGATGGATTTTATATTAAATGAAAACGACTTAAATGTTGACGGTATTGTCTATTTGGCGCTAGATTTGGTCGACCCGTATAATGGAGACATCCGAGAACGTGACCAAAATGAGGTTATAAGAAACCAAAACTATTATGATGTGACGGTGCCAAATTATACAGATTTCCAATTTAGCGAACATTTTAGAATGTCTCGTCAAACATTTGAGGTAACTATGTTGTTATGTAGAGTCTGAAATCATTAGTTCTTAAATTCCAGACCATAATTATTAAAGACTTCATTTATGTATTTTGTTTTTAGATACTGCTCAACCAAATAGGAAATATCGATAAAGAAAATCACAGAATTATACCTTTAGAAAAGAAAATGTTGTTTTCTATTTGGTTACTAAGCAAGCCTGAAAGTTTTTTAGCGGCCAGTGACTGATTTGGCCTACCAAAAAGTTTAGGGCACAAAATCTTTTATGAGATCGTCAATTTGATTTGCCAATTGATGACCTGGTATTGTTGGTGTGATTGATGGTTGTCACATTCCAATAAAGCAACCAGAAGGGTATGCCATCGATTATAATAGAAAGCAGCACCATTCCATAATTCTACAAGGTTTGTTATAACTAGTAATATTTTTGAAATGAATTATATGAAAAATTAAATTATAGGGGTATGTGATGACAGCAAAATTTATAGACGTAAATGTTGGACAACCTGGTAGAATGCATGATGCTAGAGTTTTCCGGTTAAGCCCATTATATGAGAGACTTACAAATGATAATCCACTATTACCTGTAGATAAACATATAATTGGAGATTTTGCTTATCCATTAGGTACTAATAAATTTGATGAAACCTTATCAGAATAATAGCCATCTAACAGAAGCACAATACACGTTTAATAGGAAATTATCAAGCGTTCGTTCTACAATAGAAAGAGCTTTTGGATTATTAAAAATAAAATTTCGAAGACTAAAATATTTGGATGTGAAGCATCCAGAAGTAGCCATTAAAATAGTTGCTGCCGCAACTGTTTAGCACAATTTTATATTGCAGCAGGGCAATCCAGCAGATGATTATGCTATTGATATAGAAAATCATAATGGCATCGTTGCAGATGCTGTTCAACATGACAGAGGGCCTGCTGAAGAAAAAAGACAAGAATTGGTCAATATTTGCAACATCTGACTGTAATATAAAATTATATAATAAAAATAAACACAGTATTTGAGTGTATAATTATTTATTTTGTAAAAAAAAGTTCAATTTATTTTGTAAATTTGTTTGATTAGTTAATTCCTTTCCCGCTGAATCCTATTATGTTCTGCGAGTTCTTCAGACAGCTTTTCGATAGCAGCCACCTTTCTTTCTTCAATATTATCAACTTGCTGTCTTGCACTTTTTATTGCCCTCATATTCACATTTTCGTTTTTGTGAAGTTGTGTTCAAAAAGCTGTCTGGTATACTAGAGTTCTCACTTGTAGAATCTGTGGGTGTGTGGGAAGAATTAGTAGTTCTTTGAGAACATGATGAAATAGATGCAGATGTACTGGGAAGGGATATAAATATAGGTTGAGACGTAGTAGAAAGTTTTTTCCTCTTCAAATACGCAGTTGTTAGTAATTTTATATTTTTTTTCGTCCAAGTAAAAATTCCCAATTGATCTACAACTTTATATCTTAATTATTGATATGTACATTATTTCCCATGAATTCTTACCATTTCTTTTCTCATTTTTTAGCGAACTACACATCTCTAATGAATACTTAAAATCATACTTAAAAATAACAATACAGTTGACTATTTCAAAACGAAGTGTTTTATTTTACACAGCACAATATCCTTTAACGTCGTTATTTCACAATAAACCCCAAATATGTACCACTAAATTTACCTGAAATATCTTTCGATATTGGTGTTCCAGTAACAGCCCAACGATGATTTGCATGTATTTTCTTCGCCATTTCTGAAACCATACGCCCTGGTGTTTCTACGGTTTGTGCTTCATCTAAACACAATCGCCACCAATTAATTCTTGTTATAGGGCTACCTGGCAGTGAATATTTGGGTGGGCGGCGTAATGAAATAACCTATAATTGTTTATATTACAAAGAAAATAGAAAGATCCAAATATACATGTAAAAATTTACTTGTCCATTATCACTCAATCTTAACTCATTTTGAAGAACATTGTAAGTAGTTATTACTAAATCATATTTTTGTAATTTAGTTGGATAAACAGGTGTTAAGTTTATTCCTCCATCGTATTGAAAAACTTTTAAGTCACCACTAATATGCTTGGATATCTCATCACACCATTGTTGTTTTAAGGATTGGGGAGTTACTATTAATGTAGCATTAGACTCCAATAATGGCTGGAAATAGTAATATTCTTTGTGTAGTTGATTTTAGACAGAACTGGATCATAACTATATGCATACACTATTTTTTAGTTTGAATTAAGCAAAATCATTAACATAGATTTTAAGTACGAGAATCTTCATTTTTAATATATAACACTATAAATAATTTTTTCATGTAGAGCTAGTTTGCATCCGTAGTAGGATACCACACGTGTACCCTGGATAACGCTAAATGAACTAGCACAAAAGGCAGCCAGATAATCTGGAATTACCTGGATCTCCTGGCTACAAGCACATCGTCGAAATCACTTGTATTAACACCAAACCGAAAGTTATCTCGTAAATCATTGTCAACCTTAAACACAATCCGGACCCATCTGGAAGGTACACAGACAGCTTGCGTAGGTGACGAATGGTTGCTGACCCAGAATGGAACTGCGAAATTGCGCGTCAAACTATACGTCATATTGTTGAGAATTACCCCCTGAGGCGATTTTGAAGAGTTTGAATGCGACGCAAAGTGCAATAGATATTAAATCCTTAGATATTTATTTGTAAATAATTTATTTGTGTTGTGTACTTTTAATTTTTGTATATATTTTTGGTAAGTACAGGTGTGCTTAGTGCCATACGCTAAATAAATAAATAATTTTTTCAGAGCAGTTACATTTGCAAATTAATTTTTTGTAATTCTGAAAATATAACATCATAAAATCGATTTTTCAAGTCATTCAAATAAATTTAATGCACTATTCCATTTTCTGTAAATCTCTCTTAAAAGATTTGTTTAATATACTAACACTAGTATTTCTTCAGACAGCTTGAAAAACTATTCAATGTTAATTTAATGTGACATCTATATTTTATTATATGTATGAAGAGTTCTTTATTTACGATCTACATTATAGTTTTTCATGGATAATTTTACTTTAGGACTTTTGTAAAAGTTGCAAAATTATAAAAACTAATGTACATTATTTGAATAATAAATTTTTGAAAATTTTGAGAAAGATATCTCTCCATAAACATACCATTTACATAATTTTAAATACTTACTCTATTTATCCAACATTGAGGACAACAAAATGATCCATAGCTATTTCTGTAGCCTAAACACCTTCCATGTTGAATTTTAGAGCAATCAATACATTCAACACAATCATTTGTTTCAAAATCATCACCACAAATACACTGTACCTTAGATACCATTGAATCATTATGGCTATTTGTTAATTCACTATTATACCACAATTCTAATGCTACTCGTAAAGCTGATTTATTACTACTAGGCTTAACCCAACTGTCTGGAACATTAATCTTTTTTGGGGTATCTACTTGCACAGAATTTTTGTCTTCTTTATCAATTGGTCTTTTACGTTTTCGTGATTGTTTTTCTATAACTGGTAATAAATTTATAGTACAATCATTATTAAGTGAAAATTTTGTATTATGAGCATTTTGTAAGTTATTATGGGGATGGCATAATATACATGCTAGTACTTCAACAGTCTTGCCTAAACCCATCTCATCAGCTAATATACCACCAGTTCTCAAGGAATTTGTTGTTGGTTTAGTTGTGTCAACAAATCCTGTATGTTTGTCAAAATATATTTCTATTCCACTTTCCAACGTAATTTTGTCATACAATGGATGTATCATTTCTATAAAAAAAGAGAATTAATTTATAAATAAATAAAAAATCAGTCACAAACCATCATTTAAAAGTATTTGTTCACGTTGAATCATCCATCTTACTGCATTTTGCTGATATGGTCTAAGCTTAGGTTTTAATTGCAAATGTTGTACATTAAGTTTTGGGAACTCTTCTCTGTGACAGTTAATATTTTTATACAATTCAGTAAAATTTTCGATAACTGATGAACTTTTTAGGGTATGGATTTCTAAACAAAAATTTGAATACATAACATTTAAAAAATAATTACTCCTCTTACCATTATATTCAGATGCAATATTGAAAATTATTGAGAAAGCAGTTTTAAAGACTGATCCAATTTTCATATAAAATTTTGGCAGTGGTAGATTACATATGTATAGCAAAGCTATTACATTTTCTTCATCTAATCTAAATTTAATATTGAACACTTTCGTAGATAATAAATCTGTAAAATACTGAAGTAACTCGCTTATGTTCAGGGTAAAACCATAAAATTACCTTTCAAAAATTGTAATTCCGTGGTAATTGTTATTACAACAACTGCAGAATCAAAGTATAATATTAACTTATCATCACCATCTGTTGATGAAATATTGGCTTTACAATTATTCCATTCTGTTGGAATAAAATTATTTGTTTTGCCAACCCATATTTCTCCCAAAAATAATTTTTCATTATTTTTGTTTGGCTTTGAAATGGTGTACGTACAGAAGTTTTTCGTTTTCTTTCGTATTTTCGATTTAAATTTTGGGATATAATCCACTTGACTAGACAGTAAACTCATATTTTTTAAAATAGAAATAAATAGACATTAAAGTATTTCGTTTTACAAAAACTTATTTTTGTTACAAAGCCGAATAATTAAAAACAAATGTCACATACATACACAGACAAGTAAGGTTAAGAACAGAGAGTTAAGAATGGACAGAGCAATAGCTTATTTTGGTTTACAATTTCTGAGGGCGCATGTGTGAAATTGTCGGTCCTTCAGGTGTCCCGACGACAGGTGTCGACAAAAAATAACGGGTGTTCAGAAACATTCGAAGTCAAAGTAGTCCTTGAAAATATGAAGTCATGTCTGAGATAGATTGGTTTTTGACAGACAACAGTTGACATTTAATAATTATTACAAATCAGATACTTAAGTAAAGATATACGATTTTTTGAAAAGAAAGATTAGAAAAGAGAAATTCTACACAAAAAACGTATTTATATTGTATACAATTGACAACAAGATATATTAGTTTCTATGTCACTTATATTTATATTTTTAAATAAGATATCAAGTAATGTTAACGAAAATTAATAAATAATATTTCGGGGATAGCAACATTTAAATTTGAAAATGTCCAGTATCATTGTGACCAACAGTATACTTTATTTAGAAATAAAACCGAACTTTCAAATTATATCATTTAAATTTATTAATGTAAAATATTGTTTTTCTATTTTGCGTTCGAAATGAACTCATTATGAAACCCAAAACAGTATCGAAATGAGCTTCATTTCGATACGCTTTTTTTCATTTTTCAATGTTGGCGTCGTTCGAACACAGAAATAAATATCATTGCTGTCATTTGATCTTAAGAATTTATGTATATTTGACAGATATTATATATGTCCGTATTTTACACAAACAACGTATGTTGTATACAATTGACAACAACATATATATGTTTCTATGTCACTCATGTTTATATTTTTAAATGAAGTATCAAGTAATGTTAACGAAAATTAGTAAATAATATGTAATATAATATACTTCGCGGATAGCAAGATTTAAATTTGAAAATGTCAAGTATCAATGTGACCAACTGCATGCTTTATATAAAAATTAAACTCTGAACTTTCAAATTAAATAATTCCAATTTAAGCAATTTATTAATGTAAAAAACGCAAAATAGAAAAAATAGTATAAAAAACTCGTTTCATAAGGCCTTTTGCCGCACTCGCTCTTTAGAAAACTCGCCGCTATCACGGCTCGTTTTCTAAACTGATCTCGTGCGGCAAAATGGTGCCTTATGAAACTTGTTTTTTAATATACTATTTTGATGTTGTGTATATACACTTGATTTACTTCTATATTTTGTTGGAATTTTTGTTGTTGTTTATTTTCCACGCAAAAACCTCAATTTTATTTGAAGTATTGGTGGTAAATATGTATATTATGTTATATATGCATATTATGCTTGTGTGATATATATTTCCATAAAATTAATGAAATATAATACTTATAATAGATCCGTATTTTAATTAAGATTAAAATACGGATCTATTATAAGTATTATATTTCATTAATTTTATGGAAATATATATCACACAAGCATAATATGCATATATAACATAATATACATATTTACCACCAATACTTCAAATAAAATTGAGGTTTTTGCGTGGAAAATAAACAACAACAAAAATTCCAACAAAATATAGAAGTAAATCAAGTGTATATACACAACATCAAAATAGTATATTAAAAAACAAGTTTCATAAGGCACCATTTTGCCGCACGAGATCAGTTTAGAAAACGAGCCGTGATAGCGGCGAGTTTTCTAAAGAGCGAGTGCGGCAAAAGGCCTTATGAAACGAGTTTTTTATACTATTTTTTCTATTTTGCGTTTTTTACATTAATAAATTGCTTAAATTGGAATTATTTAATTTGAAAGTTCAGAGTTTAATTTTTATATAAAGCATGCAGTTGGTCACATTGATACTTGACATTTTCAAATTTAAATCTTGCTATCCGCGAAGTATATTATATTACATATTATTTACTAATTTTCGTTAACATTACTTGATACTTCATTTAAAAATATAAACATGAGTGACATAGAAACATATATATGTTGTTGTCAATTGTATACAACATACGTTGTTTGTGTAAAATACGGACATATATAATATCTGTCAAATATACATAAATTCTTAAGATCAAATGACAGCAATGATATTTATTTCTGTGTTCGAACGACGCCAACATTGAAAAATGAAAAAAAGCGTATCGAAATGAAGCTCATTTCGATACTGTTTTGGGTTTCATAATGAGTTCATTTCGAACGCAAAATAGAAAAACAATATTTTACATTAATAAATTTAAATGATATAATTTGAAAGTTCGGTTTTATTTCTAAATAAAGTATACTGTTGGTCACAATGATACTGGACATTTTCAAATTTAAATGTTGCTATCCCCGAAATATTATTTATTAATTTTCGTTAACATTACTTGATATCTTATTTAAAAATATAAATATAAGTGACATAGAAACTAATATATCTTGTTGTCAATTGTATACAATATAAATACGTTTTTTGTGTAGAATTTCTCTTTTCTAATCTTTCTTTTCAAAAAATCGTATATCTTTACTTAAGTATCTGATTTGTAATAATTATTAAATGTCAACTGTTGTCTGTCAAAAACCAATCTATCTCAGACATGACTTCATATTTTCAAGGACTACTTTGACTTCGAATGTTTCTGAACACCCGTTATTTTTTGTCGACACCTGTCGGGACCAGGGTTGCCAACTTGGTAGAATTTCTACTAAATCTGGTAGAATAAGATGTTCATTTAGTGACTAAATTTTAGGTTTAGTGGCTAGTAGAATATCTGGTAGAATTTTGTAGAAATCTTGGTAGAATTTTGGTAGAAAAGTGCTGATTTATATTGACATCGTAGACTATATTAAATTACAATTATACAATTTTATTATTTTATTAAATGTCCATCTAGTGGTTTGTAGTGAAATCATGAAGCAGTAGGTATTGCAGGTAGAGGATCTTGTAACAGGTATTCAGAAACATTCGAAGTCAAGTGGGCTCTGAACAAAAAATCGTATATCTTTACTTAAGTATTAATATACTAATTTGATAACCTATAAAATTGTATTAAGTAAATGTATCAATCTATCTCAGACATGACTGCATATTTTCAAGGCCTACTTTGACTTCGAATGTTTCTGAACACCCGTTATATTGATTCCGCTGCTTTAATGACGGGATATAACCGATATAAGACGCAAGAGTTATGATATGTGATTGCTGTCCTATGTTTGCAGACGCTATGATATTATGTTGCAAGTATTTTAGAGCACACATCGTTATTTTGAATGTTAAGGTATTAACGGCTACTACCTTTTCTAATTAAATGATAAAAACACAAACACTGTTGTATTAGATTTACACTTTATTATTACAATAAAGTGTAAATCTAATACAACAGTGTTTGTGTTTTTATCATTTGATATGGATTTACATCAAGTAAAGGCAGAATCGATTCAATTTTTCTAATTAATACTTTTATTCACATTAGTTATATACAAAGTTGGATTGCGCAACTCATCGTGAAATAAATAAATATAAATCCAATTCCATTACAATTCTTATACCCTTGGCAAGACTACGCCGTCTCTTCTCACGAGACTAAACACAAACACTTGAAATCTAATGTTTACTTTATAAAATATTTGAAATAGGTATGGAGTCACATAAAAGATTCTTTATGTGTGCTATCATATACTATCATTCGTAAAGTCGCTGTTGGTTATACTAATAGTAGGTGTATTGTGTGTGACAAAATCAATTATTTTCCATTAAAATTCATTGTTTCCAAAAACTTAGAAAGGTAATTGTTTTTTTTTAAAATTTAGCCAAAACTATTTTATATTCGAATTTTGTTCGACTTTATAGATGTCAAAGGTGTACGAACAAAAGTTTAGAGATGCATGGTTAAAAGATCCTCTACTAAAGAATTGGTTAACTTCTGTAGAAAGTACATCGGGTGTTGTTGCCAAATGCAAAGCTTGTGGAGTATGTTTGACAAGCCGCTATGCTGACTTGAAAAATCATGCAATATATAAGAAGCATAAAAAAAAATGAAAGTTTGTTTTTGAGGCCACGCCCACAATCAACACTGTTTCTTCCAAAAAGAGCGGATGTCACACAAGCAAAAATAGCTGAAGCTAAATTGGCTTTATTTATTTCGCAACATACAGCGATTAATTTGTGTGATCATTTAATAGACGTTTGTAAATCCAGTTTTGAAAAGTGCGCGGAAAATGTACAAATGCACAGAACGAAATGTTCGAATATAGTAAAAAATGTACTTGCTCCTTATTTCATACAGGATCTTGTAGAAGATGTTGGCAATAATAAGTATAGTTTATTACTAGACGAGTCTACAGATATTTCAATTCAAAAGTATCTTGGAATTGTAATAATCTACTTTAGTTCAAATCAAAATAGGATTGTAACTTCTTACTTAGAATTAGCATGGTTAATAGGTAGTACAGCAGATGATATAGTAAATTGTATAAAAGTAACATTAAAAAAATATAAATTTAATATAAAAAATTTAGTAGGAATTGGGACTGATAACGCTTCGGTAATGACGGGAGTTAATAATGGGGTACAGCAAAAATTAAAGAACGAAGTACCAAATTTGATTTTAATAAGATGCGTATGTCATTCACTACAATTAGCAGTGTCATTCGCGGCTAAATAATGCCTACCTAGAAATTTAGAATTTCTTATACAAGAAACCTATAATTGGTTTAGTAAGTCCTCTTCTAGGCAAGCTGCTTATAACCAAATTTATAAATTATTAAATGATCATCATGATCCTCTAAAAATTGTTCAATCCTGTAATACGCGTTGGTTGTCCATAGAAACGGCTGTTAGCAGAATTTATGAGCAGTGGTTAGAGTTAAAAACACATTTTTCCATAGCAAAATCGAATGACAAATGTTACACAGCTGATCTTTTATACCAAATGTACGATGATGACATAAATTACGCATTTATCTCATACCTTCGACCTATATTAATTGATTTAGAAAGAGTAAATAAATCATTTGAAGCGAATGATGCAGACCAAACAATACTTTTAAATTCTGTAATGTTCTTGTTAGAATCGCTTGCAAATAAAATTTGTATCCCTGGTACATTAACAAACAAAGATATATTAGAAGTTAACATAAATGAGTATATTGACAAATTTTGCTATTTGGGATACAATTTCGAAACGAAATTAAGAGAAATGAAGCAAAAAGGATTTTCCAGTGAAACAAATCTTAGGGACAGGTGCATTAATTTTGTAGTAATTTTAATAAATCAAATAAAAATAAGACTACCTGATAATATTAAACTTTTACGAAAAATGTCTCAAATCAGTGTCGAAGAAGCATGCAAACCTATTAAAGGAAACATTATCGATTTACTAGAGAATTTTAGTAAACCGCCAGAGTTAATCGAAAAAATTCAGAGTCAATGGCAATCAGTGCATCTTATAAAATGCAATAATCATCTGGACACAAAACAATTTTGGTATGAAGTTTACAATTACAAAAATGGTACAAGTGAAAATCCTTTCAAAGAACTTGCAGATTTTGCTCTAGAGTTGCTAATATTACCACATTCAAATGCTGAAGTCGAACGATTATTCAGCAGTAAGAATCTCATAAAAAATAAATTAAGAAATCGACTTCAACTTCCTATGCTCTCTGCGATGCTGTCGATCAAGGCTGGATTAAGTAGATATAATAAGTGTTGTAATTCTTATAACATTCCAGATACTGTAATACAGAAAATAAAAACCGATGAAACATATGTTAGTGAAACTAGAGATGAAGACTGTTTTGATATTGTTGTGTAATTGTTAAGATAATTAACCGCCAAATGTTTAATTTTAAAAATGTTATAGATTAAGACAACATTAATTCATTTAATAATATATGTATGTGCACTTTTGTTATATTTTAGTATATATTTAAATTAAACCAAATTAAATATGAGATTTTGTGTCATTGTATACATTTAGTAGATTTTTTGGTGACAATAAAAAAAATCTAGTGGAATTTTAGTAGAAAAGATCCTCCGATCTAGTGGATTTCTCGACATGGAGTTGGCAACCCTGGTCGGGACACCTGAAGGACCGCCAATTTCACACATGCGCCCTCAGAAATTGTAAACCAAAATAAGCTATTGCTCTGTCCATTCTTAACTCTCTGTTCTTAACCTTACTTGTCTGTGTATGTATGTGACATTTGTTTTTAATTATTCGGCTTTGTAACAAAAATAAGTTTTTGTAAAACGAAATACTTTAATGTCTATTTATTTCTATTTTAAAAAATATGAGTTTACTGTCTAGTCAAGTGGATTATATCCCAAAATTTAAATCGAAAATACGAAAGAAAACGAAAAACTTCTGTACGTACACCATTTCAAAGCCAAACAAAAATAATGAAAAATTATTTTTGGGAGAAATATGGGTTGGCAAAACAAATAATTTTATTCCAACAGAATGGAATAATTGTAAAGCCAATATTTCATCAACAGATGGTGATGATAAGTTAATATTATACTTTGATTCTGCAGTTGTTGTAATAACAATTACCACGGAATTACAATTTTTGAAAGGTAATTTTATGGTTTTACCCTGAACATAAGCGAGTTACTTCAGTATTTTACAGATTTATTATCTACGAAAGTGTTCAATATTAAATTTAGATTAGATGAAGAAAATGTAATAGCTTTGCTATACATATGTAATCTACCACTGCCAAAATTTTATATGAAAATTGGATCAGTCTTTAAAACTGCTTTCTCAATAATTTTCAATATTGCATCTGAATATAATGGTAAGAGGAGTAATTATTTTTTAAATGTTATGTATTCAAATTTTTGTTTAGAAATCCATACCCTAAAAAGTTCATCAGTTATCGAAAATTTTACTGAATTGTATAAAAATATTAACTGTCACAGAGAAGAGTTCCCAAAACTTAATGTACAACATTTGCAATTAAAACCTAAGCTTAGACCATATCAGCAAAATGCAGTAAGATGGATGATTCAACGTGAACAAATACTTTTAAATGATGGTTTGTGACTGATTTTTTATTTATTTATAAATTAATTCTCTTTTTTTATAGAAATGATACATCCATTGTATGACAAAATTACGTTGGAAAGTGGAATAGAAATATATTTTGACAAACATACAGGATTTGTTGACACAACTAAACCAACAACAAATTCCTTGAGAACTGGTGGTATATTAGCTGATGAGATGGGTTTAGGCAAGACTGTTGAAGTACTAGCATGTATATTATGCCATCCCCATAATAACTTACAAAATGCTCATAATACAAAATTTTCACTTAATAATGATTGTACTATAAATTTATTACCAGTTATAGAAAAACAATCACGAAAACGTAAAAGACCAATTGATAAAGAAGACAAAAATTCTGTGCAAGTAGATACCCCAAAAAAGATTAATGTTCCAGACAGTTGGGTTAAGCCTAGTAGTAATAAATCAGCTTTACGAGTAGCATTAGAATTGTGGTATAATAGTGAATTAACAAATAGCCATAATGATTCAATGGTATCTAAGGTACAGTGTATTTGTGGTGATGATTTTGAAACAAATGATTGTGTTGAATGTATTGATTGCTCTAAAATTCAACATGGAAGGTGTTTAGGCTACAGAAATAGCTATGGATCATTTTGTTGTCCTCAATGTTGGATAAATAGAGTAAGTATTTAAAATTATGTAAATGGTATGTTTATGGAGAGATATCTTTCTCAAAATTTTCAAAAATTTATTATTCAAATAATGTACATTAGTTTTTATAATTTTGCAACTTTTACAAAATTCCTAAAGTAAAATTATCCATGAAAAACTATAATGTAGGTCGTAAATAAAGAACTCTTCATACATATAATAAAATATAGATGTCACATTAAATTAACATTGAATAGTTTTTCAAGCTCAGTCTGAAGAAATACTAGTGTTAGTGTATTAAACAAATCTTTTAAGAGAGATTTACAGAAAATGGAATAGTGCATTAAATTTATTTGAATGACTTGAAAAATCGATTTCATGATGTTATATTTTCAGAATTTAAAAAAATTAATTTGCAAATGTAACTGCTCTGAAAAAATTATTTATTTATTTAGCGTATGGCACTAAGCACACCTGTACTTACCAAAAATATATACAAAAATTAAAAGTACACAACACAAATAAATTATTTACAAATAAATATCTAAGGATTTAATATCTATTGCACTTTCCGTCGCATTCAAACTCTTCCAAATCCCTCAGTTCCATTCTGGGTCAGCAACCATTCGTCACCTACGCAAGCTGTCTGTGTACCTTCCAGATTGGTCCGGATTGTGTTTAAGGTTGACAATGCTTTACGAGATAACTTTCGGCTTGGTGTTAATACAAGTAATTTCGACGATGTGCTTGTAGCCAGGAGATCCAGGTAATTCCGGATTATCTGGCTGCCTTTTGTGCTAGTTCATTTAGCGTTATCCAGGGTGCACGTGTGGTATCCTACTACGGATGCGAACTAGCTCTACATGAAAAAATTATTTATAGTGTTATATATTAAAAATGAAAACTCTCGTACTTAAAATATATGTTAATGATTTTGCTTAATTAAAACTAAAAAATAGTATATGCATATAGTTATGATCCAGTTCTGTCTAAAATCAACTACACAAAGAATATTACTATTTCCAGCCATTATTGGAGTCTAATGCTACATTAATAGTAACTCCCCAATCCTTAAAACAACAATGGTGTGATGAGATATCCAAGCATATTAGTGGTGACTTAAAAGTTTTTCAATACGATGGAGGAATAAACTTAACACCTGTTTATCCAACTAAGTTACAAAAATATGATTTAGTAATAACTACTTACAATGTTCTTCAAAATGAGTTAAGACTGAGTGATAATGGACAAGTAAATTTTTACATGTATATTTGGATCTTTCTATTTTCTTTGTAATATAAACAATTATAGGTTATTTCATTACGCCGCCCACCCAAATATTCGCTGCCAGGTAGCCCTATAACAAGAATTAATTGGTGGCGATTGTGTTTAGATGAAGCACAAACCGTAGAAACACCAGGGCGTATGGTTTCAGAAATGGCGAAGAAAATACATGCAAATCATCGTTGGGCTGTTACTGGAACACCAATATCGAAAGATATTTCAGGTAAATTTAGTAGTACATATTTGGGGTTTATTGTGAAATAACGACGTTAAAGGATATTGTGCTGTGAAAAATAAAACACTTCTTTGAAATACTCAACTGTGTTGTTATTTTTAAGTATGACTTTAAGTATTCATTAGAGATGTGTAGTTCGCTAAAAAAGAATGATTTCCAATTGCGGACTTAAAAAAAACCTCAAATACATGAATTACCGAATATATGGCAATAATAGAAATGTTACATTATTCGTTTTATTTTCTTTCAGATATGTATTTTGCTAGATTTGAATATTTAATACGAAGTGCTTAAACATTAGGTAAACATAGTATTATTTCACAAAAATGATTACTTGGTGAACTTGCAAATCGAAGGAATTTTAAATCTTATTGATAATTCGATATAAGATTGAAGATTGCTTAAATCCGTAATGTAATAAGAACGACTGATTTCGGTTATTGTTCTATTTCTAATTTTTTAAGTAGTTTAAATTAATAGTTCTTTGAAAACTAGGTTATAAATAGAGCTATTAAGCTCACCTCTAGTACTGATACACTTGTGAATCTAACAAGTGTTCATTTGAAAAGTTAATCTAGTAGCATGTGATTTACTGAGAACATTTTGAAGTATGTCGTAAATTAAAATTTACTACTTAACCTACGAAGTCGTATATTTTGACAGTTGCATACATACAAATAAATAACAAATAATAGGTATTTATTGAAAACTATAACAAATGTTGAAAATGTTGTCCTTCAAGATCGATGCACTTTAAAATCCTCTGTTCAAAATTTCTGATGATATTCTGCAACATTACTGGATTGTTATTAATTTCCATGCATTTCTGTTCGATTCTCTGTAGCATATCATTCAAATTCAATATAGGTGTTCGAAATATGTTATTTTTTAGATAAGGCCACAAAAAGAAGTCGCAAGGTGTTAAATCGCATGAAAGTGCATGCCAGGCAATTTCAGTATTTCGACTATAGTCTGTGTCACCCAAACTTCGAAGTATTGCTCTTATGGAGATTGCATTTGTTGTTGTCTAATTTCTAACAATAGGGTTATTTCATTTATAGATTGGCTATACGTAAGATATTGATTTATCGATTTGACATTCAAAATGCATGTTGTTTACCTTTTAGGTTAGAAAACTCTCGTCTTAAATCTGTATTTACAAGGCGTTCAATTTAGTTAAAATCATTAATGCAAAAATAGGTAGATGTGCATAAATTAAACAAAATCGTTTCGACATTTTTTTTTAAATTCAATAATGTCATTTTATTTCAAAGAAAATCAAACAAAACGAAATATACACAAAAGATGACAGATCGAAAATTTCAAGTGACAGGGGGTATATAACAAACACAAAATAAAAACTTTCCCCTAGAGACAAAGTGCGCTAAAATAAATGCAACGTCGTACTGTTAAAAAAAGATAGTTATATGAGCATCGCTATAAGTTAATAAGAGAGGCTATTCTCCATAAGAATACTTCGAAGTTTGGTGAAGTTGGGTGAAACAGACTATAATTATACGCTCATCAAAAAATTCTCTTAAATAATCCAAAGATTCTGCAGTACAGTGACAAGATGCTCCGTCTTGTTGGAAATATGCATTTTGAAGTTCATCGTCATGCAACTGATTCACAAATGGTTGTAAAATTTCCGCACGGTACCTTTGAGCAGTTAACGTTCCCTGAAAAAATATTGGTGCAATGATTCGCCTTTGGCTTATCGCTGCCCAAACACCAATTTTCTCTAGATGTAGCGATTCTTCATTAATTACATGTGGATTTTCACTACTCCAAATTCTTGTATTTTGTGAATTTAGGTATCCCGTTTTATAAAACCATGCTTCATCAGTAAAGATGACTCTTTGCGAAAGTTCTCCATTATTGTTCATATTTACAAACCAATTACAAAACTGTAGTCTACGTGGGTAATTAATTTCTAACAATTCTTGTACTGCTGTGACACGGTATGGATACAGTTGCATATCTTTTTTTAATAACTTGTGAGTTGTACCAACAGAAAGGTTTATTTGTTGACGCAAAAGTCTGACAGATGTTTGTGGTTAATTTTCCATTATTTCTTCAACACGATTGACAACTTAAGGTGTACGTTTCTTAATTTCTCCGCTGCCTGATTTTCTTAAGACTACCAGTTACAGAAAAGTTTTGAAGTTCTATCCAAAGTATTCTTAAATTGTATATAATCTATTACAAAATGTGGAAACTCAACTTGAAATTCTACCATGCAATCTTGAACTGAATAAACCCATAAACCATCAATTTTATTACCACTTCGAAAATAAGCCTGGACTAAAAAAATTTTATGTTCTAAAGTGAAAGCCATTTTAAAACTGAGAAGCAATTTATTTAAACCAGAATTGACGCACGATTATTTTATGCACTAACTGATATTTGTGATTGACATTATCAAATGTCATTTGGATTTACGTTTACGGAACAACAAACACATACTAGTATATATGCGTCTTAGTCTATCAAAATTTCAAAGTAACCTAGATTGACTTTTCAAATGAGCACACGTTATATGTAACGCAGATGTATCGGACTAGTCCTGAAGACACTATAACTTAGACTACGCAAAAACTTTTAAAATGGGACCGTCGCCGAAATTAGCGATCAGGATTAGTTTACAGATTTTTACTGATGCGTATTCAACCCGATATACACGGTTACCTATATTGTTTTAATAAAGTTGCTATACTCCGTTCACTGTAAGTTCCAATTTTTTAAATGTCCTTTCCACTCCACGTTGTTGCCGGTTAAGTGACAATTACAGAATAGATTATGTCTGGTGTCACTTAAGTGATAGATGGGTTCCGTTTTTGTATTAATCGATGCTGATCGCGTAGTAATGAAGTAAAGAGCTGAAATTTGGAAATTATTCAAGTAATTCAAGTAATATTTCAAATACAAAAGAGCTAATATTGCTTCCCATATCTTTTGCACACGAAAAAATTTATAATCAATGGTACATTAAATAAATTTAATAGGAGAAAGATCGCATTACTTTGCTTGAATGGTTTATTACATATAATTAAAGTGAATAAGAAACAACACGAATATTATAGGAGTCAGCAATAAATAATGCCAGTGGCGGCTCGTGCTAAAAATTTTAAGGTGTTCTGCAAGTTTTACAAAAAAATTTACCTTGCACGAGCAGTAAGAGGTTGTCTCCCATCGATCTTATCGTGCTTTCTTCACCTTCCGCACAGAAGTAATGTATTTCTGGAACGATTGTCAATTGTCACACAAAAAAATAAGAGTCACTAAGCACTACTTTACTAACAAATTATTTCTTATAAATTAAATCTATTCTACGTTCTTTTCGATTTGCAAATTTTGTTATCACTTTGTCATTAAAATTGTCTATTTCGGAGATAAACTTTTTTTCGATAGATAGCATGGAAAGAGATGTTAAACGATCTTCGGTCATTGAATTTCTGAGAAACGTCTTAATTCGATTTAGTGTTGAAAAGCATCGTTCGGCCTCTGATGTTGTCATGGGAGTTGTTATTACAATTTCTAATAATTTTCTAGTCTCCTTCAACGTATCTCCCAGATTGTTTTTTATTAAAAATTTTAGAAGAGGTAGTGCGCCTTTTAAAGATCTACAATCAGTTCTTGAGTAAATAACAGACAATTCAGTTCGTAATCTTTCTTTATCAAGGGTGGGATAATAGGAGCATGCGGAAGTGAGTTTGTCCTCAGGAAATTTACTGCAATACTCTCCAAAGCATTCCGAAAAAAAAGGGATGCCACTACTAGATGCTCTATAAATCGAGCACGTATAAAGCGTTTATACAATATGAAACAAACATGTAAATAATTTACATATCTGTAACCATGCACATGGACAATACACCTCGTATTTTCAGCAATTACTTCTGCTTAATACATATGTTTCTGCCAATATAGGCGTCCTCAGCTGTTCGAACGATAGGTAGCCCTCCGGACAATGTATCTTTCGCCCGTAAGATGTCAATTATTAAATAGTTGTCTTCTTATAGGACGGAAATTGCTTGATCTTTGCTGGCTATTTCAGTAAATTTAAATACAGATACAAACCAGTTGTTTATAACAGGTTTGTATTAATTTGTATAAATTGCTTCACTAGCTTAGCTGAGGACGCCTATATTGGCAGAAACATATGTATTAAGCAGAAGTAATTGCTGAAAATACGAGGTGTATTGTCCATGTGCATGGTTACAGATATGTAAATTATTTACATGTTTGTTTCATATTGTATAAACGCTTTATACGTGCTTAACGTATTGTTATACTTAAACAAAACCTTTTCGTATATACCGCCATCTGGCAGGTTGTTAATGGACTACATCTACATACGTATTTTATCGTTTCCCGTAGCAGCATAGCTGTTCGAACGATAGGTAGCCCTCCGGACAATGTATCTTTCGCCCGTAAGATGTCAATTATTAAATAGTTGTCTTCTTATAGGACGGAAATTGCTTGATCTTTGCTGGCTATTTCAGTAAATTTAAATACAGATACAAACCAGTTGTTTATAACAGGTTTGTATTAATTTGTATAAATTGCTTCACTAGCTTAGCTGAGGACGCCTATATTGGCAGAAACATATGTATTAAGCAGAAGTAATTGCTGAAAATACGAGGTGTATTGTCCATGTGCATGGTTACAGATATGTAAATTATTTACATGTTTGTTTCATATTGTATAAACGCTTTATACGTGCTTAACGTATTGTTATACTTAAACAAAACCTTTTCGTTTATAATATTAGTTTAGATACCGAATCATATCGCCCTCGGCGCTGGTGCAAATGCAGCGAACATGCCTGGTAAAATCACGCAGTGGTTTAAGACAGCCGCGGGGGTGTCTGAAAGAGCTCTGAGCGCACGTACGTGTGGACCAGATAAGGAACAAGTGAGCGATCGCGCGAATTAGGTTGGTTATTCCACTGGTCGCCTATTGTATATTATTTGATAATATACTATAGGTATATAACCGGCGTTAAGTGTTGTAATTTCGGAAACGAATATCTCGGCTTCTACTGATCGGATTTTGATGATTGAGGTGTCAAATTGTAGGGTTTGATGTCCTCTACAGGATGATGTAGAAAAATATGCAACTTTTTTGATATACAGGGGGAAAATTTTCACAACAATATGTTACGCTTTTATAAACATCAGAAATGTCTGAAAAATTATGTAAAAGAAAACTAGTTATAACTAATACAGGTTCGCCCACCCAATTTTTTGGGAGCACTGCAGCGCTTATGCGCCAGCTGCCACTGAATAATGCATTAATGTAATCTGATAAGGCTCGATCTTTCCAAGTTACTAATAAGGCTCCTAATAACTATTCGACAAATAAATATATTAGGTACTTTTATTCGTCTAATAGAAATTACCGTCTTTCCAATCGCAACATTTCGACGAATAATTATTCGGCAACAAGTCGCAAAGGTCGCAGAAGGGTGAATAACAGAGATAGAAATGTACTTACGATGACGTGTTAGAAAGAGACGAGAATACACTTGATTTTAGTGATGTTTATTTTTAGCATATAGCAATTTTCATAGGTTGTCTATATGACTATCCTTGAATGTTGTTGTTAATGGTTGTTAGCACGTTATAGGTTATAGTTAAGTTCTAAAAAATATTCGTTAAGGCTTTAACAATCGAAAAACCAACGCGAAACAATCAAAGAAAACATTCATTTGCAAAGGAAGTTCATAATGGCAGATGAAGAAAGGAAGCAACAATAATTTATCTTGAGAAAATAAATCTTATTATTAGAAATAGGTACAATGTAAAAAGACAAAAATCTGTAATTATAAAATTAAATACTACAAAGTAATTTAATTCTTAATTTATAATAATTTACAAAAATCACTTATTTATATTTTGGAAAAAAATTGTTTGTCGAACTGCATAATCTCCTCTATCCTGTCTCTTAATATCTACAAAAGGAGGTTAATGATGGCAGATGATGAAAGGAAACAGCAATAATTTATCTTGAGAAAGTAATTATTATGTTTAGAAATGCAATGCAAAAAACAAAATTTCTAATTATAAATTATAAATCAGAATTTCTCTTCTATTTTCTAATAAATTTAGAACTGCTTCTTTGAAAAGTCGAAACCATTTCAGAAATTCATAATTTGTCCATATATCTAAACACGAAAACGTACAGTATACGTTCAGGATTTCCTAAATCAAGCTCATTGTCAATAATATCTTCTACTTCCTCAAAAATGTCCATTAACACACAAAAATAATTTAAAATAGACTAAAATATTTATAACAGAATTTGTGTACAAAAATTTAAAATCTCACCTGACCTAAAACATCAACAGATTATTAGATTCGGCGCTACTCGTCACATCTTTCGTATGTGATCAGCATAGCTATTTAGCAAATAACTTTGTATAGGGAGGTACAAGTACCTAATAGTTTATTAGAAGAATAAGCCGCTTTTATTTACCGAATAACGGTATTAGTAGGTGGAAAGACAGGTCTAGCGTTTATTTACTAAATAACTTTTATTAGGAACCTTATTTGGAGGTGGAAAGACTGGCCCTAAATTAAGTAAAAGAGTTTATAAACGAACTATTTATTTGAATATTGAACTGCAACATTTACAACACTATTACAACTATTTACAACGTTTAGAAAATATTTTGTAATATCAATGCATTGATTCTATTGCATACATACGAAACTCATACATATTTCACAAATATAGTAATAAAACCACTTACTTTAAGACCTATTGACACAAATTACACACAGCATTATTAGAGACCGGATCAAAATAGTATATTGTGTAACGAGTGAACATTACCATCCTCGGCTACGCCTCGTTTGGTAAACTGTTCTCTCGCTTAAAAAAATGAGATACACTATACTTTTTCTACGCCCTCGTTTATGGCATTATACCAAACTTCAAAAAATTATGTAAAATACTTTATTTGCAATTAAAAATTACAAAATTATAGATTATATTTAAATTATTTGTGATTTAAATATTGATACATAGAATATGTAGACCATAAGGTCGATGGCTTCAAATTTTCCCACAATTTTGCAAAATATGCACGCAGCACAATTTCCGAATATGAATTTACGCTATTATCAGCCCTCTATTCAATGATTTTTACATACAGTGCTTCTCAAAAGTCCCCCCCCCTCTTATCTTTGGAACGATTATACATTCACAAGTGAAATTTGGAAACTGAATATTATAGGTTATAAACTTCCCTACTAGTGATGATAGATGACGAAATCGTCATAGATGACATCACAAGGCCATTGTGACCAATAATTTTAAATGGAACGCTACGGCAAGCGACACCTCTTTTAAAAGGTATCGAAAAAACCTATTCAATGATACTAATTTTGTTTGTGTTTGAGGCAGTTTTAATGGCTCATTAGTAAACATGAAAATTTAAATTCCATTCAGTATGATATTAAATACAGATTTAAGAAATAGTATGTACTTAAAGAAATTGCTCGAAGTGACCTCCATTTACTTCCTGACAGCAAAATATCCTATTTTTAAACTCTTCTCGTACTTCTTCAAATGTGTCTGCGGAAACAGTCTCACATTCTGCAACAATACGTTGCTTTAAAACGTCAATATTGTCAAGTTAATACTAAAATTCCAAATTCAAGCTCCGCCTCTGGCTAGTTGTCAAATAATCTGACGTTTTTGTTAGTCTCCGAAATACGACGTTTTTGTAATTGTCCAAGTTTTTGTACATTTAATAATTTGTGTCTTGTTGAACGAACGTCTCACTGTTTTAACAGCTTTTGGTACTTTTAATAATTTTGTACATTTTAATAATTTGTTAAACTGTTGTGAGCTGAAAGTTTAAGTGCTTCAAGAAGCGAAATGGTACGTGCTTTAGGTGATAAAGTAGCAGCGGTCCTAATTCTTGGTGAAACTAGACAAAATATTCATGCAGCAGAACGCATTTTTAATGAGAGGTTTCCCGATCGCCCCATTTCGAGGACTTATTTAAGGGAACTTCTTCGTAAGTTTGAAACAACGGATAGTATTAATGATGCGAAACGATCTGGCAGACCACAAATTTCTGATGAGAAAAAAATTGATATCCTGGCAGAAGTAAGAGTTAATCCTACTTCTTCAACAACTCAAGTTGCATCTACCTGTGAAGTCAGTCGAAGTACAGTACACAGGGTGTTGAAAAAATACAAATTTCATCCATACAAATTAAAAATGGTTCATCAACTCTCAGACGACGACCCAGACCGAAGACTAGAATTTTGTGAAAATATGGAAACTAAAATTAACCAACAGCCAGACTACGTCAAAACAATTTGTTTTAGTGACGAAAGTATAGCAAACGCCAATTAAGTTGGCGCGAGGAGGGGGTGCGCAGAAGCATTTTTAAAAACGTCCACCCCCACTACTCAAGTAATTGTCAGAATACATTTGTCATTGACGTTTGACGGAACATAATGTCATTGCTAGGGGATCATAAAGTGATACACGCTCAGAGGTTAGAATTATCTGACATTTGATGTAAAACCAAATACAAATCTCCCCACTACTTCTACTCCTGCGCGAACTTACTCCTCCTCGCGCCAACTTAATTGGCGTTTGCTATACTTTCTATCTAAATGGAAATGTAAATACACAATGTGAGGTATTGGAGTGACGCAAATCCTCACCTGTTTCGTGAAACACATACCCAATTTCCCCAGAAGGTGAATGTTTGGGCAGGTATCCTGCCCAAACACCACATCGTTGGGCCTCTTTTTTTAAATACTAATTTAACTGGTGAAGTTTATCTGGAGATATTGCAAAACGCAATAGAACCGTTAATCCTTGAAATTTTGGAAGATAATCCAGATGAATTCGGCAATTTGGAAATAACATTCCAACAGGATGGTGCTCCTCCACACTATTACGGTGCAGTAAGACGGTATTTGCATGAGTAGTATCCTGGTAGATGGATTGGACGACGAGGTTCAACGGAATGGCCACCTCGATCTCCGGACCTCACACCTTTGGATTTTTTTCTGTGGGGGTACCTTAAATCGAAGGTTTACGTCACTGAACTTGACAATATTGACGTTTTAAAACAACGTATTGTTGCAGAATGTGAGGCTGTTTCCGCAGACACATTTGAAGAAGTACGAGAAGAGTTTAAAAATAGGATATTTTACTGTCAGGAAGTAAATGGAGGTCACTTCGAGCAATTTCTTTAAGTACATACTATTTCTTAAATCTGTATTTAATATCATACTGAATGGAATTTAAATTTTCATGTTTACTAATGAGCCATTAAAACTGCCTCAAACACAAACAAAATTAGTATCATTGAATAGGTTTTTTCAATACCTTTTAAAAGAGGTGTCGCTTGCCGTAGCGTTCCATTTAAAATTATTGGTCACAATGGCCTTGTGTCAGTTTCCAAATTTCACTTGTGAATGTATAATCGTTCCAAAGATAGGGGGGGGGGGACTTTTGAGAAGCACTGTATACTTATTCATACCTCTTTCTCGATTTTTCTTGTAATAAGCCCATATAGATTTTCTCAGCTTAATTTATTATTTCTGGTGGTGTATTGGGAATATCTAAATCACTTTCTGAATCAGAAATCACGATAAAGCTACGAACAGCACAAACTGACGTGATTTAAAAATGACGTTATACAGCGACAGCAGGCAACTAGACGCAGGTGAAAATTAGTAGATAATTTTCATCGCTAGGGACGAAAGTTAACGCTATGAACGTGACGGAAATAAAATTTTCGCTGCAGTATTCGGTGACGAAAAATGTCTTTTTATAAAGGGTCTTGGAAAAAGTTATTTTTGAGGTCTGCTTAAAACAAATCGGAATCATCACTATCACTTGTATCAAATTAAATAAATTCTGCCATTTCATTTTTATCTATCACAGCCTCTCGTTTCCACCAGTCTTCTATAATGTTTTGAGCATGGTTGATACAATTCTTCTACATTTCTGGTGTTACATGTTCGAGTGCATCCTGCCATAGTCTCAAAACATTCTCTGCCCCTCCATATATTCCTATATTACCGTTGTAATATTTTCTCGCAATTCCCCATACATTTTCAATTGCATTTAATGTACAGTATGTTTCAAAATAAATGCGAAAAGTACGAAATATATATGAGCAGCCAACATTGCACTGTTGTAATGTTGGTGATCGCCCCTCTGCATACCGAGTGGTACATAATCCGTAATTCTCTGTTAATATTTTGAACGGGACTACATTTTCTTTTTTTTTTATTATTGTGAAATTTTTAAAATTATAAATGTATATAATGTGTTGATAAATAATAAATTAATTTCAAAAAAAAAAGTAGAGTCACTGTCTATAGTAACTGAACGTATTATTTAAAAATTGTCATCGGGGAATCGATCGTGCGTCTCCGTCGCAAAGCCTTAGATAGATAGGGTATATAAGTGCATGTATATACTTGAGTAGTTGCTGTATATATCTATACATATACGTGTATTTATGTAATACCATTGTTAATACGTATTATGTATTCCGTAATGACGGCCAGCGCTCTAACGTTAATAGAGATAAACACCGTGAATTCATAACTATATACAAAACATCTTTTTGTGAGTATTTTTTAGGAAGGTGACAACATTATATTTTCAATTTTTTTTTTAATAAATACTATGCGATTTTCTGTATGATGTTTTAAAAACATTTTAAAGGCTTCTTGTAATATTAAAGTAAGTTTTTGAATAACTTAATCTTTCAATAAACATGTTTGACATAATAAACAAATTCATTTCTATTTGTCATTTTACAAAATTAACGTTACAAAATTTACTTTTGTCCATATTTAATTAGTAATTTGCTTTTCATTTCATTATAGAAAATCTCTTGGTACCTCGAATTTGGCAACCTCTACAAAAGTTTTAAATCAAATATTAGACGGGAACACTTTTCGTCCGTTCAAAATTGTGTCCGATGTTTGCTTCGGTGAACTGATGTCTATGTGTGACAATAATAAATCTGTGTATTGAGCATCAAGGACATCATTTTCAGTAATTTTTATAGTAACTGTGATTTGAGAAGTGATACATATAAGTAGAGAACGGACATTCTTACCACATGACTATATTCTCCGAATACAATAGCTGGGTTGTTCATTTTTATCGGGTGGCCGAGTAAGTCAAACAAATACTTCATTGAATTACGCAGGGATGTACTGAGCGACGTTATACACAATTCCGATTGCGTTTTATGGAATATATTCTCCGAATACAATAGCTGGATTGTCCATTGTTATCGCTGCGACCAGGTGGCCGAGTAAGTTAAACAAATACTTCATTGAATTACGCCGGGATGTACTGAGCGACGTTATACACAATTCCAATTGCCGATTGCGTTTTATGGAAATTGCATCCGTTCTCTAGTTATGAATTCACCATATGTTTATCTCTATCATCGTTAGAGCGCTAGCCGTCATTACGGAATACATAATACGTATTACCAATGGTATTACAAAAATACACGTATATGTATAGATATATACAGCAACTACTCAAGTATATACATGCACTTATATACCCTATCTATCTAAGGCTTTGCGACAGAGACGCACGATCGATTCCCCGATGACAATTTTTAAATAATACGTTCAGTTACTATAGACAGTGACTCTACCTTTTTTTTTAAATTAATTTATTATTTATCAATACATTATATACATTTATAATTTTAAAAATTTCACAATAATTAAAAAAAAAGAAAATGTAGTCACGTTCAAAATATTAACAGAGAATTACGGATTATGTATCACTCGGTATGCAGAGGGGCGATCACCAACATTACAACAGTGCGATGTTGGCTGCTCACATATATTTCGTAGTTTTCGCATTTACTTTGAAACATACTGTACATTGATATGGGGGTTATCTAAGTACGTTGTGTCCATACCTTTCAGCCAACTTATCTGCCACATATATACATAAGTAGTGCTAATTATAGAAGTTAAAAAAAACTAACTGCTGACAAGTTGCAGGAGTTGTAGTTTCAAATAGTTGTCATCATATTTTATTTATTTTTATTTAACCCACCCTGGATGATATCAATCTTTTTCCACATAGAAGTTGGGATACTTTTGTCAGTAACACTATGATCAAAGATGGCTGCTCTAGATTTTTAAGTACCTGTTCTTCAAACCACAGCAGAAAGTTACTTGGGTTCATTTCCCCGTGATAGTCTAGATCACTTTCTTTTGATGGAAATGTAAACGATGCTCCAGGTATAAATCCTTTTTGATTACCCGCATGAACAATAATATATCTAGAAAGCATAATATATTAACTGCTATACATTTGTAATACTAATCGTTCACTAACCTTCACCCATCAACTCTAGTCCATTGAATATTGTGATCTTGTCATGTTCTACCTATAGTACCAATTTGAAAAATCCAATAACAGACTCCCTTTGATTTTTAATGTAACCCACCAAAAAACCTACTCGACCGAGAATATTAGCAGATTGTTCTATGACCGCTCTGCGAGGATCATCTTTTTTCCAACAGAAACCAATATTACATAAAATGATTGATAAAGATGTACTACCACCATTATATGCTTCTTTCTTGTAGGGTCTCATGCAAGGTGTTAAGTAAGTACCGTTCTATTCGCCTATACTGTCATATTTTTAAACATTTGTAAATAATTGGAAAACATAAAGTTCATCAGAATTAAAAAACGAGCTGACTTTACTAAAATTTATTTGATTTTACGGTTGTGGCAAAAGTTTTAAATTTGCTGTTCATTTTTGATCTTATAGTATCAAGACTAATTTTTTGTTTCATAAAATATAATTTACTTTATTTCAGATTTATATGGTCTAATAGACTACTTGCAATTTGCCCCATATTCTGATATAGATACGTGGAATAATTTAATGTACAAACCGTACATTAATGGTAGAAAAGAATCAATGCACAAATTTCTTGCCAAAATATTATGGAGAACGGCAAAAATTGATGTACTTGATCAGGTTTGCAGGTCGTACTATATAAATTATATTTATAGTGACACTAAGCATTATATTTTAGATAAACATACCACAACAAACTGTTGTAGAACATTGGTTAGATTTTACTGCAGTTGAGAGATTTTTTTATCAGCGGGAACATGAATTATGCTCTAAATCGTTTTTAGCAAGATTAGAACACATGGATTTAAGTGTTCTTCTTTATTCGCTCAATAGAAGTGTTCTTAAAAAGGTAAACAATTTACTCTTATGTTTATGACGAGGTTCGATAAGTCTGTGCAAAGTCAAAAGAAATCCCGCCTATAGTGCAATGTCTGTCATTTTCTGCAAGGAACATACACTAAGTTTCAATTTCATTGTTCTGTTCCTGGCAGTGATTTGAGAAATTGAAATTTACGATACGACCTATTTTGGCATCCCCTTACTTAGATGCCAAGAAATGATTTGTGGGAAAGAGATTTACATCAAGTAGTGAAGCTATCGACGAAAAAAAAACTTATATTGATGACCTGAATAAATCTTACTATGCTACACTTTTCGCGACCAAAACAAGTCAAACCAAGTAGTCTACGTAGGATCAAGATGTTCAACTGGGTCACCCTCCTTTGCCCCGAACCTACCTGTTGGTAATCGTCCCAAGGAAATACTCTGCCGGCCAGCTCAAACGTTTTTTCGGAGTGTGTCGCGAGGTGGGGTGTGGCGCCACCGTATTTTCCTGCAAAGTACCCCCGTAAATACGGAAGTGGATGGGATGCTGGTAGTTCCAAAAGCAAAACAGTATGACCCTTTACTACTTGTAACCGAATCAATATAAACTTTGCTTATCTCAAACACTTGAGGGAAGGGTATCAAATAAACACATGTCATCAACAATAACAAATTTATTAACAAAACAAAGTAGGTTCAGTAAATTTATAATGACAAATTAATCAGTCGACGAATGAGCAATAAACAAAAGAAAGTAAGAATGTATATAGTTTGTAATTACAAAAAAAAATTAAAGAGATGACAATTCAAATCAAAAGCGCCAAGGCAATAATTAAGCTTTGATAAATTTAAAATTTAGCATAAAGTCTCCCAGATTAATCCCCAAAATTCAATAGAAACGCACCAGGCGCATTACAGTGAATACTATAAAACAGATTCACATGCCAAAACAACACCCTGTATAATCAGGAAGAATTACTGTGATCAATTTATGAATTAAATACTTACAAGTCTAAACAAGAGTTCAGCAGAACATAATTAGGTATACATAATCATGGGTTCTTTACAATAAGGTTATAATGTTTTAATCAAAAGTAATACAAAACAGCATCGTACCCCAAGTTATTGAATAAACTGTACGTAGGCCCGTCTGAAGGATCTTAGCCTCGTACAATAGAACTAAACTAACCACACCTGGTTGCCAGTGAAGCCAGTCATCCAGTTTAATAAAATAATTCAGTCAAATGCTCGTAACCAGATGTACAAACACCTAACTTCTAAAATTCATCGAATAATGCCTTGTTCGCTATCAAAATTTTACGGTAAAAGTTAGTAAGTGACACTGAGAAGTAAAGAAATGTAAAGTTAAGAACTGTCTGCAAATTATTTCTGAATTCTATCAATTAGCAAGTTCTTGCATTAATCGAACCCTATATTAATTAACCTGAAATCTACAATCAAATTCTTACGATTCTAGCACATATGAAAAGTTTTCTTTACAACGTCTGCCCAAATAATAAGTAAACGGCTTCTCTAGAGCCTTACTTAAGTGTAAACAAACTGATAATTAGTTAAATTTAATTGAGTTGTACATGTCTAATAATAACCAAATACAAGAAAAAGAAATTCTACACCTACTTTAAATTGTCCCAGTTTTCGTCTAATTTCAATCTTTAATGGGAAAGCCTTCCAAGGGGTTTCACGGGTTAAACAATTCAGTAGAATATATCGTACAAATTGCCGCCATTACGCTTTAGTACGCCATCTTGGTAGCGTCGGTATTCGTTCTAGAAGGTTTTTTTTTGTGTAGGCCACGCCGAAATTAATAATTTGCTGCTATAGGTGAAATGTGGGCATTTCCACCTGGTTTTCCTCCAAAAATCCAATATTAAACTGATCAGCTATAAGGGAAAACGTGTCCGCTTGCCAAGCCTTTCACGAGGTTTTAAACTTCGTTGGAATACAGCAGAAAAATACGAAAAATTCTCAAACCAGAAGGCGGTAAAGTAAAATTATATCCTACAAAGGATAAAGGACACACACATTAGACAATGTTCAAATGATTAAAATACTTCTTACCGCAAAGACTAGGTTCTCACACAAAAATAAAGCACAACCAGCGCCGTCAAAGATCTCGGACCAAGTGTCGAACGATTGAAGATTCGCGAAAAACGAACACGGCCGGTCATACGTCACACACGATCGTCGGAAGATTCAAAGATAGGGGCGACATCTATTGCTCTAAAATAAGGAAGCAAAGGAGGTTGCCGATCCACAGGGTTCGAAAATCAATTAAATGAATAGAGAAGTAAGAAGAAAGACAGGAGGTTAATTCAACTAATAATTAAAATAAATATAAATATTCCAATTGGCCTTTTTTTCAAAACATAACAACTATTAGGATTAAAAAAGGTTTTTCTTAATTTTGCACGGTCTTAATCTTATCGAACCGCTGTCGTAATTAATAGAAAAAAGGTGTGGTAAACGATAAAAGTAAGAAATACGATATGTGTTTCTTGATTTTCTCGCAGACGTATAATGAGAATCTGGTTTCTCGGATTCTTGACCGCGTCTGAGATATGTTCTGAGAAGCATCGTTGTCTCGACGTTTCAACGAGATCGCACTCGTCATATTCTAGAGGTCTGTCATGGCTGGCGCATAAGATCGTTTGTTGCTGTCTTGCGATATGCCAACTTATATGTTACTATGTTGGCGAGGGGTGGGCCTCGTTGGACGTCTTTTGTACAACCGGTCCTTGGTATTCGGCCAATTTTATCCGTTGTACCTTCTATTTATCGGAGAGGGGCTCTGGATGTGAACTGTTCTCTTTCGGTTTTTGTTGTTTTATTCCAGATGTTTCTGGTTTCATTGATTGTTTTCTGGGTGTGACCGTTCGCGAGAAGGACGTGTGTGATATTTGTTCTTTCTTTGTGTTTATGTTCTCCATCTATTGTTCTTTCGAATCGGAGTACAAGAGTTTTTACGACAAAAATCAGTTGGACTGGATGATGATGCGATTGTCCTTTTAAATATCTATTTGTATGTGTAGACGTAGACTCCCGATAAATAATGTATCCTAGTGTTCTGTTTTCTTTCTTGACCACCAATACGTTCAGAAATAGTAGTTTCCCTTGTTATTTTACCTCCGTTGTAAAGTGTGTCTTTGGATGTTGGGAAATCAAATGATGCAGAAAATTTTCTAGTTTGTTTCTGCCGTGCGTCAAAAGCACGAAGGTGTCGTCGACGTAACGCTGCCACAGTATTGGTTTGTCTATGTAATTGTTTAATTAAAGCTTTACTTTCAAAGTTGTCCATGAAAATGTAGCCAATTATCGGCGAAAGAGGAGATCCCATCGGTGTACCTTGTCTCTATTTTTGGTTCTTGTATGAGAAGAATGCTAGACAGTGTTCTATTAATTTTATCGTAGCTGTAGTGTTCGATACTTATTTTCTAATATAACCATGGTTTCTGCGGCTGGCACTTATGTGAATAACAACGTAACGTTGAAATTGATTAGTAAGTCCGTTGGTTCTGTGTTCGCCTTCTATTATATTAATGAAGTGGTTCGCATCCTTCATATAGAATTTCATTTGTTCAGCGTGTACCTGTAGTTCCTGTGACAAGTAACATGCTAGAGGCTGACGTTGGTGATCCACTAGAACTTCCGATCGGGCGGAGCGGAACGTTAGTTTTGTGAGTTTTTGGAAGTCCGTGTAATTTCGAACATTTACCAACACTTACTAAAACTTTCTCTTTGACTGTTGGCACAGTTTTGTAATTAAAATAATAAATAGCAATAACTGAATAGCGACGCTATGCAAAATTATTAGTTAAATAGCATGTACTTTAAAAATAATTTTAATATATTTTTTTAGCTCATGCAACCTCTGCTGGCATTAAGACAAGTTTGTGGTCACCATCAAGCTGTCAGGGGTAAATATTTAGCAACTCGTAAACAAGTCAGCTCAATGGAAGATCTTCTAAACGCGTTAATAGCAAAGAACGTTAGTGAAAATGAAGAATCTTTGAGATTAGTTATTTCATCTCTAAACGGTTTAGCAGGAGTTTATTTGCTACTTGAAAACCCTAATCAGGCTGTAGAAGAATATCGTAAAGTTCTTCAACTGTCCACTAGATTTTCCAGTAATAACGACGAAGTTAATTTCGTAATTGATAAATTGCAACTCATTCATACCAAGTATAATTTAAGTGAAGTTCTTGAAATATATCCTTCACTTCCACCTACTCTGAGGGATTCTTCACTAAAAGAGGAGTGTACAGTTTTAGAAAAGGAATATATGGAACGTTTTGCAAAACAGGTAGGTTGACTACATATTTGTACTATTTTTGAAGCACGTTACGAATAATAATTCTAATTTTTAGACCATTGTCGCCTTACAAGACTGTATTAAATTTTCTAATAATATCGCTCAATTGCAAAGTAAGTTTGTACTTAGCCCAGGACAGTGGTTTGCGGATACTTTAGACTGGATAACTACTAATTCGTTATTTGATGAATATATAACAAAATTAAGTGGTATAATGCACAGTGCAAATATATTGCTCAAGTAGGTATATAATTTATTCCACATTACACAATTTTTTTCATTTTTATTAAAAGAAAATAATGCTACGCCTAAGATTACTAATTCACTAAAAAATTATTATATTTAACTATAAGTGTGATTTGATTGGAAGTGAGAATCGAAAAGAAACAAATGAGTTGGATATGTTTTTTAAAATTATTTACAACATATTGTGATAATTCTTCTAATCTGTTCGTTTAAATAAAACTAATAGTAATAAAGAATAACTATATTAATTTAAAAAAGTACATTAAATAACACTTAACAATAACTAGCTATAATGACAATATTTTATATTTATTTATACACATTTATTACTACGATATCAAGTATACAACGATTTCTGGTTGAATGAGTCATGCCTCCCTTGACTGCTTATATACACCTCGGATAGTTCTCGAACGCTCGCTTTCTAGTCTCTTCGGGAAATATCTTTGCTATCTACGGCGCGTAGGCGCAACGATGGCGTTTGAAGATGGTCAAAACCAAAACGAAATCGGTAGTCGTATCGCACAATAGTCTGGGAGCTTCTATTTATCGTGTATGCCCTTAGTCAGTGGAGACGGGTGTGGGTGACTAAAATAAAATATTTTAGGTAGCGCCACTTCGTTTTGCTCACGGAAGCTCAGCCTGAAAACGGAGAAAAGAGATTTCGCGATCTTAGGCGCATGCGCATACAAACTACAAAAAAAACGAACCGCTAAATAAAAAGACAAAACGACAAAATGCTGCACAGGGTACCTGCAATCTAAAAATATATGCTTAAACTCCAACCTGATAAAGAGAGAATAAAACAATAAACGAAAGTAAAGAAAAGGCTTGAAAATAGTTAACTCGTATATTAACAATTTACTTCTTGTTCATAACAAAATAAAAAGGAACATAATTCTGTTCAAAATTAAACAAATAAAACATACCCCCTCCCCTGTATAAGGATCACACTGTATAGATGATAATATGACTTTCTGAAAGGTTGAACATATAAAAAATTAAAGGGGTGGCTAATAAAAAAATTAATAGAAATTAAGCTACAATATTATGAGGATATGGAAAAAAATTTATATAATATATTTACAAAATAATACAAATCTGTATAAAAACAAATTTGTATCTGTATATGCATGAACACACAGTACGTATTTACCAGCTTTTGCTTCAACTTGGTAGTTGAAGCAAAAGTTGGTAAATACGTACTGTGTGTTCATGCATATACAGATACAAATTTGTTTTTATACAGATTTGTATTATTTTGTATCAAAGCTTGATGTGAATTATCGCATCGACATGCAATCTATTTTTGCTATACTACGCCACCTGGCGACGAGTTAATGGACTCACAGTAATATGCGTATTTTCTTCTTTATCAGTAATAGCTTCGCTATTCGAGAAGAACACTTTGCACCGGCGTGGTCGGTTTTGTCCGTCAGATGGCAAGAGGTTATCTGTTGTCTTCGGATAGGACAAAACTTACTACATGACCGCAAGTGTACTACAGTCTTTTGCTTCGTAAATCTATCATTGACAAAGTGGTTACACAGAAACGCATGCGTCTAACTTTGGTAGTTGAAGCAAAAGCTGGTAAATACGTACTGTGTGTTCATGCATATACAGATACAAATTTGTTTTTATACAGATTTGTATTATTTTGTATCAAAGCTTGATGTGAATTATCGCATCGACATGCAATCTATTTTTTGCTATAATATATTTAGATAAATTCCAAAATTAATCTGAATATTACGCTAATAATGAATAAAAGTAAAAGAGTAAAAAACTCATTAGTCTAGATTACAGTTATAAATGAAATAAATCAATCTTCCCTAAGGTACCGAACGAAAGCTTTACAGAATAATAAAAATTAAAATAATAAAATATAATTTGTATTACGTATATCTCACATAAATTTTCATTGTGTTTATATATACAGTAGTACCCCCATATCCGCGGGGGTTTGGTTCTGTGGTCTTCCGCGGATACTGAAAACCGCGGATAGTAGCGAACGCTTTATTTTCGAGTACAATATGAAATATGATGCAAAGTTAAAACAATGAAACAAGAAAAAATAAGTTATATAATATTTATTTAAAATAAATAAACAATAAATAAATAAATATTCTTGTGCTGTGGCACAAATAGAATTTAAGTTTAATAAATATATAAGTTCATACATATGTACATATAGTAAATATTTACATACACAACAAGAAAATATACAACAAGAAAAACTTTATCATCGTGAGCTACATATTCATTCATCTTCCTCTAAGTCCAAGTTAGCAGTCGATTGTTTACTTAGATCCGAAGCAAACGATGTTGATGGCTGTGCATTATCGATAGTTTTGTCGACTTTTTCAAAGAACATTGTTATTGGTAGTTGTCGTTTTTGTCTTTTCATTTCAATAAACAAATCCTCCAAATGTTTCATGGCTTCTGTTATAGTGCAAGTAATTTTTATACTGCGTTCCATTATTGGATCATATTCTACTATCTGTTCTTTTAATGTTTGAGCAGTTCGAAATATCGCTGAAAATTTTTCAAGCGTCCATGCTGGCGGTTCTTGTTGACCCTCATCCTCATCGTCACTCGCTTCTGGAGAAGATTTCACAAGGTCTTCCAATTCCTCGTTGGTGAATACTTGATCCTCTTCGTTTATGTAATCACTGAGTTCCTCTTGGGTTATATCGTTAAATCATTCTCCATCTATTTTCTGCGCTATGTTAAATATCGTTGTTAGATGTGAATTAATATCATGTGTGTCTTCAGAACTAAGAACGATGTCATTCCGCAGATTTTTCCAACATGCTATTATCGTTTCTGACTTTAATTCCTCCATCGCTCCTTTGATAAATAGAATTGCGTCAACAATTGTAAATGACTTCCAGCATTCCATGAGCCCGATATCAGAGCATTCGTTAGCCATTGTATACAGCATTTCGAAAACCTGTCGAATATATATGGCTTTAAAGCATCTAATGACACCTTGATCAAGGGGCTGAAGCAATGAGGTCGTGTTAGGTGGTAAAAAAAGCACTTCAACATTTTTATCTTCTGTGCCTAGTGACACAGGATGCCCAGGAGCATTGTCTAGTATCAGCAGCACTTTAAATGGTAATTCTTCCTTTTCCAAATATCTTTTCACTTCCGCAATAAAGCATTGATCAAACCATTGTGTAAATAGAACAGCCGTAACCCACGCCTTTCGATTTGATTGCCAAAATACAGGCAGGTAAGCTTTATCTTTGTATTTAAGAGCACGTGGATTCTATGATCGGTAAACAAGTCCGGGTTTAATCATATGACCAGCTGCATTTGTACAAAATATCAAGGTAAGTCTATCCTTAATTGCTTTAAAGCCTGGTGCACTCTTTGCAGTTATGAATATAAGTCCGTTGAGGCATCTTTTTCCACATAAGACCAGTCTCATCGCAGTTAAAAACTTGCTTAGGATGATAATTCTTTTCTGCAATAATTTGTTTAAATTTTTCTGGATACAGAGCAGCAGCTACATGATCAGCGGACGCAGATTCCCCTGTCATTTTTATATTTTTTAGATTAAACCGAGTTTTAAATCTATGCAGCCACCCCCTACTTGCTGTGAATGATTTTCCTTCCTCTTCAATATAATCTTGGGTCTGCATATCTTCATATAAAACCAACGCCTTTTGTTGTAGCACTTTGCCATTGATAGGAATATGTTTTCTTGTCATATCTTTCACTCATAAATTTAAGGCATTTTCTACCTTAAGTAACACTTTATTACGTATTGTGGTTGCAACTTTTGCAGTTTGGGGTGCACTAGAAAAACTAGCTCGAATCTTATCTTTGTTTTTTAACACTTCTCGTATCGAAGATTCGTTTTTATTGTATATTTTAGCAACAGTTGCAATAGATCACTAATAGTGAGCATTTCACGTTTTCTTTTTGGTTTAGAAGCCATTTTAATGATTTTCAAATTTACTTGCTTTATTTAAAAACTATTGCAAGCACTGTCTTGTCCGACAATTCGAATAGTACTAAACTCATAGTTAACAGGAGCGTTTATATGTACAAGTAAAAGCGAGTGGCACCTTAAGCACGTTCCAACTTGTTTAACTTATCATAAGAGAGCGCCGAATTCAGGGGATGACTCATATATACGACGATATATCGACAAATGCTCCTATAACTTTTATATTTATTGATATAACGCGTTTTCTGCTCATCATAGGTAAATCGCGAATGACTGAAACCGCGGATACGGAGTCAGCGGATAACGGGGTACTACTGTATATATATATATATATATATATATAACGAGCCATCGAAAAAATTCATAATTGGAGTAGACTGTGAAATTGGGTTGGTACTTTAGCCACTTCCACATAATGACACATTACTTGATGCTTGACAGTTTCATTTGGTTTCATTGTAAAAAAAGGTTATGGCATTGAAATGATACTACAACAAAAAAGTAAACAAATAATTTATTTAATATCGAAATCATAATCAAAATTTACATATAGCTACAGAAGTTGTTGAAAATGTTGTCCATTTACATCTAAATACATCTATGTTGAATACCATTCTTTAAATAAATTTAATTTTCTTAATAAGAGTTTTGAAAAATTTGACACAAACTTTTAGTTTCAATGTCAAATAATAAATGTCATTATGTGGAAGTGGCTAAAGTACCAACCCAATTTCACAGTCTACTCCAATTATGAATTTTTTCGATGGCTCGTTATATAACAATTGATAAATTATTGGAGTTTTTCGGCTTTTGTATGAAATATTTACAAATATCAAATTAGTATGTATGTAATTGAAAAGTAAGTGGGGATGTAAACATTGTTGTCTACAAATTACAAATCATACGAAATTTTTAATTGAAAAATATTGTCTATGTTGGGACTTGAACCCAAGTCTACAGTTTGCCGGACTGTCGCTTTTACCACTAAGCCACAATAGACCTGGTTCAAGCTATTTAGAAATGCATTATAAAGTAACAGTGTAAATGAATCAGATGTCAGTTATTGAATGTAGATGCCAAGTTGAAAGCAGAAGTCAGTTTTGAAAGCTGATGTCAGTTTTGATAGCAGATGTCAGTTAGTGAAAGCATATGTCAGTTATTGAAAGCAGATGTCTGCTATCAAAACTGACTTCTGCTTTCAAAAAGCCACTATCCTTCTCAGGGAAAGTTTGAGTACCCTCGTAGGATCCAATAGATCTCTTCTGAAATGTCTGAGTCCCTTAAGTTTCCCACAAGGGCATATTACAGGAAGACTAGTTGCCTCCTGTTTTTCACATTTCCTACACCGGGGCTTACTAACCAAGCCCATACTGTACAGATAGATGCTTCCTTAAGGACAATGTCCGATTATTAACCCGGTAATAATTTTAATTTTTTTTGTTGTTACTACAAGTCAGGTTCGTTGAAAACTAGGGTCCAGCTCCCTTAGTAGTGTTTTAGCATGGAGTTGATCTTCCGTTAGCTTCCATTTCTTTTTATGTTCTCTTTCTAGCCATAACCAGATCTCCCTTTTAGCGGAATCCTGAGCGATTCCACATACGGGTTCTGGTCCTATGAAGTTCCTATTAGTACCTTCCTTAACCAGTTCGTCGGCTATCTCATTGCCGTTAATTCCCCCATGTCCTGTCACCCATATTAGCGACACAGTATTATTGTCTTGTGCCAGTCTATTGAGGACCTGTTTACAATATTTCACCAGTTTAGATCTGGTAGATGGATTCATAATGGCTTTAATAACCGCCTGACTATCAGTCATTATTAATGACTGATAGTCAATATTAATGACTCATTAATATTGATTTTTTTGTTTGCGCAGCCGGCTTCCCGAATTTCCTCGGCGCAGGCTGCGACAGCAAACAATTCAGCCTCGAAAACCGTCGTATGTTTTCCTAGACTTATCGATAACTTCCTCCTTGGGCACAGTCCGCATATGTCTGCACCTTTGCCCTGATTGAATTGTAATGCATGCATGTACCAGGTGCCGGCATTATAATCGCTGCACAATCATCCATTATAATATTAATTAATATTTTGGTTCTTATTTTTAGAGATATAAGCGAACGCAAAATATTATACATGATCGCCATTTGGGACGAAGACATTACTCAATTAAAAGAAAAAACCATAAATTCAATACATAATTTATTTATAACAACAGAAGATGAAACGAAAATCTTAATACCCAGCGAAATAATAGAAGCTGCCACTGATTGTCATCTTCGACCACAACACAAATCGAAGAAAAGTAAAGCAAGATGTCCACTTTGCGAAGCTAATTTTAATTTGAATCAGTATGAGAGTAAAATATTTAGTTCAGTTCAAAAAGTCGATGACTTATCTAATGCTGGAAGTTGGAAACCATCATCTGAAGAATTTATGTTAAGAGGTTAGTTAATACTTTCTTATTAGTGTTAATAATTACAGCAGTTATTTGTTATTTTATAAATTTTATATTCAAGTATACAATCTTAAAAATGTATATAGCAAGTTTAGAATTGCAAAACAAATATTTTTTTAAATGTTGATACCTATACAGGTGTCATCGAAAGAAAGAGACAACGTATGAAAAATGGAAAGATGTAATTACATATATAGAATATGAATCCAAAATATTTTCCCAAAATTTCCTCTCATACTCTAGAAAAACATGACAAAGTTACTTGTAAAATAAAAAATTTGTCTCGCCATTGCCTTTAAAGAAATGGGAAATCTATTTATTAATTTCTGTGCTTCGTGATAGAATGGTCTCTTTATAGCTTTCGACATTATTAATTTATTATTTTTTGTTAATGGACATTGCAGTTGGTTCTTGGAGAAGCATTATATTTAGATAATAATAATATTTATTGCCAAAAGTCAACACCAATTACAGGACAATAATAAAGAATTTATAATGAATATGTACTTAATTATAAATTTAAATTAACTTAACACACACACACAAAATAATAAGAAAATAATATATTTGTTTACACATACATACATCAGTTACGCTCTTTTTGAATTGTAAAAGATATCTCTGAAATAATTATCCGCTATTCTGCACATATTATACAAGGGTGAGTTTGTTAACAAATTGGTTCTCGGCAAATGTTGAAACATGTCTAGATGAACGACAAGAGACGTGGAAGTCCAGTTTAAGTAGTAAATCAGTGCAGTCAATAATTCCATTCAGTAGCTTCCACAAAAACATTAATCAATATCTTTGTCTCCGTTCATGAAGGGATTGGAAACCATGACCTTCTAATAATAAATTATAGTCGACACCCCTAAATGGATACAGGCCGTCAGCCCTAAATGAGCCATATTTCAAAAATCGTTGTATCTAATATGGTGACTCCAAACAGCTCAAAACAAAGGCGAAATATAAGGACTTTCGAGTCCTAAAGTAACTAAATTGTCTTGAACTGCGTATTATATTCAGTATGATTCCTGAAGGTCGGCTATCGATCAAAAACTACACCCATCTCTTTAAACACATCAACCTTAGATATAACTTTTTCATCAATATTATATGATGAGAAAATGCTTGGAGTTTTTCTAGTATAGGTAATGACCTGACATTGATATTTAATTTCAAGTTATTATCCCGATACCACTGAGATAAAACGTCGACATTCTCCTGCAAGCCTACAACATCGCTCTCGCACGATATAGAATAATATATCTTGATATCATCAGCATAAGCCATTGCAGGACATTTAAGAATACCAAGAAGATCATCTATGTATATTATAAATAATAATCAACTTAAGTTCGAGCCCTGAGGCACACCCGATGTTGTTAGAAATTCGTAAGAAATAATACCCATTGTAAAAAACTCGACTTAATGTATTCGATAAATAACCTTCCCTTAATTACAGGAACCCAGGAGACATGCCAAAATAATTAAGCTTTTTGCACTGGTAAAGTCGGTACAGACGATATCAACTTGTCCTTGAGAATAAGAAAGCTCATTTATATATTGCGTGATGGTACTCAAGTTAGTTACCGTGAATCTGCCTAGCATAAACCCATGTTGGACTGTGGAGAGTAGAGATTTCACACTGAAAAATATGCGTGAATAAATGCCCGAAAACTTGCAAAATTCGACAAAATAGCAATAGGTCGGTAATTGCTAAACAATTAGAGACCTATTGTTATTACGGGAAAAGTACTAATGGATAAATTAATAATATATGCCAGGGGTTTTGCAAGAACGAACATCGCGAATTAAAAAACTTGGAAATTTGTCCTCGCCAGCTGTATGCTTTTCAGGAAATGTTGACATTATTTTAATCAGCTCATCTTCTGTTACATGTAGTAGCAAGAAATAAATAATTACTACATTCATCAATATGAGACAAGTAACTAACTGCTTTGTGTTTGCATACTAGAGAATAATTTTACAAAGGCGTCAATAATTAACTGTGTACATTGAAACACTTCATCATTATGACTCAATTTTCCAGATATTCTAGTTGAACCCTGCTTGAATCGAATGAAGGAGAATATTTCGCGTGGGTTATTACTTATTGATTTCTCAACATCTCTCAAATAACTTTCGTATGCGTAAGAAATTGTAAACTTGCAGTCAATCTTCAGTCTCTTAAATTCATTGTAGTAGGATGGAATCTATGTAGTCATCCACCGTCGTCTATAATAATACTTGAGTTTCAATTTTGAGATTATAGTGGTAGTAAACCACGGTGAATAAAAAGCTCTTTTTCTTAAAGTCAATGGCACAGGTTTAGAGCATATTCAATTCAGCGAACAATACAAATTGGCAGTCACAACATTCACATCACGGAACTCACCCAAGAAAGTCCAATCAGTAAGCAGAAGGTCATTATATAATTGATTGAAATTTGATCGACGAAAGTTGAAGTCTGTTGCCATTGAAATCGGGAATTTTGGAGATTTGGTTTCAGATAAAAGTTGAATAAAGAACGAAAGTGCAGGATGATATGGACGGGCACAAATGGCAATGTTTTACGTTCGATTGAGAGGTTACAGTCTATATTACAATATACTTAATACAAATTATAAAAAAGAATGAATTTTTAAACACTTCAATAATAAACACAGTCATAAAATGGTCAAAATAGACACTTAATCCATCTAGGTGCCACATTCTACTTTAATTACATGGTCAATACAATTTTTCCATTTGTTCGCTGTAACATTTGTAAGTGCTTCCATTAAAAGTTCTTGCATATGTGATATTTTGAACGTTTTATTTTTTGAAGCAACTTGAATTGCAGCTTTTCTCCAGGAATAATTTGATACCTTTTCAGCTCTACATGAATGATATGTTGCATTGTTCGTCACTATTACTACATTATCTGGTAACTTTGACAATATCTTTGCAAACCAATCTTCAAAAACAGTGCTATTCATTTCATCGTGATGGTCAGCCGAAATAAAAGTTACATATAATAATAATAACCAGTTTTTTTTACTTACACTTACTTGAAATTAATAACTTTTAAGAATCTGTGTAAGGTAGCTCTACTCATTTTTGCTACAGATGCATCTCTAGTACATATTTTGACATGATTTTATTAAGAGTCGAAAGATTTAATATAGTACAGCGGTAGATAACGATATCAATGACAGAAGAATGCAAGAAAACGTTGACAGGTTATATTTGTATATAAAACATAACCGGGCGATATTTCTAGATTATTACCGATATTGAACTAGCCTGCAGTAGAACCAATGAAATTCTTGAAAAATAAGTACCTTTTGGCGGGATATTTGAATCACTCCTTCTTATTCTAAGACACACCATAGTTGATGACTACTGGCATAGACTACAGAGAAAAAATAATTAGCGATGGAATCATAAATTCATAACAATATCAAATTCCACTAGAAATCTAACTAAATTATTTTACACGAATAAATGCTATTTACCGAAATGTCCGTTGCTCGACAGAGTACCAAGTTTTAAAAGCGATTTACCATGACGTCACGTAATCGCATTGCCTTTCTGCGGAATTCCACTGTTGATATTTTCTCAAGAGTAATTTTCATATTTACGTTTGCTTAGTGAATTGAAATAAAGGACGTGTCTAACAAATTATCGTTATGTACTTTCTTGTGTTCGTTATATAAAAAATTAGATAAAGAAATGGAATTTTGCAGTACTATGTTTGGAACTATTTTAAGTACTAGCAATTTGTTAATTACTAAGTAACGGAGACATGGAGTAGAATTGCGTGTGGTTCATTGTGCATCCAAAATAAATGGAACTTTGCGGGATGCGTTATTTTGAAGTAGTTCTAACAACTTTTTCGGTAACAAAAATTTATTTTTTTTAAATTTTCTGAGAGGTTATAGTATTTTGTATTTCTGCGATTTTTGTATATGAAAACAAAGAATTTTAAAAACTTGAAAGAATATTTTTTTATATTAATTAATATCAATAAACAAATTTAAATAACTGAAACAAAAGTTACATTTTATAAAAAAGATGTTTAATTATACACATTTCAATTTACTGCGCTAAATAACAACTCGATATTTTAAAAATTAATTCCCTAATTCAGTGAAACAGGTTTTGACAATATATTATTGATTGCATGAAAGTAAAAGCAAAAACCTATGTAAATTTTAACTAAATTACAAGATATAAATATTATTGATAACTTTTAATCAAATCATTAGATTTAATTGAAATATAATACCTTTTTTTAGCCTTACAAGCATTAGGTAGACAAAAAAATTTAGCAGCCGATCTTCTTCATGATGGCGATATTCATTTTCATATTCTTGATTTATTGAAAAAAGAATTTAAGGTGCGTATTAACGTATTAATTCTTTTATTTGTATTTATGAAAACTTTTATATTAGGAAATACGAAAACTATGGACATATCTGGATGCCCAAGTTTGTGCCAAAGATGAGGTGGACATGTGCAAAATGAGATTAAGAGTTAAAGAGAAAACCAATGAAAACGAAAGTAGTAAATCCAAAATTAATAGAATAGTGAAACAGTTAACTGAAATTGAAGAAAATAAATATGAAACAATACATATGCTGGATGAACATGAGGTAAATAATTTTTGCGTAAAAGCGATATGGAAGCTTCTGTAGTAGAATTTTCAGTGCCATTAATTTAACACATTAAACCGTAAAATAGTATTTAAAAGTAACTAGGATTTTAAAGCGGCGAATTTTAATACAGGTTGCGCCAGGGGAAACGGACGTTTTTCAAATGAACGGTACTCCACTATTTTAGGGTTTAAACAAATTTTATTGACACAAATAAGCAGGTCAGAACATGCAGTTTGAGTTATCTCTGTACGAAAAATAATATCATTAAGATGGTGTCCATTTTTACGCTGACAAATGTGGAGACGCTCCCTGAAGTTAGCTTCCACTCTCTCCAATAGTTGATCGATCTGAGCGATGTTTTGCTCTATCGCTTGTCGCAGTTCGGCCAGTGTACGAGGTTTGGTTTCATACACGCGATACTTTAGATACGAAAAAATCACACATTGAAAGGTTTTCTCAACTTGATTTACAATTTCTGATGGTGTATTGGGAATATCTAAATCATTTTTTGTATCAGAAATCTTGATATAGCTACAAATAGCACAAACTGACATGATTTGAAAATGACGCGATAGAGTAACAGTAGGCAATTAGACGTAGGTGAAAATTAGTAGGTAATTTTTGTCACTAGGGACGAAAGTTAACGTTATGGGATTTCCTTTCACTAGTGACGGAAATCAAATTTTCGCTGCAGTATTCGGTGACGAAAAATGTCTTTTTATAAAGGGTCGTAGAAAAACGTATTTTCTAACTTAAGGCATTTGTAATTTCGTACATAATTGTCAATTTATAGCTTTTGTTCATTCAAAAGTCAAATGTCATTTAACGAAATAAAACTTTTATATTATAACGCAATAGGTATTTATTTATAAACTAGAAAATTAGATATGCAATTTTAACCCTAGAATGATACGTTGGTGTCGCCTATGACACAGCTACACTTTATCTCTTTCCCAAACGCATAATTGAAGAGAAAAGTTAGCGACCACCTACGTACCTCTCGACGTGTCAGTACAGCTTTGAATGCGGTAGTTGTAAGTGCTCTGTTCTGTTTTACGTATCGATAGCAATTGGTTGTGTCACATACGACTCCAGAATACCATTCTTGATATTATTTTTTAATTTACAAAATATGGCTTCCACTAGTAAAGCATTGACTCAAGCAGAGTTAGAGGATATTATACGTTCTTACGAGAGAGGTGAAACAGATTTGGACAATATTGTTCCAGAAATAGTGAGCGACGACAGTGTATCTGAAGATGAGGAACTTTTAGACAGTGAGCATTCAGATACTTTTTCTGTCGAGTCTAGCAGTGAGGGAGAAGAGTCCGAAGAAGAATCTGTTACACGTCGAAAGGCAATTTATGGAAAAAATGGTTACAAATGGTATAAATCACCATTTTTTTCAAAAAATAGCCGTACAGTGCAAAAGAACATTGTGCTTCGATTACCAGGGCCAAAGTCAAACGCATTAAAAGCTGCAGATGAGATTGAAGCATGGAAGTTATTTTTCACCGACGAAATGATTAATTGTATTATTCAACACACAAACCAAGAAATAACAAGACAATCCTCCAAATATGCTAATAATCAAAGCTTTATAGGGTGTACTAATAGACAAGAAATATTGGCCTTATTCGGGCTGTTGTATATGAGTGGGGTTCTAAAAACAAGTTCTCTGAGTACTTCTGATTTATGGTCCAGACAATATGGATTACCCATTTTCAGAGCAACCATGTCACGAAAACGTTTTGAGTTTTTACTTAATTGTCTTCGCTTTGATGACAAAAATACCAGACAAGAGCGTAAGGATGATAAATTTGCACCTATCAGATTTCTGTGGGATAAATTTATTGAAAAGTGTTCAGAAAATTATACACCTGGCGCATATGTAACTGTAGACGAACAACTTCTTGGTTTTAGAGGAAGATGTCCATTCAAAATCTATATTCCAAATAAGCCGGATAAATATGGCATAAAAATTGTTATGATGTGCGACTCTAAAACATTTTACATGCTTTCTGCTATTCCATATATTGGAAAAGAAAGAAGAACTAGTTCTGAAACATTACCTACTCAATATGTCCTGAAACTGTGTGAAAGCATATATGGAACAAACCGGAATGTTACCATGGATAACTGGTTCTCGTCCTCGGATTTGGCAAATAAATTATTGGAAAGAAACTAACCATGGTAGGAACGTTACGTAAAAATAAAGCAGATATTCCGCCAACTTTCTTGAAGAAAAAAGCTACTGTTCCTAGCTCTGATTTTGCTTACGACGAAAATAAAACTATGATTTCGTTTTCACCTAAAAAGAATAAAATAGTTTTGTTGTTGTCAACTTTTCACACTTATGGCGAAATTGAAGACGAAACTAAAAAACCCGAAATCATTCTATTTTATAATTCGACGAAAGGTGGTGTAGATACATATGATCAATTGTGTCGCTCAAAAACTGTGTCACGAAAAACCCGTCGATGGCCTTTACGTGTATTTTATGGAATGATAGATGGAATTGAAATCAATGCTTATGTTATCTATAACGCCAACAAACAAAAACAAAATAGTGCTTATAAATACATCCCAAGAAGACAATTTCTTCAAAACTTAGGAATGCAATTGATCCAACCACAATTGGAAAGCAGACTGAATGTGCCAACAATATCCAGATATTTACATCTACTAATTCAGGATATTTTAGGTGTGGAAGAAAAGAATCCTAGTTTGGAAAAAAGAAATCAACCTGTCGGTCAGAAACGTTGTCATATTTGCCCTAGAAATGCCAACAGAAAAGGTCGAGAACTATGTGTGAGATGCGGTGAACACATTTGTGCTGAACACAGAAGGCCTATTTGTCCTCCCTGCAGTGAAGAACTGTAATTAGTATTTTTGTGAGAATAACTGTTTTATATTTTTGTACCATTTTATTTTTTATAATAAAATTATACTTTTGTTATTATTTTGAACGATAACTATATAATAATAATAATATAAAAGTTAAAGATATAATGATGTGTCATATGCGACACCACTGTACTAGTCATGTACTAGAAAATAACGATACCATTCTAGGGTTAAGAATTAATAAACACATTTTACAAAGCATGTTGAAATTGTCCACCTCAATACATTCTGTACATCTTTTTACGCTTTCAAAAACACTTGTTAACATATTATGATTTTCATTGATTTCATTATTTTTTTGTGTAATTTGGACTTGAAGGTGTGCCAGATCCAGAATTTGTACGTCGAAAATATTTTTTTGAAATAGGCCATAAAAAGAAATCGCATGGAGTGATATCGCAAGATCTTGGAGGAAATTCGTCATCGCTCTTCAAGCGATTGTCAAAAAAATGGCGTAACATGTTAATTGTATTTTGTGCTGTGTCCTCTGCTCCGTCTTGCTGAAAATACCCATATACATTAAGTTGGTCAACAAACAGCATCAAAATGTCTTGTTATTTTTGTATTTATTTTATAGTTCCATTAAAAAAAATTGGACCAATAATTCTTCTACTTATGGCACACCAAACACCAATTTTCTGTTGATAAGCAGTCTCAACATAAAAATTGTTGGTTTTTTTCAGTACTCCGCATTCTGCACTTAACATACCCATTAAGATAAAACCATGGTTCATTTGATAAGAAAGTCTTGTCTAGAAGGTTATCGTTGAAATTATTTAAAACCATTGACAAAATTCTAATCTTCGGAGATATTCAACTGGTGGAATTTCTTGAGAGCAAGTGAGACGATAAGAATTTCCAGAAAATATTAAAGAAGGATCTACACTTATTTAAATGTAGATCCTTCTTTAATATTTTCTGGCAAGTGCCAAAGGAAAGGTTAATTTGTTGTGACAGTACCCGAATTGAAGTTCCTGGGGTTTCATCCATTAGTTCTCTTACGTTATCAATTACTTCGTACATTTTTTGGTCGGCCACTTCCTTGTTTACGCTCCATACTACCTGTCTCTCTAAAGAGATTAATGCAGCGCCGAAGAGTGTGTTGAAATTCGTTGTAATTGAAAAGCAGAACCGGAAATTTAAGTTTAAATTCCACCGAACAATCGTTAACGGAGTACTGCCACTAGCCGTCAATTTTCCGTCTACTTCCATTTCAAAATTAAATAGCTAACTATATTAAAAAATAAAATACGTTTAAAGATATGTAAAATGTCGGCGTTGACAACCAAATGTCAAATGTTAACATTGACAAATAACAAGTGTTCATTTGAAAAGTCAATCTAGTAGCATGTGATTTACTGAGAACATTTTGAAGTATGTCGTATATTAAAATTTATTACTTAACCTACGAAGTCGTATATTTTGACAGTTTCATACATACAAATAAATAAATAATAATAGGTATTTATTGAAAACTATAACAAATGTTGAAAATGTAGTCCTTCAAGATCAATGCACTTTAAAATCTTCCGTTCAAAATTTCTGATGATATTCTGCAACATTACTGGATTGTTATTAATTTCCATGCATTTCTGTTCGATTCTCTGTAGCATATCATTCAAATTCAATATAGGTGTTCGAAATATGTTATTTTTTAGATAAGGCCACAAAAAGAAGTCGCAAGGTGTTAAAAATCGCATGAACGTGCAGGCCAGGCAATTTCAGTATTTCGACTAATTATACGCTCATCAAAAAATTATCTTAAATAATCCAAAGATTCTGCAGTACAGTGACAAGGTGCTCCGTCTTGTTGGAAATATGCATTTTGAAGTTCATCATCATGCAACCGATTGACAAATGGTTGTAAAATTTCCGTACGGTACCTTTGAGCAGTTAACGTTCCCTGAAAAAATATTGGTCCAATGATTCGCCTTTGGCTTATCGCTGCCCAAACACCAATTTTCTCTGAATGTAGCGATTCTTCATTAATTACATGTGAATTTTCATTACTCCAAATTCTTGTATTTTGTGAATTTAGGTATCCCGTTTTATAAAACCATGCTTCATCGGTAAAGATGACTCTTTGCGAAAGTTCTCCATTATTGTTCATATTTACAAACCAATTACAAAACTGTAGTCTACGTGGGTAATCAATTTCAAACAATTCTTGTACTGCTGTGACACGGTATGGATAAAATTGCATATCTTTTTTTAATAACTTGTGAGTTGTACCAACAGAAAGGTTTATTTGTTGACTCAAATGTCGAACAGATGTTTGTGGTTCATTTTCAATTATTTCTTCAACACGATTGACAACTTGAGGTGTACGTTTCTTATCTGCTCCGCTGCCTGATTTTCTTAAGAGACTACCAGTTTCAGAAAAAAGTTTTAAAGTTCTATCCAAAGTATTCTTAAATTGTATATAATCTATTACAAAATGTGGAAACTCAACTTGAAATTCTACCACGCAATCTTGAACTGAATAAACTCATAAACCATCAATTTTATTACCACTTCTAAAAATAAAGCCTGGACTAAAAAAATTTTATGTTCTAAAGTGAAAGCCATTTTTAAACGGAGAAGCAATTTATTTAAACCTGAATCGACGCCCGATTATTTTATGCACTAACTGATATTTGTGATTGACATCAAATGTCATTTGGATTTTCGTTTACAACAAACACATACTAATATATTTGCGCCTTATTCAATCAAAATTTCAAAGTAACCTAGATCGACTTTTCAAATGAACACTTGTTATATACCTATGCATGTACGACGAATGTCCGGTTACTAAGATACATTTGTGAATTACAGACTACTTTATTTATAGAAATCAAACATGCACTAAGTAAAAGCGTGAACTGTTACTGCTACTTTTCAACATAACCGCCGCCAATGTTAAAGCACTTATTCCAGCGAGGCACAAGCTTCTGTAACCATCTTCGTAAAAGGTGCGATCCAAATTTCTAAAATACTGCCGTACTTCATCTTGAACTTCGTCTTCAAACCTTTTACCCGACAAATAAGCTTTCAACGGCTCAAACAAATGAAAATCAGAAGGCGTCAGGTCTGGACTATGGGGCGGATGAACAATAACTTCCCAATTGTGTTTCTGAAGCCAGGTCTTCGTCTGATTTGAGGTGGGCGGTCTTGTATTGTCATGCAATAACCTGATTCCTTTCGTTAACCTTCCTCTTCGTTTCTGTCGAATGGCTTGGTGTAGTTTTTAAAGAGTTTGACAATAAATATCGCTGCTTATTATCGTTTTCGGTGGTAAAAACTCTACGAGCAAAATGCCTTGTATATCCCAGAATACAATTGCCGTTGTCTTTTTTGCCGACGCTGAACTGCTAAATTTTTTGGGTGTTGGTGACCTCGGGGGGTATGATGGTATACCCACGTTTCGTGTGCTGTAACTATAGACTCTAGAAATCCGTTTTCCTGACGATAGCGCGTAAAAAATTCCATTTCCATCACCATTCGTTGCATTTTGTGTTGATCGGTCAACAATTTTGGTACCCATCTACCACACTTTTCGGTAGCGTAATTCAGATACGATTTTATGAACAGAGCTTTTAGGAATGCCGGTCAGTGGAGCAATTTCCCGTATTTTCAACCGACAATCTTCAGAATAAGCGTATCGACTTTTTATTGATTCTTATCCGTTTTCGTTGTTGATGGTTTTTTCGCACACCTTCGGGATCATCGTTCAGAGCTGCGCGTCCACTTTTGAAGTGTTTACACCAAACACTAATTTGTTTTCGACTCATAACGCCTTCTCTGTAAGTCTTCAGTATTTTTTTATGAATTTCGGTAGGTGTTTCGTTACTTGCAAGCAAAAAATGAATGACCGCTCGCACTTCAAACTTGTAGTATGTTTTGATCGGAACTGACATTGCGCGGCTGTCACTGCACACGTTGTACTGAACCTAAGGCAATAAGAAAAGCCACCTATGCAGTATATATGCGCATCTAAAATGGCTGCAAGTTTCAACCTGATCGGAGCGACGCAGGCGGTGTGCTGCACAAACGTGCCTTTGGAACCGGACATCCCTCGTATGTTGATATTAGAAATGCTTAAGTTAGAAAATACGTTTTCCCATGCACAACATACTTCAACTCCGGATTTATTTGATCGTTCGTTAGTACGATACTGCGTCTATATATCTGTTAAAAGCTAACACAAATTTCGTAGAAATCTTTGTAGGGTTCTTTGAAACATCATAGATCCAAGAGAATAATTGATGCTTCCTTTTCGAGAACCCAGGTACAAAATTATTCATCTATAAAAATGTTACTCTAATCGCTATTGTTGTTTTCGCGAGCTCATGCTAATTGGTTGTTGATGTGATTTTATACAATTAAAAGTTCCAATTTTACAATACTCCACTTTATACGAGATTCTTACAAACGTCTAATAATAGTAATAGAGACTTGTATACCTTTTCTAGCACAAAAACACAATTTCAAACTATGTAGAATATAATTTATGAAATTATAAACTATTCTAAAAAACATAAATTAACATATAAAAATCCTACTTTCAACAGCTTCAATATCAAAAGGCAGTATTATATGGACAGTTTAAAACAAACTCTATAGCCTTAGAGAAAAATTTAGGAACATACAAATATTTGCAAACTCTACACAAACAGCAAACAACAGGACAGACCCCTGATCCATGCCCCATATGCAAAAATACTTTAGAAAAGCAATGGAATGTTTTGCCCTGTGGACATTGTTATTGCATAGAATGTATTCAAGTACTTTTAGGCCAGGTAAGTAGGCAGAACAATTACTATTCATATTTGCATTGTATTATTGATTATATACTTGTATAATTATTACGTTTTTAGACAACTGGCCAGCATATTAGTTGCTCCGTTTGCCGTTCGCAACAGTTAATAGCTGATATATCATACTTGCATACAGATAACCGTAAAGAAACAGATAACGAAATTCCAATTAAAGGCAATCATTCAACTAAAGTTGAAGCTGTAGTCCGATTAGTGAGAAACCTAAAACAGAATGAATGGGATGTAAAGGTATTAGTGTTTTCTAAGTGGCATATCATCTTGAAAGTGCTCAATGAAGTTTTCCATACAAATGACATCAAAAGTGAAATTTTACAACACCATAATTTCAATAAATCATTAGACAAATTTAAGGTATGCAACACACTGAAATATTTTTCATTTTTATTTATTTAAAAAAATTGCAGAGCAAATCAGGTAATATAACAGTATTACTGTTACCAGTACACTTGGGTTCTAAAGGATTAAATTTAATAGAAGCAACACATGTTATTTTTGTCGAACCTCTTCTGGACCCAGGTGATGAGTTACAAGCAATAGGCAGAATACATCGAATAGGACAAGTAAGGTAATGGAAAATACTTTTATATGTTATAATCTAATAATTTCACATATATATCTTTTATACATATAATATTTATTAGTTTTAAAGTAATACATAAAGTACAATTTACAATAGTTAGGTTAATGATTATACCACACAATGCTGATTTCTATAAACATCAACTTGGGACTTCGCTTATTTGGTCTACCAATTAGTTTTTGTCTACTAGATATAGTCAGTATTATTTTGCACGAGGATAGCTCAGATATGATTAAAAACTTTTGTGCAGTATTTTATTGAGATAACATGAACTAAGGAACAACACGACACCAAGCCAAGTAAATAATATAGAACTAAATAAATGCTTGTGCGAAAACAATTATAAATATATTTAACAAATTCAAAGAAGATGGTTGCTTTCTAAATTTACACAAAGAAAAACAATCACTTTTAGATGTATCCAGGCATTTTGGAGTATCGTACAGTTCGGTGTTCAAAATCCTGAAAGAGTTCAAATATAAGCCATACAAGATATCAAACCATCAAGAGCTTTTCGAGGAAGATAAAACAAAACAAACTGATTTTTGTGATATAATGTTTAATTTGTTGAATGAAAATGATGAAATTTTAAATAAAATAATTTTGACTGATAAAGTAAACAGTTCCGTAATATATTTAAAGAGTTTTATGTACATTATGTATGGCAATCTAAATAATTTCCCTTTGAATGCTTAAACATTCATATCTTTAACCCATTAATGCCTGAGTAACTTTTGGTTTCTAAAATTTACAATTTTTTTTAAAGTTGCTTTGTTTATGTTATCTTAATGCAATGGTACCAGATTTTCGTTTGTTTTTTTGTATATTCCTTTTTTTTTTTAAAGTGTGATATATCATACGATAGGCAACTATGGGTATTGCGTATCGTAATATTCAAGGGTGTAATTAATACCATAAAATCCGATTTCACGAATGTTTATTATACCTTTCGAAAACTTATATTATAGACATGGTAATTATTACTGAGGTGGTACTCGAAAACATGTTTTTGGGTGTAAGCCTACGTTACATTTTACACAGGAAAACTTAGTGCATTTTCCACAAAATGCGCAACGTCTTTGCGTATTTTGTTGATCATTTAGGTGATCAATTTTGTCGTATCTTATCTCGTGTAAAACGTTTTTACTACGCTTGGGTTTTGGGCCATTTAAATACTCCGGTGCGGTAAGGAGGGAAAGTACTATTCTTCTAGTATAGTCCAGAAGGCTGGTGCTTGGATAAGCATATCGATAAAGCAGCCAACTGTTAACCACTGCTGTATTTAAGCAAAATCGAACTAGAGGCCAATACCATTTTCTAGAACGAATGCGGATTCGATATAGGTCTCTCATATTATCAAAAAGATCCACTCCCCCATGCCTTGGTTATAAAGATGAATGACAGAAGGTTCATCCACGTCAACATGTTTGTGAAGTTGTCTTGACCAACGTTTACACAATACCTTAGTCAGGCAAACATCATCAGACTGCACGTTGGTTCCAATCGTTACTTGATTGTTATCCTTCTACCTTGTAAGTGTTATATGATCATCAGGATTTTGTAATGTATGCGTGACACCTCGTATTGCTTTCCTGAAATCTTGCAGCGGAGCTTTCTGTATACGATCTGCTCTTATAGTACCAATACAATTTATTTTATTTTTTCCCAATTCTTGCAGTAATGATATAGAGAATTGAAGAAGTTATCTATATATACTGTGGAATTGGCAGGTATGTAGCCTAAACAAAGACTTTCGGTTACACTGGAACCAAGAGATTTTCCTTCAATTTTGTCGCCAGCACCACAATATGGCTTAAATTTTAATACATAGCCCTCAATAGTTGTAAGTACCCAAAATTTAAATCCATAACTTATGGGTTTACCTTTAATAAATTGCTTCATGCTATGGCGTCCATAATAAGGCTCCATAGCTTCATCTAATGAAAATAAAAAGCCAAGTGGCTCAGCTAATTTTTGTGACACAGTATTTATGTGATCTATGATAGGTTGCACCTTGTAAGTTTTATTGTTGGTGTCTACGGTATTATTATCATTGAAGTGTAAAAACCGATGTATGCTTTCAACTTATCCCGTGATATAGTGTTACTTATTAACACATTATGCGCATCTGGTTTGGTTTCCCAGTACATCCTTCGAAAAGGAGCTTTACTGTATCCTGATAACAATATTCCGATATAAACGTACATTTCATCAGTGCAAACCGTGAAATTATGTTTTCCTTTGAAACCAGCATATTTCTGTGATTCTTGACATATATAGTCAATAAAATCTTCTGGGAAGAATTTTTGAAATACGTCTATGGGTTGCAAATTTTTTTCTTTAATTTCTTTAACAATACTTGGTTCACTGGTTTTATCAATTTTTATTTTTTCTTGGCGACGATATAGTATTTTTCGTTCCAGTCTGTTGGCCTCTGCATGGGTTTTTTTGCCTTCCTATTTGCTATATTTTTTATTCCAAATAATCTTGCAAGTGGTATATCATCACTGTCACTTGATTCCTCATTACGTCGCTCTTTATCAGCCTGCTCTACACGCTTTTCATCTTCACCACCAACAACAACGACTTGCATAGGTTGTTTTAGTACTCCTTTTCCAATATCTCGGATATTACATTTACCTTCACCGTCGTCGCTTGGTGCGTCATCTAAATCCGTATCTTGTCCGTCCTGTGGAGGCAGCAGTACAAGGTCCATGTGATCGCATTTTCTTATTGTTTCTAATAGAATAGTATTCTTCATCATCCGAACTTAAACTTTCTAAATAATTTAAAAGTTCTTCTGCATCTCTTGGATCAGAGGGATTGTAAAATTTCTTGCTAAAAATAAAAGTATTAACAAACAATAACATAGGTATATGCCTACCGTATAATATATCATACAGTCTCTTTACACACGCATGGATACCTTATCAAGTAATAAATATTAGTATAAAAGACCGTTAACACATTTGTGTTATATATATATATATATATATATATATATATATATATATATATATATATATATATATATATATATAAAGGATGCCAGTAAGTAAAGAAAAAAGGTATACAAGCGTGTAAATTTGACATAACCTTACCTCAGGCTCATTTTTGGGTGGAAAGAACAAACACACGGTAATAAAATTGTGAATACTAGTATTCTATATTACTTTACATAAGTATTACTGTATGTAATTTGTTAAAAACACATAAGAAAGTCGATTCGAAACGATGAAACTGAATTACCGTTAGAAACAACGTGCTCAGATTACTTTGAAGAATATCATAGCCTCCGTATGTTAAATCATACCGTAGGCACTAATAGGTTAATAGTTAGAAAGCATAGTAAGATAAAACCTTTTGTGTTATTTTTTTAGCTAATAAGAAAAGGTTGGGTGTAATTTTAATAAAATAAATACCTAGGTTACCTACTAATAGTTTTTAAATTTTTATTTATACACATTATATTAACATTTTTCGGTTTTAGTCTTACACGCCTTTGTTCTATTATTAAACGAGCTGTACTAAACACTCTTTCACTTTCTGCTGAACTCGCTGGAATACAGAAGTATCCTAGCACATTATTCTAAGGGTTTCCTCTCCATTCCTGTTACCTAAAAGAAAATCCAAATAAAAAATGCAATTACCCTTCTTTTTTAAACTTACCTTCCAAAATAAAAGAGGATCTATGTCCTGATTTGAATTTGACCTTTCGAGGTATTGCCTTATAGTTATTATTACATCGGCTGTAATTGATTTTACTTTCTCTTATTCTTTCTTGCAAAAATCCAAATAATGAAAGTGACTTTTGATGTGGACTAATGTCTGTTTTAATTACAGGCATTTGTTCTGTATTCTTAATATATATTTTTTTCATAATATTAAACGTTTCTTGTTCTAGAACAGAAGTACCCCAGTAGCATTTTCAGTACTACGAAAACATTCTCTTTTAAATCGAGGGTGTAAAACAGTTGCTACTCTAGTAACTGATCGTCTTTCATATGAAAATAACCTTGCCTTAACAGATTCCAAATTTTAATGCATAATGTCTTGCCTTCCTCAACCTTTAATTCTAATAGTGATGCTGTCAGATAATTGTACAGTCCAAAAATTATTGACATTATTAAAGAAATAGTAACATATTTATTACCTACAAGAATTTCTCACTACTGTTTTTTATGATAAATTTCTCCATTTTATAAAACCACTTATTCGTAAGATACCACGAGGTGTTATTTGTTTCTATCGTGTTACTGAAATGCCCCCAATACGTGGGTTAGGTTCGGTATTGAAGTATGATGTAATGTGATAACGTTCTACAATTTCATAAAATGGCAAATTCTGTTTGTACTTTTTTGTTATCAACGCTTTCATATTTTCTACCTTTTTTAATACACTAATTTTCTTATCTTAGATATATTTCATCTTTAAAGAAATACTATCCATCTTCTTTGAATTTGTTAAAAATATTTAAAATTCTGTTTGCACAAGGTATACAACTGTTGGGATAATTAACTGTTTTAAATAAATGATCTATTTTTCAATAAAATGTATTTAATTTAAGATTTAAGTATGAATGAAAAATCTGAAATACACCGGACCCCCGCTATTCGCTCCCACTGTATTTGCGAATTTGCAATTCTATTTTTTCCCCCTAAAGTTTCGATTTCGATATTTCACTTGTTCATTTATTTCTTTAAAAGTTCACAAACCGTATTTGGTTCTTATACGTAATATGTATGTGAGTATATCTATTTGTGTCGATTACCTGTAGTTTATACGTACATATAGCAAGCGCCAATTAAGTTGGCGCGAGGAGGGAGTGCGCAGAAGCCGTTTTTAAAAACGACCACCCCCACTACTCAAGTAATTGTCAGAATACATTTGTCATTGACGTTTAACAGAACATAATGTCTTTGCTAGGGGATCAAAAAGTGATACACGCTCAGAGGTTAGAATTATCTGAGATTTGATGTAAAACCAAATACAAATCTCCCTACTACTTTTAATCCTTCGCGAACTTACCCCTCCTCGCGCCAACTTAATTGGCGTTTGCTATACATACCTATTATTTTTGTACCCCGATATTCGCGAATTCAATGTTGGCGGTGCTTTCGTGAGAACGCAACCTCCTCGAATTAGCGGGCGTCCGCTGTATTTGACTATTGGAAAAATATAATACATTGACTGACTTATTTTCATTTTCAATTACACATAGGCATAAATGTATGGTGAAGTAGGCAACCAGTTATACATCAAAATCTACGTACAAACAATACATTAATTCTTAAATATATTATGGAGAGAAAATAAAATTTTTTTAATATCGCATATTTCTCAATTATTCATTACAAAAATCTTAAATTAAATATATTTTATTGAAAAATAGATAATTTATTTAAGTCATGGATACGTATAGCAAAGACGAAAAAGTTTCAATGGTAATGGGGTATCAGAAGAATAACAGTTTAAGGACGGTCAGAGACATGTTTTCCGTTAATTATCCTAGCAGGTCTATACCTTGTGCAAAGACAATTTTAAATATTTATAATAGATGTAAATGGGATTTAAGTAAAACACTTATACTAATTTCCAGTATATATTACACTTTATTATATATATTAATAAATAGATGACATGTTTCGCTACGATGTAGCTTCTTCAGATCTTATATTACTACTAGCGTACATCGTAGCGAAACATGTCATCTATTTATTAATATATATAATAAAGTATAATATGTACTGGAAATTACTATAAGTGTTTTACTTAAATCCCATTTACATATAATGGATTTCCAGCAAGTATCGGCCGATTCAATTAAATTTATAATAGATTCAAAGGAGATGGTTGTCTTCTAAATTCACACAAAAAAATAATAAAATCAATCATGAGTTAACAGAAGACATGAAGCTGAATATCCTGTTATGTAGAAGAATGGTCTGTAGGATCGCTTTTAGATGTAGCCAGGTATTTTGGAGTGTCGTACAATTCGGTGTACAGAACCCTGCAAGAATTTAAATATAAGCCATACAAGGTATCAAACCTTCAGGAGCTTTTCGAGGAAGATAAAGTAAAACGAACTGATTTTTGTGAAAAAATGTTTAATATGTTAAATGAAAACGAAGCAATTTTAAATAAAATCATTTTTACTGATGAAGCTGCATTTACCATAAATGGTGAAGTCAATTCTCAGAATTTCCGGTTTGTATCCTACATTTATCCATTGAAAAATACTAAATTTCCTTTCCATTAATCCATTAGGTATTGGTCCCGTACAAATCCTCATGCCCAAAACCTAACCCGAAACCCAGTACCCTCAAAAAGTCAATATCTGGATTGGAATAATAAGCGATAGACTTATTGGCCTATTTTTTTATTGGCGGTAACCTCACTGCAGAAAAATATTTAAATCTCTTACGAAACCACGTCATTTTAACAATTGAGATACTAAATGTTGAACAACTTTGGTTCCAAATGGATGGGATTCCGGCACATTCTACTCACGCCGTCAGGAATTTTTTAAATAACACATTTCAATGACGGTGGATTGGCAGGTTTGGCCTCATACCATGGCCCTTAAGATCAGCTGATTTATCTCCAAATGATTTGGGGTTAACTAAAAAGTAAAATTTATAATAACGTGCAAATTCATAACTTGGATGAATTGAAAGAACGTATACTTACTGCATGTGATGGAATAAATCCAGAATTTATAGCCCTGCGTTGCTTTCAAAATCGCCTTGCTTATTGCCTTGATAGACAAAGAGGACATTTCGAAAACTTGCTATAAACGCTTTTGTTATGTTGTTTTGTTTATATTAATTAATCGTTAGAATAAATTAATTTTTTCATTCAAACTGAGATTTTCTTCCATTTCTAAAAACAAAACCTAACTCTTTGTGGTTTTATTTTCTTTAGTATTACATTACTCACTCTTGCCAGTATAAGTATTATTGCCAAACTAGATTCTAGAATACTTTCGCGATAAATTTTAAGTTTTGAAATAGATTTAAAGAGGTTCATGTACATTCTGTATGGCAGTCTAAATAATTTTCTTTTGAATGCTTAAACATTCATATTGTAAAGTTTGTCTTTTCGGGTTCTTAAATAAAATTAACTTTAAACACACACTATATTAATAATAAAACGAATAACAATATAAAAACTAATTACTAACAATAAGCACATTTATGTATTTGTATTTATGTTCACTCCGCGATGCTCTAGTATTGAATGGTGTCCAAATTCCTTCGACGGCTGTTATATATGGGCCGCCGACCGTCTCGATTTTTCTTAGTCTGGGTCTTTCTGTTTCTAAATTAGCCAAGGTATTATACGTGACGTATTGTTGGATGAGTCATCACATTGCCCCCTTCTTAAAAATGAAGTTTCGTCCCGAAACATGTCATGCTTTGGTTCCCTCAAACGATGGCGAAATTGACAGGTAGGGCCTTTGTTACATTATGACGTCATATCGAAATAGCAGTCCACGGTCTTATCTTGCCTGTATGGACAGGAATATTCAAGCCGGTAACTGAATACCAGAATTTCCATACCAGTATGTTGGAAAATTACTTCTAACATGCTCCTTACAATTCTCCAGTCCAGGCGGTCCAATCCACAACCCGATTTTGGAACTGCTAATTTCAGAATGTCTTGTTGTAACATTTGTTCGCGTAAGCGGGCCAGGGCCTCCCATAAGGCACGATAGGTTGGCTTAAGGCTTGACAGTTCTTTCGTGACCAAATAAAATATGGGCTGTTCTTCATTTGTTATTTGGCGACTTTTCCCAATTGCTGGTCCCTGAATTTTTCGGCTGGTCCCTGAATTTTTCGGCTGGTTCCTGAATTTTTCGATTCTGCCAAATCTCTCTTTAAATTCTCTGGCAATTCCTTTGGCCATTCGCAGGTCTCGGACTACGCAATGAGCAAGCGCGTAGTCTGGCGGCGTAAACAAATCTTGCTGTTTCTCGATGGTCACCCCAAATCGAGCTTTTCTCGAACCAGAATACTCTCCCATAAAGTCTTCGAAGGTAATTCCTGGTATTGGCTATCCAATCGGCGCAAGTCAGCGGCTTCGTCATTATTGTCTCCAGAGTATGGGGCTAACCGATTAAAATGTACGACTCTTGGCTTAGTATGAGGTGTTCGCCTGATGCGGTATATTACATCGTTAATCCGCTTCAACACCTCGTATGGCCCCTCCCAATTCTTTTGAAGTTTTGGAGATAGGCCCTGTTGACGTTGTGGATTATATAACCAAACTCGGTCGCCTTCATGGTAACCACTCTTCTCGGCGTTGATGTCGTAGCTCTCCTTCATTCTGTCACTAGCATCTTGGATATTATGTCTGACTTGTTCATGGATATTATCTAGTCGTCTGAGCGTGCTGACATAATCTCCGGCAAGATCTTCACCAGGCTTGCTCCCAAACTTTAAATCACAGGGCAAACGGAGTTCCCTCCCGAATAGCACGTTTGTTGGTTATTGGCCAGTTGTCTCTTGAACAGAGGCCCGATACGCCATTAGGAATAATGGTAAATGTTCGCCCCAATCTTTCTGGTGTTCGGAGACCATTTGTCTGATCATGGTCTTGTTTATTCGCTCTACCATCCCATCTGATTGTGGATGCAAGGGAGTTGTTCTCGTCTTCCGTATGCCCAAAAGTCCACACATCTTTTCGAATATACTATTTCGCACTTGATCGGAATGAGGTTCCTAAGGTACACCAAAACGGCTGACGAACTCCTTCACAATCACGTCTGCTACAGTTCCAGCTTCTTGATTTGGTAGAGCATTTGCTTCAACCCATTTGGTAAAATAATCCATGACCACTATTATGTATTTATTTCCTTTGTCGCTTTCTGGAAAAGGGCCGGCGGCATCTACGGCGATCTTTTCAAATGGGCTTCCAACATTGTATTGGCGCATGGGTGCACGTCGACGCCTCTGGGGACCATTGCTTCCGGCGCAATTAACACACTTTCGGCACCATTCTTTCACATCTCGTGAACAATTCACCCAGTAAAATCTCTGGCGCACCTTCTCGAGTGTTTTATAGACTCCAAAATGTCCCCCAGAAGCACCATGATGGAGTTCTCGCAATACCTCTGATATTCTTTTCTTGGGAACCACCATTTGCATCTACCGCTCGCTTCCATCGTGATTTTCGACCTCACGTCTCAGGAGATCGTCTTCCATGCTTAAGGAATCCCATTGTGCCCAATATTACTTCAATTCTCGTGAATGGGGAGCAATTTCTTGCCAGGTCGGTCTTTGTCCATTTCTCTTCCAAGCCCTGAAGACTGCAAGATCCCGATCAGCTTCTTGATCTACTCGCAAATTGTCAGGTTGCCATTGGTCATCAACCACGGTGGTTCGAAAAGCGTTGGCCGATTTGTCTTCGATTCGGTTGCAATGTCGACAGTCTTCTGGACAGGGCCTTCTTTCGATAATAGCGTCCACATACAGGCCATTGATTTGATGTTGCAAGGATACGATTTGGGCAGTCCTTGGGGCTTGCGAATTCTCAGCCGATTCATTCTTGGTCCTTTTACCATATTTATTCTGAGTGTGGCCGTTTCCTCTATAATTCCCGCATGGCCGCGCACTTTTATTTGGCTTGATCTGGTTTAGAACTCTAGTAACCACCTGCTCCATAAACTCCTCATTTTACTGTTTGTCAACAGTGCAGACACGAGCATGGTTCCGAGAGGCTTGTTTTGCAGTCTCAAACTCAAGCGCAGGCGCCAAAGCATTGATCGAGGTTTTCGGTCGTGCCAACTTTAATGCTTGCTGCGAATCAATATCCCGTAGACCATCTATCAACGTTTGGACAGCTAGGTGTTATGAAATTATCTGACGCCATTGGATATGCCATTCGTACCAGACGAGCAACATCTGCCTCAAATTCTTGAAGATCCTCGCGTTTCTTCTGTGATCGATTCTTCAGTTGGATATGGTATACTTGCTCCAAATGTGCCTGGCCATATCTCATCTCCAACCTCTTAATGAGTCGAGAATAATCTTTACGTTCCTCAGGAGGTAATGTCTACAAGATATCACTTGCATCACCCCTCAATGCTGTGATTAAAGCAGTCGCCTTCTCGGCAGAAGACCATGCGTTTGCTTCTGCGGCCGCTTCGAATACCGTCAGGTAAGTTGCCCATGACTTCTTTCCATCAAAGGTTGGTGGCTTGATTCTGGTCTTTGAAATACTCACAATACCTTTATTTCGATGGGCCGTGGTATAACTTCTTCGTTGACCTGCTTGGGATCAGAATGACTCGTGGTAGCGGGTAATGTTATCTTAGTCATTATTGCTTCTAAAAGTCTAGAATGTTCTCCAATTTTCTCCTCTAAAGCTATGAAAACCTCTTCCTTTAATGCTTCTGAGTTTTCCTCTAGTCGCTGTTCTAGAACTTTCTCCACTTGTTCCAGACGTTTTTCGAAGCGTCTAGAATTTTCTAGTAATTTCATTTCCATATTTTTCTCGAGGATTCTAGCGGTTTCTAGGTTCATTCGTTCCATCTGGGCTTGCGAGTTGATTAGACGTTGTTCCAGAGTTTGCGAATTGTCTATTAGTCGTTGTTCCAAACTTTTCACACCGTCCATATTCTTCTGCTCCATTTGTTGCATTTGAATTTGCGCATTATCTATTAATCGTTGTTCCATATTTTTCGCCCTATCCAGATTCTTCTGTTCCATTTGTTCTAGAGTTTTTGCTAAGTTGCCAGGCTCTTTTGCTCCATTTTAGTTTGTAAATCTATTAGACGCTGTTCCATGGTTTTCACACAGTCCAGATTATTCTGTTCCTTTTGTTTCATTTGAATTAACAGCAAATTCACGTCAGCATTGCCGCCTGGAACTTGGAAGAAGTAATTCTCTGGGTCTTCGCCTTCTTGGATCAACACATTTCGAAGCCGTTGCTGGAGAATTGCCTTTTTGCCGGTTGTATCCTAATCCCTCTCCTCTAATTCTCGTTTTAAATCAGTCACTTTTAATTCCGTCAGTTTCATTCTATTAGCCATCACGATATTTAAAATAACGTCTTTTCGCACTGTATATTTATTTAAAGGCATACTTAATTAACACTTAATTGTCTACTTAGTTCGTTATTTATTAAACCACATACCTGCACCACTGTAAAGTTTGTCTTTTCGGGTTCTTAAATAAAACTGACGATAACTTTAAACATACTATATTAATAATAAAACAAATAACAATATAAAAACTAATTACTAACAATAAGCACATTTATATATTTGTATTTATGTTCACTCCGCGATGCTCTGGTATTGAATGGTGTCCAAATCCCTTCTTCGACGGCTTATATATATGGGCCGCCTACCGTCTCGATTTTTCTTCTTAGTCTGGGTCTTTCTGTTTCTAGATTAGCCAAGAACGGGCGAGAGGTATTATACGTGACGTATTGTTGGATTAGTCATCACAATATCTTTAATAGTTAGAAAGTATAGTAAGATGAAACTCATTGAGTTATATCTTTAGCTAATAAGAAAAAGTTGGGTGTAATTTTAATAAAATAAATACTTAGTTTACTTATTAATATTATTATTTAGGACAATATTATATTAACATTTTTCGGTTTTAGTCTTGCACACATTTGTTCTATTATTAAAGGAGCTGTATTATACACTCTCACTTTCTGCTGAACTCGCTGGAATACAGAAGTATTTCCTAGCACATAGTTTTAAGGGTTTCAGCTCCATTCCTGTTACCTAAAAGAAAATCCAAATAAAAAATGTAATTACTCTTTTTTCTTAACACTTACATTCCAAAATAAAAGAGGATCTACGTCCTGATTTGAATTTGGCCTTTCAATGTATTGCCTTATAGTTATTATTACATCGGCTGTAATTGATTTTAGTTTCTCTTATTCTTTCTTGCAAAAATCCAAATAATGAAAGTGACTTTTGATATGGACTAATGTCTGTTTCGATTACAGGCATTTGTTCTTTATTTTTAGGATCTACTCTCTTCACAATATTAAACATTTCTTGATCTAGAAAAGAAGTAGCCCCAGTAACATTTTCAATACTACGAAAACTTTCTCATTTAAATCGAGGGTGTAAAACAATTGCTACTCTAGTAACTGATCCTGCTTCATATGAAAATAGCCTTGCTTTAACAGATTCCAAAAGTTTGTTGTATAGTGTCTTCCCTTCCTCAATCTTTAATTGCAGTAGTGATGCTGTCAAATAATTGTACAGTCCAAATGCTATTGTGATTATTAAAGAAATAATAACATATTTATTACCTACAAAAATTTCCTACTACATACTACTTTTTAAATTAAATTTTTCCATTTTATAAATCCACTTATTCGTAAGATACCACGACGTGTTATTTGTTTTTATCGTGTTACTGAAATGGCCTCAATGCGTTATGTTCGGTAATTCATTAGAAGTAATGTGAGGACGTTCTACAATTTCATTATGTGGTAAAATCTATTTGTACTTTTTTGTTATATTTACTACCTTTTCTGATACACTAATTTTACTATCTTAGATATAGGTATTTCAACCTTAAAGAAATGCTATCTATCTTCTTTGAATTTGTTAAAAATATTTAAAATTGTCTTCGCACTCCTGTTGGGATAATTAACTGCTTTAAATTATGCATTTTTCAATAAAATGTATTTAATTTAAGATTTAAGTATGAACGAAAAACAGAAATTTTTGACAGTTTGAAAATGTTAACTGGTTGACTACGCCACCATACATTTATGCCTATGTGTAATTGGAAATGAAAATAAATCAGTCAATGCATTATACATATTGCAGTGGAATTTGCTTTTAAATTGCTTATAAATTTTTATTCACACTACAACTTATGTTGCCGGCTATTCAGTCTAGTAGAATCCACGAACTCCCATCTCACGGATCGTTCCTTGCAGAATTGGTCCAGGTTATATATTGGAAGTAAAACAATAAATGTCAATAAAAGTCACTCTTTGATAATTTATAATTTTTAATAAAAAAAAAAGAAAAAATCCCTTTACCGAATGTATAGGGTGCTAAAGCAACATTAACAGTAGCAATTGGAGGAAACACTCTGTGAATAATGACTCGCACACAGAGAAAAACTCTCGAACAAAAATAAAACTAATAAATACTAGTGAAATTTGTCAAGTTTGACCTCTACTTTAACCCCTACAATCAAATGTCAAAAACAACAAAGTTTTCAAAACCCGCGAAAATTGAATTTTAGTCGTGCGCAAAATAACACGACAAGGTCAACCCACAATAAAAATCCAACCTTGAATTCAAAACGTTCTAGAATATTATTTTTGAAGAAAAACTCCACTAAAAAAAGAAACATGACAATTTTCTCTAATACCCATATACTAACTTCAAATATCAAAATTATTACAAGAAATACATGAAATATAATAATAATAATAATAATAATAATAAACGCAGTATCAATTATATAAATTAAATATTTTTATCAAACTTACATAGATCTATGCACTGATAATATAAAAACTACGTGAGAGATATCTTACTTATAAGATCATATTATAATCACAAAACTCTCGCAAAAATCGAATTAACATTTACATGCACCTCAAAAAATTGCATAAACAAAATACAACCCGATTTTATTAACACAAAGAATAAAATTGAATATCTTATTCTTTAACAACCCGGTCACTGTCGAAGTCTAGATATCTCTAACCAAAAATGAAAATTCCAATATCCGCTTGGACATCCCCACCAACTATAAAATCAAAATATATATACAGAAAATACACATTTTATAATAATACGATATCCGGGAAAGCGGCAACTTTAATCATCTGACCAACCTAAATATACGAGGATGGATCAAAATTTCAAACATAATAAAATTCATCACTTAAAATTAAATATATTTATAACGATCCCCGTCTGAAATAAATAAACATCAAAAATGAAATAGATAATTTTAATAAATGTACTACACAAAAAAGTTCAATATCGTTCAATCATTTTCCTTTCTTGTCCAAGGAAAAATCCATTGCAATATGTGTAATGACAAAAGAAAAACCCGGTATATCGTCCAACATAGATTAAAGAATATAAATGTTTATTCTTATAGGCCGACGGTAGTTCATAAATTTTTTATCAAGAATACTGTAGAAGAAAACATATATCATGCAACTGCCACACATGCTGAAGAATGGGATCCCAATAAAGTAACTTTAAAACATATAAAACAGCTTTTTGAAACAGAATCTCCTGCCATCGGTGAAGCCCAAGATGCTAGAGAAAGCGATATAACTCATGAAGCTGATTATAACGTAACTTCTTAAGTAATAAAAATTGTTTATTATTTTTTAAAATTATGTAATAGATATGTCCGTTTAATATATATGTGTGATTAAGTAATACGTGTCTGAGTGAAATATTTACATTTTTTTGTAGACATTCTTAGATTGTGAAAAGAAATATTCTAGGGAATTTACTTAATGAAGCATTGGACTATATATTTTTATTTATTTATTTTATTTTATAAGTAAGGATTGCTATAAACTCTTCCTGAACTACTTTTTATGAAAATGTATTCCTTTTTTATGATCAAAGAATGTTATTCATCCTAGAATGTAGTGAATATATTTGTAAGAGTTATTGTTTTAAGTATTTTTTTAGAATGTACTTTTTCAAAATACTGGAAAAGTATACTATACTTTCAAATGGTGAATCAGTTGCATCACAGTTTATGTATAACATGTAAGCACTATCGTAAGTCACTCGTTCAATAAAAGTTGTACAGCTATAAAAATACAAGTATATCGTAGTTTTATTCTACCAGTATTTATCATGTGATTTACTTTAGATGTGTTTGTGTATAATTTACATTTATCTGTTTTATATATTTTTTAAGACAAAATATTTTAATAAAATTGTAAAAAAAAAATACATATGTTTAATTTATAATAATTATTTTTGATATTTTTGTAAAAGATTTTTTAACGGGGATAGAAAAATCTTACAAGATTTCAAATTTTATTCACCCATTTCTGCAACTGAATGAAATACATCCTTGTAAATAGAAAACGTCCTTTCTACATCGCAACTGGTTATAGGTGCATACTGGAAATATTCCTTTATTTCCGCGTATGTATTTTGCAGTTAGATGTTGTGGCATTGTCCCCATACACAATTGCCGCAATATACAAAAAGGTTGTGTTTATGTGTAACAATACGTTATGCACGTATAAAGCATTTGTTACAATATGAAACAGACATGTAAATAATTTACATATCTGTAACTGTATACATGGATAATACACCTCGTATTTTCAGCATTTACCTCTGCTTAAGACATATGTTTCTGCCATCTAGGCGTCTTCAGTCAAGCTAGTGAAGCAATGTATACACATTGATACAAATCTATTAAACAATAGATCTGTATCTACATTACGCCAAAACCGTCTCCAAGCCATAGCAAGTTACCTCCTATCAGATGGCACTAATTTAATAAGTGACATATGACGGACGAAAGAGACTATGCCAGAAAAGGCGATCTTCCGCTCGAATAGCTAGGCTATTTCAAAAACGGAAAAATACGTATATTGGTGCAGTCCATTAACACGCGCCAGATGGCGGTAAATATACAAAAAGGTTGTGTTTATGTATAACAATACGTTATGCACGTATAAAGCATTTGTTACAATATGAAACAGACATGTAAATAATTTACATATCTGTAACTGTATACATGGACAATTATGGCTATTCAAGCGGAAGATCGCCTTTTCTGGCATAGTCTCTTTCGGCCGTCAGATGTCACTTATTAAATTAGTGCCATCTGATAGGAGGTAACTTGCTATGGCTTGGAGACGGTTTTGGCGTAATGTAGATACAGATCTATTGTCTAAGAGATTTGTATCAATGTGATACATTGCTTCACTAGCTTGACTGAAGACGCCTAGATGGCAGAAACATATGTCTTAAGCAGAGGTAAATGCTGAAAATACGAGGTGTATTGTCCATGTATACAGTTACAGATATGTAAATTATTTACATGTCTGTTTCATATTGTAACAAATGCTTTATACGTGCATAACGTATTGTTATACATAAACACAACCTTTTTGTATATTTACCGCCATCAGGCGCGTGTTAATGGACCGCACCAATATACGTATTTTTCCATTTTTGAAATAGCCTAGCTATTCGAGCGGAAGATCGCCTTTTCTGGCATAGTCTCTTTCGTCCGTCAGATGTCACTTATTAAATTAGTGCCATCTGATAGGAGGTAACTTACTATGGCTTGGAGACTGTTTTGGCGTAATGTAGATACAGATACAGATCTATTGTTTAAGAGATTTGTATCAATGTGTATACATTGCTTCACTAGCTTGACTGAAGACGCCTAGATGGCAGAAACATATGTCTTAAGCAGAGGTAAATGCTGAAAATACGAGGTGTATTGTCCATGTATACAGTTACAGATATGTAAATTATTTACATGTCTGTTTCATATTGTAACAAATTGCCGCAATGTTATTAAATCTGGATTTCTATTAAATACTGCGTCTAACTTTTGCGGAAGGCCACATCCGAAGTCACTTGGAATACTTTTCAAATTATTAATAGTCAGATCTAATGTTAAACCATCATTTAATTTGAGATTTCGATTTTCAAAATAAGTGATTAGTTGTAAATTGCGAAAGTGTTCCTGAAAAATGTACAACTGATTTTTTAAATATGGAATTTGTGTTAGTTCCTTGCACTCGGAAATACTCCGAGCATCGTCATTTAAACATGCAACGAAATTTTGTAAACTATCGAAATTCTCTGCATAAAAACTAGTAGCTTCCAACCATGTCCCCCATCTAGTTATTATTGGAGAGGGAGGCAGTGACAAAGATGGCAGTTTTTCCCTGTAAAGAGCTACTCTCAATGGTGCTTTTCTGATAACTTTTTTGACGGATACAAGTCTATCAGTTTCTGGAAAGGTGTCTCTGATGTATTCACAGATTCTGTGGAGAGCATGTGCTACACAAGTAATATGCAGCATATTAGGATATATTTCCTTTAATAGTTTAATAGTAATATTAGGATATATTTCCTTTAATAGTTTAATAGTAATATTAGGATATATTTCCTTTAATAGTCTGTCTGTTTTTAACATATATGCAGCACTGTCACTTACACTTAGCAACATAATATTTGCGTAAGGTGGATTCATCAGGAACATTTCGACCAGTATATTTTTGGAGAAATATTTTTAAAGTGGGATTGTTAAGTTTATTTAATGGAATATTAGCCGCCATAAAAGTTTCACAGAGTTCTTCGTTAAAATTGTCAGATTCTAACGGTTCCAATTTCTCTGTGCATGTGTTTGCGATGCTAAGTGACGTTGTACGTGCAATTTCATGGAATTTTTTAACGATATTTTACAGATTTTTCAATAAATTTCGTAATCACTGACAATGGACATACAATCAGTATGACCGTCAATCCAACTCGCCATTGTTGTACGATGCCGTTCTCGACGTTCCATATCATATCTGAAAAAGTAACTTAAACAATGCTCTAGATCTAAATAAATGAAAACTAAAAATGTATGCGTAAGTTATTGAAACTGAACGAAATTCAATGCACACTTACGTCGAAATAATTGGGAGAAGTAGATTTAATCAAACGATACTAAACAGGATCTATCACAAAAATTACGATGTAATTAACAGTAAAACTATGAAAACAAGAAACTAACTCACAGCACTTTATTTATCTTACGAAATATAAATAGATCTAAATAGACTAAATGATTAAAACTCCACACGCGTCTACGCCCATGAAAACAGAAATTTAACTGTAAATATCCAACAAAAAACATCGCAATTCTCGATGAAAACAGATATGCGCGCTAGCCAGATCAATAGTGCATTCAATAACTGCGTGATGTACTTACAGATGTTGTAGGCTATTTATATCGTTCGTCGTAATGACGACGTCATTTCAACCCGATGTGTCCGGTCTGATAATCACAAATAAGACGAGATCGGTTATATATTTGAAACATCAGATTTATTTCCACAGTTCTTTCAGCAAATTCAGTTCGCCGTGGAGGAAAAAATGTTTTTATATGAAAACGACCGTTCGATATCTAGTGATGTTATATTTGTGTAATTAATTAAAATAACGTTTGTCAATACTTAACGGATTTGTGCACTCACTATCACCCCAAATTTGTTTTAATGCTGGAAAATCTGTATCTTTCTTTAGCACACTATCTGTTTTGGCTATAACACTAATATTTTTGTTGTCGCTGATAGCATGTAGCTGTGTTTGTATAATGGCCAGTATTTGCAGTGAATCCACTTAATGGCGGCGAAGGATTCGATCATAGTTTATCATTGCTTCAACTACTCCTTTATAATTCTTATAAATTATATATAAAATCTGCTTCAACTTGAGCATCTTGGAATTTCTTTTGACTTTTTTTGATGGCAGTTGCGTCTTTAGAATCAAATTGTAAAACTACAAACTTAATCTTTTGTAAATGCAGAAAATAATAAAATGCTATAATAAAATCGGCTGTTGAAATTTGGGGATGTCGGGACATTGCTTGTGGAATTCTCGAATACGTTTAGGGGATTTGAGGATAACTGCGTCGAATCGTTTCTGGCATAATATGCAATCCATAAATTTTGCACGTAACATGTAAAAAGTGACCAGTCATCTTTATGAGATTGACCTACAGCACGCATAGTTGCGGCGCAATCAGTCATAAATATTAATAATTGGTCTCTCGAAAGTTCAAATTTTTTCAATGTATTTAACACCATTTTTGGAATGATTTCGGCAGTACATTCTTGTACTCTTCTCGAAGCTAGTAAGATTGAAGATGACGGTAGTGCTTTCATTGTACAAACTATGACATTAACAATAGAATTTTTTACAATCTGTCGCTTCGTTCACACATAACCAGAGTTTTTTATTTTTCAATTATGTTTGCATACTTTCACGAGCGGATGGCACAAAATTTCGTAACGTCGTCGAACTAGATAATTTACAGTTCACATATTTATTCCAGAAGGAGTAAAACGATTCCTTATCTAATAAACGAAACGGTAGATTGCACACGGTGTTAAATATACAAAAAAGGTTTAAGTATATCAATACGTTAAGCACGTATTACGCATTTGTTACAAATGAAACAGACATGCAATATACACATCTGTAACTGTACACATGGACAATACACCTCGCATTTTCCAGCATTTACTTCTGCTTAAGACACGTGTTTCTGCCATTTACTATTAGGCGTCATCAGTTAAGCTAGTGAAGTAATTAAAGCTTAAATCGCCCATAAGGCATTGAAAATTCCGTCCTATCAGGTAGCACCACATAATATAGTGACATCTGACGGACGAAAGAGACTATGCCGAAAATGGCAACCCTTCCCTTGACCGGCTCTGCCGGTACAGAAGGGAAGAAAATACGTATATAGGTGTAAGTCCATTAACACGATGCCAGATGGCAGTAAATATACTGTCACTATATTATGTGGTGCTACCTGATAGGACGGAATTTGCTATGCCTTATGGGCGATTTAAGCTTTAATTACTTCACTAGCTTAACTGATGACGCCTAATAGTAAATGGCAGAAACACGTGTCTTAAGCAGAAGTAAATGCTGTAAAATACGAGGTGTATTGTCCATGTGTACAGTTACAGATGTGTATATTGCATGTCTGTTTCATTTGTAACAAATGCGTAATACGTGCTTAACGTATTGATATACTTAAACCTTTTTTGTATATTTACTGCCATCTGGCTCGTGTTAATGGCCTACACCTATATACGTATTTTCTTCCCTTCTGTACCGGCATAGCCGGTCAAGGGAAGGGTTGCCATTTTCGGCATAGTCTCTTTCGTCCGTCAGATGTCACTCTATTATGTGGTGCTACCTGATAGGACGGAATTTGCTATGCCTAATTGGCGATTTAAGCTTTAATTACTTCACTAGCTTAACTGATGACGCCTAATAGTAAATGGCAGAAACACGTGTCTTAAGCAGAAGTAAATGCTGGAAAATACGAGATGTATTGTCCATGTGTACAGTTACAGATGTGTATATTGCATGTCTGTTTCATTTGTAACAAATGCGTAATACGTGCTTAACGTATTGATATACTTAAACCTTTTTTGTATAATTATTCCCATCTGGCATCGTGTTAATGGACTTACACCTATATACGTATTTTCTTCCTTTCTGTACTGGCATACCGGTCAAGGGAAGGGTTGCCATTTTCGGCATAGTCTCTTTCGTCGGTCAGATGTCACTATATTATGTGGTGCTACCTGATAGGATGGAATTTGTTATGCTTTATGGGCGATTTAAGCTTTAATTACTTCACTAGCTTAACTGCTGACGCCTAATAGTAAATGGCAGAAACACGTGTCTTAAGCAGAAGTAAATGCTGGAAAATACGAGATGTATTGTCCATGTGTACAGTTGCAGATGTGTATATTGCATGTCTGTTTCATTTGTAACAAATGCGTAATACGTGCTTAACGTATTGATATACTTAAACCTTTTTTGTATAATTATTCCCATCTGGCATCGTGTTAATGGACTTACACCTATATACGTATTTTCTTCCTTTCTGTACTGGCATACCGGTCAAGGGAAGGGTTGCCATTTTCGGCATAGTCTCTTTCGTCCGTCAGATGTCACTATATTATGTGGTGCTACCTGATAGGATGGAATTTGCTATGCTTTATGGGCGATTTAAGCTTTAATTACTTCACTAGCTTAACTGATGACGCCTAATAGTAAATGGCAGAAACACGTGTCTTAAGCAGAAGTAAATGCGGGAAAATACGAGGTGTTTTGTCCATGTGTACAGTTACAGATGTGTATATTGCATGTCTGTTTCATTTGTAATTAGTGTTAAACATAAATCGAATAGAAATGGCTCATTTGATCATAAGCTAGTTTTTCTTTTTCTGTGCTGCCCACTATACTACGTACTTTTTGCAGTCATATTTCGTTCAGCACACGGTCTATCGCAAACTGAGCATTTCACTTTTACGCCATCGTACATTAAATCCGAAAATTCACAAATAAAGTTCTTTACTGTGTTAGATATTTGGTCGTTTTTTCGACGTAATACGTAACTGCGACATACTTCCATACAACGTATAAAATACCGTAATTCCAGTAATCACGTCGAGATGCACACTACACTACATATATAAATCTGTATGTACATACAAATCAGGTGATGAAACCCCTTCTACGTACCCGGCGCACGCCTTATGAAGCGCCGACCGAATTTTCGGACTCTATACATAGCGCATATGTAGGTGTTTAGTATTACATTTTTTACTTCGCATGTTTGAATTAGTCTGAAGCCGTAAACGAGACGCCTAGTCCGATTCTATTGTACGGACGAAATATCGCGACTTTAGTAATGAAACACTCATTAACATTCCTCATAACCGAAAGTGAATTGATAAAGCCTTTAGTAATTTTAATAGGATGGATATATTTATGTTGCTCTTTCTAAACTATTACATCTTTTGTATACGTACTATTTTAGCTTTACCACTTGAACAGCTTCAAATTGACTATATACGCGGTTAACAATACTTTCTCTCGAAGTTCACATTCTAAACTACTCCGAATGCGCTCCAGTGTATTTTATATAAAAATTATTTATTCGTGCTTAATACTTCTTAACTATTTTGGAATTCCTTTTCCTGAATAAATATAAACATTATATTACTTGAAATGCAAGTTTGGTTATTATTTAGTAATGTCTAATCGTGCACTCTTCCCTTCTAATGCACTTATTGAAACTGAAGTTTATTACACTTGAGATAATTAGATGTTTTTGTATAGTGGCAAATACATACCGCAGCGATTCTCAGCGTTCTTAGCTCCGCGACCTCCCAAATAGTAAATGTAAATAAAATTAATGTTTCCCAATCCCCCACCCAAAGGAATAATAACAGTATGCCTTACTATTACTACTTTTCTTTAAATGTTCACTTATTGTAGGTAAGATGTTTATAATAAATTATTTTTTCTCATAAAATGATTTTTTATTATTGTTTTTTTAATATCACCGCGACTCCCAGGTTGAGAAACGATGACAACGTATAGTCTATGATTCCAGACTAGGTCCGTCACAATCATTAAAATGAGACGCAGTAATCTATAGGTTGCATGTTACGGGCCCTGTTAGTGTGCAATTTAGGATATATTATGTTACCTACCCTTCACAACGTTGTCAAAGTATTATATGTCACAACGGTCATTGTTCGTGTTGCTTTTTTCATGTTGTTTTCTTTCTTTTAAATTTACCAACCATAATTTAAATTAATGCTTAAAAGCGTTCAATGGAAAAATATAAACAAAACATCAAATCTGTGTGGCGCAATTATGACGCATGTTTATGACGTGCCTCGTCTGTAATCGTAAATAGACTATAAATATCCATAAAAAATGAATTGTCACAATCACCATCATTTTGAAATAATGAACTTGCTTAAACATAGGATCGTTCACATTGCATGTGTAACGTATATATACATCATTTTCCTTTCTGCACAAGCTATACCAGAGATAAGGGCTATACCCATACAAAATTCCTATAGTCATTACTAAACTCGGCAAAGATGGGCAAGTTTAAGCTTAATAAGGTTGGTACTATCTTCAAACAACAACAGTCATCTATACGTTGGGTCGGGTACTTCTGGCTTAAACAACCAGAACTGACAGACCCGAAACAAATCTCTAACACATGCGCAGTTACCACATGTACAAAAACACCAACCTTGCATAACCATTTAATATAGGAATTATTAATAGTAGATTTTTATTCCTACCTATGCAAAATCGAATTTGATGAACAGCATATGAATCCGAAGTGTTTTGTAATTTTTAAAAATAATTCATACTTCCAACGTAAAAATGACATTTGTTACTTTTTGATATCCAACATGGCAAGAAAACTGACTCCGACAGACAAAGTACAAATTTTGTTAAATTTGGAAAATTGCTCCATTAAACAAGTCGCAAAAAATTTCATTTGAACAAATCTATCGTACAAGTTTTAAAAAAATGGGAAAATGAAGGCAGTATATGTCGCAAACGAGGAAAAGGATATCAATTGATATAGATCACAACTTGTTTGAATACTTGAGAAAATTTAAAAAAATGGCAAAGCAAATTCACAGATCTCGTGTAAGATTTACTAATAGGGAACAATTATGGAAATCTATTGAAAATATCTGTGAAAACATTGTTGAAAAAACTAACTTTTCAAGAAGTCTCGTTGATTCTGTACCTAGAAGGTTAAGGACAGTAATTGATGCAAATGGTGGAACAATTAAGTGTTTTCTAAATTGTTTAAAAAATTACTTGACATTTGACTTGTCTTTCAAAAAACGTTTAATAAACACTAAGCAATATTAGAAAATTTTGACAAGTTAGGTTATACTAGATTATGTTATTTGAGCTTAACTGTATATATGTATTAAAAAGTGATGAGAAGTACCCGACCCGACGTATAGATGGCCGTTGTTTGAAAAGATTGACTATTGTAGGAAGTACTAATCTCATATAAATACGGCAGACTATGTGCCCACACTGTTAAATTTAATAAATAATACACATAAGGTGTATTAGATAAAAATATAGATTTTACAAAATTAGGGCAACTTTTTACCAATACTGAAGATCCATTGTACAGATACAAAGAGCGCTTTAACTATGCAAATATAACATCCTTTTTACCAATACTGAAGATCCATTGTACAGATACAAAGAGCGCTTTAACTATGCAAATATAACATTTCTCAACGTCGAACAATCCTTTTCAGTATATAAACATATATATATATTAAATTTATTATATTATATTAAATTTTACAGTGTGGGCACATAGTCTGCCGTCTTTACTCATAAAGCTTAAACTTGCCCCTTTTTGCCGAGTCTATTATAGTCATTATTACATTAATGTATTTGTTATATAGTGTTTTTATTGATTTATTACGCATGTTTATAATTACAATAAAAACTAGGCCGACCATGGTTTGAACCCGAATCATCAATTAATAGTCTAGTGACCTATGCACTAGACCAGCATGGTACTACTTGCAAGACTAGTAGGACAAGCATGCTTACAAATATGTATTACAATATATGAACTCTTTTTTTACATTTTTGGACATATATTTATAAGGAGTAATTATTATTCATAAGATTAAGTTAACATAATCATTCCCGTAACAGAAAATAAAGTGTAGCAAAATTAAAAAATACAACAGAAGAAATATATTAATGTATTACATAATTCTTCTTTCTTAAGAAGTTCTTAAATACTGTTACGTTTATTTTATTAACAACCCTCGTATACATGGTATTGCTGTATATCGAGGTCATATTCAACCAATGGAAGACGCGGATTATGCTTAGCTCTGTGAGCGTGCGTATTGGGATTTTGGTGGTGTAGGAGCATTGAGATTGCGTCTTTTTGGCGGCACTTCCGTTTGCGATATCGAACAGGCTGGTCGTGTAGAAGATTTAAGACCATTTTGTGTAGTGTATCGTGCTAAGTTGCGATTGAAATCACCTTTTGTGGTAGATTGCTGCTTTAAATCTAATGCTGAGTCTTTTGGCAACAACTTCCAGTTGGTTCAATACACACAGTCGTTGATATACGCCCTAAACACATCTACTTGGTAAGAGACACCATTTTCTTGATACGTTTGTGCATATTCAACTCCTAATGCACGTTTCATATATCAAAATTTATGGAATCAGTCTGCAGCTAGAATAGACCTAGAGCAGGTCTGGATGTTCGCAGATTTAAGTGCTACTGGAATTGTGGGGGAGGGGATTGTCCACGTGATCGGATCCTTAACCTATTAAATCGTCGTGTGCTGTAATTTGGAGCCATACTTACCCTTTCGAAAGAGAAGTTTTTATCCGTTATTGTGTCTGGAGAATCAATTAATTTCAAATCTGTGAGGCATACATAACCTTGATTGCCGCCTTATATTTCGTATTTGCAGTCTAAAGTTCTTTTTCTTTCTAGGAAATAACTAGATATTATTTAATAATTAATCTTAACACTTTGTGGTCAATATTATATATTACAACTTTTACATTTAATAACTAACGATTAATCTTAACATTTTGTAGACAATATGTATATATGTAGCAGTTTTCTCGTCAATTTTAATTATGTTTTGAATTTATTTCTGTATAGTTTTATATGTAGGATCACGGAGATCTCCGACTATTTTTAGCCGCCCATCAAGCATGTAAAAGCTACAATATTACTTATTTAACTCCTGTTGGGGTATATACATATATATATAGTCTAGATATATATATATATATATATACACACTTATATATATATATATATATAGTCAGATATATATATATATATATATATTTATATATATATATATATATATATATATATATATATATATTTAGTGTTTATAAGAATTTTATTTTTCTTATTTATTTTATTGGCCGTGTCTTAATATTAAAATATAAAAAATATTTCAATTCGACAACAAATTTTTCAAACAAATTGAAGGACTAGCAATGGGAGCACCTACATCCAGCGTAGTAGCCCAATTAGTATTAGAGCACATCGAAGAAAATGTTATAAAATCCCTGAAAATAAAACCAACCTTTTTCAAAAGATATGTCGATGATTGCATAATGGTGCTACCAGAAAATGAAATAAACAATGTACAAAATAGTTTCAACAATTTCCATCCAAATTTAAACTTTACCATTGAAATAGAAAAAAACAACTCCATAAGCTACTTAGACCTAACACTGATAAAAACAAACAACAACATACAAACAAAATGGTACACTAAACCAACCACATCCGGCAGATATGTAAACTTTTTTTCAAACCAACCCCTAGCCCACAAAAAAAATGTAGTAACAGCGTTAGTAGACAGAGCCTTAAATCTCACTAATCCAGTTTTCAGACCAACAGTACTAAATAAAGTAAAAACAATTTTAACAGAAAACAATTATCCACCACAATTTATACAAAAAATTATAAAACAAAGACTTAATAAAATTTATAACACAACAAACGGCCACAACAAAAACAAAAAAACGAATGAATTAACATATATCCCCACACCCTATATAACTGGATTATCCGAAAAACTAGACAATATATTTAAACCATTTAATTTTAAAATAGCACACCAAAGCGGTAAAAACATAAAATTCCTACACACCAAACTAAAAGACTCAACACCTACACTAAAACAATCACACACAATATACAACATACCCTGCAAATACTGTGACAAAGTATACATAGGCCAAACAAAACAGTTACTACAAGAAAGATTGAAAGGTCACAAATACGCCAAAAATCAAACTGCTTTAAAAAAACACTAAAACATAATTTTGATTTTGATAACACCAAAGTAATAACAGAAAAAGAATACAAAAGCTAGGGAGGTCTTAGAAATGATCCATATTTTCAAAAACAGCAGAACAATCAACAACAGAAACGAAATTGACGGACTTTCTAAACTCTATTACATTAAACAATAGATAAAATCAAAACCCCCCCCGCACACACAAACCAAAAAAAATTTTTATCAGTTCCCATTTGTAAATACTTTTACTATATACCCCTAAACACGGTCCTGACCATTTTGCTAATTCCAAAATAGAACAGAAATTAACCTCTCTAAACCAAAGACACAGACACTTACAATATTCGAACCAGTGCGGTCGGTCCTTAAAAAAGGTCTCGGATGTCCCCGATGACACATGTTGCACAGAATGCGTGTTTTTGAAACCCCAAAAGAAACGGTGAGTTTATTGTCATTAAATGTTTCTTTACTGTATTTGTAGTTTAATTCAAATTTTCAATTCATTTATACAGATGTAATCACTTTAATTTTTCCTTACTTATTATTAATCTAATTTTAACTTTAATTGTTAATTTAATTGGTAATTCAGTCTTTAATCTAATTTTAATTGTTAATTCAGTCTCACAAAAGCAAACACAGTTCTCATGTTTTCATTGTATTAATTCTTGTTTCTAGTTACTTGAAAAAGACTGAATAATAATAAAAGTCGGAACGTCGTAGAATAAAACATCAAAATTCAATAAAAGGTCGCTAAACCAATAAAAAGTCTATTATTTTTAATATATATATATATATATATATATATATATATATATATATATATATATATATATATATATCGGGCTGTTCATCTTGTTTATGTATTGTATAATTATTAATTTGGAGGGAGAAAATTTACAATAAATACTGTTATAATTTATTTGTGCGAGTATTGATTTGTAGTTAAGCTTCCTTTTTTCTCTTTTGATACTACGCCTTCTGAGTACGTTATAGTCTCTATGTGATCCGTGTGACCTCTGATTACAATTCAACAGTAATTGGCGATGGCGCCTTTCCTATCTAATTTTGTAGTCAGTTACAACAACGTTTCAAAAAGAACACCGTCGTCTTCACTGAGACCTTAGTCTGGTACTGGTTAGTTGAGTTGTATTTTTATTACCAACCCTCCCACAAAGGTGTCCTTGGAACTTTACCGTATATCAAAAAAATTCTCGAAAGTCAGTTTTGTGATATTTATTTTTGCTATTTCCATTCATTAGCAATTCAATAATATCTCTTAAAACTGACAAAAATGAGAGGATCTGGAGATAACTCTGGGATAATGGTAAAAAATAAAAAACCAAATTATTAGATTAATTCATGGATTCCTGAGTGATGCCGAAACATATGCAACTAAACATACACAGGTTTCTTGAAATTTATTCAAAAAGTCAGTACGCAGATAATAAATAGAAAATAAAACATATATATTTTTTATAAAGTGTCTAATCATAAGAGCCATGCAAAAAATATTTTGTAGTAGTAACCTGTTACATAAAAATAGGAATTACTACTTGAATTTAGTTTGTATGTTTTTTGTAGATACATTGTTCCGGCGCAAAAATGTTAGTTATTTTCAAATATACACTTTTTAGATTCACTAAGTGCACGCTAAAAAACTCAAGACTATGCAAATACAAAGTTTATTTAAACTTAAAAACAATTAACAATTTAAAAAATTACAAAATATACACAATTATTTTAGTTTTTAGAGCCATTTAACCGTGCTTATCGTTCTTTTATTTAAAATTTATTTAAAAATATGTTTGCTTATATGTACTTTTCTAGATATTTTGTCATATCCGAGAACCTATAAAGCTTTTTATTATAATTATCATAGGTCCTAATTTTCTGTCTAATGTTTTTTCTCATCAAAGCATCAAAGCATCATGTGATACATTGAAGATAGCTTTTTTTTCTGTCATGTTTTCTACTCCAACTTTTAAAAAAAAATTAAAAACGTCGAAAACTATCGCGTTTAGATTAACAAATGTAGTAATAGCTCAGAATAACCCCAATAATTACCACCTGCCAATTGTTTATTAAGGCAAATATAAAAAAATATAAACTATCACAATTATTTAAACAAATATAAATCAAATTTAGCATTTTTACACTTATATTTAGTTTTAAAAATTAAAACAATGTTTAGTTCAAAATTCTTGAAAAATGTGCAATTTATTATGTTTAAAATGTTATATTTTTCCACGATAACCCTATAAAGGCTACATTATTTTATTTCAATAAATGTGAAAGCAAACAACATCAGTCAGAATATATTTATTTATTCCACTCACTTATTTTCTCACTTTTTGTAATATGTATAATATATAATAATATAGGAAGACAATTAGACGAACTATTTCTCTTATGTATGTACAGTAGTCTGCATATGAAACGGCCACTATCTCATAGCTCTGTTATTTCTAGTTTTGAAAATGATAAGTAATTCTGAAAACAACTAAATATAAACTATAAATTTCCTCAAATTATCTATTTCATAAGAAACACTAAAATTACTGCAAATAGAACATGGTTCGCAGTTGTCAGTTCAAAAATGAAATAATTACATGATTAAAAAATAAATTCTTTCCGTTATTCTAAATCATGAAACTTCTCATCTACTCTAAATAAAAAAGATGATACTTTCCCTCTAGGGCAAATACCCAAAAGACTTTATGAATAAAACGAAATTAATGATCCTGGACAATAATAGCGTATTGTGTATTTTATCAAAAAGCATCAAAGTGGTGGGTTTTGCCTGTGTCATGTGGCGGCATGTTCATCAAATTCCCTTGAGACTCTGCTTTCAAACAACTCTTCATATTCATATTTAAAGATGTATTTATTCAAAAGTAGGCAATACTATCAGAACCTAAGATAAATAATATTTAATGCTTTGTAGGAATAACAACAATCTGGGCATTGATAACTCTATTCTTCAGTCAACTCTTATCTCATTGATGGGAAAATGAAAAATGAAATGAATATTATAATAGTAAATAAAATACACTATTAAAAGTGAAAGTTGTTATGCAAAATATTCTTTTAAGAAAAATTTGTGAATAGGATTCGTCTCGGACAATCGTTATTCACAAATATATGAGTATATTATGTATGCAACAAAATGTTTTTGAACCGAATTGTGAAATGCAATTATAATGATAATAAACATAAATACATTGAAAGTATATCGTGCATTCAAATAAATTTGGAGTTAACGAAAATGCAAAATTGTGGCGAGAAAGTTTTCTATATTATTTTGGACACAATTTAGTGAGTTGTGTACAACTAAAATTGTCATTTAATATGTTTATACGTAATTTCTTTAAACTAGGATTGTCTGTCAACTGTAAAAATAAATCGACGCGGAGTTTATTTCAATGAATAATATTTAGTGATGATATTATTCGAATTTTATTACGTTGTCATATTGTTCCTTTTACTATTAAAAATCTGTCATCTCAAGAGTTGTTACCACTCTTTCTTAAGTTTTTGTTTATTTAATACTCCCTCCGTCTAGAAATAAGTGTCCGATTCAAGATTGAATGAAAAATTAAGAAAAGTATGCCTTGACTGATGATAGGTAAATGTCAGGTTTGACGCTAAAAGTGAAGTTAAGAATAAAGATTAATACGTAATTTGTAAACAAATTAAAGTTTTCTGCGTTATTTGTAAAATAAAAGTGTATCTTTAAAAACATTTTTTTAACGAAAAATTTCAAACTGGTTTGTCTCAAATATGGACAATTCAATCAATGTTTTGGCTACAATTTCACAAAAGAAACCTAATTTGGCTTCAAATATACGCCAACCTCTCTGCCATTTATTGTTGGAATTCAGTAGCAACGGGAAGCTAAAGCGTGACTCCATCAAAATTACTACCAGCAAATTCGGAGTATTCGAGAAAACTGTTAGTAGGATATGGCATCAAGGACAGAAATCATTAAACAATGGATTAGTAGTAGCTCATGTATCCTCTCGTAAAAACGAACGTGTTGCCCGAAAACCTAGAATCCTAGAATATAGAAGCAATTTAAGCAGTTCCACTTAATAATCGGCGTACTATTCGCGCTCTTACACATTCTATTGGCATTAGTAAAAGTACAGTTCATAATCAATAAAATCAGGACAAATAAGGCGACATTCCAATCCTATAAAACCATATTTGACGAATATCAATAAAATTGCACGGTTAAAGTACTGCTTATCAATGCTTAAGCCAGAAAGTGATGGAATACCTCATTTCAAGGATATGACTGATCAAATCCATGTAGACGAAAAGTGGTTTTACATCACAAAAACATCCAATACATGTTACCTAGTAGAGGGTGAACAGAAACCGTACAGAACCTGTAAAAGTGAACGCGGATTTTTCAATGCCATTCAGTCGTTGAAGCAAAAAATCGCTTCCAAAACAGTCGATGAATAAATCAATGTCGTTATAAATGCTTACGCTGACTTAGATAGTAATACTCTGAATAAAAGCTTCTTAACTCACCAGCAGTGTATGATCGAAACTATGAGAATTTATGGTTGTAATAACTATCGATTGCCCCATATGGTAAAGGGTCACTTACAAAGAAATGGGAAGATACCTTTTATTAATTGTGACAAAAGTCCAAAATATGGTCGATTTAGTTTAATTTCTGGTTTAATAAGCTTAACTAACTTTAGTTTTATGAAATTTGTACTTTAACTTATAAGGAATAAATTCGTTTTGAGAAACTGGGCATTTATGAACGAAAACGAATCTAACATTGAACACTTATTTCTGGACGGAGGAAGTATTTGTTTAATGTTTTCATGTGTTATGATACTTATGATGTTAACTTAGGTTGAAATTATGTGAATTTCGAAAAGCTACTTTGTTTCCTATTATTAATGTGAGGTGGACATGATAAGTTATTTTAGATCTCATAATTGATGTCATCTACTCAGATCTATATATCAGTGTAAATATCTCTTAATTAACTCCTGAAAGTTCTTTATAAAAATGCAGGCCAATTATTTTTTAACTTACATTTTGTCGAGTTATTATGTGGGATTCATTTAAATTTGGTTCCTGTTTTACATCTAATGTTATGAGTGATGAACTTACCCTTGTTTTTATTTCAAACAAAATCTTAATCACCGTTTCACTTGTCAGTACCGTACATACATATAGTCTTACACAAAATTCTTTTCATATATTTCATTATACAGATACTTTTCTTAATTTAACGCGTTCCATTAAAAAAAAAACAAACAAAAAATAAAAGTTAATTTTTAATTGTTCAAAAACCCAAAATTTGTGCGCTTAAGTTAAATTTGAACGTATATTCTTTGGTAATACATATTACTGACTACAAATATTTAAGAGGATAACTGAAACATCATTTCATGGCACAAAAATCATCTTTATGATGTAATTAATTCTATTTGGAATTAATTACTTCACTAAAATCCTGTCTAGTATTCACACTCGCTTATAGATTTATGAAAATTTAAAATTATTAGTTATCAACTCTATAACAAGCAAGTTTTCGTGTTATTGGGGTTTCGATTGGAAAAACAAATTTGCTTGCATGAACAGTTACATCAGTATTGAACTTGAATGCGATTATATTTAAAGATCGACATATCTTTAAATGATTACCTGTAAATACTTCTGCTTAAGAGAGTCTACATGTAAAGAAAGAAAAGCAAGTATATTATATTAAAGCTTTCCAAGCATTAGTCTTTTTATCCAAACGTTTTTATCTCATTATAAACAAAATATTCAATTGTGTTGATAAAACTAAAAAAATAGTTAATAATCCTACAGTTGAATTAGAATAAAATCATCTAAATTTTAATGTCTGAAATGTATCGCAGATAATATAAAAACAGGTCTATTTATCTGATTTCCAAATCGTGTTTGTACTATCGAACTTTCTAATGGCATCGTCAGTCTGCAAAAAAATTCACTCGAAACCAAATATTAACACAAAAACTAGCATAGTTTCGAGAATGCAACAATAAAAACTGTTGCTTAACACACTTTGAAGCCTATTATCTCAATTAATATCCATAATTTTCCCGAAACAATTTAACGAACATTTATCCCAAAGCATTTGTAGACAGTATATAATGTATTTTGGCCGTACATTCTGAGATAAGACATTATTGTCTCTTGGAGTAACTGAAGTGAGGAAGAAGTAAATTATGTCTAAAATTAAAAAGAATTATATAACTCATTATATAATATATAAAAAAAATATAGTTATATATGCTACAAAGCGCAGGAGTATGATGGTGGACTATTTGGCTAATTAACTTAATTAATAGTAGTAATTGAAAAAAAATCGAGCCCGGTCTAAAATAAGAAGGTATTGCATTATTGAAAGTTACGATTTTCAGTCATGGTGATTAGAAACACTATTTGTTATAGGCCGACTGGCACTGCGCAGAACGTTGGCAATGCTTCCGTTAGCCGTCAGTTGAGTTGTGGTTCCAGGTTTAACTTTAGGTATGACGCGTGGGACTATTAACAAAGCTACCAGAGCTAATACGTGAAGGCACAGGTACATATGTCTGAAACAAATAATTAAAATAATTTAAATACAACGTATAATACCCATGCTCCTTAAAATGTAGTACAGCGACTTCTGCGTTTGTATTTTGCTTGTCTTTGTAATTTCACGATCAATTATTTCCTAATCTGAATTGAAACGTGAAACGCATAGGAGCTGTACGCTTTCTTAAGCGCGAACAGACTACAAACAGTAATAAAATACTACCCTACTTTCAACTCTCTCCGCCCCACGCCCAATTAAATTGGAACTATAATATAATATACAATAATATATAATACAGAACTATAAAATTCACCAAACTTTTGACAACAATATATAGTATTCTAGCAGAAGTCTCTGGAGAATTAACTAATATAAACTTAATATTATAAGGCCAGAATACAAGTTTAAGAAGTTTTAGTTTGAGGCTTGTTAATTATAATCCAGCTATATAACCATAAGTTAGTTTAAGGTGTATTACCGCATTGGAGTCACGTATTAAATCAATGTAGATTATGCCTGCAGAATTACAAAATCACGAGGTTCAGACATTAACATGGAAATTATGCTATAACTCTCTTAAATAATAAACTTTCCTCATTTGGCATAAATATAGAACGGGTAATAAAACTATACAATGCACTGGCAGTCTTCTTAGACATAGAGGGAACTTTCGATAACATCTCGACGTCTTCCATTATTCGATCTTTAAGAGATCGAAAAATAAAGAGCACCACATGCAATTGGGTGCATAACATGCTGCGTAGCAGAGTAGTTAATGTCAAAATGCAAAACAAAACAATCTCCATGAGGACAACAAAAGGCTGTCCTCAAGGAGGCGTATTATCACCGCTACTATGGAGTCTAGTAGTGGATAATCTCATCAAGACATTAAATGACAAGGGAATATGGACGCAGAGGTTCGCCAATGTGTCCCAGGGGAAATTCCCGGGGACAGTGGCGAGCATCATGCGAAATGCTCTGCGAATTGTGGAAAGATAAGGCCTTGAGAAGGGATTTAACTCTTAATCCTCAAAAAATCAAGTTGGTAGCCTTTACCAGCATGGGGAAACTAAATGATCTGCGCAGCGTAAGGCTGTTTGGACAAGAGTTAGAACTAACCAATGAAGTGAAGAACCTAGGTATAACACTTGATGCGAAACTGAATTGGAGTAGACACCTAGTCAAAGTGGCAGACAGGGCGACGCAGCTCTTCTGGTTGAACACAGCAGCAGTAAGACCAACGATTACCTATAGGGCAGTTGTCTAGTAGACGAGGACAGACCTGACATCGTCGATGGGGCTCCTCACGATTCTCCAGCGACAGACTCTGTTGGGAATCACGGGAGCTTTGAACAGCACGGGAACTGCCTCCATGGCCATCGTGGATCTCTCTCCGCTGGAACTATTTGTAAAAGCGGAGGCCATGGTTGCGATCCTGAGGCTGAAGGCCAATGACTTATAGTGTGCTTATAAAAATTGTAGGGGGGCATAGAGATATCACAGGAACTATACTGGAAGAGTCGATATTTCAAATGCCGGCGGACAGTATGGCACCTGAGATTATGTTTACAGCTAAGCTGAACATATTTATACCGACCAGAGAACAGGCAAAAAGTAGCCCGAGCGATTGTGGTGTCTGCACGGATCACAATCCAATCAAGGAACAGGTGCAGACATATGCGGAATGTGCCCTGGAAGGAAGATATCGATATGCCTGGGAAAACATACGACGGTTTTCCAGGCCGAATTGTTTGCAGTCGCAGCCTGCGCCAAGGAAATTCGGGAAGCCGGCTGCGCAAACAAAAAAATCATCATAATGACTGATAGTCAGGCAGCTATTAAAGCCATTACGAGTCCATCTACCAGGTCTAAACTGGTGAAATACTGCAAACAGGTCTTCCATAAACTGGCACAAGACAATACTGTGTCGCTAATATTTGTGCCAGAATATGAGGGAATTAAAGGCAATGAGATAGCCGACGAACTGGCCAAAGAAGGTACTAATATGAGCGTCATAGGACCAGATTCTGTATGTGGAATCGCAAGGATTCCGCTAAAAAGGAGATCTGGTTATGACTAGAAAGAGTACATAAAAAGAAATGGAGGTTATCGGAAGGTCAACTCCATACTAAAACATTACTAAGGGAGCTGGACGAAAAGTTTTCAGCCACCCTAATTCATTTTATAAAAAAGAAATTCAAATATTTACCGGCTTAATAACCGGACATTGTCCTTTAAGGAAGCATCTGTACCGCATGGGCTTGATTAGCGAGCTCTGGTGTAGATGTGATGAACAGGGGGAAACTAGCCTTCATGTGATATCCACATGAGAGGAACTAAAGGGACTCAGGCAGAAACATTTCGGAAGAGATCTATTGGATCCTACGAGCGTACTCAAACTTCCCCTGAGGAGGAGAGTGGCTTTTATCAAGGACACAAGACTAACAGAGTGGAACTGAGAGATATATTGGGGATAGCACAAACAGCAGTGTGCTCAAGTGCCTGGACGTGCTGCCGTCCAACCCAAAACAGAAGAAGACTGTACAACTTTGGTCTATATGTGTGGTGTCAATTATGTAATTCTTTCCATTCTGTAGTCAGTAATTAACAATTTAATCATTAATTAATTGTCCAAAGCGCAACTAAATCATAATTATTAAATAGTTTTTAGTTACTATAGGGCTTTAAAGCTGTACTTAGCTGGCACTGAAATCTGTTGCAAACGGTTTTTAATATGGATCTAATTGGTGATTGGAAGCAACCTTTTAACAATCCTCTCAAAAATGAATGTATGCGTCAAAAACAAGCCCAAAAAAGAAATTCTAATTTACAGAAATCCTTTAAGGAAACCATTAAATACATATTTAAAATAGTCTAATTATGCAAAAAAAAACAACGGACAGGTAACGAAAAGATTGATTTTGAAAAAGAATGATTTGTTTGTAAGACAACAGGTGCTAGGATGCCTGATCAGAACAAACATAATATTTGTTAATCTATAGCAAGTGTACATCTTAATTTTAGTCACTAAAACTAAAAATATATTCTCGCTTTGACTATACAGCATTGTAATAATAAGTAATTAAATGTCCTCTGTACATTCGAAAACCTTACACGGAGAGATAATTCATGTAAATACTATTTTGGGGAACCAGATTTTTAAGATAAACAGATGTTAAATGTAGGAAATATCAGTCAGTTTATGACATAAAATTGAGTAGAACATAGAAGAAAAAATATATGTTCAGTGTATGAGTACATTAAATATATATACTAGGTATGTTCCTGAAAATGAAGACATTTCTTGCGGGAAAGAGATTTACATCAAATAACGAGGTTATTGCCAAACAATAGCTTATTTTGAAGACCTTTACTATGTAAATGGGATTAAAAACTACAGCATTTTTCGACAACATGTATAAGGAGCAGGCGCGGCTCGTGATGACGTATTTGAAGGTACACGTACAATGATACGAGTGCCTCGTGTGTTTTCGGTGTATACTAAGAACGCTACAGTTAGTACACGAGAATACACGAAGCACTCGCATCATTGTATATGCACCACCAAATACGTCATCACGAGCCGCGCCTGAAAGGAGACAATGTAGACGGAAGTTTCTTCAAAAAATTAGTTTTTGCATGAGCTTATCGAATCCCCCTTGCACAGCACAGAACATTATTTATAATTAACTCACAGGTATAACCAGATGCTGGGCCAGAATTCCAAAAAAACGAACGTAAATGTTATATACGCCATCACAAACTTGGTCGTCAGGAAGGTAGCGACGTCGTACAATAATTTCATTTCGCTGTTGCCGGTGAAGTAGTCACGAATTGTGCGTCTCATCTAAAACAAAAACTTTTGTATTACAAAGAATTTAAATGCAGGAGAAAAACTTACGGTTCTGGCGGCAAAGGTAAATAAAGCCCCATTGGTGAACGTGATGTAATATCCGGGATAAAAACCATGCCACAGGGCTGATAAACCATAAGTTAATACTGTAGAATATTTGTCGACTCTTTCGTAAACGATACGGCGCAACCAGACATTAGTGCCGATGTTCCAAGCTTCTATACATTCTTTCAAACTAGTGCCGAGCTGAAAAATATAAAATAGAAAATTATAAAATGAAATCTAATTTCTAAACCTAAAAGAATATTAAAATTAAATGTCACTGCAGGATAAAAAAATAAATAAGTTGTCATTCAATAAGGAAATTAATAAATTTAGTTTAAGATTCACTTTAATAAGTGTACAAATTTTCTGTCTATATTATTTGTATTCTAAATGCGATTAATCACCGGATCAATGACTTACTATCTTTTCATCGAGTTTCACTAACACGCAGAGAAATTTTAACAATAAGTAAAATTTATATTACCTTATGTTTAGACTTTTAAATTGTCACTGGAAATGTAATTTTCATAGTTGTTTTGTTATATTTTTGCGCAAACTTATGATTTATTTCTGCATAATCACTAGTAGATCTTTAAATAACTAGGAAAAATATGTATTAACTTTCAATAAATAAACCTGATATACTTAAGATTGATAGTAAAACTCAATTTGATTTTCGCAATTAATTATTTAATTAACATTAATATATGGAACACCTTTAAAACTTAACAATCTTAATCTTATTAAGTCATTAGTATCTACATTTATTTCAATTAATTGTGCTTGAAATCTAATAAGTAAACATTTGAAAATTTTAAACCAAAATGCAACACATTGTTACTAGTTAAAAATAACTGTTTTATTTCTTTACAGATCAGTGACAGCTCAAGAATATCTTCGGTTTACTATTAACTGCAACGAATTTCTTCAGTTCCATCACTTCGTTCCACTTAGTTTCGATTCTACCGATATCCTGAAAGTAATTTTCCAATTGCAAAGTAGCGCCAAAATGTTTTTTAGCTAAACAGTGTTTGTTGTACACGTGGCAGAGAAATTCCCCATCGTACACTTCCTCTAACTTTCTTATGTTGAGGTGAGCCTTTGCTTCGTCATTCGTCAACAAGATGCAATTCCATGGTGCCCAATCTTCGTCCCTAAACCATCGACACAATCTTAACTGATAAATGTCATTGCATTCGTCGATTGCAGAATGGGAATGCCATATTTTCGACACTATATGCTCTATATCTTTATCTTGAAGAATAAATGCAATAGATGATGGTGAGGATTTTAAACGTTCCTCTCTTCTTACCCATCGTAAAATAAATCTGTATGGGGCCACGTCCACCCACGGTTCCATAACTCTGTCATCCCAAGAACAAGCCAAGCATACCTTGAGTCGTTCTGTCCGTGAATGAAGAGGAAATTGGTCGTGCTCTTTAAGTTTCTGGCATCTGTGGCAATAGAATAAATTTTCTTCCATCAATTTTTCCTTAACTCTGGTCATACGATTGGTGACGCCGAAACTACATTCAGGCATTTGTATATGTTTTAGTAACAAGGCTTCGATTCGCATTTGCAAGGCATCTAAATGCTTATGTTTAAAACCACGTGTCAGTAGTAAACATGCCCTGTCAATTAAATCGATCAATTCGTTAGCGACTTCACAATTATGATCTCGAAGCATTAATTTCACATTCAAAAGGGTTTGCATATGTTCCTCTTTATTTAAACTCCGACTAGCAACAGCCATATATATTTCGTGATATTCTCTGCCTTTTTGAGTTTCCAGAGAATCCATTGCGACAGGAAGATTTTTATAGTCGCTTGTCCATTCAACAGGATCTCCGATAGTTTTAAAGAAGTTTTCGATTTTTTGGATTTTCATGTCGTCCCTCACTTGTTTCTTATGAGCTTCTATCGATTGTAACATATCAATTTCTTTCTCCAATAATAAATACATCTCCGCTATTTTAGATGGTCCGCACGCTAAGCACGATATTCGTTGTAATTCACTGTTCTTCCATCTTTCCAACATACAATACAGCATAGCAAAATCACCTTTAGTCCGTGGAAATATTTTACCAATCAATTCTCTTTTCTTCCTTTCATCATCAACACGTATCTTATAATTTTCTTCCGCCTCTTCTTTTCTGACTCTTGTCCAATATTCAGCACTAAGTTCCTTGAGGGCTTTCCGCATTTTCCAGGCTCGAAAATACCGTTGAATTGTTCGCACTTTTCCAGGAATATTTAATCTTCTTTCTAACTCATCGGCAGTTTCGTAAGGACCGGATTGCAGAATTTTATCGGTTACGGTGGGTATCCATATATCCTCAGTAGTCATTTGAGTAGCACGAGAATATTTCGTATCCAATTTTCTATTTCTTAACCAATAGGTTTGAGTATCTCTATTATTTTTCAATTCAGGAGGCACTCTAGGCTTCGGGGGACCTGTTTGGGAATATCCATCATGATATTCTATACCGGTCTTTCTACAAAGGTATCCACCGAGAAATGGCTTGTCTATAGTACGATCTTCGATTTCTACAACTACTTCTTTATAATCTCCTTCGTCATTTTCGATTCTTACTGTAATTACATCCGGAACTGCAATATCCTGGTAAGCATTTTCCGCAGATATAATGTATTTCAAATCGCTGGACCGCAAATTAAATTCCAAAATTCCATACGTGCCCAAGTCGAAATCGTTCAGTTTTTTATCATCACTTATTAATTCTTCGCACATTCTGAGTTCCATCATAGAAGCTGGTACCGCAAATACGTCGACCAAAATCATTTTTATTTCACCCACCATAATTTTATCGTAATAAGATTGCGTGAAAACCTTTCCGTCGTCTGTCGTGAACTTAACCGTAACCGAGCGATCTTGAGCCGTCATCAGAGAGCTAAAACGCTCGGTAACCGGGCTGTCCGTTTCACTAGTATCACTAGTCATATCCATGTTGGCTCCAACTGAATTTCAGGCAAGTATGCGAAGTTTTTATACGGCCTCGACTGGATGTATGACAGCTCGGGTAATTTGTCAGGACGAGAAACTAAGGAAAGTGAAACAGTCACCATGACGATAGCTCACATCGATTTGTCGATATTATATATTACGAAAAGGTAGACTGTTACAGAACGACACGAATCGATACAATTGGCGAATGTTTTGCTTTAATAAATTACCTTGAAAATATTCTTTGATATTTCACACAATTGTGTTAAAAACACAAAACGAAGCTTTTGTTTGTGGCATACAAAATTATATGGATAAAAATCAACTGAGTAAAATGTTATGTTTTGAAAACTTAGAAACACTAGTAGGTAATAAATATTACTAACGGCAATGGTGTTTTAAACTTGATTAAAGTAGTGAATTAGTATTTTATATACCGAAGGCAATTCCAAAATTAACTTAAAAATACAATTACTTACTTAATCGCGTAAATTCTCAAAGAAAATATTCAATATTATCAGATAATTTGAAATATAACGGATACATTATTTATGCCATATACAAGCTATCCTTGAAAGAAAGATACAACACTTATAAAAAACGGAAAGATGCAATTACATATATAGAATATGAATCCAAAATAATTTTCGACGTAAACCCTAAAATTAAAACCCCCTGAAAATTATACGAGGTTTGTTCGGAAACTAAGTACCGTTTCGTTCTACCGCAGCGCTATTGTCGTAGTTCCGCGAAAGCACACGTCTCCCTCTGGTTCATAGTCTTTCCGCTGACGCCAGTACAGCCGGATTGTGTTGTGTTTACATTTGTTAGTGATCGTTCAAAATGTTTAACACAACTGCTGAGCCCGCCGACTGTGAAGTGCGTTCTGTAATACGGTTTTTGAACGCAAGGAATATTAAGCCAGCTGAAATTCATCGTCAACTTGTAAAGAACTATGGTGAAAATGTAATGGCAGATGGGATGGTGAAAAAGTGGGTTAGCCAATTCAATGATGAACGAACCAATGTTCATGACGAAACACGGAGTATGTGGCCTTCTGTTGTCAATTATGGTTTGGTTGAAAAAGTAAATGAGAAAATTCGTGAAAACAGACGATTCACAATGAAAATACTTAGTGATGAGTTTCCACAAATTCCGAAAACTGTTTTGCGATAAGAGCATAAAAAACGGTGTTCTGCAGTGGCTGTTGTCACTGGTGGCATATTTCTATGAAGAGGGTATAGAAAAATTGGTTTTCCGCTATTACAAATGTCTGAACAATGATGGCAACTATGTTGAAAAATACATAATTCAAGAAATGCTATTTCGTGTAGAAATAAATTTTGCTTCGAATAAAATGCCTATTATGTGCCGCATATGCATTCAAAATGTCTTATCTTTTGAACTTACACACTCACACGCATACGCTAGAGCATATGTGTGGGCATTACGTACGTACAACAATTGTCGATGTTATAATAACATTGTAAACAATTTTATCAGAACAGCTTTGTATGCTAAGGATTCGATAACTTCGTACGAAAAGTCAGCTGTTAAAATTTTATACATTTACTTTGTTTGCATGTCAATTAAAAGAAGATGCATTTCTCGTCCAATTTAAGTCCAATTAAGTTAATATTTGAAAAGACTTTTGTCATTTGCGGATGAGTGTGGAAGGCAAAGTAAATTTTGAACAAAATCTATTAATATACTTAAACATCGGAGTACCAACACCATAGGTGTTTCATTGATCTGTTGCCAAAATTCTTCAGTATCACTCGAAAACGACTGAGACTGTCAGTATTCAGCAAAAGACGCCATTCTGTATCCAAATTTTGTATATCATTAAGATCTTTAAGTAAATTTGAACACTAACGGCTACATCAGTAATGGCACTTTTAACTATGTGTGAATTAAAAAATTTAAATTTTTGGAAAATATTGTTTTTTATTGCATACTGGCAAATTTTGATTCTGATATATGAATACTAATTATACAATTTAGATAAATAGCTTGGTAGTTCTGATTTTTTCGGTAGAATTGTGTTAAAAATCGGTAGATCGGTAGAAATCATCCGAAATCGGTAGATCTACCGAAAAATCGGTAGAGCTGGCAAAATTGATCGAGATCGCAATTGTTTCGACCTACAGTAACAGAAAGAGTAAGTAGGGGTACCTACTCTTTATACACTTCTTTAAAGGCAGTGGCAGGACAAATATTATTTAAATATCTTTGTCATTTTCTTTCGCGCGCATGAGAGCGGATTTTTTCGTTTTTCATACGTTGTTTCTTTCTTTCGAGGACACCTGTACAGCTTTTTAGGCTTCATAAGTACATCTTTATATCATAGAAAAAACGACGCGAGTGATTCTAAAATGCATTAATTCTCGTTAAATGTATATTCCAAAACAACGTGAAAGTCATGTTACCTTGATAATAATGCTTATGTTTGTATTATATATAAAACAAAATATTATCTATGGACTAAAGAAAGAAATCTAGACAATCTGAAGAAAAACTAAACTGTTCAATGGTTGTCAAATTACATTTGTTGCTTTGTAGAAAAAGTGTCTTGAAATGTTTTCCTGGAATCTTTATGTATATCAAGGAAAGAACACATTCCATCGTGAATGTGAGATTGAAAACAGAGAGGATATTTAAATATGCATTGAAAATAGATGTAAAAAAAAACAATTTCGAAAACAAACATATTTGAAATTTCATCAAAGAATCATTTTTGAAATACTATTCTGTATTTTAATTTTTTCTTGTGTTTTTCCATGATATACACATATCTATTAGCATTATTACATTATTACTTTTTTTAACATGAGAGGAGGAATTGTATTTTTCTCAACAGAGCCAAATGATCGAAATAAAAAGTAGCCTCTACAAAATTAATTTAATCAAGGTTTGAATTCATCATGCATAACCTCCCCCTTTATTCGCTGAATACTTTTAGGTTTTACAATTCTACGCATCGTTTGATATATCTTTCTTTTTTTGGATGCAACTAAATTTGGTAATTCATTGATCATTCTATCGCGGAAAGTGTAACGTTCTTCTAATTAAACCAAGAATTTGCTATGATGCGCAGTAGTTTAAGTATATTTTAGACAATAACATGAACTGAATATGCAGTAGGAGATAATATTTTGCGAAATTGATATATGGGTGAGATATACAGACTGAACCAATAAGTTTGAGGACAAGTTTAATTTCCCGCTGTTTTTTTTTGATATCTTAGGCTAGTCGAAGTGACTGTAAATCTTCGAAAAACATATTTCGGCATATTGCTTAGTTGGCTTATGTTTGGCGTAGTTATAAATATAAATTTATTCTGCTTTTCATTCAGTTTCTGCATAAGTTTTTTTGTTAGATTTTATTAGAACTGTATTTTTTTTAAACAAGCAGGGAAGTTGTGACGAAAGAAAGGTAAAAATTCAGAATAAAACATTACAGGTTAAATTGTACTACCTTATTGTCCTTTTATTTGTTATAGACAACATGCCTTTATCCGAGGAACAAAAGGCATTTGAAAGCTCATTATTGAAGTGGTGTGCGTAACGAGGATGAAACATGGTCATACTTGATACAATCATGTATTCAACAGTTTGAAGAAGCATTTCCTGATTTACATGTTCCATATAAAATGTTTGTCCAGCACAAGGATCGAATTGTTTTGCACTTTGAAAATAATAATTGTGTTTGCAAAAAGAAATCAACCGGTCGACCAAAAGTTCTTGTCGAAGAAACTGTAAATGATTTACAACAGAGAATAGAACAAAGTCCAACCAAATCATTGAGAAAATTAAGTGCTCAATCAGGTAACCTTCACTAAACTTTCATTTAATATTACTATATTAAAGTTAATTTTAGAAAAGTTGAAGATGTGTCTTTCAATGTCACTAACATCTTTAATTATATTTTACTGTATATCAAATTTGTTCTATAGGTGTGGCTTATTCAACTTGTCATGGAACTTTGATAAAGAATCTACATATGCACCCCTACAAAGTGACAGCTGTGCATCAGTTATTACCCATTGATCATGGACTGCGTATTCAATATTGTGAATGGTTTAACAATCACCTGAATAATGACGATACTTTAAATCAAACATTTATGTCTGATGAAGCATGGTTTCATTTGTCAGGCTATATAAATAGTCAAAATTATCGAGCATGGGCAACAGATATCCACACACCTATGTCGAACATAGTCTTCATCCATTGAAGATAGGCGTATGGGTTGCATTGTCACGGCGCAGAATAATTGGACCATATTTTTTCAATGACACAATAAATGCTGAACGGTACCGAACAAACATATTACAGCCATTTATAGAGGAATTACATGATGACGAACTTAGGAATGAGTATTTTCAGCAAGATAGCGCTCCACCACATATAGCTAATTCGACTATGGAGTTTTTACAACAATTTTACAATGAAAGACTAATATAAGTAGAGGAATCTGGCCACCACGATCACCTGATTTGACACCATTAGATTTCTTTTTGTTTGGATATTTAAAAAATAAAATTTTTGAAAATCGCCTATGTAATTTGGAAGAATTGCAATATGCTATTGTTAGAGAAATAATAAATATCAATGCGAATACTTTGACAGCGTTATTTGAAAATATGAAAAGACGTGTAAATTTGTGTTTAGCAAGTGATGGTGGTCATTTTGAACATTTATTATATAATATTGTTTTAACGTAAGATTATGCGGTTTATGTAACAATAAAAGAAACTTATTAGGGTTTATACTACTTCCTATTTTTTATGTTTAATGTATTTTTATTGTACTAAGTGTTATTTATTTATGTTTTTTTATCAATAAAAAGTATGCTAGATCATAGAATTTTTCCAGTTGTGTTATAAAATCTTAGCAGATTAAATATTTTCTTAATATTGTACCCTTAGCACCCCTTTAAAAATGTTCATTGAGACGCTTACGCGTTTACGACAGTTTGGCCAATTTAAAAGAATTAAAAACTGGCGGGAAATTCAACTTGTCCTCATTCTTATTGGCTCACCTTGCTGATGCTTTCGTCTACTTTGACTTTGTAAGTAGCTTACAATAAGTTTTATCATATAAAAACGGTATGAAACACAATTTTTAATCATTCAATATAAATTTTCTATTAGAAATGTATTACGTTTTAAATACTAAAAAGTGACCAGAACAGATTAAAATAGCAGTTCGAATATATAAGTAGGAACTTGATGATAATCATTATGCATAAATAAGTGATATGATGTAACAAAAAAGTATTTATACAGTAAAACAAAACGCGCACCTGTGCGCTTATAATATTAATCATTAAATGTTTCTACCATTCATAATCATAACGCGAGCAGCACCTGAATTTTGATCATGGCTGATAATTATTATGGTGTGAATTAATATATGTGTTTAAAATTAGACAAGATTAGTTATGCAATGGTATAACATATTACGTCGATTAAATGAAAAGGAATTAATATCAACTATAGCCCATACTTTTTTCTCTGTGTTAGTTTGTAACAGCCTTAAACACATATTATTTTGTAAATCTTTATTATTTAACATAATTAATTAGCAAATCGCTTTATTATTATTTAATAATAAAGTATTATTATTTATGCACTATAATTTGAGTATACAAACTCATATTTGCACGTGTAAAAATTAAAGGTAAAAGATAGTAATTTTGCGTAGTCATAATAAAATGTATCATAAACATACGATATCCAAGATAAGTGATAACTATAAGGCATTGATTAAATGATAGAAAATATGTTATCCATTGACGAGGTTATTTATTGATATCGATAAATTACACAGACCTGCATTTTTCAACTCTTTGAATGTTGATTTAAAAATTTTAACTGTTTTCTAGTAATTGGGTAGCGCTGATTTCAAATCTGCTTTTATTTTTTTTGTATCACGTAAGGTTATTTTTCAAACCAGTAAAATCAAAAAATATAGAAAAAACACGATTTATTTCATTTATAAGCTAGTTTTATATTATATTAAAAAAAATACAAAAATATACACATAGAAACTATTAGAAATAGTTATTTATTCTTTTTGCTTCTTAAAAAAACGTTTTCATTTTTCAGAAAAGCTTCGTTTGGTTGTTTTTCTGTCATATTCAGCTAAAGGAAGATCTGAAGGTAGTTTCTGGGGCAAGCAAATTTTTTTGTTTCAACCTAGACCCCAGTACTTCGGAAAGATCTTTTGAAAGTCCCAAATCTCTTACTAAATCATTCAGTTCGGCTTGTGAAAATAGCTGAGGTTGGTTTTGACCTGAGGTTGATGGTTCAAAATCACTATCCATCTGTACGGAGCCAGAAGTTGAAGAGGTTTCAATATCTTCTTGTAGTACTTTGGGGGGTATAGGTACATGATCACTGTGAGGAACTGGTCTGATAGCTGATTTAATATTGTCTAGGTACAAAATATGTTTCAAAGTTTTTCTATTATGCCCCTTAATACCACAAAGCCAAAGTAGCAATCTTCATGATGATTTTGCGGTTCTCTCCAAACCATCGGTATTCCAAAAGGAAGGCTTTTTCTATTCTCAAACAACGTGCGGTGCCCAATCTTTATCTTGATCTCCTAATTTGATTTCGAAATAAGCATAATATGCATTTTTCACAAATTCACCAATTGGTCTCTTAAACTTTTTCAAGACGAAATATCCACAAATATAACAGAAATCATCTGGTTTGTTTTTGCAACACCGGCTAAACATATTTTTAAGCAATGTTTATTTATCAAATACCACGCACAACACTAAAGACAAATTAATTTTACTTGTTTACTGATCGAAACTCAGAGCTATAATGAAGTAAATGACATTAAAATATACATTTTGTTTGGAGTGATAAACTTGAAATCCTTCTTCGCAGTACTAATAAAGTGAAAGCATAATAAATAGGATTTAGCAGGTAAAAATTCCCGGAAATCTTGTCCAAAATTAATACATGTAATAAAAGATTTACATCAGGTAATGAGAGCCTATTTAACAAATTTCTTTAAAACCACAACAGAAAATCATTTTTGGGTTAATACCTAGAATTTGAAGTAGTACATTTATTTTAAAATGTATTAAAACGCCTATTATAAGTTTTTTTTTTATTTTTTTCTTTTTCTTTTGTGCAAAAAAAAATCTGTGGGTGGTAGAGACCAACTGTATTTTAATTAGTTATTGCTATATAAAAACTGAGCTTAACAAACAAAAATCACGTCATCACAAATTTTATGCAGGCCTGTGTTATCAAAAGTCTTGTAGCAGAGCATGCCACCATCACTTTTTAGAATGCTGAGAGAAAAGTCAACAAACGTTGAAAATACTCTACATTATGAAAAGTATTCGTTGCGCTAGGCCACGAATAAGATGCGCGTAAATACATAATTCGACTGTGATTGTATGATTTGAAAATATGAATACAGGTGCAGTAATAACATCCTAAGCAGACAATGAACACATAAGTTTGCTAAGGGATATAAATAACGGCATCTAAAATAATTGCAAACATGAACCCGGCCTTGCATAACCGTCACACTATTTTGAAAAAAACAATTACAGTGTTGAGGTAGCACATGCAAAAGTTTTCAATGGGCACAACCACATAAAAACTGGACAGAAGAACTATGAGTTATACTATGGTCGGACAAATTCAGATAGCAAATATTTGAACGTGTTTATGCGAGAAAATCTAGAAATAAAAGAATATTATGCGAGTAAATTAAGTGCGGTGGCGATTATGGATAAAGAATAAAAAATAAATATTTATTTAATTACAAGAACGCAAGTAGGAAATAAATTGAATTCTTTTAACCACTCTTAATTGAAATGAAGTTAGATCACATGTGAAACTTTTATTATATCGTAACCATATTTTCGAATCTTTATCAATTGTCTCTAATCTCTATAAATTACACATATATATTTACGATATATCAGGCGAAAAAAATACACAACTTACCTCAAACTTGAGTATCAACACGTTCGTAAATTTATCCCATTTTGGCTTTCCATCGGCATCGTTGCCGTTGAATCCAACTCCCGCGTTATTACATACGGCATCTGCGAAGAGCCAGGCAAAATAATACTTAAATCTAATGAGCATCGTCGCTCCGTTCAGGTACCAAAACTTATATAAAAGACTTGTATTTTCTACAAATTCCGAATCTTTCACTCTTTGTATCGTGTACATCGGCAAGAATTTTATGTATATGACAACGCATATCATCGCTATCACGACTTTCTTGCATATTGCTTGTATGGGTGAGGGTTCTCGAACAACAACTTTAGGAGTTTGATCTCTACTTGTTCCACTCTGTAAGTAAAAAAATGGAAATAATTTGGTTGGATTTTTAAAAATTTAATGTTAATAACAACAAATATTACTTATTTGAATAACGGAACAAAAAAATTCTCATAGAAAACTTTATTACTTAGAGTTTCTTTTAATTTACTGCCTCCTCCATTTTTAGTTAAATGTTGGGAATGGAATTTGGGATACATTAAAATTAATTAGAACATCAAACAAGATATTTATTATTATAACATAAACACAATGTAAAATTCAATATTTATTCCTTTTTATTGTACGAGAGCATATTTCTAAATGACTACTCATCAAAAAAACAAGTTTCACATTATCAGCTCTTTATTTTTCTATTTCCTTCCCACACTTAGACTCTCTTCTCTGAGATACTACAAATCTGCTAGATCAAAACTATATAAATCTACTATATGGATTTGTTTAATAGAAGAGTTCTAGTGTTCTAGCCAAGCTTCATCTCCGCTCATAATTCAAGAAAAAATTCTGTCCCACTAAAACGTAGCCAACTTCTTTTCTCAATAGGTTTTGCTCAGGTGTAAGCAATCTGGTAATCAAGGGGTACTCAGACTTTTAGGGATTGCGATCTACCCCTAAACATTTAGATGACAAGCGATCGACACGTACGACTATTGACTACTAGGAGTAGCCTAGTTACAATAAAAAAAAACAAATTTATGAAAATGATTACAATTACTTATAATATATAAATACAAAGTATACTTGTATAAGTTAAACATCTAATAAAATTGCAACGTCAGAAATTTTCTTTAGTCACTGCTTTCATTTAGAATTTAGATGTTGATACATGGCAGTGCATATCATCCACAAACTTATTGAAGGACGGTTCGTAATTACGTACCAACCGCAGGCATACTGAGAGATGTTCGTCAGTTAGTCGATTGCGATATTTCGTTTTAACAATTTTCATTTCTGAAAATGCAGACTCGGTCAAGTAAGTTGATCCGAAGAATCCTGTTAACTGAAGAACTATTTGTGTCAAGCACCGATATTTGTTTTCGGATATGAAAGACTAAAATTTGGCTTCAGTTGCTCTGGCTTTGAGATGTATATCTAAAATTATCTGCAATATCTCATTTTGTACTGAATATTTCAGAAGCAATTTTTTCAACGTCTTCACCAGAAAATGGATAAGCCATGAAAGTTACAATATCCGTCAGTTGCTTAAAATCAGAGCAGCGTCTTCCAAATTCACTCTGAATGTTTCTTAGTTGTTTCGTAGTTGTCACAATTTGAGTGAGAACTTGTCCTTCTTTTAAAGCTGGAAAATTTGTATAGTCCTTTTTATTTAGCTGATTAATCAACAGCAATTTATTTATAAAAGCGTTTGTTGCACTAAACATATTGATAATGGTTTTATTTTTTCCCTGTAGTTTCAAATTAATGATATTCAAATGATTTGTCACACCCGATAGGAAAGTTAAATCACGGAGCCATTTTTCATTTTTAAGTATCTCAGTATCGTCACCTCGTTCGTGAAGAAAAGAAATGATTTCAGGTAATACATCTTAAAATCCCTCTAAAAATTTTCCATCTTATGTCTGTATAAAGAAGTAAATCAGTGTGCTCGGCAGAGTCACTAGTTTCCAATTGCACCTTGAAGAGGCGTCATTGCAAGCTTCGCGCACGGATTGAATTCACGATCTTTATGGCAATATCCACGACAGCATTCATATTTAGTATTTTTGATCATAGAACTTGCTGATGATTGATGGAATGGAATGCGAACAATTATGGGAAGTCTTTGTTAGTTCAACACAATTTAACAAACCCCATTTGATTGCTTGTCATTGATGGTGCTCCATCAGCTGTAATAAATGTACGTTTTACTTTTTTCACCGCACTCATTTTGTCTTTCAAATATTACGTGACGTTCAGATACTCAGTTATGATTGGCATAGTGTCGCGTCGTCGCGGATTTATTTTATATTATGAATCTGACTAATTCGAGAAGAATTGGGAAGGGTCGCCTAACGTTGCACAGTTTTGCATTACCTCAGGAGTCTCGCAAATTCCAGAGACGGCCTAGAATTGACGTTCGACAGAATTCGAATTTGTGGAGTGATTTATTTTTTATTTTTTTGCGATCCACTCCAAAAGCCCTCGCGATCGACCGTTTGGGCAACCCTTGTGGTGCAGGTTCCTTCCACATACACATGTCGACGTGCAAAATTTTCAGTACTTTTTTTCGGATATATGGACTTAATTGGCAATAACAGATACTGTTACACAATGATCTTGCAGTAACAAACTTTCTAATTTTCGCATTAATCATCTCTTCAGTTCGAGCTTCCACTAGATTTTCGGACTTTGGATAATCGTTAATTGATTCTCTACTCCATCAAATGGGCTTAAATCAAAATTTAAGTGGAAAATATGATAGTAGAAGCTTTATGACAGTACGATGTTCTATATGTACTTCTAAATGTGAAAGGTGTCTTTTAATAATTTACACATCGTTGCTTTTTGTTGTCTTCCTAGGTAGATACCATAAAAATATGCCCTCGTACATAGTTTATATTATCGTATAATAATAACTAGAGTGGACCAATCCGGAGCGAAAGCAGAGGCGTGACTAACGAATTGGTTCACGATTACTTAGTATGTTGTTCACGGTCATCGTGTGTGCACGTATAATGGCAGCAGGAAAGTGTATTCTGTGTATTTAATAATGTTGCACAGCTATGTTCGATAGAAGACGCAAGAAATGAGTGTATTTTAAGTAAGCTTGAAAGTCACGCCTCTGCTTTCGCTCCGAATTGGTCCATTCTAATAATAACAATACTTTCGGAAATTATACTTTAAATATTTATATACAGTCCCTGACCAAAATATTAGGAACACGATTAAAATTTTAGATATAAAATTCTGAGAACTAAGTTCATTAAGTTTACGACATTATTCAGGAAATTATATAGATCATAAATTACAATTATTTTATTAAAAGAAATGTTATTTACTTAAAGCCATTATCCGCTTTGTATATCCCAATTACCCTTACAATGGTGTGATGGGCAGTTATTATTCAAAAATCATAGTCTAATAACTTGTTTAAAAATGTGTCGGTAAAGTTCAAATTAACGGAGCGTGAGAATTTTTTATTTAATTTTTTGAAATGGGCTGAAAAAATACATTCCAGTAGAGAAAAAGAAAACAAGAATGTTTACATTATTGGAAGGACTGCATACACAAGGAGAAGTTTCACGAATAGTAGATGTTTCCTAATGTTGTATATAGCGTTGCAAATTTAATTAAAGGAAATGTTCTCACTACCAGCAGTGGAAGATCAAAAAATATCCACGCGCAGAGATGAAAAGAAAACATTAAAATAGCAACAGCTAATCGTAGACTTTGAAGCAAAGCAATAACAACAAAATTACGACAAGAAGGAATGCCAAATATCAGAAAGAACAGTACACTGCAAAAACAAAATTAACACAAAGAATTATAAAAGCGTTATAATTGAGTCAAACAATACAAGGATACAATTCACTTGCACAATCGAAAAAGTACGACTAAAATAAATTGGTTTACTATATGTACTTCAGCAAATTTTCCATTTTCTAAGTCAAATTTGTCAAAATTCTTCTTTTACATAAGTCAACTTTGGTGATGAAATAATGATGCAGATACTAACAGAAAGTGCTCGATTGCACGAAAACATCCTTCAGAGCAATGAAGATTATATTTTAAAAATTGTATTTTGTAGAAAATTTTATAAACCAAAAAACAATATCGATGTAAAATCGCCGTTGTTGTCGTATATTAATGGACAGTAGCAAGTACTCTGTTATAGAGGCGAAAACAATTTAAAAAAATTAGTTCGACGGATGTAAAAGTTTTGTCTTGCCCTGGAAATTCGTCTGACTTAAATTCAATAAAAAGTGTATGAATTTAAAAGAATAGTTTATTCAAAATCAAATACTAATAGAGCCGAATTAATGAAAAAAATGTAAAAGCGTGGTGGAACAGTGAAAAAATTAAAGAAATTAGTAAATATTGCATAATCAGTGAGAAAGCAAGAATTGCGGAAGTAATTAATTAAGGCGAAGGGTGTTTGTTTGTTTATTGTTTCTATACAAAGCGTCCATAAAGTATGGACACAAGCCGGTAGTTACGTTATTGTGCATTATTTGACAAAATGCAAAGACAGGTCTATTAATGTTTTTTATTAGCTTACTATTTTGTTTTTCCGTCGATCTTGAATAAGTTATGACATCATTTATAATTTTTTTAAATGTCAACCCCATCTTTTTATGGATTTTGAAAGCTTTTGCAATTCTTTATGCGATGATGTAAAAATTTTGATATGTTACATTAGAAAATTTTTGAGTAATCATTTTTCAACTTTCTGTCATTCCCAAAGTGACAAGATAATTTTTGTGACAGATTGTAAATAATCCGAATCACAACATTTTTATTTAATCCTAATTGTTGGTGTAAAGTATTTTAATTATTCATTCTCTGAGATGCATTTATCTGAACGGGAACGCATTGAGGTGCTCTTGAAGATTGGGTTTTGAGATAGAAATCGAAATGTTAGGGAAGTCGCGGAGTTGTTTAATGAAACGCATCCTGAACTGGACCCTATCGGTTTCTCAACTGTAAGTAAAATCCACAGAAAATTTTTGGAAGAAGAATTAGTTCGAGATAAACCAAAAACTGGACGTCCATCAACGGCCCCAGGCACTCAAGTTGACATTTTGTTAACAGTTCAAGAACGACCTCACACAAGCACACAGCAACTTAGTCAAGAATTTGGTGTAGCAAGGGGTAGTGTTGGGAAACTTTTGCATATATCAAAGTATCATACCTATAAAATGAATTTAGTTCAAGAGTTGTCTGAGGACGATTTTGAGCGACGTTTGTAATATTGTGAACGGTTGACGCAAATTTGTGATAATGACCCTCTATTTCTCTTCAACATTTTGTTTTCTGACGAAGCTACTTTCACATTGAATGCCACTGTGAATAGACAAAATTGCCGATTTTGGTCGACTAATAATCCTCATTGGATGCAAGAGACACATATCCAATACCGGCATAAACTAAATGTATGGGCAGAGAATATCGGCGATTGCATTGTGGAACGGTTTTTCTTTGATGGAAGCTTGACTGGGGAAATATACTTGAATTTTTTGAGGAGTGAATTGGTACCCGTTTTAGCGGTTCTTTTTCCAAATAATGAGGATCCACATTTGCCATATCGTAGAATTTGGTATCAACAGGATGGTGCTCCTCCGCGCTATACGCTACCAGTAAGGCAATACCTCAGTAATACATTTCCTAACAGATGGATTGGAAGAAGAGGGGCAATTGAATGGCCAGCTAGATGGCCAGATTTAACCCCGTTGGACTTCTTCTTGTGGGGTTACTTAAAATCAAAAGTCTATGCGACACAACCGGAAAATTTGGACGTTTTACGATAACGCATCATCTACGAAACCAGACTAATCATTCCCGGAATATTACAAAATGTGCGAAATGGAATTTATCATCGCTTAGGATTTTGTCAACAAAATGAAAACATTTTGAGCATTTGTTATAAATTTGATACTGAAAATGTCAAACTTAGAATTAGAACATAATTTACTCAAAAATTTTCTAATGTAACATACCAAAATTTTTACATCGTCGAATAAAGAATTGTAAAAGCTTTCAAAATCCCTAAAAAAATGGTGTTGACATTCAAAAAAATTATCAATGACGTTATAACTTATTGAAGGTCGATGGAAAAAACAAAATGGTAGCATCTAAATATAGCTAATAAAAAACATTAATCGACATATCTTTGCATTTTGTCAAATAATGCACAATAACGTTACAACCGGCTTATGTCCATACTTTATGGACGGACTGTATATACTTCGTAACAAGAATTAAATGAAATTTACATATAAATTCATTGGTTGTTTACGTATTTTCATTAAACAATAGAACAACCTCTTTCCTAATATTTTGGCAAACGACTGTACATTATCAACCTTTTTTAACCTCAAATACTCTCGTTTAACGTGCCCCAAATAGATGTTTTAGATGTAAATATATTAAAGGCGAGAAGTCAAAACCACTCTACAACGATATATAAAACATGAAGTTCGTTTTTATAATTTTTGTAATAAGGATATGTATGGAAAACGTGACAAATAACGGTTTGTTTTTAAGAGAATTTAAATTTATAAAACGTTATCAAATGTTTATATAATAAAACTACCACATACGCAAACTTGTCATTCAACACAAAATATCAAACATAGTAATAAAATAACACGCCAAGGTTCCTCCAAAGAAAAGAAATTTTTACAGTGCCGTGCAATCGAATTTTATCAAATTTTTCTTCCAAAATCGGGAGTAAATATATTTAATTACCTAGTTGACCATCTACAGCTACACATCTACCAGCTACACATTGTATATATAAACAGGATCTTCCTAAATTAGCTATACAAAAGTATACGTCCACAGATGTGGAACCGACTGTAGTAGCAAGGTCTAGTGAGTTTTAATAGTTTCGCTATATTCTCAAGATACGCCCGCTAGAGCACGCTTGCATCACGTTACTACACTATCATTTGGTCAGTCATCATAAATCGCGATCAGCCACTTCTGTTCAACAAAAATTAACGACCAAATCACAAGCAACCACCACAACAAGTGCCAATTATTGCATTGTATAATCAATTTATTGAAACTGGTTGTGTAGGACACAGGGCAAAAAGTCAGGGCAGGCCTCGAGTTGCAGAAGAGACATGAATCGCAATCAGCCACTTCTGCTCCAACAAAAATTAACGACCAAATATGACAGGCAACCACCACAACAAACGCCAATGATTGCATTGTATAATCAATTTATCGAAACTGGTTGTGTAGGACACAGGGTAAAAAGTCAAGATAGGCCTCGAGTTGTAGAAGAGACAATCGAACAAGCGCGCTAGACCTACGTTCGTAGCTCAAAGAAATCACTCGCACGTACCAGCTTAGAACTAATATTTCCCAAACAACAGTGTGAAGAATTTCGAAAACATGTCTGCAATTAAAAACCACACAGAATACAGTTGGGTGATACTGATAATGAAAGACGACTTAATTTTTGTGTTGAAATGTTTGACAGAACGAAGAACGATGCCAATTTTCTTGATCAAATTGTATCTAGCGATGAGGCTACATATCATGTAAGTGCAAAACTAAACCGCCATAATGTACAAATATGGGGTGCTTCAAAGCCATTTGAGACAGTCGAACATGTAAGAGATTCGCCTAAACTAAATGTTTTTTGTACACTGTTCTACCAAGTGGACGGTCCATTATTTTTCATCGAGAAAACTGTAGCTGAGGTTACTTATCTTGATGTGAAAAATTATCTCATGCCACAATTGCAAGAAGTCATGAACAGACAGTTTATTTTTCAACAGAATGCTGCACCTCCACATTTCCATCACGAGTTTAAATCTTACCTCAATCGTACCGTAATCTGGATTGGACATAGTGGAGCTTGGCCGCCGAGATCCCCTGATCTGACGCCATTCGATTTTCATCGTGAACGCAAAATTTATAAAATGGGCAAGCGTAAAGGCAAGTGAACAACCGCCTAAATTTTGTTAGTCAATGCTATATTTTAATCGAGAAATAGCTAGAAAAACAGTGTGTTTTATCAAAGTATCAGTAGAGTGTAATAAGTCTACCACACCAACCCACAAATGACTGAACAGAAATTAAAATGGTTGTTGTGAGAATATTAAAAAATGAAGAAATGTATTTTTTTTTCAATCGTACTGTAATGAACACTTAAACTTAAATAATAACTTAATAATAACTTAAATAATTTTCAACCTAGAAAGTATCATTTTACGGCACTAGTCCGCTGAATGTTTTCTACCGGACTAGTCCTGTAAAAACGTTATTTTTACAAATTTACTGTTGTTTGTTGACTGGTTGTTAAGGTAATACACATTACTGAAAAAGCCTGCCGCAGGTTTTAAAACGATTATCTGTTTGGTAAAAGTGGAAAATTTACGATAATAAAAGTGAAAAATTTACGATTGCAAAAAAATGTTGTACGCACCACATCCGGAAAATGTTTTTACAGCCTCGTTAGCTACCATATTTGCTTACTCATCCAGTAAAATCTTACCTTCCGGACTTGATACGTAAATAACTATAAAAGAAATTACTTATTTGCATCGAAATATTAAAAATATTGTTTTCATCAAACGTTGTGTTCAGTCGTCACTGAAAGTGCTTATTGGACTTATTACATCAGAACAAGCCCCATAAGCAATATCTTTAAAATGTTGTGGATATTACAGTGAAACATTCTGCACTGGCGATGTCGAAAAAATTACTATTCGGTACATTAGTATTCGTTACATGCGCGGACCTGATGTAACGATTACCTATTTGAAAAAGTAATTGTTACTTTCGTATTTGATTACTTTCCGTTCATTTCGTTACACTTGTTTTTGATTACTTTTGGACACGTACATATATATTATAGATATGTATATGTATAGTATAAATCTACGGGTACAAGATATATTCATTGATTAGTGATTACACAGCCCAACACACATTTTGGTGCCTGCCCTTTTTTAACTGTTTCTAGGTAATTTTTAGGTGTAGGATCCAAAACAGCTGTCAGATTTAGTCCATCAGATCTAGTTTTTGAGATACGCTACATTGACCTCTTTTAGAAAAAAAATCATCTTCTTAATTCATGTACATTTCAGGTTATAAGTACTTGTATCTTCGACAAAGTCTCATAAAAAAGCAAATTATAAAAAGTAAGGTATTTAATTCACAAAGTAGATATAAATATGCATTTATGGCTTATTACTAAAAAGAATTTAGTATACGATTTTCTAGCATGGAGTTCAGTAAGATAGTCTCGCTGCCGACTCCAATAGTAGTCGGCCATCATGTAAGTACCACATCTTTGATATCGTCCTTCCATCGTCTGGAGGTCCTATTGAAAACTTTAACCCTGTTCTTCACTGTAATCACTTAGGTTTTGTGGAAATTGGTCTAAGTGGTTGTGGAGGTAGTAAAGTCTTATGTTCATGTTACAATCAAGAATATTAAATTTAGAAAGCATATATTCCACTGATTCTGTATAATTCGCTGCTTTATGTTTGCCAAGAAAATTTTGTACTACTTGAACAAATGAATATCAAGCATGAATCTCATTCATTGCTGTGGCAAATGATTTTTTCTAAGCTGTCTTATCCGAGGGATATCTTTATTCAGGTTTTCCTTGCTAAGCTCAGGAAATTTACGTAATAAGTACCCAAAGCAAAGGCCATATCGATTTAAGGCCTACACGAATTGCTTTATAACTCCCAACTTGATATACAAAGGTGGAAATATAATTTTCTCTCTTGCAACGAATGGTTTGTTGATTACGTTTTCTTCTCCAGAAACCATGACGTTTCATAAGCGTCGATTTTTGTTAACGCAGTGCTGATCTTTAGTTCTGTTGTCCCGAAAACAAGGATATTTTGTGTAAAGATATCATTATTTCATTATTTTTGCCTGTTACTAAAACAGAATGGATCTCAAAAATTAAAGCTGCTATGAAAAAAAGTCAGGTATATTTGGAATCAGCACATCAAATATATCCAAAATCAGTTGTCACTTTCTCGGCACCAAGACAAAAATTTAATTTTGTTGGCTTGTGTTATCTATACTCTATATCATACTTCTTAAATATAGACATGTCAAATATAATCAAATAATTTTGCAATTCAATTTACTTGCGTAATTTAATTTATTATAAGTAAATAAATTTAAAATAAGCTGATCATGTTTACCAGTAATTATTTTTAAATTAATTACATATTTGAAAATAAATACAAAACTGTAACATAGACAAATACGATACACAATTAGGATTTAAAATATAGAAATTTGGTTGGGGAAAGTTAGACTCTTTTAATTGTCTATTTTTAGCCAAAATTTCACCACCTCAATTGGTGTGCTTCATCAGGGCAAAGTAACGGTAATTAAGTTGTACCTAATTCAACATATTATATATTATCTATACAACAAAAATATACTTACAAATTGAACTAATGTCATGAAAGGTTTTGCGACAGTATACCTATAATATGTAAAGTGGCAACAAATACAATAATGTTAAAAGACATCATTTTATTAGTTTACACTTTACCTGTGGTTACATGTTGTCCAAAACATTTATATGTAATGTATTAAAGTTTATTTCCTTGTTTGCTTATATTTTTTCAGATTTTATCACGCATCATATACGTTTATACTATAATTTGCTAAAATGCATGAAGTTTGTTTTAATATTTCCATAAATTCAGTAAAAAGCAGCTACGGATACCAGTACTAATTCTGCGAGGCAAATGATACCGATTATAATTATTGATATAAATATAGAGGCCAATAAAATGAATGCCGGCACCGAACGTTAAACTCGAACTTATGTAAAATGAGTTTATATATGAATCAAGGTAATCAAAGTAACGCTAAGAAATAAGTAATTAAACTTCTAGTTTCAAAAATTATTTTATTGTAAATACCACTACAATATTGTTTCGCCATACAATGGCTTCATCAGGTGGATGAAATACTGTCAAAGTAATCAAAATAATAAAAGTAATCAACGTAACGAATACATTCAACGATTACTCAAGGTTTGAGTAACGAATAGTAATAATTACTTAAAAGTACCGAAAATCGACATGTCTATTCTGTAGCTATAATAATAATATCATTTATTATATCAGCAAAAGGACTCAGGCTTCTATATTTCCATAAATAATTTAAGCATAGGCGATTATACCATGTGGCCGCGTGCGTCTGCACTATAGCGATACCTGTAGTGTAAGCGAAACACACAGAGGTGTCCGTGTGTTAGAACGGTAAAGAAGTAGACGCAATGTTCCAATGGATTACAAGAGAGCCTAGTATTTCGCATATCCCTATGATGCACTCGTATTTGTCCAATAAATTCACAGTTCTACGGTGTAGTCGCGCAAGCGCATTAGCTGTCGCTCCCGCATATGGGTGTTAGTTGCAATGTTTATATCGTCAGGGGAACTACTCGCTCACAATATTTAATAAACCGCGTTGTTGGTGTACGTAACGGTCATTTAAAAAATGGAGTATTATACACCTGAGCAAAAACTCTTTATGATTAAACAATTTTACGGTGGTAATTCCGGGAAGTAACTCGAGCTTTATTTGCAGCTAATTACCCTGAAAGTCAAATTCCCAATGCAAGCACCATTCGTAGGACAGTTAATCGGTTCGAAACTACATTTTCTATAGTATTTAATAAAAATAAAGTTGTTCCGGATAAGAATATAAGTGATATAGAAATTCGAGTATGTGCTTTAGTCGAAGTAAATCCCACTATGTCGTCTCGATAAATTGCCCGCGAATTGGGTATCAGCAAAACAACGGCTCAAAATATTTTACGTACTAATAAATATCGTTCATACAAATTTACAAGTTCACAAGTACCTTTTCCCGATGATTATTATCGACGTATGCAATTTTGCGAAAGAATGATAAATAAATATCACGAAAATGAATTCTTATAATACGCCCGCTGTCGGTGTGGCATTTCAAGTTGGCACGCCCATTATAGTCGACCAGTAGTTACTAATACATGCATCGCGCTATCGATGGCGGCCACACGGTATATTGATGCGCGATGAAGAATCATGTCAGAGGGCTAGCAGATCTATGCGGAATATATTCACATTAATAAACATTAAGATATAGTCCTGTCTCCTGACCGGGTAATTATCAGAATCTAAACTCAATAGAGAATATTTAGAACATATTAAAGCAGAGAATATGAATGGAAAGACTACAATATTAAAGAAATTACCGCAGCCTCAAAGTAGATTCAATATTCAATAGAATTAGGGCTATGGTAGACTCTATTTATTTCATATCAATTTAATCAAAATTCGATGTGATATAATGTTTCTAATTCGATTGCACCGCACTGTATCATGTTCTAATTGAACGAAATTTGAAAAACATTAATAAAGTAAAAAACGTATTCAAGCGTCAAATAACGGATTATTATAGTTTTTTTTCTTTAAAATATGATGAAATCATCAAAAATTTTTGGAAATTTAGAAGAAAAGAAAACTGCCAGGAAGGAAAAAAAAGGTTTTATCATGCAAATAAACTCTTACAGATGGTAAAAAATAACAATTTCCAAAGTCTAGATATATTTTTTAAGAAAACAAAAAAAATATCTAAAATTTAAAATAAGTAAAAAACAGAATTTTTGTACAGGTACCTACATATATTTATTCATTATTGAATTTATTTTATTCTTTCATATTAACATAGAAATATGTTAAAATGGTTAATCTTTATTTTGAATTAGATAATGAAAATACGTAATTAGATCAATATTTCTTGGAAATTATGTGCTGAGGCGTCTGTTTACATTGTGAAAAGACGCTTATTTGTTGCGAGCTTAAAGGAATGCGTTGCCGTAAAAATGCCGTTACTAACACGAGCGCATAAAGAAAAAAATTAGGGTGGACAAGACAATATGCAAACTGGACCTATGATGAATGAAAAAATTTTTAGAGACTGTTACGTCTAAATTCGAATTATTTAGTTCGAAGCCTTAATGAAGCTTGCATCATTCTTGCAATTAAACATAAAGTGAAAATATGGTTAATGGTTGTTTTGCAAAAACGGCAACAATATATTTGGTAAAAAATTACTGGCGAATGGAATATTTAGACATAAAAAATAACTCGGTGCCAACTAGAAATCGCATTATTAATCAACCGTTCGTATTCCAACAAAACAGCGGCTCTAAACATCTACTACTACAGCTACTATATGTAAAAACTTCCTAAAAGAGCTAAAAATAATGGTATGCCCGCTCAAAGCTGCGATTTGTCACCCATTGAGGTATTGTGGAATTATCTTGAACGAAAAACTAAAGACCGAGACCACCAAAATACTGAGCAGCCTTGAGTTTATTACATGAGACTGCAATAAATTGGTGCCAACTATTTAGACAAATTGATGAGAAGAATGTCTAGAATTTGCATAGGAAATAAAGGCCAGGGAAGGACATATTAATGAAAATAAAGTATGAATTAAGTACTCATGTAATTATTTTAAAAATATTAGTTTAGTTTATTTCTATCTATATCTATATCTAATATGACCAAGACTACTTACGGGACTAGGAGTTGGCAGTAGATTCGTCCCATCGATGAAATCTATGTAATCTTTATAAAATAAGGCAGGACCAGCCATCAATGTTGGAAATTGTAAAGTGTAACTAAAATACTCCAACGTCGATGGAATTTTGTTCACAGCATATAGTTTTTGTGTCTTGCTCAATTCCGATTCGGCTCTGGCTATTCCATCGTGTATACAAAAAGCCAAACTAGTAACCTTCTGTGTTATAATCATCAAGGGACCTGCCATTGAAAAACACGGCTAAATGGTAAATGCGTGTTTCGAATGCTTCACCAACTTACCAGATATATCTAAAGTGTATGAAGCGTAGTCATATACTTGTCTGTGTAAATGTATACAAGATAGATATATCAATGCTACTGCTAGGACCATTCTGAAAATTTCTCATATTATTATGTCGAAGGATGGAATTTTAAAGCTCTGATACCTTTGCATAATTTGTGGATTTGTTGTGCGTATCACAATGTAACAAAGAGACGGCAATCCTGCCAAATGAAGCGCTTGCCTAAAAGCAAAAAATGCACTATGAATATTTCAAGATTTAATATAAATTCAATGAAATAAATTAATCGTAAAGCGGAAAAAAATGACAGGATATAAATGTCATTTGTATCCTGTCATTCATATTTTGTATTCTCTTGATAAAGGCGTACACAGCCGAAACATGTAGAGTTTTTTAAATACATATATTTTGAAGTAATATACAGACCTTTAATCGCCTACTGATTAGGTTTACAATATCATACCAAGGTCACGAAGTTATTATATATATATATATATATATATATATATATATATATAGTAAACTTAATAAGTCGGCGATTAAAGGTCTGGTTCATTACTTCAAAGTATATATATTTAAAACAACCCTACATGTTTCGGCAATGATGGCTTTGTCAAGGATATAAAACATATAAATGCATTTATATTTTTTATAACCTTAAGTTTACCATATTATACCAAGGTCACTAAAATATTATATATATATATATATATATATATATATATATATAAATTCTGTTCGTCCGACAAGGTGTGAAGACACGTTAATACAGCTTCTATAGATATGTAAACACTTTGCTTAGTTCTGCATTTGTTATTGAGTTAGTTGGTTCGGCGCTTTGTCAATGGTCTGCGCTGAATGTTCTTCTACGCTCTGTCTACGTCTCTGGAGAGATGCATTTACAAATATATGAACTTGTATTGTGTTCTTCACACCCGATTTTTAATAATATTTTATATTATTAGAAAGACTTTTTGTTTAAATATATACTAACTAAAATATTACACATAAATAAATAATAGCAAATACGAGGTGTTACCCAGAAATTAACAGAATTTGAAGTGGCGCGCGAAGAGATGGTAGTACAGATGTCCAGCACTAGATGGTGTATCTATACTAAGTCAGTTTGTCAAACGGTACTTTGCTAGGTGATGACAAACAGATTTTGTGTTTATATTTGTTGAGTTATGTTTGAGTTATTCTGCGACACTACAATGTCTGATGTGAAAAAGCAAAGACCATGCAACAAATTCTGCTTCAAACTTGGTAAAACGGCAGCGGAAATTCTGAAAATGCTGAAACAAGCCTTTGGTGATGATGCTTTAGGACAGGCGCTAACTTATGAGTGATACAACCGTTTTAAAAGTGGACGTGTCGGTTGATAATTGTGATGGTCCGGTCGTCCATCGACAGAAAGCACGTCACAAAATGTGGCAAAAGTGCATGATGCTATTCTGCAAGACCGAAGGAGAACAATCCATGACATTTGCAACTTGTCGGCTTGTCGTACGACGCAAGTGGCCTGCCAAGTGACGCAACAATTCATGGATTCTACACCATGACAATGCACCAACCCAGATGTCACTTGGGCGTGAGTTTGTACCCTCAACGAAGACGACAATGCTACCCCACCCTCCTTACTTCCCAGATCTTGCCTCTTGTGACTTCTTCCTGTTTCTGAAGTTGAAACTGAATCTCAAGACGCCGTTTTGAGATAATTGCGGAGATCCAATGAATAAGTTGTAAAAACAATTTATTGTATTTTTTTTCACATTTTGAGAATTTCTGGGTAGCACATCGCACAAAAAAAAAACAACAGAAAACTAAAGAATTTAATGCCCATGCACAATAATTCAAGTAAAAGTTAAAAAAAATTCTAATATAAACATAAAAGAACTGCAAGAAACAAAATTTACAAAATTAAAAAGAAATAAAGTGCTGAAATGGGTCAACATTCATCTTGTTAGCATTTCTTGCCATATGGCTAAGTATTGCGTTGTAGTATATACTCGTACATTCGTTCAAGCAGAATCAATAAAAAAAAGTATCTGTGGTACGCGTATGAGATAGACACTAAAAGAGCGAGGAAAAGCAGCGACGGAGGATCAATTTGGTTATTAGTAAGTTTGAGCAAAAATTTTTTGCTGGACACATTTCTTTGAGAAGCTAATGATCGAAAGTCATGACCTAGAATCAAAGAGTTATAGCCAACTCCTTGAGGTGGATAGATACCATCAATTTAAAAACTTTACTTAAAAAAGGTATATAACCCCTTACCACAATTATTAATCGTATCCTAAATACGTATTTCGACAACTAAGTTGTCATCATCAGTAGGTAAAAACCACTAATTAAAAAGTCGCACATGGGGCACAGTAAAGCTAGCGAACCGCTTACGCAAACAACTACTTTACACCGCGTCCACGTATAGACTAAATTTAACATGCGTATCTAAACTACGTAACGGTCGCAAAGTTTAGATACGCATGTTAAATTTAGTCTATACGTGGGCGCGGTGTAAAGTAGTTGTTTGCGTAAGCGGTTCGCTAGCTTTACTGTGCCCCATGTGCGACTTTTTAATTAGTGGTTTTTACCTACTGATGATGACAACTTAGTTGTCGAAATACGTATTTAGGATACGATTAATAATTGTGGTAAGGAGTTATATATCTTTTTTAAGTTTTTACTTAACCACAGTCTCCAAAGAAAGAATTTTAAAAACTTTAGTGTAAAATTTTTTTCTGAGATCTCTTTATAACTGGCTGGTATTGATAGCATGAATATCAGACAACCGAAGCATATTCGAGTTTCGAGAGAAAAAAAAACTTTGGGTGTTGAAAAATTCGAAAAATTTTCTGCAAATCTAAATACATATGTCAGAAATATGGTTAGAAAATTAAAGTTGAGCATTAAACTTCTTTTAAATCCATTATTTCGGATAGTAATGTGTAATCCCCGAATCCCACGAGAGTAATTTTTGCTATGCCGCACTTCTCTATTTTCAGACGAATGATATTTGTATTACAACAATTATTAATAATATCAATATCATTCTGAAGTTTTACACAATCCGAAGTAGATGCCATTTTAGAAAATATTTTCAGACCATCCGCGTAAGTTAAAACATTGCAATTTATGACAGGCAGCATGTCATTAATAAAAATATTGAATAAAAAAGGTCCGAGATTGGAGCTTTGGGGCACACCAGAGGGGGGTGTAAAAGAATTCTAAGTAAAACTATTATGTGATACATAGCAAATCGGTTGTTCAAGTTAGAAACAATCAAGTCAACTACTCCTGAAGAACAGCCAAGAGATGACATCTTGGCAATTAAAAAAAGTGATTGATAGTTTCAAAATCTTCGCAAAATTATGGTAAACAATATCGACTTGTTAGCGCTTATCCAGGCAATAATTAAGAAACTGAATAACTTCAGTCAGATTGATCAGGTGGGACGCTCAACTATAAATCCCTGGTGTCTAAGATTTAACGCAGTTGTAAACTTTAGAATAAAGCAGATCTTCATACCTTAGTGCAGCCAGACAAAATATTTACTGGTATAAACATTTAAGTGATCACGTTTTTGTAGATCGGAGTTACACGATTTAACTTACAGAAGTCTGAAAAAGTAGAAGCTTTCAAGGATAAATTAAAGATTTCAGTAGAGGTTTGCATAGTGTTGAGGCACGGTCATGAATAACGAAGTTTGGAATATCATCATGTCTTGATGTATCTGATTTTAGTTGGTTCATCATATGTAGTACGTTCTGAGAGCTAAGCGAAATCAACTAAACGCAGTTGAAGATCGATTTAAAAGCAGATGTCGTTGGAATAGTGATTGAACAAAAGCGAAAAACAGTTTCACAAACGCATTAATAATAACCACAGAACCTGAGATTTCCTCACCGTCGAAATAACACAATCAGAAATTCTAGATTTCTCATTCCTCTCGCGAATTAATTTCTAAAATTGTTTTGGATCCTCTACAATTCCATTTTCGATATTGGACATGTACTACTTTTATGAGGGATCAATCTTAACTTTTACTTTCATAACTTTCAATTGGCGTAGTCTGAGGAATTTCTAGTGATGCAAAAGTATATTAAAAATGTTATGTTTAAATCTAGTTAGGTAAAGTAATGGATTATTTTTTTCGGCTACTTTTAATGATTAAATCTGAAAATCTATTATGCGTCTACTTTTCGAAGAATTGATCAAAGAATATTCTAAAGGTATTCTAGCCCTGTCTCAACGATGTTAGCCCTACGATTCAAAATATAAAATAAAAATATTTTTTTAGTATTCTTAGATATTTTTAGGTACAAATTGACAGTTTAGTACCATAATGTGATTTAAACAAATGCATGACCAAAATAGCTTAAACGTGTAGGTCAGATTTTCAAACTCAAATTACTTTGAAACAAATTATAGTATTTGACGTTTCAATAATTGTATTATTGAGCATTTATTGCTAACAATTTTAAAAATATGTTGACGCAAGACTTTCTGAAGAAATAAGAAAGGTGGAAAGCAAAATCTGCGCAAATCGCAAATGTTATTTATCACAATATATCGTGCAAAATATGATTAAATTTAATAAAACTACTGGTTCTGTGGTGGAAAAGGAAAATATTTTACTTAAACAGACGTAAAAGGAAAACCGACTTCTTTGGACAAGAATATAGAACCTAGTCTCAAAATCAATAACACTAAATTTTGTGGAGTGATCAGGAATATTTGAGGTTGTGTTGGCCATAGTCGAGGCCTAGCCATAAGAACCAGACAAAAATTTTGCAGTGACTGCCCTAAAAAGAAACTTAATTTTTTGTCTTCCGTAATGATCTGGAGTTGCATGTCTGCTAGAGGGATGGGAGACTGTACTTTGTAGAAGAAATAATTTTACATCTGTTGAAGGCCAAAGCTTAGCTAACGCTATATCATCGAGTCAGAAATAATTCGAAACGGCGGCATAAGTCATTATCTTTATTGGTTAGAATTTAATTTTATATGTTAAAAGTAATGCAATTCCCACATCATTTAAAAATTGTATTGACTTCCGTAAATTTTCATTTTAAAAGAAAGATTCGCTTATAAAAAGATTTTGTGTTAGTTTTGTCAACCTCATTAATACGAAGATTAAGTGCTTCTGGAGCCAGCAAATACCAAATAAAAATGTCGATACAAAACAGTCATTAAATTGGAAATATAGTTGTACAATTAACAACCAGAAATAGCAATAACAATGTTTAAGTTAAATTCTATTAAAGCAAAAGTTCAAATATGCACTCGACATTTATGTCGACGCAGCTTTCTTGAAAGTTCTTCGTTACTTTTACAATTATTCTGCCGTCGATGGCCTTTTATAATTGTGCTTCAATTCGTCCAGATTATCGTCTGCACACGCCATTTTCAGAGGAGAAAAATCAATGGTTAATAAGTCAAATTATCGTAGAGGCCACTGAACTGAGGCATTTTATACCAAGTTGATTGATTAAATTTTACACTTGACAGCAATTGTATGTTAAAGCATTACTTTCACATTATCTATAAAATCGTTTATTACTTCAGACATAAAATTAGCGAACAGATAATATTAAGTACACATAACTTGCAAACATACAACATTAACAAAAGCCAAAATGTGTTATCTTTCACTCTTCTATGTATAATATGTTGTGTATCTAATGCTCTACAAATGTTTTATTTACTATTACTGTTTTGGTTGTCGCTAATTTTGAAAACAAATATTTATTATTGCTAAAAGCATACATAAATTAAATGAGGTAAATTGTACACCAAATGGATACCGAAAATAATCACACAAAACTAAGCGAATGGTAGCAGCAACGGCATTTTTGAAACGTTACAACTTTAATGATAACGAATTTTTGGACCATATTGTGATGAATGATGAAGTTTCTCATGTTACATCAAACAGTAGGCAGCAATCAATGCAATTGCGACGTAGTCGATCACCAAAATAAAAAATTTCAAGCACACTTTCCAACCGAAAGGTGTTTTGGGATGAACATTTTACTCGTGAATTTTATAGAGAAAGGAACTACAATAAACGCAACTGCTTACTGTGCTACGCTAAAAAAACTGTGAAGGGCCATAAAGAATAAAAGAACAAATCCTAGTTCCGAAATTGTCTTTCTGCATCACAATACATGATCACATAGGCACTTCCACGCGAATTATGTTCAAAAATAATTCAAGATACATGTAGACATACGAGGGCTACTTTTTTTTAAGGTCCGATCGGTCGTGAAATTAAAACCACAGTGACAATCAGATGAAGCTTTGCGCAGATGTATTGCGCAGTGTCTCTAGTATAACAGCAGATCGCGAACGTTGTACATGTCAGTTACAAGCGCGCAGTGTACACGTAAACATGCCGAGAACAATAGCGTCACCCGCCAAATGTGAATTGCGTGCAGTAATTCGATTTCTTCATGCGGAGGGGTGCAACGCAGCTACAATTTACCGACGAATGTGTAATGTGTATGGTGAAACATTCATGAGCGACAGTAAAGTGCGGCAATGGTGCAGGAACTGTGAAGCAGGGCGTACAGACGTTCATGATGCAGGCGGTCAGGGAAGGAAGCGAATGTCAACCAATGAAGATCTCGTTCAGCTAGTGGATCAGGCGATTAGAGAAAATCGTCGGTTCACAATTTCTGTGTTGCATGAGTCGTTTCCCGAAATGTCAAGGTCAGCTCTGTACACCATCGTGGGTGGGACACTTCAGTACCGCAAATTGTGTGCGAGATGGGTTCCCAAGATGCTGTCCGACCATCACAAAACACAGCGAATGGGTGCCGCCTAAACGTTTCTCCAGCGCTACTATGATGAAAGAGAAGATTTTTTGAGCAAAATTGTCACAGGCGACGAGACATGGGTTCTTTACGAAACGGAAAAAACAAAAGAGCAATCCAAACAGTGGATGCATTCTTCTTCCCCATCAAAACCAAAGAAGTTTAAGCGAACATTTTCCAACAGAAAGTGTATGGCTACTGTGTTCTGGGGCCGAAAAGGAGTTCTCTTGGTGGAATTCATGGAACGTGGTACGACCATCACAGCAGCCTCATACGGCGTGACTCTTCAAAATCTACGAAGGGCAATTCGAACAAGCGAAGAGGAATGTTGTCATCAGGCTTTGTTCTTCTTCATGACAACGCTCGGCCCCATACTGCAAATGCAACAAAGAACCTCCTGCAGCGTTTTAGATGGGAAGTATTCGATCACCCTCCATACAGCCCGGACTTAGCTCCTTCCGATTTCCATCTCTTTTCTCGTATGAAAAAGAGCTTAGGAGGACACCATTTTGCTACAGACAATGAGCTGCAGACCAGCGTACAAACTTGGCTGAAAGCACAGGCACAGCACCTTCTATGAAGAGGGGATTGAAAAGTTGATACCGCGCTACGAAAAATGCCTAAATCGGAACGGCGACTATGTAGAGAAGTAGATGGGAGGTGTACCTAAATGTTACAAATAAAACATATTTGAATTTCACTGTGGTTCTAATTTCACGACCGATCGGACCTTGAAAAAAAAATAGCCCTCGTATAATTAACATTAGTAATACAAAGTTCTTGTAATTTTTCTATGACCAGTCAAAACTTTGTTTGTGAACATGCCTCGTCTATTCAATTTAATAGCAACACATGGAGCCATTGGGTCGGTAGTATCGTTGCTCGGAGCCACGTGTTGCTGCTGCTGCTGGTTTGTAAAAAGGTGCCCTTTTTACACGACGAACTGCCAGTAAGAATATAAATAGTTAGTATTTCGCTATTATATTCAGTTTGACTTTACAACTCGTAAGTAAAACTAATATTATTTTGTAACTATTAATTCTACTACCGTTGAACGTTTAGCTCTGGAGGATGATATTCCCTCGAGCCAAACAGAATTTCAATGTTTTTTAAAACCTTTACAATATTGGAATTGTAAGTTATTGAACATATTACTGTTTATCTTCATAGCATAGAAAACATTTAGCTTCTACACAGATATACCAGAAGAATATACCCACTCGAAAGTGGAATTTTTAAGTGTATATACTGGAAAGTAATGTTTTGAATGTGGAAGTTTCATACCACCTATCGATTAATTGGAGAAGAAAAGTATTCACACAATATCATTCTGGAATGTTCCGGCTAGTGTTGTAGAATCTGCCACAGTTTTCTAGAATCAAAAGTATATTTTATATTATGAGGGTTAGTCGAAATTTAGTGAGAAACACTTTTTCGCACTATTTTATCATTGTCATCCATAAAATTGCACATATTCTCATCTTTTCCGCTTTTATATCCTTATAAAATACAAGTTAAAAGATTTTGACTAAGGGCGAATAGTATTTAGTATGTTTGTTACAAGTGGCATAGGCAAATAATGTTTAAAATGTCTTGTCATGCTGAGCTTAATACAGTAAAACATATATTGAAATATTCCTCTTCAAAATTTATTTACTTTTGCATTCGGAGAAATCAGTTTTCAGAACATTTTTTTTTCAGTTCCTGAAGCTATGTTATTTATATATCTTTTGGAAGCAACAGCAACTTCATTGGCAGAAGTAAAACGTATTCCAAGCCACTTATGTTTAATATGGGAATAAAACGAAATAATTGAATGCTAAGCCGCAACTATATTATGGATGGATACATTTATTATTGAAAATGGCTTGATTGTTTTTCAAAATATTCTCCATGATGATATCAATGTAGTTTTGCATACGCTTGACCCAATTTTTATAGCATTTTTTCCATTCCGATTGAGGTACCTCCAAAACATGCATTAACCACTTCTTGGGGAGTCGAAAATCGTTGACCACGTAATTTATTCTTCGCGTACGGGGACAAAAAGGAATCATTGGGTACCAAATCAGAGCTGTATGACAGATACCTACCAATACCGCAGAAATAATCTTGCTACGGCTTTTTTCACGATCAAATTTCGTTGATGCAATCTCATTTTGGAAGACTTAAACAACTGTTGTCTTTTTCAGAGTCACATGAATAGATTCAATTTTCATGGCCTGTTACAACATTATAAATGTAGATTTATAGTATAAATACAGTTTATAAAGTATTTCTTTGCCTTAAATTTGGTCATGTGACTGCAAAGAAATACTTTATGAACAGTAGTAACATGGCGATCTTCCTCTATTATGTTGACTACAATTACAATGTTTTTATCAATAGATACTCTTTGCCTTGTAATGAGTTGGCCGTGACCAAGATTGAAATTAATTATCTAACGTTTTACGATAGCTAATGAACATGGACCATTACGCATTGAAACATTCTTGTTGACTTAATTCACGCTTTAAGTTAAAACTACCGTCAAAAATGCTCGCTATTAAATTTTTCATTTCAAATTGCAGTTTGCATTTTTTTAGTTTCTTTAAGCTTTTAGTTCTTCTATTTTTATATTAAAACATTTTAACTTGAATATAAATATATGTATAGAGTAACTAATAACTAGAGGCCAGACGCATCGGGCGGAAATTACAATGGACCATATAAATAGTCTATAACATCGATAACTACAACACGCAGTTATTGAATAGCACTATTCACTCGGTTAACCGCACATCTGTTTTTTGTCATTAAATTGTGACGCAATTACTTCAATATTAGAGTTAAATTCATTTCTTCAAGGGCGTAGATAGAAGCGTAAGGACTTTTTATAATTTATTTTATTTTTTAGTTTATATTTCGTAAGATAAATAAAGTACGGTAAGTTAGATTGTTTTTTTCATTGTTTTAACTGTTAATTACACACTTCGTAATTTTTGTACTAGATCATGTTCAATATCGTTTGATCGAATCTACTTCTCTCATTTATTTTGACGTAAGTGACCAGTGAATTTCGTTAAGTTTTAATAAGTTACGCATACATTTTTTATTTTCATTTATTTAGATCTAGAACATTGTTTAAGTTACTTTTTCAGATATGGAACAACGTCTAGAATGGCATCGTGAAACAATGGCGAGTTGAATTAAGGGTCAAACTGATTGTATATCCATTGCCAATGATTCCGAAATTTATTGCAAAGAGCATGAGAATATGCACCAATGCTTCAATCGGACGACAGGTACAAAGAGAAAATACTTTTATTTGTCAGTGACAGTATTGCATATATGTCTAAAACAGGCAGACTATTAGAGGAAACATATACTAATATGCTGCATATTACTTGTGTAGCACATGCTCTCCACAGAATCTGTGAATATATAAGTGACACCTTTCTTGAAGTTGATAGACTTGTTTGTATCCGCTTTTAAAAAAGTTTTCAGAAAAGCACTATTGGGGGAAGTTCTTTACAGGGAAAAATTTCCATCTTTGTCACTGCCTCCCTGTCCAGTAATAACTAGATGGGGAACATGGTTGGAAGTTGGAAACTACTAGTTTTTATGCAGAGAATTTCGATAGTTTACAAAATTTCGTTACATGTTTAAATGACGATTCTCGAAGTATTTCTGAGTGCAAGGAACTAATACAAATTCCAAATTAAAAAAATTAGTTGTACTTTCTTCAGGAACACTTTGGAAATTTGCCAAAACTAATGACTTATTTTGAAAATGAAAATAACAAATAAAATGATGGAAAAATATTCCAAGTGACTTCGAATGTGGCCTTCGGCAAGAGTTAGACGCAGTTTTTAAAAGAAATACAGATTTAATAGCATTGCGGCAATTGCGTATAGAGACAATGCCTCAAAATCTAACTGCTAAATACGCTGAAATAAAAAAATATTTCCAGTATGCACCTATAACCGGTTGCGATGCAGAAAGGACGTTTTATCTATAAGGATGTATTTAAATATGTCGGATTGCCATGAGATATACAAAGAGAACAAATTTTACAAAAGAGAACCTCCAGAAAGTATTGCTAGTTAATATTAATACTCATTTACCCAACTTGAATTACAAAATGAACGAATACAAATGTATTTCATATTTTGTAGATCACCACACGTTTTTTTTTCAATTATATAAATAAAATTAAAAACTCCTTAAATGCAAAATGAGATTTACTAATTATTAATTCTCATACACATGAAGAGCATTATAGTTTGAATATATATACGTAGTATAGAAATGAAAGTCATGTCTATCTCTGGATAATGTGTACTGATGATCTGTAGAAACAGTGAAATATCGGTATTTGCACGTTCCGGGCGGATATGTCTTTCACAAATTTTTCATTTTCATACATATATATACCGGGTGTATTATGAAAAATCTATCGTGCTGTAACTTTTTTATTTTTTATCCGAATGTAATAAATTATACGTCGAACTATATCGTTTTAAAAACACTGTAACGTGATCCCAGCTTTGAATTTTTTTTTACACTTTGTTCTTGACAGACAGCTGCAAACTGTGTTTTTTTTAAATTGCACTATGCTTTTTTTTTCCTTATTCAAATATGTATATTACTTTTTCTGAATATGAAACTGTAAACAACCTTGTAACAACAACTGTAAACGTCCTTGTATGAAAAAAAATCGAGAAATTGAAGGGTTTTTTTTAGTTCGATTTATTCTGGTTTTTCCCAACACAGAGATTTCTTAAATGCATTTTAAATACTCTATTTCATTTTATTACCAGCAAATGTGTGTACCTTTCAAAATCACTTACATTCAATACAATATAGCCCATAAAGGATTACAAACCAATGTTATCATTGAGCGGTGGGTCAACAACAACATTTACAGTGTTTATTTTAAAAATTTAAAAATCAAGCAGTCATATTGAACGATAAAAGTGCATTCCAAATTTTCGAAGAGAGCTGTGACATCTGTCAGTCAGACATTCATTATAACATTTTCAACGATTTATTTCTAAATTTTGTTATTGAAATGGATAATGGCGAATGTGTGGATGCGATTCAAGCATATTTTGAATGCGGAACAAATTCTGCAGCTGCTTGCGACTTTATGGAAATCGTTTTCCTGACAGACTGCGTCCAAGTGCCGACAAGTTTGGAAGGCTCGTGCGAAATTTACGAAATTTTGGATCATTCAAAAAACCGAAAATAAACGCACGTGTAATTCAAGATCAAAATTTAGAAGTAAGTGTCTTGCTCTATGTGGAAGAAAACCCTAATACGTCTACGCGAGAAATTGCTCACTACATGCAGGTATCACATTCTACAGTTCAGTACATTCTGAAGAAGCACAAGTTCTTTCCTTATAAACCACGGAAGGTGCATGCTCTCGGTGAAAACGACCCTCAACGAAGGGCTCAATTCTGCACGGTTTTCATGAATAAACTAAGGGAAGATCCAATTTTTTATCGTCGTGTGTTGTGGTCAGATGAATGCACTTTTGGGAAAAATGGTGTATTCAACAGAAATAATCACCGCCATTGGAGCACTGAAATAACCATGTTGTGATGCAACACAATTTTCAAAATCAGTTCAGTGTAAATGTATGGTGTGGCATTTTAGGTGATAGAGTAGTAGGGCCTCTTTTGTGGAGGGTAATCTAAACCAAGAAGAGTATAATAATTTGTTACGCAATGAATTAGGCGATTATTTAGACGAGTTGCCACTTGCTGAGTTAAACAAGGTGGTGTTCCAACAGGACGGTGCCACACCCCATAATGCACGAATGAATACTGATTTTCTAAATAATTATTTTGGCGTCAGATGGATGGGCACTTACGGACCTATTCGATGGCCTGCTAGATCGCTAGATCTGAATCCACTGGATTTCTTTCTATGGTCTTACATTCAAGATCATGTCTATTTGACTCCACCTGATACCAGAGATGATTTAGTAAGAAGGATAGTACAAGTATGTCATGAAATACCACCAAATCTTATATTAAACGCAGCAGTTGGAGTTAATAGAAGGTGTCAAATGTGTCTGGAACAAAATGGGGCCAATTTCGAACATTTGATTAATTAATATATATGATAGCTTGATTTCTGTAAATTTCGTAGTTTTTTTTTTTTAATAATAATAAATTTGTCACTCAATTTAATGGAGATGTCTTCAGGAAATAAATGTTTATTAGAATAAGTAAAAAAAAATATGTAGTACAATTTCAAAAAAAAATTTTACTACTGTCTGTCAAAAACGAAATGTCAAATTTTTTTTTTTTAAACCAGGTTACAGTGCCTTAAAAACGATTTAGTTTGACATATCATTCATTAAAATCAGATAAAATATAAGGAAGCTACAGCCCCAAAGGTTTTTCATAATACACCCGGTATATATATATTAGAAGAAATTTCTTAATTTCTTGGCCGTGGTTATAAAGTGTTGCTTTGGAAATGGCGACCGGGTAATTAAAACAATATTTGATTTATGTCTACGTTTCGGTTCTATATATAAAGCTATTTTCACAACTGAAATATTTATTGAAATGTTAGAATTGTGAAAGTAATGGTAAATTGAATGTACTTACATTATATTGTACTGTTTGGTTACATTTGGTTACTAACTACGTTATACTTATTGTCTAGTTTCATTTAAAAATACAATTAAAGTTCTTGGTGACCGTGGTTGGAACGTCACCACATCCGGGGGGCGGTGGTAGTTTAATCTATTCTCGGACATGTATTTTTTAATTTCAATTTTATGTTTATATTGTGAATATACTATTTATTTATTTATGTATGTATTGATATAATGGGCAGTGTATTGTCGACAGGTTGTTTCTCTCTGTTCTGTCATTAATGTATTCTTGTTTTTTTGTATATGAATGCTTTCTAATATATTTCTTGCCTTGTTCTTTTTTCTGATGTAATTATTGAGGTTTTATCGAAATTGAAATTGTGTTTTGTTTGTGTTATATGTTGTTTGGCCGATGTATACGCCTTTGCAGTTGTTGCATGGAATTCCCACCATTCTAATATTTAAATAAATATTTCAGTTGTGAAAAAGATTATATATATATATATATATATATATATATATATATATATATATATATATATAGAACCGAAACATAAGCATAAATTATATATTGTTTTACTTACTAGGCCGCCATTCCCAAGCAACACTTATTCTTTATCTGGTATACAGGCTGATTCAAATTAAGTGCGCACCATTGCTATCTCTGTTATTATTGATTCTAGAAAGTAGGTTAGATTAGCAAAGTATTAGTGTTTTTAACATTGATTAGCATGCAGTTCATGAAAAAAAAATTGAATAACGCATTTTCGTGAAATTTTGAAATTTATAATTTTTTTTTAATGGAACAGCCTGTATATTTTTTAAAATTCTGAATGCTAATGTTCTTTGTAATATAAAAGTTTCAATACACTATTGTCCTAAAACGAATAATAAAGTAGTTTATATCAGTTTCTATTCCCTTCTAAATGTTGTCATTGCCCCGCTAACTTTTGACAAAACAGATACATATTTTGTGTTTAATGTTTATTTTAACATATTACAGCTTACAAAATTAAATTAAAAAAAAGAAAGTACATGTATAATTTATAAATACTGCTCAAAGGTGTCACCTTCCTGCTCAATACATTTTCGTGCCCGCTTCAGTACACTCTAAGATTGTCCTTCTATCTAATTGGCGAAAAACTTCTCTGACCTTGTCTTGCAATCGCGCACGTTGTCGTATCGCGTTTTGTACACCTCATTTTTTAAGTACATATCCCCAAAGAAAAAAGTCTAAAGGTGAGAGGTCAGGGGAGCGTGCTGGCCATTGCATTGGACCATTTGTACCAATCCACTTTTCGGCAAAGATGGTGTCGAGGTAGGTTTGCACTAGGTGATAGTTGTGTGCAGGAGCACCGTCCTGCTGAAAGTATACATTTTGGCGCATCAGGTAATTGGCGTTATCAAGGAAATCCTCTAGAACGTTACGAATAAATTCCAGATATCTGTTTCCTGTCAACGTACCATTGTAGAACAGTGGACCAACGACTACCGAACCAATTAATCCGCACCAAACGTTAAAACTAAATCGAACTTGTGCAGCATGTGGACGAACTATTAATAAATTTTCTTGGGACCAGTAGTGACTATTTATCTTATTAAACATGCCTCTATTTGAAAAATTTGTTTCGTCACTCCATAAAATACACTGTGCTCCATTCAAATTTTCATTACAAAAACTAACAAACCAATGACAGAAAGCTAATCTCCTGGCTGTAATGTTTGAGAGATTCTTAACTTAAAGGGGATATACTTATGCTTTTTCAAAATTCTTTGAACTGATGAATAACTTAATGCCAATTCCTTAGTAGCATCCCTAATGGAAAATTCGCGATGGGCTTCAAAATATACTAACACTGCAATTTCTACTTCTTCGTTGACGACGATATTTTTCTTTGTTCTTTTCTTTCTAAATAAGCAATCATGCAGTCTAAACTGATTGTAAAGTTTTCGAAAGTAACGTCGATCTGGCTGCTGTCGTAAAGGATAGTGTTCAGCATAATATTCGCTAGTCCTTATTGAATTTTTACGACATAAAATGTATGCTTCCAACATATCGCATTTCTCCAAATGAGGAAATACCATAGTGAAATATTGTCAAACACTAAGCAACGAAAGTAAAACCAAAATGTTTAGAAAAATAAATAGAGAACTAATGAACACATCACAAAATAAAAAAAAAATATATTTTTAATAACTAAACGTGCGAAACATTTATATTCAGTACGTTATTGAGATTTACAAAGGGCATACTATTTGTTCTGTTTAACCCTAACCGTACTGACAACATTTTTATACGTAGACTCCTGATAAGGGTACCCGGGTACCCGCGTTCGTTTATTTTTCCGTTACTGTTTAAATATCAATACAATGCTTTGCATTGTAATTCGGGGGATCCCAATATTGTTATTTTAATGTAAAATACAAATTTTTTGTTTGTGTACGTCGTTTTTGCATTCTCAGTTCTTGTTTGCTGTTGATGCGTACGGTTGAGTTTCTTTCATAGCTTTCGTTTGCTTTTATAATTTTTTTAATGTCGCGCAAACGTAATGCACTTGTTATTGAATTGAACGATTCCGAAGCAGAATCTAATGGTGTGGGATTATCATCTGGAGCTGCAACAAGTAATGCAGGATTGGGCCCTACGCAAGCTACTAAAAGCAAAGCAGACATACCACCATCGAAGACTTTAGATCATTTACCATGGCGTAAAGGTCTTAACATCTCTGCGTAAGCTTTGTTGAACATATTATTTTTTGTTCGTTTTAATAGTTTATTTCGCGAAATTTGTTTAGATTAACTGCAGAAGATATTGATATATTATTTGAAAACGATGAAGAGGATGATAACATATCAAATCCCATTGAAAATGAGTGTTTAAGTGATGAGGAATGGCTTCCTGATGCAGATGTAGCCTCAGATATAGAAATGGAAGTTGAGCCTGACGAGGAAGAAGAAAATTATGATTTGGAATTTCGTGACGAAGTTTCAACATTTGCTTCAAAATATATAGCAAATGACCAAACTGAATGGTATGCCCAAGAGATACCAAGTGCCAAAACTCAATCCCAAAATATTTTGCGCAAAAAAGGTGGGTTGCATCATATTCAAACATATGTACGTACATACGTATTTTATGAGCAGTAATTTTATTACTTATGTAGGTGGACCACATCGCAAATTCAATAAAGTGATGACAACTAAGGAAATATTTGACGAGTTTTTTACAGAAAATATAAAAGTGAAATCCTCAGACACAGTAACAAAAAAGGAAATGAACTAGCATTAAATTTCAACTTGAAAAATGCAGCCGATATAACAGCTTTAAGAGTGAAACCTCGCAAGTTTCGTTTGATTTCAATGGAGGAACTGGATGCATTTATAGGAATTTTATTGGTCATGGGATTAAATGGTGCCAGCGATGATCCCCCTTCAGCTCTTTGTGGAAATTACGCTCATCCACTATATAAAGCATCATTAAGTCGTGACAGATTTCAACAAATAATACGTGTAATACGTTTTGACAATGTATTCACACGATCAGCTCGCAAGCAAACTGATAAAGCCGCTCCTATTTCTGATATTTGGAATACGCTTACTAAAAACCTTCAAGAAAACTATTATCCAGATGAAAATGTGACCAACAATTATTTCCATTTCGTGGCCGTACCAGCTTTACGCAATATATTCCTTCAAAGCCGGCTAAGTACGGAATTAAAATATTTTGGTTGTGTAACACAGCCAATAGCTACCCTTTGAATGGAATTATTTATACTGGTAAACCACCTGGTGGTCAGCGGCAAGCGAATGTGGGAGAAAATGTTGTTTTAGCTCTGGTAGATTTTTACAAAGAATCCGGAATTAATATAAGTACTGATAATTTTTTTACGTCACTTCCTTTGGCAAATCGCCTTCAAATGAGAGGAATAAGTCTTGTCGGTACCCTTCGTCAAAACAAAGCGTATATTCTGAAAGAGCTACGGCCAAACCCAACGGATGAAGTGGGAATGTCACGATATGGTTTCAGTAAGAGCGGGACTCTTTTGTCTGTGGTAACGAAGAAGAAGAAAAGTGTTTATTTTTTGTCGACAATGCATTATACTCGAGAGGGGCCAGCTTTTAACGGAAAGGAAGAAATAAATGATTTTTACAATAAAACGAAAGGCGGAGTAGATGTTATGGACCAAATGGTATCGAAATATAGCACTAAACGCAAAACAAATAGGTGGCCCTTGGCCTTTTTTTTAATATGGTTGACGTGGCTGCTTTGAGTGCATTTTGTATATTTTCCAGCCTTAACCCAAGTGCCAAAAAAGCTCGAAGCTTCCGTCGTAGTTTTTTTGACATCACTTGGCGTGGAATTGGCAACTAAAAACATGAAAAAGAGAGTCAATGACAATCGTATAATACGTTACGCTAACGCCCGAGCAGCTCTCGAACTAATGTTAAATGAAACCATCCCTAAGGAAGTTTCTCAGGATGCTGCAGGTCCATCGGAAACAGCAAAGCGGGATAAAACTTGTCGGCTACCAATTAAAGGTCGGTGCTACCTTTGCGACGAAATCGGATCGCAAAACACGCAAAATATGTGATGGCTGTAAACGGCCAATGTGCAACACGCATAGCAAAATATTTGCTCCACGCTGCATAAAATGTTAATTTCCCAAATTTTATTTTATGCAATGATACCAGTACAAAGTTAGATATAAAAATTTATTAATTTTAAATAAAATAAAATACAAAAACTACTCTTATCTTTAGTTGGAAAATTATTAGCTGAAGAAACTTGCGGAATCTCAACTTTGTATCTTTTATTGTTTACGAGATATTTGCCTTCAAAGTTCGTTCGGGTACCGGGGTACCCGTGTCCGTACGGTTAGGGTTAAAGTGAAAGAAGCCTACTATTGATTTTACAGAATGAAAGAGTATCTTTGACATCAACTAAATTCCACCGTAAATACTTTATTATTCGTTTTAGGACAATAGTGTATTGAAACTTTTATATTACAAAGAACATTATCATTCAGAATTTGAAAAAATATATAGGTGTTCCATTTAAAAAAAATAAAAATTTCAAAATTTCTCGAAAATGCGTTATTAATTTTTTTTTCATGAACTGCATGCTAATCAATGTTAAAAACACTAATACTTTGCTAATTTAACCTAGTTTCTAGAATCAATAATAACAGAGATAGCAATAGTGCGCACTTAATTTGAATCAGCCTGTATATATAGCCGTTCGGTACTGCCGGCAATTTGTATTGATCATGAACGAGAGCTACTATGAAAATCTTTGGAATGTAGTAGTGGTGGTCTTCGAGATTTTCAACTGTACAACTATTTGTAAAATTTGACATTTTCAACCAATAATTCGGTTGACAGTTTGTACTTAAGTGAACTAGTTTCGTTTACACAACATTTAAAAAAAGTAGTGTTCAGAATTTTTCAATAGTTGTTTCAAGCGACAAAAATCGCTCACCACAACACATATTATTTTCGATGTTTGGGAACAAATACAAAATCACAAGCTGATAAATCAGGTGAATACGGGCAATGAATCATTAATTCAACGTTTCTGCTGGCTAAAAAGTCTACAGTTTGGCGTGTTGAGTAGGAGCTGGCGTTGTTACGATAAAGTATATATAATTCGCCCATTTCGATTATTTCTTCTTATTTCATTAGTATGGCGATAAGCTTTCACGGTTCGAATAAGTCCGACAAAACTGAAGAAATAAGCGATCATTTGCTTCGCAGTACTACGTGAATGAACAACTTTTGTGGATTTTGTCTCGCGTAGAAAGATCTAAACGGTGGAGTGTAGTTTACTTTCGAGATCGTACGTATAATTCCAAGTTTCGTTCCCAGTAACAATGTTGTAAACTAAATTTGAACGACATTGGCGTTGTTTTTCAGCCCCTTTCCAATTATATGGGATTCAACAACAGTAAAGCTTGAGGACGTTCAAATGTTCATGAAAAGTCGTGTGAATTGCTTTCATGCCAATACTCAAGGATGCTTCAATCTCACAGTATGAGGCATGCCGATCTTATTTAAGCATTTCATGCACAGCGTCAACATTAGTGTTAGCAAGAGACGTCGATGGACGACTTTCACTAAATTCGTGAGTTGTGCGCCCATACTAAAATTCGGCAAGTCAACCATAAAAATTACTCCGGGATGGTGTTTTATCCTCAAAAGCCAAATAAAATCAATAGACCACATTTGAAATTATAAAACTATTTTCTTTTAAATGCTGTATGTATATACAAAACTAATTCACTTAAGTACCAACTGTCAACAATTTTAAGAATATTATGGTTGAAACCGCGGGCATCACTTAAACTACTAGATTCCAGAAATCTTCCTGCAGTTCTTGTATTATTACCCTAGAATTATCTTTAGGTATTTATTTTATAACAACCCCAGTGGAACTGGGGTCAGGAAACGCAATCTATGTCCGTGACAGTCTGAGACTTGAATACGGGATCACCTTTATTTTTAATAATATATTAAATGTAGATGCTTGTTTTTAATAAAAATTTTACTTACATTCCAAAACAAAAGTAGCCAATGATTAATCCGAAGAAAAGTCCAAAGCCATGTCTTGTTTCGGATTTTGTTTTGGATGGGTGCAGAACCGTTCTGAATAAAGAGGCAAGAGCTAATGCAACGAATTGACTTATAACAAAATTGACCTGAAACAAGACAAAAATCAAAATAGACATTTTGTAATTAATATATTTAGTGTTACTAATTAGGTGTTAATTTTTCTCAAATACTAAAAATTCGAACATTAATTTATTGTCGCAATTATTTTTATCTGGATCTTATTCATCAAATTAATCGTAAGAATCATTCTATATTTGAACAATCACGTTTTTAATAAAAAGAAATAGAATTTTATTTTATTTTTTATGTTTTAATTTTTCCGTCTAGAACGGAAAGAGAAATTAAATAAACGTAGGTAGAAAAACAGTATAATATTAAATAAAATGGCCAATATTTCTAAATCCTGTCTAAATTTAAAAGAATAGCTTAGTTATTGTTGTTTGACATTCTCTTGAGAAATGTAACTTGAATGTACTTCCTTTTGATATTTGTTACCTTCTGTACATGTTCGTGTAACATTCGCATATTTGCAAAACAGTTTAACGGCAAAGCTGCCTAAACCTATTATACAGGTGTCCTTGAAATAAAGAGACAACGTATGATAAATGGAGGGATGTAATTATATGGAATATAAATCCTAAATATTGTGAGTTAATTCCGACGCAAACGCCAAAATTGTAAACCCCCAGAAAATTGTATTACGTCTTCAAAATATTCAGAATGTGTATAAATAATAAATACCTCAAACGCGTACACACCCTACAGCATATGTGTGTATGTTTTTACATACATAACAGCTATCGATGTTATAAAAACTATAACGTTGTATGCTAAGGTCAATAACCTCAATCAAAATCAGCTGTTTATAGATTCAAGTGAATTATAAAAATTTGAATAAATGTGTATTACGAGAATTTTTTTATTTTGTTGCGAGAAGTGGCAAATATAAAATATTAATATGGATATAAAAAGACCCTTATTGTAAACACACACTGCAATGTTTATGTTTATGAAAACGCTAGAAGATGACATTGTGTATAAGTTTTGTATGGTAATAGTTCGATAACCCTGTACGAAAGTCAGCTGTTAAAAATTTATTGTGAATCTTTAAAGACGATGTATTAAAAGAACATGTAAGATGTGTGTTCTACGGGCATTTAACGTCCTATTCGGTTAAAGTCTATCTTTAATCGGAGACGTAAATGTAAATTGTATCGAACGTACGTAACGATTGATAACTGAACGAAACTTAAAGCGAGATGGACTTTAACATATCATCTTTTATAATATAGTTTATCTTACAGTGTCGTAACAAAAATTTTTGAAATATCTTTGTCATTTTTTTTTCTCTTTGTCTTATGGGAGGGAATTTTTGGGAAAATATTTTGGATTCATATTCTATATAATTAGTACATCTTTCCATTGTTCTTACGTTGTCTTTTTATTTCAAGGACACCTGGTTTCTGTTTCAAAAGTTGACTAATTTATAAATAACACGCAAGCTCTAAGAAAATAATTACATATTATATAACCACAAACTCAGAATGCATCTGAAAAATATCGGAGAGATATAGGAAGCCCGTACTGAAATCTAAAAAATTTATAATTGAAAAAAGCTCATTCCCAAAGTTTCCTACCATAACAAATGATACCAACAGTAGTATTAGTAGTATTTGACCAATACATAATACGGTATAAACTCAGTACCCCACTGTAATAATAGTATATTATAGACCAGACAAAGCTCTTATTATAGCCGAGCAAAAATTTCACTGCCGTGGCAGTAGAATATGTGCGAAGCAATTAATATGCTTTCGCTGCCATGTATTATATACTATTTTTTTCAAGCGTTCAATTAGAATATATCTTTGAGATTTTGTAAATCATTTTTAGGTTAGGCTCAAATGACAGATTACACATTTAATTCTCCTTATTAATGATAATATTGATGTTTGACGTTTTAGGTTAATTGCGCAAATATCTGTCAGAATGAATTTACGATACATACCAGGGAGAATACGTAGAGGGAGACGCTCTTCCCATATTATTTAAATGTATTTTTTTCAGCGTCATACAATAATAACGACAAAACTGCCGCCGGATAAAAATGAACTCCTTCAAAATAAGGTTGTGAATAGTATAATATCAAAATTATTATACGCTTGAAAAATAAGTATTAATTTTCTAAAAAATTAAATATTTACGCTACCGTACACGGAAAGTTTGACAACTGAGATAATATCGAACGATTATCGAAATCGTTTTAGTTAATTCAAGAATGATATGTATTACTGTGCAGTACACCTAAGTAAACTTACACAAATATTTCGAAGAAAGAGTACAATTAAACATTTTATGTGTAATTTCTTAAATATAGTCTGAATAAAAATTGAAAGACGTCGATATTTAAAAAAAAAATTAATATTGAAATACAAATTATCGTTGTGGTAAATCAACAACGAAAACCTCAGAAAAGTATAGCAAACGCCAATTAAGTTGGCGCGAGGAGGGGTAAGTTCGCGCATGATTAGAAGTAGTGAGGAGATTTGTATTTGGTTTTAGATTAAATGTCAGATAATTCTAACCTCTGAGCGTGTATCACCTTATCATCCCCTAGCAAAGACATTATGTTCCGTCAAACGTCAATGACAAATGTATTCTGACAATTACTTGAGTAGTGGGGCTGGACGTTTTTAAAAACGGCTTCTGCGCACCTCCTCCTGGCGCCAACTTAATTGGCGCTTGCTATAACAAATGATTAAATTAGTCATGAAAGAGGCGGTTCCTTCCAACGAAAATTGGTTGGAACGAAAGTTTTTGTTGGAATACTTATTTTTATATACTAGAATAGTAGGTATTTTTCTTAAAACTTGTTCTATTGACGTATCATTTTATATAATGAGCCATCGAAAAAATTCATAATTGGAGTAGACTGTGAAATTGGGTTGATACTTTAACCACTTCCACATAATGACACATTACTTGATGCTTGACAGTTTCATTTGGTTTCATTGTAAAAAAAGGTTATGGCATTGAAATGATACTACATACAACAAAAAAGAAAACAAATAATTTATTTAATATCGAAATCACAATCAAAATTTACATATAGCTACAGAAGTTGTTGAAAATGTTGTCCATTTACATCTAAACACAAACAATTTTCTTAATAACAGTTTTGAAAAATTTGACACAAACTTATAGTTTAAATGGCAAATAATAAATGTCATTATGTGGAAGTGGTTAAAGTACCAACCCAATTTCACAGTCTACTCCAATTATGAATTTTTTCGATGGCTGGTTATTATTATTACTATTAATAGAAGCTGTAACGATGAAAAACTGTAAATTATAACGTCAAACATATTAAATAAAGAATTAAATTGAATAGACTTCAAATTATCTGTCAAAACTAATAATAAAAATGGGCTGTACATTCTATTCTAACTTTATTCAATAGCTTGGTATATTTGCTTATTACATACATACTTATTGAACAGCTATGCTATATCAGTATTTATAATTTACTTTCATAATATTGTTACACCAAAATAGATAACCATTCCAGTTCATTGCAGCTGTTTTCATTAAAACAATAAATTGTTTCTTGTTATGCTATTTGTATTCTACATTATTATAAGTTTGCATCACAAAATGTGATATGATATGATTCGGTGAGATAGGAAAAACAAAACAATTCTAATTATATGCATATTTCCTATATACACATACACAATATACTATGTCTGTGTATATTAACATGTCAATAGATAAGAACATGTAAACACCTTTATTAAAACAATGGAATAAATATTGAATACTAACAAGGAAAGACTACTGTTTACGTACTGTACAAATGTACATATACCGGGTGAATCAACGATCTGACACAGTACATTTGCCCATAAATGGTGAATACAATAAAAAATTTATATGATGGAGTTGCTAGAGTTGCTATTCTATTCTAAAAATGTGTAGACTTATACAGAATGTTCCGTAAATCGCTTACACGAAAAAGATACATTTTTTTTAAATTGAATGTGGCCTATATATAAGTCTAATTTTTCATTATACGTTAAATTTGGAATATTTTTTATTTAAGATACTTAGCAACTAGAACCAATAGTTTTCGAGATGTTTACAATTAAAGAGAAAAAGTGACATTTCTATGTGCGTCTTTAAGTGCCAATAATTCGAGAGTGCCTTAGCAAAAAATAAAATAACTTGGTATGGCGTTTGCACAAGGTGTGCCATGAGATACTTTTGAACGGGAATTGTTCTAATGTATACTGGGTGTTCGCGAAAGTTCGATAAAGTCAAGGAAATTTGCGCTCAAAAATGTCGTGTATTTTAAATGGAATTTTTTTAAATAGTCAATTAAGTGCTTTAGCAGCTATCTTTTTGTCAAGTATTCCCTATACCTATGTTCAATATTTTGGAAGATATTTAAAGTTGACCGACAATAACAAAAAGAATAATTTTATTATTGTCCATTTCATTCAACTGTTACGAATGTAATCATACGCTATGGCGCATGTGTGGCGTCGCGTATGTGTTTAATTTAGGGGTTCGCGTCGTAATAGACTCACAATATTTTAGATTTATGTTCTATATCATTACATCTTTCCATTTATCATACGTCGTCTCTTTATTTCAAGGACACCGGTATACCGTGTGTCCCAATTTCAATGCTCACCATTGGTATCTCGGTTATTAGAAGATATAGAACAACGGTTAAATGGGGAATGTTTTGCAGAATTCAATACTCGCGGCAAATCTCATTTCAAATTTGACCTAACTTTTTAAATTTTTAAAATATTTTGAAAAATCAAAAATTTGCCGATTTCGTTATTCCTCAATAACTCGATAACGCTTAGTCTGACCTCTTTTAAAGTTTTACATTGTTCAGACACTTTTTTAAAACAAATTATTTGATACAAACAGAAACCCCCGATTGTCATTTGCTTTTAAGTTATTACCACTATCTTTTGTTTTTCATATGGCGGCCATATTGGATTTTGGGTTTGTTAGGTAGTCCTCAAAATGTGCTTTTCAACGATGTATAACATGCCTGAAAAATTTTTATTTATAAGGAAAATATTAATAAAAACGTAAATTAATCTTTAATATGAAATTAGTAAGCTGAAAAATTAAACACCAATGTCAAATGAAAGTGAAAAGATATTCTAAGTAATACTGTAAACAAACGAAACGATAAAAAAAATATAGAAATAAAAAGTAAAGATACAGAACTTAAAGTTCACAATCACTTAAAGAAATTCTTCAATATGACGACCATTCTGTTCCACACTATTTTGACACCTTGTTCGAGTAGAGTTACAAACTCTACGTAGCGTGTTTCCGTTTACTGATCGTAGCGCATCTAGTACTCTTTGTTCTAAAATTTCCCGAGTTTCTGGCGGTTCAAAATCAATATACTTCGTTTTTAGTGGTACCCCATAAATAAAAGTCAAGCGGGGTAAGGTCGGGTGATCTCGCAGGCCATTGCACGGGTCCATTATTTGAAATCACTCTCTCATTAAAGTTTTCTCTCAAAAAATGTTGCACGTTACGAGTGTTATGGGCCGGGCAACCATCTTGCTGGAACCAGATGTTTTGCATGTTCTCGGGATTAATAATTTGCCTCAAAGCAGGCATTATCTCGTTTGTTAGTAGCTCCAAATATCTGTTACCAGTTAAATTGTAATCAAATATGAAAGGACCTATTAACTGATTATCTAAAACGCAAAAAAGAGTTTAAAAGACAAAAAAAATGTAAACAAAATGTCATACCAATTAAACCGCACCAGACATTAAAACCAAATCGAACTTGAAATCTTCTTTGATTTACCAAATGTGGATTTGCAGTAGACCAATGATGATAGTTATTCCTATTGAACACTCCACAATTGGTAAATCGTGTTTCATCTGTCCATAGTATTTGCCTAGGAAAATTAGCGTCATATTCACATTTTTGAAGGTACCACCTGCTAAACTGTAATCGTCGGAGATTGTCATTATCACTTAAACCTTGTACAATTGTTGGTTTGTAAGGGTGATACTTGTTTTTCGTCAAGGTTCTGTGAACAGTAGATTTTGAAATCCCTGTTTCTCGTGTCACACGACGAACTGATGTGCTGGGATTGTTCCTAACGTTCTGCAAAATATTATTTCGACGTGTATCAGCATCATTAACTTCATAGTTAGCTCGTTTTTGTTCGAAGCTTCCAAAGTTTTTTAATTTGCTAACTAGTCTTCTAAAAATTGTCCTGTGTGGCTGTTGTCTTTCTGGAAAACGCTCTGCATAACTCGTGCACGCATTTTAAGTGCTTCTATTTGCTTTGAAATACACTTCCAACATATCAACTTTTTCTTCGTTTGAATATGTATGTGCCATTATCAATACTTATAAATCTTAATACTTGACAATAATTACTTATCACTAACTACAAGTAGTTTTAATTAACTTATCTCTGCAGCACTAATTGTACTTTGACAGGTTATCGTTTTGTTTCATTGTCAGAATACATTTGTCATTGACGTTTGACGGAACATAATATAATGTCTTTGCTAGTGATACACGCTCAGAGGTTAGAATTATCTGACATTTGATGTAAAACCAAATACAAATCTCCCCGCTATTTTTAATCCTGCGCGAACTTACCCCTCCTCGCGCCTACTTAATTGGCGTTTACTATACTTAGAATATCTTTTCACTTTCATTTAACATTGGTGTTTAATTTTTCAGCCTACTAATTTCATATTAAAGATTAATTAACGTTTTTATTAATATTTTCATTATAAATAAAAATTTTTCAGGCATGTTATACATCGTTGAAAAGCACATTTTGAGGACTACCTAACAAACCCAAAATCCAATATGGCCGCCATATGGAAAACAAAAGATAGTGGTAATAACTTAAAAACAAATGACAATCGGGGGTTTCTGTTTGTATCAAATAATTTGTTTTAAAAAAGTGTCTCAACAATGTAAAACTTTAAAAGAGGTCAGACTAAGCGTTATCGAATTATTGAGGAATAACGAAATCGGCAATTTTTGGATTTTTCAAAATATTTTAAAAATTTAAAAAGTTAGATCAAATTTGAAATGAGATTTGCCGCGAGTATTGAATTCTGCAAAACATTCCCCATTTAACCGTTGTTCTATATCTTCTAATAACCGAGATACCAATGGTGAGCATCGAAATTGGGACACACGGTATAGTACCTTTTTCGAAAATTAAATTTGTGCTGTTAATATGTAATGTATTTGATTTTGGTAAACATTTCTAAATAAAACTTAATTTTATTTTGTCTCTCCCTCTGGTGTCTCTAAAAGTTCTTTATACATATAACTATTTTTCGAATAACTTTTTAGCACATTATATACTTAAGACGTGTGATAAAAAAATGCAATCAACAGAATTAATTCAAGACATTATGTTTTGGGCATAGATAAAATTTTTTCGTATTTCCGAGTAGCTATATCCAATATATTTTTATCTATCCTAGAATATAAGTGCTACTGGAAAGTACTATCCAATACTAATTTTTAGAAAATCAGCAAATTCGTGAAATACAAAATACAATATCGACTTCATAATTGTAAGTGAGCAAACATTAGTCATGATATAATTATTTACTGTACACCGACAAAGATACTATCTTATCTTCAACACTTGATTCTACGAAATCAACTTTGAAATGTTTACTCTCAATTCCCTAATACACTATCAAATCTTATCAAAAATGCGTATTCATTCTTAACTAGAATTTGTACATGTCTTAACAAAATTCAAATAAGATTGGAATCAACAAACACGAACAACTAATCAATCCAAACCAATTAAGTTAGTAATTCTTTTAAATTTTCTATGTCATTAACGTTGACGTGCATGTTAGATTCTGTAACGTCATGAATACATTTTTAAAACTCGGATGATTATAAATACCCGACAAATTGTAATATGTAATCTTGGCGCATTTTATTGATTAGAAATCGATAAGAGTTATTACATAATTAAAAAGTTACTTCCCATATTTAGTGATAAATGTTTCTTTGCCATTCATAATACTCAAGTGGAGCACGCCACAAATTTCTGGTCTAACATGCTTAAACACTAACGTGTCGGGATGCAAGCATGTAGTCGAAGAACTTCTTAGCAACACCGAGTTGTTGTTGTTAGTTTAATTAGTTATTAATAAACGAGCATTTGCAAAAGCTGAAAATAGAACGGTAATTAGATTTTTAACAAAAATTAATCAAATGAAACGTTATTTGAATATTGCTTATAGAAAATATTCTCTTTTTTTACTAAATGTTGAAAAGTGAACAAAAAAGATTTCGTATGAAGCAAATATCCATGAATAATGTAAGACCCGATCATCATGTAGAAATGTTGACAATAGACAACATGTTGAAAATTTAATACTATCTACACATAAAATTAGTGCTAATGAATTATCAGCAACATCACAACTTTCCAATACGATTACTAGACAAAAAGTTAGCGAAGGGTGGGTACCGAAACGTCTTTCGACTGTCTAACGCCAGCAACATATCGATTATGGCCGCTCGCCCTCGAAAGCTTATGAAGCGAATATAAAACAAATTTTGCAATCTATCGTTATCAGTGATGAAGCGATGGTTTCTACCACATACTTTTATCGAAAATGGTGTCCAAAGATCGAACATCGAAGCTCCAAACGGAGCTGTCTTCAGGAAAACAATCATAGCAAGTTTCCTAGAATTGATAAGGTATATGGATGACTTAAAAAGAAAAAACATCACAGTAAATGCCCGATTTGGTTCTTACTTTTGCAGAACTTGCGAAAACACGCCTGGAAAAACTAACAAAGTAAGCGCTTTCTCCATTACGACGCTCGTCTCTATATGGCTAGTTACACAAGCTGATATTAGGCATAATGACTTTATTGAAATAGACCTCCCATCGGATAATCCTCACATAACTCCAAGTGACTTTTATTTATTCCCGAATCTTAAGAATACATTGCAAGGGCGTCTTAACACATGATAAAATTAAAACAGTCATGATGGAGCACTTTGATTAAAGAAAGATGTCGAAAAGCTGGTTAAATACTGTAACAAATACAAGGAAGCAAGAGGAGATTATAGTAAAAAGTAATAAATAGTTGTTTCTTTTCTATACTGAGTGCAATTATGCGTTTATGGTGCAAGTTACGTATATAATAAAATATTGTTTCCGTTTGACATCGAGTGAATTAGAATTAATTCAATTTAAAAATGTATTGTATCGTGTTTATTTTCTGTACATTGGAATACGCGATTTATGCAAGAGGTGCTGATTCAATTAGCGTAAAACAATTAAAATCACAATGTTATTAAATAACGATCAACTTAACTGTGACACGTGACGGCTTAATATTCTATTGTTCGATAAAAATACTTTTATTGCTATAAATTAAATGTGCAGAGTGTACAAAGAAAACACATTACAGATAATTTGCATGACGGTAATCAGCATGCTTTTAATCACAAATTGTACATATGTGCAATTATCCGCAGAATTAAGACTATCTAATAACTACAAGATAAAGGAATTTAATGTCAAAAGTACATATCTGGTATTATCAATATTTGGTATTAAATTACGTAAATAACAGGTATATTCGGGATAAGGTATTTTTAGATAAAATTTTTCAATATGCGTTGAAAGTGATGATTTTGTTTAAATAATTATTAGCGCACAAAAATTATCAGAAGGAATAACATACATTGTTTAAGATAGAATTTATTTTCTTTTGTTTTAATATACGCGCTAATTTCGTTTTTTTATATAAATAAAGTACTGTTGGAGATATCCCACAAAACCTTCCTTTTCCCAAAAAATGCTTGAAAGAAAATGGTGACAAAAGATCCAAGAACATTTGAATCCGGGGGAACATTTCCCCAGTTCCCTGACTGGCTGCCCGAGTAGGTTTTCGTGGTTTTTCTTCTCGTTTGAGGCGAATGCCGACAGCTAAACATCTTAAGTCGCTCCACGGGCGCTGGCATAATAAAATAAAAACTCATGACCTGCCAATGCCTCCTGTAATTGGCGTCAAGCTGTTGGGGGATGCTAAGACGTGAATTATTATTATTATGTTGAAAAGAGAATTAAGCGAAACGGCAGGCGAAAATGTTGTGTGGGCCCGGCCCTGAGGGCCACATCGGTGAGTCTTTACGCAGATATCGTGGTAGCGTTAAATAATGCACAAATATAATAGGTTTAACATAGTTTAATTCACCAACACTTATAACTATTTAACAAAGATGGTATTTACATAATTAACAATGTAGACGGTAGTCGAAAGGAGACTCTAACTCACTCTCACTATTGTCGTACCGCCTGAGTATTGTTACTCTGCTAAGACTGTACTAAGACTGACTCTTCTTCGGATGGGATGTCTTATATATTGTTAGAGTAATCTCATTTCGACTACATGTCCTTACTCTAAATAAACAAGAGTGTTGAAAGTGTGTAACGTACCTTGCGAATGCTTGTGTATGTAAGTTATGTCGGGCGAGGTCATGTTTGGATATAATATGAATTAAACACGGGGCCGCGCCTTGACTGATAAAAGGTACACTGCATTACTTAATTGGGTTATTACACAAGTGTGGCTGCCGAAATACCCATTGGTGGTGAGTGAACGCATTTTTAATCCAAACTCATATTTTTTCCTTTACACAACTACAGATTTCGAAACAATCAATCTCATACATGAACATACATATTTGTTCGTTCCGCCAAATAATTGATTACTATTGGTATTTTATTCTTAGAAAACGATGGAAAATAATAGCAGTGTTTGCAAATCAAAAATAAATGTATTTACTTGCACGTGAAACTAAAATTATCTATGTAGTGGTAGTAATAACTATTAAGAATATTAAATATTACAGAATGTATTTTAAATTTCGGTGATTTGCCACTGTAATAAAATAGAAGTTCTATTGAGGTCATGGTAGGATCGAAGGCTCAATTTTTGTAAGTAATAATTTAATATATCAATCTATATATTAAATTAATGAAATATTAATTAGTTTGCTGCAATAACATGAATCAATCAAGGCACTGCACTCTCGGAAAATGTGATTTAGCATGTGATACATTTGTCCAAGAGATAAATGTACTAAAATGTAGCTAAAATGATTACTAACGCATTAAGAAGTCAAGAAAAAAACAAGAAGTACGAGGAACAAAACGAAAAATAACTATTAGTTACACACAATTAAGACTTCTAGTATCCGAAGACGTTTACTGGCAACTAAGCTCCATGGTAAAAGCGACATGTAGAAGACAGAATGAATTTTGCTAAACAACTTGGAGAGTGGATACTTGCTAGATGGTGAAATATTTTGTGGTCAAACGAAAGTAGCATTGTACAGTTCGAATCTAGAAGTATATATATGGTAGAAGACTCGTGGGGACGGCATATCCAAGAAATACTATAAAACCAATAGAGCACGGCGGAGCTTCCATTATGGTATATCCGAGTTTTTCGTATTATGGACTGGTCATATATTTTGGATAAAATACACCAGGAATCAACATGTTTATTTAAATATATTCCAATCAATAATCTGAGGAAGAGATGCCTCTCCATTGGGTCTTTATATATGCCAATGATTCTAAACATGCAAGCCGTAGCGTAAAAGACTGGATGCGAACAGCGTCGGTTGAGGTTCTGATGTGGCCAACTGCTCCAAGACCTCAATTCCATAGAAAGCCTGTGCGTAGATGTAAAGAAGACTGTTACGGTAGCTGAACCCACATCTCAAAAACAATCACAGGAACAGTTGAGACAGCATGGCATTCAATTACACTCGAACATACCGGGTCACAAATATGACAGGCAGTTATCAAGAACAAAAGATATACAACAAAATATTAAAGTATTGTTGAATATTAATTTTAAAATACGCAATTTTCAAGAATAAATTTAAAAACTGCTTGTTTGTGCATAGTCAGAATAATTATTATGTTTATTTCTAGAAATATTCTAATTTTGATAAATAATAAATATTTAAGTCACCTTCAGTCACGAGGTAAATGGAAGCAGAGCATCAAGAACGTTTTCTCCCTAGGACAACGCGTAGTTGTCAAACAAGACAGTGTTCTCCGCTGCACTGGATTACCAGAAGCATTGTGGAATTGCATCCCGGGCAAGACGGCGTTATCCGTGTTCGTCTCCACAACATTTTGAAGAGACCCACAGCCAAATTATATATACTTCCGTTAGAGACAATCGATAATTAAAACAAGTACAGTTTCTCCCTTTTCATATCAGATCATTTTCATTGAAAGTGCATACTTTCAAGGCGGGCAGTATGCTTCGTCTCATAAACGAAATTCATTTGTATTATATATTAAATATAAGTATTATTCATTTTGTATATATTAAATATAAAGAATCGTAAAATATAGTATTTGAACCTAAGGGTCAGGTACAAAATTGAAACCTTTGTATAACTATATTTTATTATCGTATTAAAATGCAAACGTTTCCCTGAATTTAAGATGCGACATCGTTCATATTTATCAACCTTTATTCAATTCGGTACTTATTTTATTGCTGGATTCTTTAGACACTTTTCAATTTACCTTATTTTATGAGTGAACGTGCCATCTCATCTACAGTTTGGAACTTTCGAATGCTTTATCAAACGCACGTTCACTAAATTTTGTACCATAAAATATTAGAATGAAGATTGCAAGGCATCATAAACTGGGAACTTAGTTATAGTTAATATAGAATTAAAAACCATCTGCAATGTATGCTATTTTAGTAGGCACAGTTTACAAACAAGGCGGTCTTGGGAATTTTGCCGACCTTTGTTCGTCATCTGGCCGCATTCTGATGCGGCCTATTTTGTTAATTGTTCCAAAGTTTACTGATGTTTGGGGTAAACTTTGCCTACAATTCTTAAACAGTCTCAATAGATCAGCGTGCGCGACAACAGTCGCAAGTGTCAACACAACAGTGTTCAAGACAAGACTCTCAACATAACAGCGTTCTAGACAACAGTCATAGGAACAATGTTCAAGACAACAGTTTACATTTAATATTAAGAGACACCAGTCTCATGTTTTATCAACAAGACAACAGTCTTACTTTATCAACAATTCTTATGTATCAATAGTGTAAATTTTGTAAATAAAGGTGTTATATTGGAGCACCGCGCATTTCATTAAAAACTGTCACCGACGAGTAAATAATTAGTGCGTATACGGCTCACAACCCGTGCGCGGTGAAACAATACACAGGGGCATCAAGTCCACGTAGCAGTTGCAGTTATCTCACTATATGGTCCTTCGAGATCGGATATCAGCGACAAATCAGCGAATTGCCCCAACATAGTCTATAGTTCTATTTTAGTGAATAGATTATGTAAAATTAATACTTAAAGTTTGTGCTGTTAATTATCTATTTGTTTCCAATGCACTATTATTATTTTCCACACTACTGTATACACAAAGGAAGGGCAAAACAAAATACACAAAATAATAGACACATAAAAATAACATTATTGCTACACTTATAAAATACACTAGCATTTGATTTACTTTAATTTCTCAATAAAGAAATCTGTTTTTAATATTTAATAATAAATATTTTTGAGTTGAATTTTTATTACTTTAAGCAAGATATGACTGTATATTTTTTAATAGATTGAGAAATTAAATACACAAATGGAAAATTTTATTTCTAAAATTGAATAAGAACCGGAATGGAAATAATGAGAAAATCTGTAAACATTTGCTTTTTTTTTTTATTTTGACTTACACATATAGCACTGTAGCATTTTATAGTTGTTTCTCTTAGAAGCATGGAATACAACCAGAATATATTAGTGCAGTTAATACTTCTATGAAGGAAACATAAGTTATGTAGTAGTATTTTAAGCGTCACGTGATATGTAATTGACACTGTTTGTTCTATAGATCGCGTCAATTTTATCTATTTTTTATTTAAATCATCGCCGTATATGTATAACTGACGCTGTCGCAAATGTTACATTACGTCTACCGGGTAATATAATCCTACATAATTTATTTTATGTTTTTCACGCGGCTGTTTGACACAATCTGAATAATAAGTGTTCACCCTTTTTTGGACTGTAGATCTTCCTTCAAATTTTTCAAGCTGTTCTAACAAATTATACATTTTTTCATTATTTATAAAAATGTCGAGTAACTTTCAATTATGTTAAACTTTTGCCAAATCCTTACAACACATATTGAAGCAATTGACTATTAAAAGTCATGTGTTCAGACAACTAAATTTGAAAAAGACGAATTTGCCGTAATCGTAGAAATTAAAATATATTTGTTAGGACCTCGTCAGTTATACATATATACTATATACTTAATTGTGCAATTAAGAAGTTAGAATATAACATTAAATAAAAATAGTTTTCTTCATTGGTTATTTAGGCTTTTAATATCTTACACAAAAATTATTTGGGACTTTACAAACTATTATAGAAAATTGTTTAGCACCCTGTTGGGTATAATTAGTATAATAAATGCAAAAGAATGGGTATCCATATTTGAGAAGAAAATATTTATCTATTATTATTTACTGACGATCAGATTATACAAAAAGTGGGGAAAAACAAAGCAATCACTAAATTGTGATTATGGAGCAAGCACAATCGAGAGAAAACAAAACACTTAAAAAAATATCTAGAAGAAGAAAATGTAAAAGAAGATGCTGTAGGACAACATTACGAGGTCGCATAGAAAATGAAAGAATGATGAATTTTTGAAGATGGGAAACAGCTATCCTGATACAACAATATAAAAAGAATACAGGAATGATTCATAAATATGTAAGTGTGACCATGAACAAAAGATTCCTAAATAAATAAAAAGAATAAACTTCGAATTGTAAAAAACGACCAGTAATGTTGTGAAGAAAGTCACTATAAAATGTTTTTTTTTATAAAGAAATGTTCGTAAATCTAGATTATATTAAAATAAAGTTTTATAAAAATGAAATATTTAAATCTTTAGGACTTCTTTGATCCAAGTTGAAATATGAATCTTTGGGCCGGCAACGATCTTTCAATCGCACTTTAATACCAGCTGTACAAAGACGTTTCTTAAGATGTTTATTGTTTAAAATCCATTATGTATATCGGAGAAACAATTTAATCATAACGTAGTCTTGACTAAACTTTTTACCACTCCATAAAGAACGTCTTGTAACTCTTGTATCAAGTTTCAATTCCTTTAGCCTACTTAACTCAATAGATTAGCTATAGTTATTGTGAAGTCTAAACTTTAACCTTCCTGGTTTAGAAACGTGTAATTAGTCAATGTTCTATTCTACTACTAATAATACTAAGGTTATAGTAAAATCTGTTTTATAATTTTTATGATTTTTCACATTTATGTGACATTTTGAATCGTTTAGAAATATATGAACAATAATAATGAAGTTGTAAAACTTTACATTTTCTTCGTCTTAGTATGTAATCATTGAGTTACGTTATTAATATTATCATTATTATTACTATTATTATTTGTATTCGTTTATAGTGAATGTATATTTATACGAGGGTATATCAAAATATAACGAGACTGGTGCTACAACTTCTTTCACAACTAGAATTTTATAACACAAAGAATAGAATATGAAACCCCCATCTCTAATGTACTTATTCTCAAATAAGCTTTGATTTAATTTTTGACGTTTATTACAAATTAATTACCAAATTGTTAGTGTTTGACGTACCCATCGAAAAAATGGGAATGAAGCAAAGATATGGGACAAAATTTTGTGTTCGGTTGGGTAAAATTCCAACTGAAACTCTTGAAAGGATTAAAACCGCATAACCAGATGATAGTTTATCACGATGTAGTGTGGCGTAAGAAATTCAGAGACGGTTGTAAATCAGTGGAATATGAACTTCGATGCAGGCAACCACCAACTGCACGGTTTCATTCAAAAATTGCATAAATCAACGACTTGACCCAAACTGATCGTCGAATTGGCATATATCGAATTTCTGACATTGTTAATTTGTCATATGGTTCCACTCAAAAAATTATTCATGAAGATTTAGGGTACCGAAAGGTCGCGGCAAAATGGATTCTAAAATGATGATCGATGAACAAAGAGCCAATCGAGTGACAATTTGTCAGCAATGGAAAAGGCAACTGCAACATAATCCACAGTTTTTAAACAATGTGGTTATATGTGACGAGAGTTGGTTTTATCATTACGACCCTGAATTAAAGTCTCAAAGTATGCAATGGAAGCACAAAGGCAGTCGTACAACACCGCAGAAGGCGAAAACTGTGAAAAGCGCCGGTAAAGTGATGCACTCAATTTTTTTTAATAAATGGGACGTTATTTATGATCACATTGTACCTAGAGCAGTGGTTTCCAAACTTTATTTTATCACGGCTCCCTTAAAAATATTTGATCATATGGCGCCTCCCTTCCATTTTATAAAATACTACAAACACAAAAATTTTTAGCACTAAAAAAATTATTAAGATACACTCTTATACACAAGAAAAAACGAATAACAATATTTGATTATTGTCGCTTAATGAGATGGATGTGCTTGCCTATTAGCGCAAAGTTTCTCAAATCTCGGTGTCATTGATGAGATAGCTACACGAAGCTCCTTTTCTACAACCAAACGAGCACGATATTTCGATTTTATTGCAGCTAATGCAGAAAATCCTGTTTCGCATAAATAAGATGTTGCGAACGGCAGCAATACTTTTAAAGCTTTATTTGACAAAATACGAGTATTATATTCACTCTTAATATCTAGCCAAAATTTAATCAGAGATACATTCTGAAATTTTTGTTTTAAAGAAGTATCACAAGATAGTTCAATCAAGTTTTCTTTCTCAATACTTGTTAATTCAAATTCGTCATCTTCTTCGTCGATAAATGTATTCTGTATCCACGCATATTTTGTAAAATCAAGATCATCAAAATAATTCGAAAAATGAATTAACAAACCATCCAAGTGTTCAACAAGTAGATTTTTGTTTCCTTCTATATTAACTTGGGGGCATAAATTTAAAAGTGGAAACATGTCGAACCTATTTTTTTCCAAATTTGTCTTCCATATCTCCATTTTTTAATGAATGCTTTCACTTTATCTTTTTGAATCAATAAATGCATTTGTGGCCCTTGCATCGATTTATTCAAAACACTCAATTTTCCAAAAATTTCAACCAAATAGGTAAGTTTAATAATAAAATTATCATCCCTAAACATATTTGCATCCTCATAATGATTTTCTTCGAGAAAAATTGCGATTTCTTCTTTGAGTTCAAGTACCCTCTGAATCACTTTTGCACGAGATAGCCAGCGCACTTCACAATAATACAAAAGTGAGGTGTAAGCAGCTTCCATATCTTCACACAGCTTTGCAAATAACCTAACTTTTAATGGACTGTTTTTTATGTAGTTTACAACTTTCGTTACTTTTGTAAAAACGTAGTTAAGTTCCTCACTCATATTTGTTGATACGAGAGCTGCTCTGTGGAGCATGCAGTGCGTCCAGAGAACATCGGGTGTTTTCCTTTTAATTAGCGCTTGAAGGCCAGTTTTGTGTCCTGACATTGACTGTGCACCGTCTGTACAAAGCCCAATGCAATTATTCCACAATATGCCGTTCTCATCAAAAAAATTGTCGATTATATTAAAAATTTCACTGGATGTGGCCTTGCCAGGAATGGGTTTGCAAAATAATATATCTTCAATTATATTATTCTCTTCAACATATCGAACATATGCAATTAAATGTGCGTCTTTAGCTACATCGGTTGCTTCATCTACTTGTAAGGCGAATTTTGAAGTGCGCATCTGAGAAACTAATTGATCGCAAAGATCGTCAGATATATCATCGATTCTTCTGCCAACAGTGTTATCAGCAAGCGGTATTTGTCGCAACTGTTTTGCATATGATTCGCCAAACATTGTTTTGACCATATCAATAGCTGCTGGCAAAACTAATGTTTCTCCTATTGTGTGTGGTTTTTTACACTTCGCGATTCTGTAAGATACTAAGTACGATGCTAGTAACGCATTTGATAGAATATGAAGTATGTTTTTGAACGTTTGCTTTTATGTAGTGAACTCATCTAATTTTCTTTGAAAAAATTCTTGGGACTTGCCAACGTATTGAGAATGCATAGTTTCAGTGTGGCGTTTTAATTTTCCGGGTCTCATACTATCAGCAGCCAAAACTTTCGAACAAAACAAACACATTGGTTTTTCCACATCATCAGTAATAACACTTGTAAATCCGAACGATAAATAAGACGAATCGTATTTTCTTGTATTGGGAGTTCTTCCTTCCTGATTCCTACTACTTGTGTCAACATCAGATTCTTCATTATTAGAGGATTTTCTCTTATAACCAGTCAAGAACTTATCCATTTCTCTAAAAATATTAGGATAATTAATTTATTGTTCTTAAAAAAATTAAACGTAATTAAATTACTTACTATTGTGATCAGTGAGTAATTAGGTACGTCAAAATAAAATAAGAAACACAATCTAACACTGCTTGAGCTAAAGTCGATATTGCAAGAATAAAGAAACTTTTCTGCGCATGAAGGAATACCAACGGCACTCAACCTGTGTTCTCATTGGCTAACATATAGCTGTAGAACTGTTATGCTTGTGCAAAAATATGACAGTGGGACAAATTGTTATTTCTCTAACTAAATTTTTTTAAAGCAAAGCGAAATTGTTTCATAATAAATGGAAATCATAAATATAAATTTCAAAAAGAAAATATTTTATAGAGATCCATAGAATTAAAAGACAAAACATAATTTCAACACACAATTAATTCTAAAATACATTCTACATCCAAAGAAAAGTTTTTTAACGTCGTCACTGGCTTCAATTTCTTTTGCTTCCAACAAATGCTTTTGTAAATAACCGGTTGAAAGTAATAATTTTTCACCATTTAATTTAAAAAATATGGTGTCACACGATCTCAACGTGTTCATTAATGAAATTAAAGTCAAAGTCCTCTTGCTTGAAATGTAAAGCACACATTTTTTCTTTATCCGCTTTCACAGGCTTCACTCGGTTGCAAAATATTACCCATAACTTACTTCTAGCTTCATCTTTTGCAAAATTGTAAAATGATACAGCTTTTTGAAAATATAAACGTTTTATTAAAAGTACGCAAAATATTAGGTTTTAATATAATTTATCACTTGTTTTTTTATTGTTACTTTGTTTGCACTTGCCCACTGCACATTTCATATTTGCTCTTTTTCTTCTCTCTTCACTTTATTTTGTTTTTTATATTTCTTAGTTTTGCAGCTTTTAAACAACCCAATTTAAACACTTTCTATATTATTTTAATTATTTTAATATTATTTATATGTGTTTATTATAAAATATTACAGAAAACTTGCAGTTTATTTAAACTGATTTAATTTTTTTTCTTGGAGATCTCTCTGAGTAAATTTATTACAGTGCTACCAACCAATGATTCTTGGTAGTTAATATGTACTATCGTGAGCAATTGAAAGTAAACGCACTATTATAGCTGCGTAAATTTTACCAAATTGTCAAGCTAATGTCATTTATGTTATGATTAAATGCTGACACTGACACTTCATAGATAAATTTTGAAATTTCGACATGCCAACATAATAAAGTATTAACTTTCAATTGCTCACGATAGTACCTATATGTTACGTATTGTATTAGCTACACGTGCACCAAATATTCGCGCCTCCCCTTAGACTACTCCACGCCTCCCTAGGGAGGCGCGCCTCCCAGTTTGGAAAACGCTGACCTAGAGAGTGCTATTATAATATACTTCGAGTAACCCTAAAGCAAAAATTAAAGAAAAAACGGCCGCTTTATCAAGACATCGGTTGGATCCTGCATTACGACAATGCTCCGGCCCACAGTTCAGCGATTTGTCAACGAACACTTGAAGAATTGGGGATGGAAATTATGGTTTAGTCTCCCTACTCACCTGACTTTTTCCACGTGACTTCCATTTGTTTCCTGAAGTCAAAAAAGAATTGAGAGGTCGAACATTTGAGTCAAATTTAGAGCTCAACAACAATAGACTCAAAAAATGGTTTCTCGGATGTTTATGACAAGTGGACAAAAGGATAGGACAAATGTATTGCACAGAATGGAGAGTACTTTGAAGGATAGTTGAAGTTTTTTAAATAAATGTTTGATTTTTGTACTACAGCACCAGTCTCGTTATTTTCTGATATTTCCGTGTACATTTCCTATATATGGGTTTGGTTAATGAATTATTATTATAAAAATACACTTCAAATATTAACTAATTTATAAAGTTTAACAATTTCATGGCTAAACACACGTTCGTGTGTGGTAATAATAAGTCATCAAATTCATTATAAATTCAATATCATACGAGATTATTGTATTTAAAAACAGCATTCTCCTAGTAGAATAAAATACATTTTTTTATGGTTATTAGTTAAAAGTCGATGACAAACATTTGCTTTAGTATGTAAAAAAAAAGTATGGTGTACAAGCACTTATTAGCTTCCAGAAGTTGTACGAAGCATAACTAATTAACAATTATTACTTGCCTTGTCCTTGATAATCTAAATACGGTACTGTTACCAAAATAGCGATGCACATTTTAAGAAACGATTCAATACACCCATTGTTGGACATCAGCCAATGTGTGTGTCAGTACTAATGCACTCGCATTTCCTTGTTAATCAACGACAATTAATAGATATCTGATGAAATAAGAACGCATGTTAGTTTTGAATTAAATGCAAACGGAAAGATTTGAGCAACATTGTATTACTGCTGTCTTAGAGCCTATACACTGAGAGATATAAAATTGAGAATATTCTATGATTTTAAATTAATAATTTTTGTGTTATTTTATTGTTTTTTAGAATATTCGGCAAAATATATTTAAATGTTTTCAATTTACGTATGTATAAAAATACATTTGAAATACAATATTAAATTGACTAAATATCAAAAATAGTTGAGTTGCGGACCTATGTAGACTAAAACTTTTTGTTCGTTTGTACCAGTACTATAACTGGGTAAAATATGCGACAACCTTTTTTTTTAACGCCCGGTACACACACTAATTTTCAATACAGAAAAAATAAGCAACGAAAATTAAAGATAGACTATGTAGAAAAGTTGATGAACTTAAACGTAGTAATATAGTTGGATTCGATTTTAGACACCGCCAAAAGTATAAGCCTGGAGTAAATATTGATCAAGGATTTATAATTATTTAAAAAAACCAACAAACAAAATAATTTTGCAATATCTGACCATAACAATACAACGATAAATAAAACGTCTGAGTACACTATTTTTGTAGTACATAACATATTTTTATATAAGCACAAATTAGCATATCGATGCGAGAGCTCGCATCCAGCGTTGTCACAAATAATACAAATCTACATAAAACAAATCTGTATCTGTACACATGGACATACAGTACCGTATTTACCAGCGTTAACTTCAACCACAGAGGCATGCGTTTCTGTCTAACGACTTTATCAATGCGGGTTTATGAAGCCAGGTGGTGGCATATACCAAATATACAGCGTTAGTAAAAAGTCCCGGAACGGTCGAATAACTTTGTTATTTGAAAATTATGATTTCTGAAATTTGGTATGGGGGTATCGTTAATATAAATGCATTTTATGCAATACACTTAATATTTTTTTCACTTCCGGTTTAATCGGCAATACGTCCAACTTTTTTTTTTTAAATGGAACGGCCAGTTTTTTTTAACACTATTGAATGCAAAATAAAAAACAACGTTCAGGAAGTTTTAAAATGTTTATTTTTATTCACAAGAAAACAGTTAAAAAATTAAAAAAGTGTCCTAATACAGCAAAGTCAAGGTACCTGTCTATTCAGGTTGCGATTACAATAATTGTTCAAAATGCTCTCCATTTACAATTTGACAAAAATGTAAACGGTCAGTAAAATTTCTTATTGAATTTTGTATTTGTTCTGGAGTGATGCGATTGGCTTCTTGAACTATTCTCTCTTCCAATTGTTCAAGATTATGGGGACGATTTTTGTACACTTGACATTTCAAGTGACCCCAAAAGAAAAAATTTAATGGCGAGAGATCTGGCGAACGTGCTGGCCATTCGAATGCTCCTCTACGTCCGATCCAACGTCCCGGAAAAATGTCATTCAAATAATCGCGGACATTATGGGCAAAATGGGGGGGAGCTCTATCTAGTTGAAACCAAAAATGTGCATTAGGGTGATCACCTATGTTTGCATTTGGGAAGAGGGCCGCAAGTGCTGGAACAATCTCATTTCGCAATAAATTTAAGTAGACGTTGCCAGTTAAATTTCCTCTTATAAAAAATGGTCCCATGATGTTGTTTCCAACAAGACCAGCCCAGACATTCACCTTTTGAGGACGCTGTGTATGGACTTCTTCAATCCAATGCGGATTTTCAATTGACCAGTAGCGACAATTATGTCTGTTCACAGTGCCGTTGAGACAAAACGTTGCCTCATCTGAAAAAATGATGTGATCTAAAACATTAGGCTGCTGCTCGATCAATTCCGTCATTGTTTCGCAAAATTGTAGTCTACGATCTGGATCATCTTCAGTTAACTCATGGACGGGATACATTTTATAGGCTTTCATTTTTGCTGATTTAAGAATTTTATGAGCAGATTTTTGAGAGATCTCATGAATTTGACCTAATTCTGTTGTGGACACGTGATGATTTTCTTCCACTGTAAGTAACACATTCAAACTAGTTTCTTCATCTGTTGCTGTTAATGGACGTCCCCTTCTAGGTAAATTCTTCACCTGACGAAATACTTCAAACGTTTGAATTGTTCGGCATACCGTACTTTTACTAATGTGACGATCCGGATAAACAGTATTAAACAAAATACGAACCTCTTCAAAAGAACGTTGACGATCACCGTACCCACGCATCATTAATATCTCAATTCGTTCTGATTCAGTAAGTTTTACTGCCATTTTCAAATGTGTTAATGTCTAAAATAAGTAAATTTATAGCGATGCAAAAGTTAAAACGCTTTTAAAATTGTCAAATGTGACAGCAAAAAGAATGAAAACACTAAACAACAACTATTTTCAATGGTACCTTGATTTTTCTGTATTAGGACACTTTTTTAATTTTTTAACTGTTTTCTTGTGAATAAAAATAAACATCTTAATACTTCCTGAACGTAGTTTTTTATTTTGCATTCAAAAGTGTTAAAAAAATCTGGCCGTTCCATTTAAAAAAAAAAAGTTGGACGTATTGCCGATTAAACCGGAAGTGAAAAAAATATTAAGTGTATTGCATAAAATGCATTTATATTAACTATACCCCCATACCAAATTTCAGAAATCATAAATTTCAAATAACAAAGTTATTCGACCGTTCCGGGACTTTTTACTAACGCTGTATATAACAAATTAGCATATCGATGCGAGAGCTCGTATCAAGCGTTGTTACAAATAATACAAATCTGCAAAAATAAATATGTATCTGTACACATGGACATACAGCACCGTATTTACCAGCGTTAACTCAACCACAGACGCATGCGTTTCTGTCTAACGACTTCATCAATGCGGCTTTATGAAGCAACGAGTGAAGTTCGCTTTCGTGTATATTGCGTATTTTTTCTTCTTGTGTAATAGCATTGCTATTCGAGAAGAAATCACTTTCATCGGCGTAGTCTGATGTCACGAGTTTATCTGGTGTCATTTGATAGGACAAAATTCACTACTGGACCAGAAAACGAACTTCAGTCGTTGCTTCATAAATTCGCATTGTGGTTAAAGTTAACGCTGGTAAATACGGTACTATATGGCCATACGTACAGATACAGATTTGTTTTATGCAGATTTGTATGTTTTTATAATATAACACTAAAACAAAAATTACTAATATATAAATACAGCACAGCAAAACTAAAAATAAATTTTCAAAATGAATAAACCAAAAACTAAAAATAAATTGCTTAAAGGAAATAAAATACAAATATTCTAAATAAAAGTCGAACGCAGGTGCACTAAAACTTGTACTATAAATAAATTCTTCATATCAAAACTAATAAAGATTCTTTCAGAGCGAAAATATTTCGCATAACAAGGAACGCAACTTGGAATTAAAAATACGTTCTAGAAGTAAAAAATAGTGTGTTGTAAATTAATGTAAAACTTAATCCTGTTTTAAAAGACCGTTAAAAATAATTTATAAATTTTATGCTAAAACAATTGTCCTTTATTAGGTTACAGTGTCTAAAGAATATGGTGGATAACTAATTGATTCATTTGTACTAATTCACCGGTTAGAAAGAATTTCATCTAAATAATTATGCGCCGCATTTCTGTCTTGCGGAAACCACATTTTATCTAAATTGAATCTTCATTCAATGGATTATACAATTCATTTCTTAATGAAAGTAAATACATTCACTGTTTAAATTGCCCTTTATAGAGAAGGAATTTTATTATTACAGTATCTAATATGCCCATCCAAGCATTGACTTATTGAATAATAGTACTGATGCACGACCGATAACTTGCTGAAATAGGACATGTAGACCATTGATTTATGAAATTTGTTTTGTTTAATTCGTACTCATTATTTCGCAAAATTTCATTTGACGTAAATATCTAATTAATTTTAATTGCGCAAACAGCTGCGTAACGTACGTTCAATTGACCAGCAATTTGTCACGATGAAAGTACAAGATTTATTTCAATTAACACACATTCTTGAATTTTTATATTCTTTTCGATATTTTCGAAACTCTATCATATGCGAACTGATGGATAGTGTGGAATAGAATGCATCTCTGAAATGTGATAACCGCTTTTTTATTTTGCCGCGCAATCGTATAAAATTTATAGAGTTGAACATTGTTGAGGATACATTTACTATCCTTTTGTAATATTTTAATTTCAAATATATTTTATTATTAAATATAAGTAAATTTAGGATATAGAGTTCAAACATAAACATTTCCAATTTCATAAATATTTAACATTTATTTTCGAATTTAAATCACTATATAATATATTTTTATTAGCATATACAAGTTTGAAAAACTGTCTTTAAGTTATAAGATAAGAATTCTTTACATCTGCAAATCTATCGGTATCTTTTGCTAAATTTATTTATTGCTTTATACATGGGACTGTTTATTTATTGCCATAGACCTCAATATACCTCCCATTGTTAACTAAATATGTATAATAGGCTCACTATTCCTAAATATGTGTGTACCATAAAAATCCATCAGTGAACAAAAGCTTTAATTTTGATATTAATTGTTAAGATCTCCTTTCTTAGATATTGTAAAATATTTGTCTTTCCGGGTTCTTAAATAATACTAGCGGTAATTTAAACAAACACTATACATATTAACAATAAAAACGAATTACAATTTAAAAACTAATAACTAACAATAAGAAATTTATGTATTTATATTTATATAAGATCACTCGACGATGATTTAGTGGTGTGGAAAGGCTTAAATCCCTCTTAAGTGCTATTTACATTCAAGGGAAAACTCTAGGTTCGATCTTCTCGATCCTTCTGCATCGACATTTTTCTAGACGGTGCCAGGCCGTGTGATACCTGACGTATCGTCGGATGACTCATCACAATATGTATAATAAATTTTATTACTCTTACAAGAAACCAGCTGGAAATGCATACTTAGGTTTATGACACCTACTAATACTTAATTACTAATGATATTTATGTATTCATTAAAATCTCGGGTATTGTTACTTGTAGGTATAATTTCCAAGGATGAAATAACACACAAATTTCCCCATTATGACGCCAAACATAACATGTTTCAACCAAATACGCTTCTAATCTCTAATAGTGTAGGGGTAGTGGTATTTTTATCTGCTTGTAAAACAGTACAGAATAGATCAGTATCATTCAAACTCTTATACCAGCAACAAGAGACTCAAAGGTATGAACTCAAACACAGTTAGCATCAACATAACAATCATTTTTTAACAAGAGACACCGGTCTCAATAGCAGTTTTATGTTAGTATAAGTCGTAGATTCAAAATAAATGTATATTTATTTTAAATAAATATATTTAGATGAAAGTACATTTACTCATTTAACAAACAGTCACCGAAAATTTAAATAGTAAAGTGTATACAGCCTTACAACCTGTGCACGGTGAAGCACCATAGGGGTCGTGATTCTAGTAACTGGGGTTGAAGGACCACCGCCAGTCACCGGAGTCATTTGGAAACATTTGGTTCACAAGCCAACATCAACCATAACATTGGTCCATCCATCATATAAAACAAGTACTGTAAGCTACAAGTTGGAGTAACTTTATTGTAAAATAGTTTAGCATCACCGCTGAAGATGACATCATTGTAGCCATATGTATACAGTTTATCATTTCTGTGGTGTGGTGTCGTAAATTACTGTGTTTATTGTACGATTGCGAACAGTCCTTTTTTACTTTCACTCGTTTTGCCATTTGAAGCCACGCCCAGTACAACCAATTTGTGGTTCATTATCGACTATAATAGCACTTACTATATACAAATTATGCTTAAACTGCGAACTTTTTATACAAAAATCAACAGGTCAAATACATTTTATGTACAGTAAAAACAGCGAGGAGCGCATACCAGAAAATGGTCGTAAGAAAAAAAGTAGGCATGCTTCTGCATTACTCGACTACATAGGTCGTAGTTGCACTAAGTCTTTAACTAGCTGGAGTTATTCATATACCATATGTGCAAAAATTGTTTAGATAAGGGATGGCCATGGTTGGGAGGATCACTATTTTCGATAGGTTCAGTCTGTTGTTAATTCTATATGTTGGTTGGATGTCGGTTTCGATTTGAATTTTTATTTGACATGAATTAAATGTCAGTTTCGATTTGAAGTTTTATTCGACATGATTTAAATGTCAGTTTCTTTAGATAACATAACCAATAAAATTGACAATTAATTGGCAACAAGCTGAACTTATCAAAGACAGTGATCCTCCCAACCATGGCTTCTCTAAATAATTTTTGCTCATATGGTATAATGTGTTCATTGGTCTTCTGATTTTTCCCTAAATATTTTTTTTTCTCTGGGGTTATTTCAAAACATCAATTTATGGCTTTTCAGGTAACAGGCCTAATAATTAGAGACCGGATACGAGAGATCCATGACTCATCGCCCACGGGCGTACTATTGAAAATTTCTATTTTTAAAGAGTTTTTAATTTTATTCATAAAATTGTAAAACAAGCGGGTGGTGATTTATAAAATACTTTATCAAAGTTTTCTTTTGTAAAATTTGTTCTCTTTGAATGAAATACATCCTTATAAATAGAAAACGTCCTTGCTTCATCGCAACTGGATATAGGTGCATATCCAGTTGCTAAACTATAAACTATGCCGGTTCTAAATCAAAATCCTATGTATTTTCTTATGGAGGATCATTTTGCATTTTTCGAGGTGAGACGTCAATGCGCATGCGCCTACAGACAGTCCTGTCTGTTTCGAAGACAGACCTGGTCTAAACAGACAGGTCTGCCTTTGAAACAGACAGGTCTGTCTTTGAAATGGACAGGTCTATCTGTTGGCGAATACGCATCGACGTCTCACTTCGAAAAATGCAAAATGAACCTCCATAAGAAAATACATGGGATTTTGTTGTTTTAGAACCGGTATAGCTCATCTACTCATACTGGAAATATTCTTTTATTTCAGCGTATTTCGCAGTTAGATTTTGAGACATTGTCCTCATACACAATTGCCGCAATTTTATTAAATCTAGATGTCTATTTAAAACTGCTTCTAACTTTTGCCGGTAAATGGTTTTAGCTACTGTTTCCGCATCAACTGTATTTATAACTTCTGTTGCTATTACATATGCGTTACATATGGAATAGTTGGATGTAGCACACCAGCTACAACATTTACCACACAGTGTCCTAATATATCGACAGTTTCGTCAGAACTTATCCATACGTACTGATTTGAAAGATGGCTTCTAATGCGTTCTACTGCTTTCGTTTAGCACTTAGAAACATAATATTTGCGTAAGGTGCATTCATGAGTAACATTTCGACCAGTATATTTTTGGAGAAATGTTTTGCCGCCATTAAAGTTTCACAGTTCTTCGTTAAAATTATCAGATTCCAACGGGTCTAATAATTAATCTGTGTATGTGTTTGCGATGCTAAGTGAAGTTTTACGTGCGATTTCTTGGAAATTTTTATCGCTATTTTAGACTTTGGAATAAATTTCGGAATCACTGGCAATGAACATACAATCAGTATGACCCTTAATCCAACTCGCCATTGAAAAAGTAACTTAAACAATGTTCTAGATCTAAATAAATGAAAATTAAAAATGTATGTGGAAGTTAGTGAAACTTAACGAAATTCACTATGTAATTAACAGTGAAGAAAAGAAACTAACTCGCCGTACTTTATTTATCTTACGAAATATAACCTAATAATAAAATAATTTTTAAAAACTCCTCACGCTATCTGCGTCTATGAAGAAAGGAATTTTACTGTAAGTTATTGCGTCGCAATTCAACGACAAAAAATAGATATGCGGTTAATCGAAAGAATACTCGTACTGCTATTCAATAACTGCATGTTGTACTTAGCAATGTTATAGACTATTTATATGGTTCATTATAATTTCGGCCTGATGCGTCCGGTCTCCACTAATAATATAAAAAAAATTGCCAGCAGTAATTATTAATTATATCGGAAATTCAATAAGTAAGAATTACAAATCTTCTAAACAGCTTTTACGAAAGATTTGATAATTGTTTGCACCAGATCGTTTTGAATATTTAGTAAAATAGAAGTTTAGAATTCTATTTTGGACTCATTTTTCTTATAACAAAAGAAGATAGAGTTTGAAAGAGATTACGATTTTATTTTTTAAAAGAGATTACTTTCGGATATTTTTATTTATTTATGAGTATTTTCTTTTGTAATGGTACAGTCACTTTGTTTAATGTTATAATTAATATAAACAATTTGCAAAATCACCTTATCATCCGTACTTCAGAGTAGGTAAATATTTATTGTACACAGTAATGAACAACTGCGTAATTAAATCTGTAATAAACATCCACATCAACATTCAACGACTGAAGATAGCGGTACCCCCACTAGTCTATCAACGAATACTTCCGATAAATACAGAGTTGACCATAGGGATAGCCAGGAATAGCGTCCCTATGGTCCGCTGGGACACTATTTTCACTGTATACGAATATATGTCTAATTTTTTATGAGAAACTTAATTAATAATTAATTAAATACATACTGCTATATTTTTTCCACTGATATTTTCAAATTCAAATATATATAGACTTGTAAGTATCATCGACCGTACTATATTAGTAAATATTAATTGAACGGGTAAGCGATCTGTCAAATAAAAACTCATTTATTTCACTCTATATTTCATACCCATTCGTTACTTCTTCAGGAGTTCTTACACGTTTAACGAAACCCACAATATACTAATGAATATGCCAATACTAAAATATTTACAATTACAGAGTTAAAATTAACAAAGACGCCACGAAACATATTAAAATCAATTGTCTACATTAAAACAATCCATACGTTGGTTTCACGTCAACCTTTTAAAAGCAAATATACATAAATGTTAAAATATGATATATAGAATATGAATCCAAAATATTATGTCAATTACGACGCGAACTCCAAAATTAAAAACCCCTTGAAAATTCTAATAAACCGCCTATGAAATCAAAATATTCAGAATGTAAATGTGTATCTCTATTGACCGTATGTTTACATACATAACAGCAGTCGTTATTATAAAAGCTATAATATCCTGTATGTTAAGGTCAATACCTCGTACAAAATCAGCTTTTTATACATTTAAGTAAATAATTAAAAATTATGATGTTAGATTCATTTACAAACCCATTTTAAAAATCATACTAAAATTACGAGATTGTTTTTTTTTTGTTAGAAGTAAGAAATATAAAATATGAATGTCAGATTCAGGATGCCCCATTGTATTCAACAGCGGCAATGTTTATATTTATAAAACCGATAAGTTTTGTTATCGTAAGGGTTCGATAACCTGAATAACTTCAATAAAATATTTGATCGTGTAATACAAGTATGAATTTCCAATAAATTCATGAACTTTTTCATGAATAAATTCTTGAATTTCTTTGACAGTGTAAAGCCGCTTATAAGTTTGTTCCAACTCGCTAAAAAAACCGTACAGTGATGGTTTGGTACATGCACACTGCAGAAAAAGCATTCCAACTTCATTTCTGACCGTACAAGTAAATTCATATAGACATTTGTGTATATATATATATATATATATATATATATATATATATATATATATATGGTAAATGCATATAGATATTTGTGTACTCAAGTACACAAATGTTAACTAACTTGCTAAGACACTGTAAGCACTTAAACATTTCAATGAGTCGTACAATAAACAATATGCTTAGCTTCTCTCGTATTACTATTAATCTGGGTAATTTACTAACCATTTGTTATCTGTATAGTAATAGTAAAACCTATAAACAAACCTTTTCGTTTAATAGTCATGGCATTGCATGCTGTCTAGAAGACGTAAAAAAACATTTCCTATGATAATTAATGCTAACAAATAACATTGTTAGATATTGGACGATGAATCATCGTCTGATCAAACAATACAAACGGTTTTTTTTATAATACATATATGAGAAAATTAAATTATTTCGACACAATAAATATATCATAGGGTCTGTCTGGGTTAATTATAAATATGTAGCTTACTGACATTATTAATGTAAATAATAACAACACAGCGCGAACGATATAGATATAATATAATTATATTTATTATAGTAATTATATTTTAATATTATTGCAATGCACCACACCTTCAAATGAAACAAACTAATCAGCTCTATTTATAACTATCCTATTACATTCTGACATAGACATAATAGTTTTATATACTTTGTGAGTCATTCTATACTCATATACTCTATACGGTTTCGTGACGGTAGACGTATTGTTTGTCGCAAGCGTTAATTTTGCACTGCATTTGGACCGGTGATAATTATTAGAGACCGGACACATCGGGCTGAAACGTAATTACTACGGACGATATAAATAGTCTACAACATCTGTAAATACATCACGCAGTTGTTGAATAGCACTATTCATTCGGTTAACCGCACACAAAAAATAGATGTGCAGTTAACCGAATGAATAGTGCTATTCAATAACTGCGTGATGTACTTACAGATGTAGATTATTTATATCGTCCGTCGTAATAACGTCATTACGACGTAATAATTGTAATAATCAACATTGTTCTGTCTTATGACATTGCTATTGCCAACTGGAGTTCTCACAGAATGAAGTATGTAATGCGCATGTCAATGAACTGTTTTGACCGACCCGTGACTGGTTTGTAGTTTGTATACGATCAAAATTTAGTTGGAACACATTTTTGGTATCGTTGAATGTACTGTCAGAAATGAAGTAGGAACGCTTTTTCTGCAGTGTGCATGTACCAAACCATCACTGTACGGTTTTTTAGCGAGTTGGAACAAACTTATAAGCGGCTTTACACTGTCAAAGAAATTCATGAATTTATTCATGAAAAAGTTCATGAATTTATTGGAAATTCATACTTGTATTACACGATCAAATATTTTATTGAAGTCATTCAGGTTATCGAACCCTTACGATAACAAAACTTATCGGTTTTATAAATATAAACATTGCCGCCTTTGAATACAATGGGACATTCTGAATCTGACATTCATATTTTATATTTCTTACTTCTAACAAAAAAAAAACAATCTCGTAATACACATATAATTTTAGTATGATTTTTAAATGCGTTTGTAAATGAATCTAACATCATAATTTTTAATTATTTACTTAAATGTATAAAAAGCTGATTTTGTACGAGGTATTCACCTTAACCTTCAGGATATTATAGCTTTTATAATAACGACAGCTGTTATGTATGTAAACATACGGTCAATAGAGGTACACATTTACATTCTGAATATTTTGAATTCATATGCGGTTTATTAGAATTTTCAAGGGGTTTTTAATTTTGGGGTTCGCGTCGTATTTGACATAATATTTTGGATTCATATTCTATATATCATCCTGTATATCAAACAACCAAAGGAGATTACTTAATTTTATAATAGACTTCAAACAAATTGAAACTACTACTAGGAAATGAAGTGTTCCTCTTAAAAAAAATTCAAGGATTGTAAGAAATTATTTATTATGAAAAACAGAAAGTATGTACTTTTATATAAGGTTATACAGAGTTCCCCATATTAGACTACCCATTTTATATTTCGAATAAAATCCTTCTAAGTAAAGTAAAAAAATCTTTTAATACACTAATGTACAAGTAATTCTAAGTGTAATTCTAATAAGTAAGTTTACTAAAGAAAACACTCGGTATGTTTGTTTCACAAAATATATTTATTTAATCTCTAACATATGTTTCGCCTTTTCAGGCATTATAAAAGAGTTATTTTTAAAAACTAAAATAGAAAGTACACTTCCACCGCTATTTATGAGTTTTTAAGGGACTTTATTATGGCATCAATGGTCGGGCTGTTGAAAAAATCCAGCTGCGTGTTTGTTACATGTCTATTAAGATTTATGGCTTTTTTAATTTCTAATATTTCGAAGAAGTCAAGTCTCTTTCCTTTATTGCAAGTATGTAAAAGTTTAAAATTACTGGTATTAAACAAGTGTGTATTTTCAATGCAGTGTTCGGAGATTAGAGATTAAATAAATATATTTTGTGGAACAAACATACCGAGTGTTTTCTTTAGTAAATTATTCATTATGTTTCACCAAGAGCCAACCGTGGATTCTATACATTATACTAATAAGTAAGGTTAATCTTTTCTTCATTATTTAAAAATCATGTCTTCTAAATCCCCATCAATTTGAAGACAATGTTCAATTCTGAATGAAAAATTGTGCATCACTCGGCGAAGCAAATATCCATCTATTCCTGTGATTTCTTGTCGAATGCGGTCTTTTAGTTCCTCAATTGTTGCAGGACACCTTGCATAGACCTTTGTCTCCAAATACCCCCATAGAAAAAAAATCAGGTGTCGTTAAGTCGGGGACCTAGGCGACCAACGCAAATTTCCAACTCGCAAAATTAAACAGCCGTTAAAAAATTCTGGCAGGATCCTTATGGATTGTTTCTGGCTGTGTGAGCTGTTGCTCCATCTTATTGGAATAACAGAGCACCATTAAGTAATCTCGTCTAATTAGTTCTGTGACGAGAAACGTTTGTAACATGTTTATGTAACGCTCGGAATTGATCGTTACAGAACGGTTATTTTCATCCTCAAAATAATAAGGACCAATAAAACCAAATGATTCTATAACCTAACCTTTCAAAATTAAAACGTTAAAAAATAAGTTATAATTTTATCACTTCAAATATTTATGGTAAACCACTACAATATTCTTTCGCCATATAAAGGCTTCATCAGGTGGATAAAAACTACATATTTCAAATGAAAACTGAGAATATATGCATGTACTAATATTAACAAGAAGTCTGCTTAATCATTTGATACTAAACCTAGCTTTATTATATCTATTGATTTCTAAACTCTCTAATAAGCTAAGTTTTTCGCTTTTATACTGAACGTGTAAAGTTTTGAAATGTTTATTAAATCTATAATTAGATAATAAATAATGATTTGCGAAAGTAGAGTCCATTTCTTTGTCTTTATAGCTTATTTTGTGTTCCTTCATTCCAATTTCGAACGTCCTCCCTCTTCTGCTCAAGTGCCTGGACGTTCTGGCGTCCAACCCAAAACAGAAGAAGAAGAAGAGAAGAAGTCCTCCCTCTTTGTCCTATATAACGTTTCCACATTCACTGCACATTAACCTGTAGACACCTGAGTTTGATCCTTTGACTGTTTTGTCTTTGTTGCTTTTAAGTATTTTCTTAATGGTATTGTCTGTTTTAAATCATATACATTCGTTATTAGTTCTGTTTAATGATATAATTAATTCTCTAAATTTAACCATAACATACAAATCTAATAAACATTCGCGATAGATCATAAATCTACACATACAGACACTACATACATGCAATTACAATTTTATTTAAATATTTTCAAAAGAAATGTACAGAGGTTTTTAACAAACATTATAGATTATAGGTTAACAATATTGAAAGAAAACAAGTAGATATGCTATATAAATTTTGTTACTTAAATAGGTATTAAAAAATTGCATCAATTTTTTTTTGTTAATTCAGGAATTTCCATTTCTTTATCGTGAAATGCCGGCAAAAACATGGATCCATTCTATCAAATGACCTTAGCAGGTAGTAGAAACCCTCGGTCGTTGTTATTTTCGGGTAACTACTTATTGTACAACACATTCAACCTTGAACCATGTCACCACACTCATCACTAGAGTTGTTATTTTTCCCCACATTCCAGAATTCTATTCAGTACAAGTTAATATGTACAAATGTTTTCAATATATATCGCGTTTTATAAAGAAGAAATTATAACTCAGCGAGTGATAAAAAAAGCATCTAAAATGAAATCGGCAAAAAACTTGCACCATTAGATAAATTTCTACATTTGTCTCGGTAAGCAATGTTCGCCGTGGTGAGAAAATTTTCTTATAATTTGAGAAAGATCGTTCGACATCTATGGATGTAACACACGCATAATTAAAATAATCTTTATAAATAGATAACGGATCTGTAGATGCATCATCACAAATTTGTCTTAATCTAGTAAAATCAATATCTTTGTTCAAAATACTATCGAACTTTTCTACTACGCGAACGTTTTTTGCGTCCGTCTATATTGTGCAGTAACGTTTTCACTTCGTCCACTATTTGTACCGACTCCACTAACACCAACCGAGTATTTTGCAATTTTTCAATAACGCTTAACTTCATACGCCTAACTAAAATATAAACATCTGAGCGGCATACACGACCTTACACAATGCATACAATGAACCTGCTTATCTTCAAATTCGCAATCTTTCTTTTGTAACTGGGTGCGTCTTGTAAAAAAACAAAACTTTTCGTAGACATCTCTTACAATAAGTAATTTCTTTGTTAACACTTAAATCTTATCGGACTGTATATATTAACAAAAATGCTGAGTTATAATTAGAGAACGGACACGCTTACCACATGACGCAAAGCCCAGTGCAGTACTGGCGAAAGGCTGTATTTCTAAAATATTTAATTTTATTTATATAATTGGAAAACGAACGGGTGGTGATCTATAAAATTACGAAATACATATTTATTTGTTGGAAAGTTGTATTTATAAAGTTTTCAATTTTATTTATATAATTGGAAAACATACGGGTGGTGATCTATCTATCTAAAATTACGAAATACATATTTATTAATTAATTTTATTTATATAATTGGAAAACAAACGGGTGGTGATCTATAAAATTACGAAATACATATGTATTTGTTGAAAAGTTGTATTTTAAAGTTTTTAATTTTATTTCTATAATTGGAACATTTTTATTTGTTCATTTTGTTGTTCAAGTTGAGTAAAGGAGTATTAATATTGACTAGCAATAGTTTCTCAAGGTTTTCTTCTGTCAATTTTGTTCTCTTTGAATTAAGTACACCCTTATAAATAGAAAACGTCCTTTCTACATCGCAACTGGTTATAGGTGCATACTGGAAATAACTGAAAATACTGGAAATAATTGGAAGATGTTGCTTAAATGAAAAGAAAAGGAATGTACGTGCTATTTCTCTTACGAAATACGATAAACTTATTTATTTTATCTACGTACACGACACCACTGACAAACACTATATTCTCCGAATACAATAGCTGGGTTGTCCATTGTTATCGCTGCGAGACCAGGTGGCCGAGTAAGTCAAACAAATACTTCATTGAATTACGCCGGGATGTACTGAGCGACGTTATACAGAATTCCAATTGCCGATTGCGTTTTATGGAAATTGCATCCGTTCTCTAGTTATAATTTCATACGAACACGTTTTCTTTATAAAACCCAATACTTCCCCAAATTTTGTCATTTACTGTTTGTTTTATTCACTCGCTTTCTTGGAAACTTCGAGTTAGAGAAATGCTACGTCTAAAATTTCAAATGATCTCTTTCTCGTTAAAAAAAATTCGAGTTAGAGAAATTCTAGTTAAAGGAGTTAAAATATACAGTGTGGTCATAAAGTTTGGAACCAAGCTTACAACCGTATTATTTTACATTTTTTGGAAAAACGCTGGGACAGGTAAATTTTCTTTTTTAAAACGCCATCTTTTGACATACAATTTTTTTCTATGACGTCATTGGTTTTCGAGTGATGACGTTATCAACACTTTATTTAAATGGCAACCATATTATTTTTGTATCGTTTTTGGTAGATCTTTATATCCACCAAATAGTGATATAAAACAATTGGTATGTTGCATCACAATTTTTTTGAAAATATGATATAAATTTAGAAGAAAATACGAAAATTTTATTTTTGTACAAAATTAAAATTAAATTAAAAAAAAAATCTGAACTTAAATTTATTGTAACAGTTAACGTAAATTTTCAAAATGGACCCCACCAACCAACTGACACTGTCCCAGCCGAGTGAAAATGCTTTGCGATCAATAGTAATCTGCGTTATTCGCTCCAGGTCAAAAGAAATTCGTCTTCCCAATCGGCCAATTACTTATTAAAAAATCTTATTTAACATTAAATAGTTTCACAAAAAAGGGCCAAAGAAGTTTAATTTATTTAAAAAATTGACATGATGTGGCAGACCATTTCTTAATTAAAATTATCGCCCAAAAATTGAAGATTTCAAAAACTAATTAAGCTTACAAAATTTACTGAAATATGTAAGTAAGTTTTTTTCACACTTCTGTCTTGTGTGAGGACTTAAATATTCTTCTTGAATAAACCGGATCGTCAAAAGCACATGTACTCACGTTCCTATGCAAAAAATTTACAAAAACAAAAACACGCACTTTTTTGCAAGATATTTCTATATGACATTCTTGCTTCTTTTTATACAATTTATGTACAAAAATTTTAGTTTGAAATTGTTTCTATGGCGACAACATTGTTGAATTATTTACTTCTATTTTTGACGTTAAATTTTTGAGATACTGCGTAAAAATTTCTCATTTTCGCTAATATAAAAAATGGCATATTTATCTGAGCGAGAAAGAATCGAAATTTTAATTATGGTTGGGTATGGGGACAGACAAAGAACGCATGCAGAAGCATGCGATTTGTTTAACCATGAACAAACATGACAAAACTAGTTGGAAAGTTTACCGAAACTGGATCCGTAAAAGATCGACCACAAGATCGACGGCAAGGTAGACCTCAAGTAGGAGAAGATGTGAAATTAAATTTGCTTCTAGAAGCAGAAGAAAGGCATCATGTTTCCACCAGACACCTTGCGTTAGCCAATCATGTGGCTCACTCATTTGTCGTCAACTTATTTAAAAAAGAACACTATCGTCCTTACAAAGTTCAACTTGTACAGGAGTTACATGAGGATGACGAAGATCGTCGACTGCAGTTCTGTGAAGACGTAATGTTACGTTGTGACCAAAATCCAAATTTCTTGGAAAACATCGTCTTCTCAGATGAAGCTACGTTCTGCCTAAATGGATCTGTTCACCGCCATAATTGCAGATATTGGTCGCAGAACAATCCGCATTGGACTCAAGCGTGTCATACTCAGCGCAGAGGAAAAGTTAACGTATGGGTTGGAATGATTGGACGACGCATTTTAGGACCATATTTTTTTTTAAGGAAATTTGACTGCTGTGCAATATTTATAATTTTTAAGATTTGAACTGGTTCCAGCGCTCGCTGTTATTTTCCCAAATCACGACTCCGTTAGACTTTTTTTGTGGGGTTATTTGAAATCGAAAGTGTATTTTAACAAACCGAACAATTTAGAAGATTTAAAAGAACGAATTCGCCTAGAACTTACACAAATATCCCCAGACATAATTGAGGCGAGTGTTTACACTCGGCTGGGACAGTGTCAGTTGGATGGTGCATTTTGAAAATTTACGTTAACTGTTACAATAAATTTAAGTTCAGATGTATTTTTTTAATTTAATTTTAATTTTGTACAAAAATAAAATTTTCGTATTTTTTTCTAAATTTATATCATTTTTTCAAAAAAATTGTGATGCGACATACCAATTGTTTTATATCACTATTTGGTGGATATAAAGATCTACCAAAAACGAGAAAAAAATAATATGGTTGCCATTTAAAGAAAGTGTTGATAACGTCATCACTCGAAAACCAATGACGTCATAGAAAAAAAATTTATGTCAGAAGATGGCGTTTTTAAAAAGAAAATTTACCTGTCCGAGCGTTTTTCCTAAAAATGTAAAATAATGCGGTTATAAGCTTGGTTCCAAACTTTATGACCACACTGTATATAAATTTTGTAGGCAACATACAGGACTACGAAAATATTCGAGTTCAAGAAAATTTCGAGTTACAGAAGTTCGAGTTAGAGGAATTCGACTGTATTACCAAAATTCAGCGGAGATCCGAGAGAATTTACCTTATTTTTAGATGTTACTGAAAAAAATTTTATGTTTTATGTTTAGGCATGTTAACACTGCAGATGTACGATTTCTTGTTGAAATGCTATTTTGATGCATTGCGTGAAATGTACGGTGATCCTAGAACCAACCATGCCACTCGAGTTAAACATTATAAATTATCATTACAAACAAATACAATTTTGGCAATCAAACAAGAAATTAGTAAATTTTTACAAATCTAAGGTAAATTCGAATATTCTCTAAAATACGGGCTTAAAAGATAAAAACAGTAAGTGTATAATCGTTTTTACGTAGTCTAATATTAACGAATAAAAAAACTGCCGAAATTGTTAACCAAAAGGGTCCGGCAATATTAGATGTAACAATTCAACATACACAAAATCAGTCAAATTTATTATTAGATTTACTTTTGCATATAACAAACCAGTCAAAACAACTTATTTTAAAATGCAGTTCAAAATAAAAATAAAATTTCACATTTTGTGAGTCAGAAAATAATTTTGACTTTAGTCATTAGTTTTTCAACCCACCACAGCAATACTTTAATCAATACCTAGTAGCGTTTAATTCAACCAGTTATTAGCTTCATAAACCCCTTCTTTCAAAATTAACAACAAAACTTATTAAGAATTTCGCAAAACAGACTAACTCCTATGGAGGAGAATTTCTAGGATGCGTCCAACACAGCATATTGTCCAAAGCCATCCAGCCAGTATTATAAAATCTCTAATGGGATTTTCAAACGGGCAGAAAATGTTTAATTTGGCCACAAAGAAGGAATTTCAGATAAGCGAAAAAATAGAGGATTATGAAGAATCAAACGGTTAGCCAACCAGGTAGATGAAAACGAAAACGATTCGATCAACAGTAAACTAGCTAAGTCGAAATAAACGGTAATAAATATTTTAAAATTAATAATTTTAAAATTTATGTAAAAAGCAAAATTATTTGTCAATATGCAGTCGAACATCTAGGAGATTCTAGGAAATTCTCCAAAAGTAACGAAAATTAGATTGAACATTTTGAATTTCCATGTCTATTGTATTATGTGTTTTATTCTTAGAAATATTATATTTAGGATTTTTAAACATAAAGGTAAGAATAATATTGGTGATACTAGCCTAACGAAACTGCCTCAACCCAGTCATTTAAAAATCCTGGAACTTTCCTTTCGAATTCATATTGTACAAATTAATTTAGATATTAATTACTTACAACTTTTATTCTAATTATACCCCAATTAATTTTACTTATTATTAATCATTTTGTTTCTACATATTAAAATTATACAGAGCGTGTTTCAATTGACATAATTTTATAGTGGCGTTAGTTCATTCGTGTAAAGGCTATCTAAATCACATCATGTGACGTATCATTTTAAAGTATTGTTTACAAGGAATCTTTAAATAATATTTCTTTCATTGACGTCACAATCCCTTAATTAAGTTTTAACTCTTTAAACATCGCTATTTGCAACGTGACTGGTTAATCCTGACTAGATCATAAAACTTGTCGTTAGTGCAACCAGCTCTCTAGAAAACGGTAAGAGAACACTCTCTCTCGTTTTTTAGCCATGGTACCGACCAGAACTGCACCTCATGTAGTTAACAACGTTGGCCAGCGTTTCTTTACACGTTTCTTTTTATCCGTCTCGGATAAACACAAGTAAGTAATTCTATAATTGCTTAATTATATTATTTTAATCACATTAACAAAGGCATTAATTTATTTTCAGTTTGTAAATACTCGCCACGAATACATATAGCGCTCATTTAATTATTTTAATCCATTTCAAAGCTGCATTTCTTTGATGTAAATATAAATAATATAATAATAATATATAAGTAATATACATTTATTTCAGCTACTACACGTCCTGCACCTTTGACGTTCATCATCACATTGTCATTAACTTATTCTCCTTATTGTTAGATCGCTGTTTTTCAGAAATCAGAAATAGAAATCAGAAATAGCGTTTATTATTTTATTTTATGTAGAATTTAAGCAATATATTATATTGCTTAAATTCTACATAAAATAAAATAATAAACGCTATTTCTGAAAAACAAAAATCCACTTATTGTAAACAGGAAATCAAAATATACTAGTAATTATCGGATTTATAAAACATAAGTCTGTATATATATATATATATATATATATATATATATATATATATATATACAGTGCTTCTCAAAAGTCCCCTCTCCCCCTCTTATCTTTGGAACGATTATACATACACATGTGAAATTTGGAAACTGAATATTATAGGTTATAAACTTCCCTACTAGTGATGATAGATGACGAAATCGTCATAGATGACGTCACAAGGCCATTGTGACCAATAATTTTAAATAGAACGCTACGGCAAGCGACACCTCTTTTAAAAGGTATCGAAAAAACCTATTCAATGATACTAATTTTGTTTGTGTTTGAGGCAGTTTTAATGGCTCATTAGTAAACATGAAAATTTAAATTCCATTCAGTATGATATTAAATACAGATTTAAGAAACAGTATCTACTTAAAGAAATTGCTTGAAGTGACCTCCATTTACTTCCTGACAGTAAAATATCCTATTTTTAAACTCTTCTCGTACTTATTCAAATGTGTCTGCGGAAACAGCCTCACATTCTGCAACAATACGTTGGTTTAAAACGCAAAGTGTAACTAATGTCTTGTTATAGAAATGAAATTTTTATATTATTCTGTTTTAAAATTTGTTTGGTGAGGCCATGTGTTTGGGAAAATACAGTGTGTTTACAGTGTGAAAAAAGATTTTTTTTTGTTTTTTTTTGTGTGGGTGGGGTTGTCTCCTATTGTTTAATGAGCGCATAATACAGTTTTGATAGTCCATCAAGGGTGGTAAAAGGTACAATCTATTACTAACAGAATATTATTAGTACGTAAAGTGTATTTATCTTAACTGAGTTGATTCGGCTTTTACTTGATGTAGATTCATAATTTAAAATAGAAATAAAACTACGGTTCAAATATTCAGTTTTTAATATTTAATCATAACACAATTATTTCGCTAGCACAGTGGCTTCCTCAGGTACTTACAGCTAAAGAGCACGTTACAAACTAAGCCACAGTGCTGGCGAAACAATTGTCGTGTTACGATTAAATATTAAAAAATGAAGATTTGAACCGTAGTTTTATTTCTATTTTGTATTTATCTTGTTATAGGGACATTGTATTACATGCACGCAATTCTAATGGATTTATTCCTGAAGCTGAATTAATATTTATAACAAATAGACAGCATCTGGGCCACCACGGTGATAGGAACAGGAACAATTTCTTATACTGGTTTGAACATCAACTTCTTGTGAAATTAGAAGAACCTTCCACAATTGCTTTAGATAATGCCATTTATCATAGTACCTACTATTAAAAATAAAAGCGATATTCAATAAAAATGATATTCATTGGGTTTTGAAAGGCAAGACATATTGCCATTTATAATCAATGAAAGTAATTCTGATTCTGAAGACAGCATAAATGTTTAATAAAATTAGTATTTCATATTAATATTGTCTTCTTTTTATTTATATCATATGTTTATCACAATGTTACAAGCCCTTAATCTCTATGTATTTTGATTTTCTGTATATTATTTTTGTATATGTAGTCCAAAATAAATAAATTCACATATACATTTTTATTTTGTTTGTAACAACATAAAGCATAAGTTGTAAATATTTTAAAATGACATAAACCTAATCTCATATATTATTTACTAACAACAACTGACTCAAAGCAATGTAGATTTGTCAACCCTGTTTTGTAACTATTTATCACGTGTCTCGTCTGTTAGCCTGAAAGACCTATATAATATTTATTTTGACCTATGACATTGGTTAATGTTTTTGTTAGATATTTTGATAGTTCATAAAACGGGCTTTGAATGCAAGATACGATCGGTCATAATGGGATATTTCTTTTAGGTACTTTTGGTAAGCCATATATTTTGGGTGGTAGTGCATTATGTATTTTTAATTTGTTGGCTGTTTTTGGTGAGATGATTTGTTTATTTTCCCATTTTTTAATTAGTGTGTTGTTTATCTTTTGATATTTTGTTGTGAGGTCATTCTTTAATTTGGTGGACGTTTTATTGTCATTTAGGAGTTTTTCCATGTTTTGTATATCCATATTGTCTTTTTTCCATTATTACTGTTTTATTAGATTTGTCAGATTGTAGTACTATTAAATGACTGTTGTTTTTCAGGAAAGTTTTAGTTTCTTTAATGTGTTTATTTAATGCTTTGTTTGTTTCGTTATTATTAACTGTTTTACTTGATTGTTTGTAATTTAAGAGGCTGTTACAGATTTTAGATTTTATATGATTTTTGTCATGATCCTTGATTTTGTCTATTGAAGAATCTACGTTTGCAATTATTAAGTCTGTAGGTAATTTACTTTGGTTTTTATTGTCAATTTGGTACCTATTGTATTGTGAATTTTGGTCCTAGACTTAATATTTTCATAACATTATTGGGTATATTGTCATTGGTTAGGTTTGTTATCCATTTTTTATTATTGTATCATTTTTTAGGAAATTTGGCGTGTTTTTGTTTTGGTTTGTCTTTTGTTTTAGGATTTCCAGTTTCTGTTTTTGTTTAGTTTTTATATTATTGAAGAAATTAATATGTTTATAATTTATCCATTCTGTCAATTTATTGTATGTTTTGGGATTAATTTGTTTTTTGAGTTCTGTATATTAATTTCCTTCTGTGGGATATTTATGCTTTTTACAGTATCTGTGATCAAATAATTCAAGATAGTATGTGTAAAATTACTTACTTTATCATCGAAAGTATGGGCGAGTTTTTTATCATTAAACTTAATGTGTGTTAATTTAAGTTTTAGAAATGTAGGTGTTAGTTTGTTAGTTTTGCATGCAACTAAAAATATTCTTCGGTTTTTCATTCTTGCTATTTTATTCTCTAATTTAGTTATTTTCTTAGTTCTCGTATATGTTTCTTGTCCAAGGTGTTTCTTTATCTTGGCGTAACTCCATTTTTCTTGTTCTATTACCATATTTTCAACCATGGTTTTCAATATTTAGTGTTTATAAGAATTAAAATTTATTTCTTATTAATTTTATTGGCCGTGTGCATAATATTAAAAATAATAAGATTTTTTTTTTGTTTAGCGACCTTTATTGAAATTCAATTTATTTATCTAACGACGTTTCGACTTTTTTGTGTATAATTAAGTCTTTTTCAAGTGATTTAGAACTAAAAAAAAAAACAAAAAAATTACAAACGAAAGGTAAGAATTATATTTTCATTATATGAATGAATTAAACTTAAGATAATGATTAGAGTAAAGAAAGTTAAAATTTAAATTTAAAATTTAAAAATTTAAAGGATACAAAACTTACCAATTTATTTCATGTTAAAACACATGCCCAGTGCAAATGCATGGTCGGAAACATGTCGACCCTTCACTACAACGTCCGACCACGTATCTCGGAATCTTAAGTGTAACTAATGTCTTGTTATAGAAATGAAATTTTTATATTATTCTGTTTTAAAATTTGGGTGTTCACGTAAAACAGAATAATATAAAAATTTAATTTCTATAACAAGACATTAGTTACACTTAAGATTCCGAGATACGTGGTCGGACGTTGTAGTGAAGGGTCGACATGTTTCCGACCATGCATTTGCACTGGGCATGTGTTTTAACATGAAATAAATTGGTAAGTTTTGTATCCTTTAAATTTTTAAATTTTAAATTTAAATTTTAACTTTCTTTACTCTAATCATTATTAAATTTTAATTCTTATAAACACTATATATGTATATATCTACAACCTCGACTGCAATAAAATTGGGACAATAGAACAGTAATTAAAAAAAAAACAATCAATTTATAGCTGCTTTTTTACGATTCTCATTATGGAGCAATTGTTTCGCATTAAAATAAAGCGCATTAAATAGTGGAATTTACTGTTGGTTTTTAACATTTGTCTTTGAAAGGTTTTATTCATTATTTTATATTTATGGTTACCTGCGCATGTAGCAGGTTCTGATAAGAACTAAGATAATGCTAACGTTTCGATTAAATCGCATTCATCTTTTTCTCCATACTTCTTCGTAGCAAACCGGCACGTCGCTGTTGCTCCGTGTGTCCACTATTTATGTACCGCCTGTACCCTTTGTGGATGGCTGAACCACTTATTAGTACACCACTAGTAGATAGCTGGTAATCACTTGTAATCGTGGGCATCGCTATTCGCCTATTTCTGTTTATTTTCCAGATGTATGATCGTTCACAGCCTTGGTATGGAATACCATATATGCCATTAAAAATAATTAATTCTAGAGATTCATAAAGTAAAATACTCATTTTTTAAGATCTTTTATCACTTTTATTAACTTTTTCTTCATATAATCACAAATAAAGTTACCAAGATGCTTACAATAAATTGGTCGAAACATTAAAAAGTACAATTAAAAAGAACGTGCAATATATTTTTCATCAAAATGAATTATCAACTTGTACATAGTTATGTGAAGTAATTAAAATAATTTTTAAGTTATAATGTAAATCATATACGTGTATTTTATTTCTAGGCTATTAGAGGAGAGAGTTTACCTCCTAAAAAACAAACATCACTTTGGAAAATCCTAAAGAAACTATGATTCAAATGAAAAAAACGTACACGAAACAACATATTAATTGAATGAAATGATATTATCTTATGGAGATGACAAATATAAGAAACTTTTGTCTAGAAGGCAGAAAACCTATTATTGAGACATGGGTGAACGCAGGTTACACAAAACCAAAAATATGGAAAAATACGATAATTAATCCAACGCAAGCAGGTGTTGAAGGTTTTCCTACTAGTTTGAAAGATCCATCTGGCAAAGGAAAGCGACTAATTGTGCTTGGCATTTGCAGTGAAACTGGTTTTGTGAATAATGGTTTGTTATTATTTGAATCCAAGAAAACTAGAGATTATCATGAAGATATGAATAGCAAGGTGTTCATTGCGCGGATGTAAAATATACTAGCTTCTCTTAAACCCAATTGTGTTACAGTAATGGATAATGCACCTTATCATTCTATTAAAACAGAAAAGTCACCTACTTCATCGTGGAAAAAGGAGGCACTTATAGAATGGCTTTTAACAAAAGACATTTTAGCTGATAAGACCATGCTAAAGTTTGAATTGCTTGAGCTATAAAAAATTACGCATCCTATTATCCAGTTTCATACCTGGATGATGAAGTAGTTAGAGAAAGTGGTCGTAGAGTTTTAGGTTTACCTGTAATCACTGTAATCTGAACTCCATCGAACTTGTATGGGCTCAAGTTAAGGACAGAAGAAAACAATATGTATGATTTAGAAAATATTGTTGACAATATGCTAGAAAATTTGACTTTTATTGTAAATATTGGATCGTCCTTAGAATTTTCATTAGATTCAGGTTCTCATCGTGAAAATGAGTAATTTTTAATATATTCGAAATATTGCTCTAATAATAATTCAAACTATAATTTAAATTATGTTGATTGTTTTTAATATGTATTTACTGTATCTTTTTAATAAAAATATTGTTAAATAAATACATATATGTATTTTATAAGTTTAGAAAAATTTTTATCCAAAAAATTTAAAATGATTTGAATTTCCCTATCGCTCTCATTATACAAATTAGGTGTACTTTATAAAATGCTACATTTCTTAAGCAAGCACTAATCTTAAAAGATACATAAATATTATGATTAAAGCTGGGAATTATATGCACACGGAAACTGTATTATATGCACATACATATATGTTTCCAAAATTCGTTTGGTAAAGTTTAAATAATAGTTACACAACTAAATTATTGTCAAAATATTAAATAATGTGAATATAAATTTAGAGATACCACAAATACGTACTATATCAATATTTTATTGGCAATTTTACAAAATACATGTGTAATAGTAATATTATAGAGAACGGACACGCTTACCACCCAGTGCAGTACTGGCGAAAGCCTGTATATCTAAAATATTTAATTTTATTTATATAATTGGAAAACGAACGGGTGGTGATCTATAAAATTACGAAATACATATGTATTTGTTGAAAAGTTGTATTTTTAAAGTTTTTAATTTTATTTCTATAATTGGAACATTTTTATTTGTTCATTTTGTCGCTCAAGTTGAGTAAAGGAGTATTAATATTGACTAGCAATAGTTTCTCAAGGTTTTCTTCTGTCAATTTTGTTCTGTTTGAATTAAGTACCTCCTTATAAATAGAAAACGTCCTTTCTACATCGCAACTGGTTATAGGTGCATACTGGAAATATTCTTTTAGTTCTTCATATTTAGCCGTTAGATTTTGTGGAATTGTCTCCATGCATAATTGCTGCAATGTAATTAAATCTGGATTTCTATTAAGAATTGCTTCAAACTTTTGCCAAGGCCACATCCGAAGTCACTTGGAATACTTTTCAAATTATTAACAGCCACGTCTAATGTGGTTAATCCGTCATTTAATTTGAAATTTCGATTTTCAAAATAAGTGATTAGTTTTGGCAATTTTCCAAAGTGTTCGCGAAGAAAGTACAACTGATTTTTTAAATTTGGGATTTGTGTGAGCTCCTTGCACTCACCAATACTTCTAGCATCCTCCTTTAGCAGTGTTACGAAATGTTTTAGACTATCGAAATTCTCAGCATAATAACTAGTAGCTTCCAGCCATGTTCCCCATCTAGTTATTACTGGAGTGGGAGGCAGTGACAGAGATGGAAATTTTTCCCTGAAAAGAGCTACTCTCAATGGTGCTTTTCTGAAAACTTTTTTAAAAGCTGATACAAGTCTATCAACTTCCGGAAAAGTGTGTCTGATATATTCACAGATTCTGTGGAGAGCATGTGCTACACAAGTAATATGCAGCATATTAGGATATGTTTTCTTCAATAGTCTGCCTGTTTTTAACATATACGCAGCACTATCACTGACAAATAAAAGTATTTTTTCTTTGTACGTGGCGTCCGAATGAAGCACTTTTTGCATATTCTCCTTAATGGTTTCAGCAACTGTTTCCGCATCAACTCTATTTATAACACTTGTTGCTATTACATATGAGTTATAGGGAATAGTTGGATGTAGTACACCAGCTACAACATTTACCACACAGCGTCCTAACATATCCACCGTTTCGTCGTCGCTTATCCTTATGTATTGATTTAAAAGATGGCTTCTAATGCGCTCTACTGTTCCCGTATAGCACCTAGAAACATAATATTTGCGTAAAGTTGATTCATCAGGAACATTTCGACCAGTATATTTTTTCAGAAATGTCTTCAAAATTGGATTGTTCAATTTAAATAATGGAATATTAGCTGCCATAAAAGTTTCACAGAGTTCCTCGTTAAAATTGTAAGATTCCAACGGGTTCAATTTTTTTTCGTGCTTTAACGATCCTACGTGACGTTTTACGGTTGATTTATTGCAATTTTTCAATAACGTTTCACACACTTCACAATAAATTTCGGAATCACTGGCAATGTACATACAATCAGTATGGCCCTCAATCCAACTCGCCATTGTTTCACGATGCCATTCTCGACGTTCTTCCGTATCATATCTGAAAAAGTAACTTAAACAATGCTCTAGGTCTAAATAAATGAAAATTAATGTACGCGTAAGTTATTGAAATTGAACGAAATTCAATGCACACTTACGTCTAAATAATTGGGAGAAGTAGATTCAATCAAACGATATTAAACAGGATCTATCACAAAAATTACGATGTAATTAACAGTTAAAACTATGAGAACAAGAAACTTACTCACAGCACTTTATTTATCTTACGAAATATAAACTAATAAATAAAATACATTATAAAAACCCCGCTTCTATGTACGCTCATGAAAACACTTTAAAAAACACTATACTCTCCGAATACAATAGCTGGCTTGTCCATTGTTATCGCGGCGAGACCAGGTGTCCGAGTAAGTCAAACAAATACTTCATTGAATTACGCTGGTATGTACTGAGCGACGTTATACACAATTCCAATTGCCGATTGCGTTTTATGGAAATTGCATCCGTTCTCTAGACTAATAAAATAAGAATAAGTAAGCTAAACAATGTAACTCTTTGTATTATATTTGCCTTTGTATAGTATCTTGCCTATGGTACCTCTCATATTATAAATTTTATTCTTGAAACTTTGAATCAATACTATCGATTCACTGAGTTCAACACCTTGAGTTTCAAGTTTTCATAGTGTTTCACTAATAAAACCATAGTTAACTAACTTTTTCCGTTTTTTGCGGTTTATTTAGTATATCTTTGCAATCTGCAATTGCTATGGAGTCGTCTGAAAAATAGAATGAATTATCTTAGCTGTTCAAAGGTATCTGCATAAAATACAGCGCCATCAAGCCACACGTGCCCCATCTTGTTATTATGGGTTGTGGTGGCAGGGCCAGACCAGGTAACTTATATTTGTATGCTTGAACTCTCAGTGGTGCTTTAATAAATACGTTTTTTGTCAAATTGATCAATGAATTCAATGAATTAATATCTGGAAATGTGTAACGTTTTCTTATGCTACTCTGTTAACAGCAAACATGTTGCATACATCAGATTTGGGTAAAAAAACTTCAAATTCTGTGCTGACTTCACCATACATGTCGCAGTATCCGATAACATCAGTGATACCTTGTCCCTTGGAACGGCATTCGGTAAATAAAACCTCGTTAAACTTATTTATAAATCTTGTTATAGTAAGTTATTCGTTTTCTCCAGTTCTTCTGTACTAATTAGAAAAGATTGGCTGGCGCAATTTTCATTTAAAATGCCAATGTGGATCAATAAGTTGACAATATAGGATCCACAACTCTCTGCTGTCTCATCGACTACGAAATAAATATAATTTTCACCTATTCTTTCCTTAATTTTCATCATAATTTCCTCAAACAATAGATTAATATACTTTTTTCTTGTAGTTGAGCGACTAGGAACTGACAGTTTCGTATACTTCTCTAAAACATTTTTAAACGTTGAATTATCCAACTTTGAAAGTGGAATGTTTACACTTAAGAAGATACAAGCCACAATGGAAACTATTCTGTTCTATATTTTTACTTGTTGAAGTAAACGATTGATTCAGAGTAGCTTGTGGTACATTTTTTGTAATATTTCTATTATTCAAATCAGTTCCTACATGACGCGTTAGTTGATTTTTTTTGTGGCATCGAATCGACAATAATTAATTGGAGGTATTAAAATATGAAATTAAACGTAATAAATATAAACTTACAATTTTGCTGCAATATTTCAAAACACTCTGCCATTATCTACACAAAATTCAAGATAATCTTTTATCTAGATGGACACATGTGAATATGATTTCGACATATGAAAAATAACAAGGTAAAATTACGTGTACATATACTTTCGAGAACTAACTAAACATAACTGGCGATATGACTGACGTATAGGTCAACCTCATTGCTCGTAGATTCACTGGAACTTCCCCGACTTGATGCTCATACTCATACTTGAAATGCTCATACACAATTAGTGTAATTTTGATATATTATGAATAAATGGTTTTATATATTTTTTACGGTGCACTTTAGAAATAAATTATAAAATATTAACAAACATGCAATTTTATATGAAATATGCTCAAAGCAGTAATTATATACAAGATATGCAAAACAAAAGTGTATTTACATGATCCCTATAGATCTGCAAGAATTTTGGTAAACATATACATACATAAAAAATATGCATTTTCATATAATCCATAATTATGATAATTATAATATACATATGTCATTGTTACTATTAATCCCTTAAATTTAGTAGTTTTACATCTCGGTCTACAATTATCACCTGAATACTAATATCTGTTATAATTGTTATTAAAAACAACCCAGGATTGCTCTATCACATAAAAAAATATTAAGATGCATATTACAAAAAAATAGAGGTCATCATCATGGATTTTTTACAATAATTTTGTTCGCTAGTAAAATCAAAGTATAAGTAGATATTTCTTTTGAGGTAATTTTAACACATTTTTTCCATTGTATTTACACACAATTTTGTTGTAGATGCAACAACACCTTCAAACAAAGAAGTAATTATTGAAATATTTTACATATGTCTAATACTTTGTATTGGTATATATTTGCCGCTTCTTCTTGCTTGATTAAAATTATTAAAGACTGTGTAAGCTTTCTTAGTAATAAATATGTTAATAAACAAACGTAAAAGTAAAAAAATAATCTTTGTTCTATCACAAAATTTATCCTGTGTAAATTGCACTCCGGTTACAGCGCCATCACTCCTCCTTTCTTAGAATGAATGGCATATAGGAGAAACATTATACATATTACTTGAAAAGTTCGTCTGGTCTTTTCCAGATTTTCTTATGCCAAATTTATATAAAATCTTGATTCATAACACAATTGGGGGTTCCAGTGCAAGAACCAGGTATCTCCACTGTTTTGGGAAAATAAGTTTTATATACGGATATGTCTATTTTAAAATTCTCTATCGTTCGTTACACGAACAGTATATCTCCTCCGCGGCGTTGCTTAGATATATTAGCGAATGGAGATACCATATAAATTTTACTGTGCAATAATGAGATATCTCCTGGATATACCTTGTTCTTGCGCCGTACAATTCGTCGACTTTTTACTGGGCGCAGGCGCATATTCTTTCATAACATTGTTAGTTAGGTTATGTTTTACGTTTGTTTTGCTGTGCTGGAAAGTACGTAGTGATTTACATACGTGTTGTGTGTTACTATATATTGGTAACATATTATAACATGTCAACTTCCGAGTCTGAATATGCGGAAGAACCGTTTGAAAGTACAAACACCGATAATGATGAAGATTTTATTGTTTCGGAAGCGGAATTAGAATCTGATGATGATGAAATTCGACATAGTGCGAATCCCCAGAAGGGTAAAAAAAGAATCATATTGAAACACCGATGGAAGAGATCTATATCAAAAAAGTGTAGAACTCATGGCTTGGAATACGTAAATACTAGTGGTCATGTTGTGCCTGCAAAGAAAGAAGGAAGGCCGTGTTCGTGTAGGTTAAAGTGCTTTGAAAAAATTACCGCAGAAGTTAGACATAAAGTACGAGAATCTTTCTACCAGCTGAAATCGAAAGACCTACAAGACTCTTTCTTGGCTAGGCTTATAAAAGTTAAGCCTGTAAAGAGGCATAGACCTGGATTCGAAGCTGGCAAACCTAAGACTGGTTCGTATGAATACGTTGTAAGTAATGTTTGTCTCTGCTATAAAAGTTGTTAATAACAAGACAATACACACACAAAAATTCTTGGTAAATGGCTCATTCGTATAGTTCATTTTTATTAATTTTTTAGATAACAAATCACGCAGATGACTACAGAGTTTGTAAGAACGCGATGCTCTCAATTTTCGATATAGCCAAAAGTCGCCTTGAGAGAGTGGCAAATAATTTAAAAACCTCCTGTACAGCACCTGTAGATGCAAGAGGACTTCACCAAAACAGGCCAAATAAGATCGAAGATGTAGTCTTATATCAAATTGCAGGACACATTAACAGTTTCCCCAGATATATATCTCACTACAGTAGAAAGGACAACGTCAAACATAAATATTTATCATCAAACTTGAACACAGCAAAAATGCACAACTTGTATCTGCAGAAATATGAACCCGAACAATATGCTTTGCTGCAAGAAAGCAAAGCAGCTAATCCTAAAGTTAAGTATGACTTTTATAGAAAATATTTTATAGAGAATTTTAAACTTTCTTTCGGTAAACCAAAGTCAGACACCTGCTCAAAGTGTGATATGTTACTGAAAAAAATAGAATCTGCCGATAACGAAGAAGAAAGAAGGGCTCTTCAGACTTTAAAAGATTTACATGTCACCAAAGCAGAAACATTTTATGAAAGATTTGAAGACAAAGACCCAGCTTGCTCGTGAAGATCCTTCTGTTGAGGTGGTTACATTCGACTTTCAACAAAATATGCCACTTCCAGTAGCTCCAAGCGGTGATGTGTTTTATAAAATAAAGCTATGGGTGTACAATTTTTGTATACACGTTGGCAGTTCAAAAACAAGTTATTTTTATGTTTATGATGAGACAGTAGGAGCTAAAGGGCAAAATGAAGTGATTAGCTTTTTACATCACTTCTTTAACAATTTTATTAGATCGGAAGTCAAGCATATCTATTTGTTTCCGGACAACTGCAGTTCTCAAAACAAAAATTACGTATTAATCCAGTTCCTAATCACCGTCGTAAAACTTGGAAAATTTGCCACTATTACACATCGGTTTCCTGAACCGGGCCACAACTTTTTGCCCTGCGACAGAAGCTTCGGCGCCATAGAGATTAAGAAGAAGACATATGACCGGATTTAATTACCTCAAGAGTATCACAAAATTATCCGTGAAGCAGGAAAGAAATTTGAAATCATAAACGTTACTCAGGGCATGATTATAAACTTCAAGGACCACTTCTTACCAATATTTCGCAAAACAGTCCCTACAAAAAAAGATAAGTTTGCGATATCAAAGTATAGATTATTTAAATATGACTCTCAGGAAATGCCCGATATACAGTGTAGTATAACTGTTGGGATACCAACATATTCAAGTTTGGTAATCTTGAAAAAAGATGAAAACCCTTCTTTGCCGGCTAATGATAAAGTACTTCTATACCTTCTATACACAAACAAACGGATTTTAAAACCACATAAATTTAAGCATGTAATGGATCTCGCTAGAGCATATGTGGCACAATGCGATATGTGGTTCTATAATAACATTGAAGCAGCACAACGTCAATCAAAGGCAGAAGTGGCAGAGAATGCAGGTTCGGACTATTCTGAATATCTCTACTCAGAATGATGAGACAATTTCCAGTTTTATGTGTTGCGAAATTGCACCAAAATAAGTTTTAGTGTTTTCTTTTTGTTAGTATTTTATTTCCAGATTATGTTCTGTTTCATGTGTACGCCCGTTTGATAATAAAAAAATAATAAAGTTGTCAGCGATCAATTTTTTTTTAATAATAATGGACAAAAACCAGGTATCTCCGCTATTAATATCATGATAATTTTTTTACCATTGTTTAAAACCAAATTATACCTATTGTAGGTTTCGTTATTTGCAGCCTGAATTCGGCACGAAACTTAAAAAATACAAATTTATGAAAAGTAAATGTATAGAAGTGTTTTTTTCGCCCACTATAAAATTTCGCATTTTGGAGATACCTGGTTCTTGCACTGGAGCCCTCAATTAAACATTGCTTTGTTGGTTTTGATTTCAATTGTAATGATTTTTGGCGAAATTCATCATTCTCTACTTGATAATGTTGAAAGTTTGGTTCACGCGACATTAAATTGTATTTGGGAAGCCTTCTTTTGAATGTTGCTTATGAGCAAATACGGTAAAACATTTGCGATTTCTCACAATCATAAAGATTAAACATCGATCATCACGAATAGAGATGAATTCGTTTGCCGATAGTGTCCAATTACTCTTTACACGATTATGTACAATAATCAGAGAATACGAACAGCATAGTAAATGCGATGGCCAGGCTATCTATTGGCTATCTATAGGAGGGTGCGTGACAAACAGGCAGGCGGGTGATTTTAAGGACGGCCAAAAGCCTTAAAAATGATTAAGATTAAATTATTAGTAGTTAACAGAATATAAAAAGTATACTATATAGAAAACATAGCAATCTATGAAATGTATAATAATGCATATGTACTATTATGTACATATACTAAAATAAATATATGAGGATTTCTTTATTGTAAAAGAATTGGTAGTTTATACATCATTAATGCTTTTGGTTTTAATTGTTTAAGTAAACATCCTCGAACTAATAAATAAACATAAAACATCTGAAACTGAACAAGGCACCCGGAGAAGATCGAATTACAACAGAGATACTCCGTATACTAGAGGACGACGGCCTTGAAATATTGCTAGATATATGTAACAAGGTATGGCGCACGAGACAGTGGCTAAGCGATTGGGCCAAATCCGCATTTATTCCTATACACAAAAAAGATTCAACGAATAAATGCGAGAATTATAGAATGATTGCCATCACATCACATGCAAACAAGATACTATTAAGTATAATAGATCAGCATCCGACTCAGTTTATACAGGCGCAAACACCACAGGCACAGGCAGGTTTTGTAAAAGGAAGTGACACGAAAGACCAAATTAATAAGACAGTTAATAGAAAAATCAAGAGAGTTTAATGCACCGCTGGTACTGTGTCTTATTGACTACGAGAAACCCTTTAACTGTGTTCAGTGGCGAAGTATGTGGATGGTATTGAAAGAAGTGGGAGTATCTAGCCACCTAATTAAGCTCATATCACAATTGTACCAACAAAGTGAAACATGCGTAAAACTAAATAACAATACATATATCGCAGCCCTTTGATACGAAAAGGAATACGACAGGGGTGCATACTCTCCCCACGACTTTTTAACGCATATGGAGAAGAGATTATGCGACGAGTACTAGATGACTTTGAAGGAAGAGTCTCAAATAGAGGGAAGAAACTTACAAATCTAATATACTCACTTTCATATGAAATCCACCACCCACTAAAATTCAAACCACAATTTTGAAACTTCGGTAAAATAATGCTTTATTATCAACTAAGAAAAGATGAAAGTTTCCGCCGAAAAAACTCAACTATTATGTTTCCTGTATCATTGTTATCTCCAACTTTCAATATTTTCTTCCTACCAATTAATGAATTTCTGCCAACAAAATGTCAGTTTATTTGATTGTCAAACTATCAAGTAGACACTTTGTAATGCCCCCAGTGCGACGTCGTCGAAATTTTACCCATATTAATGATTTTGTTAGGGGCCGAATTATCGGTATGAAAGAGGCGGGTCTCTCATTCCGAGAGATTGGGAGAAGGCTGAATCGGGACCACACTACAGTTGCTCGGATATGGTCTTTATGGTCCGAAGAAGGTATTCAGAGGCGCCGTCCTACTGGAAACCTGAACCTGAACAAGATATGGAAAGAACGACAAATTGACCGAATGATAAGAAACCGATGATATTCTCGATTTTTCTGTATGGAGTTGAATCGTGTACAATCAAAGCCTCGGACAGGAAAAGGATGGATGCATATGAGATGTGGTGCTGACGGCATATGCCACGTATATCTAGGACCGAAAAATGCAGCACCAACGCATCTATACTGGATAAACTTAAGGTTAAAGATAGACTATCTACTGCAGAAAAATCCTGCAGTAATTTGGACACACAACTATACGAGAGGGAAGAAAAACTGATTGTCCAAGGCAAGATTGAGGGCACAAGATCAAGGGACAGATCGCCAAGCAGATTATTTGATCAAATGAAAGAGATAACAGGCACACCATTGCAGAAACTAAAGACCGCGAAGCGTGGAAAGAAAAAATTAGCAACTGTACCTAGAGATGGAATCACGATTTCTCAGTTATGAGAACACGACAAAGAAGATATAATGTATATACCGTTATAGTTATTATTTTTCAGGAGGGCACGCAGGTGGCCGAACCCCTAGGTACAGCACTGAGACGCCCATCAAGAAAAGCTAATACTATAGTATCCTCAATAGACTATATCTTTATTAAATTTTTTCATTTTATAACATTCCTAGCATTAAGCTCAGAAAATATAGACAAAAATTTTCAAATTTAGCTACGACTTTAACAACGAACTTTAAACTTACACGAAAACATCAAAAATTCTTATATCAAACGCAAAAAACATAAATTTTAAATGTCATTATAGGTAACAACATTAAGTGATACTTTGAAAAATATAAAATAACTATTCAGTGATTTCAAAATTATCTCGAGAAGAAAAGACACAAACTAAGGGATTTTATATAAATTATATGACTCATATTTATCGAACACACTATGTAAACTTTTTCTAATCAAAAAAATAATCGTGGATCCTCTAAAGCTACATATGGACTTTGTCGGGTGGACTTCACAAGACTAGGGGAAGTTCATTTGCAAAATTAGCATTATTCAACAATTCTGTTTATTTTTGTTGTCACTAACATATGGTAACCATTATTACATTATACATTTTCCGAAAGTTTAAATTATGAAAATTATTTCGATAAATGTTTAATATCGGTTCCTAATACTTGTTACATATTCAACAGGAAAATACTGCCGGATCACTTAATTTGAATGGTGCATTATTTTCAAAATTGGTACTAATTATGACCTTCACTACTTTACGCAAACAAGCTTGACAACATGAAAAGATACCATATTATTTACTTAAGATATTTAAATGTAACTTGAGTTTTCTTTCTACGTAATAGTTGATATTAAGCTATAGAAGTATTAAAATTTATCCTCAACCAATAGTCGGAGAACGTTTTATTAAATCCATTACAGCTTAATTGGTCACAGTGTCGTATAATTAAACTGTATTTAAAGTTAGTTTTGTATGCATTGAGCCATGTTAGAAATCTAAATATTTATCCAGATTAATTAACGAAGTTTTAATATCAATATCAATTTGTTACAAATTAAAAAAAATCTATTATACCATTCCTGCCCATTAAATAAGAACCACCTCCGAAAATGTATGTATTTGTATTTTAAATAATATAATCATATATTTACTATTGCAAACGTTATTATAAGATGATTTATTTATTTGGAATCCCTTTACTATAGAAACACGCGATTTGATACATTACGATTTTAGTTTCTTACTAGCAATATGTGAAAAAAGATAACGACTTGCGTCATTAAAATAAAGCTCGTTTTACTATGCCCGAATAAAAAAATCTAGAATATGTTTTGCTGGAAATGGAAATGTGCGCACAACACAGAATAGCAAGAAGGAAAGGTGTTTCTCATCAAATTGTAATGTGAATTGCTGATTTAAATAAAGAAAATATCTCCGGAACTGGTATAATATGCCAGTGTTGTGATAAAGAAATAGTAACCGACATTGTATTGTGATAAAGAAATAACAATTGAAAAGGTGAAAACATCACATCGAACATTCTGGAGAAGACTTAGGATGTAATCCTACATTAACGGCATGGATGAGGAAAGCTCACTACAATTGGGTTAAACAATACATATATGTAACACTATACAGTAGAAGTAACATTAATATTTAGCTACTTTATTAATCAAATTGCTTTCAAAAACGTTTTCACTGAAATGTACTTTTTATAGATTGTGTATAGTGAAGTTGAAGTAATAGAAAGTCCGCCTCAGCTTATTAAAATGTCAAATAAATGGTACAAAAAAATGTTCTTTAGAAACAATCAAATAGTCACTTTCAATAACTACCATATATTTCCATACATTAAAAGACTATAACAGAACAATATCTGGTTATATGTATGAAAATTCTCAGTGTTACAAAACTAAATGCAACACTCCGGGTTTAAGTTCAATTGAGAATATTAAATCTTACATTGCTAAACAGTTTAGAGAAACATAAATTAATGCGAACTATTCCAGGTAACGAAACTATATGAACACAAATCTGGCAAACAGAATAACTCCATTCTAAGGACTAAGTGTGGTTCTATAAAATATAAGTTTATATGTGTACATATATTGTCAAAATAAACTTTCGTCTTTGAATTCTATACTCATGGTATAGTACTCATGTATTTAGTTCTAATTTAATGATCAGAGACTATATATTTTCTTCATTAATTGAATTGAATTTTTTTTTTATTTATTATAAAATTATTCAAAATAATACAAATCTGTATAACAACAAATTTGTATCTGTATATGCATGAACACACAGTACGTATTTACCAGCTTTTGCTTCAACTACCAGACGCATGCGTTTCTGTGTAACCACTTTGTCAATGATAGATTTACGAAGCAAAAGACTGTAGTACACTTGCGGTCATGTAGTAAGTTTTGTCCTATCCGAAGACAACAGATAACCTCTTGCCATCTGACGGACAAAACCGACCACGCCGGTGCAAAGTGTTCTTCTCGAATAGCAGATGGCAAGAGGTTATCTGTTGTCTTCGGATAGGACAAAACTTACTACATGACCGCAAGTGTACTACAGTCTTTTGCTTCGTAAATCTATCATTGACAAAGTGGTTATACAGAAACGCATGCGTCTGGTAGTTGAAGCAAAAGCTGGTAAATACGTACTGTGTGTTCATGCATATACAGATACAAATTTGTTTTTATACAGATTTGTATTATTTTGTATCAAAGCTTGATGTGAATTATCGCATCGACATGCAATCTATTTTTTGCTATACTACGCCACCTGGCGACGAGTTAATGGACTCACAGTAATATGCGTATTTTCTTCTTTATCAGTAATAGCTTCGCTATTCGAGAAGAACACTTTGCACCGTCGTGGACGGTTTTGTCCGTCAGATGGCAAGAGGTTATCTGTTGTCTTCGGATAGGACAAAACTTACTACATGACCGCAAGTGTACTACAGTCTTTTGCTTCGTAAATCTATCATTGACAAAGTGGTTACACAGAAACGCATGCGTCTGGTAGTTGAAGCAAAAGCTGGTAAATACGTACTGTGTGTTCATGCATATACAGATACAAATTTGTTTTTATACAGATTTGTATTATTTTGTATCAAAGCTTCATGTGAATTATCGCATCGACATGCAATCTATTTTTTGCTATAAAATTATTCAATTGAGATTTTTTTCAATTTATAAATTTAATAATTTGAAGTAGATGGCAGTTACGGAAAATGTCGTTACGAGTAAAAAGCGGTTAAAAAATGGCATTCCGCATTTAACCTAAAACTTGTGCCAAAAAGATATAGAAATCCTCACGTGTCTATTAAAAATAAAATATAAATCTTGTCTAAGTAATTGGATTGCATCTTTCACTTACATCGCTACAATGAAAATAATTTAGGTTGTTTTTTTTCATTTAAACATTCCCCCTATACACGTAAATTAAAAATAAAGAAAAGTTTTACAGAATAAAGGTTTTGAATTATTTAGGAAATTTTATCTAAATATATAATAGATGACCTAACTGTTTTAATGTGTAATTATTTTGTCAGTATATTTCTCATACTGTAGAGAGGGAACGTTTTCAAAATACATACATTCTTCTACCTCTAACCGGATTAAACCTAACAAGGTTAACTACGCTTTCCTGTCTCAAATCTAACAGTTCTTATGTACAAGTAGTATAGTATGTACAACTAAAATAACATTAGTTATAAACAGTGATGCGACAAAATGTTTTGTTTTCGTTATCACCAGCAATTAGTCCGATTCATTCTTCCTGTAAGACCGTATGTTGCTGTGTTCATTTAGCTTTTTTTTATGTATTTTTAGCCTTCTTAATGGAGTATTTCTTGCATTTCTTCTTTAGTTTTGACTTTGTATGCTAAATAAACATCGGCCTTGTTGTATCTATTGTATGTAAATACGATATACACATACATATAAATACACCGTGTCCGAAAAGTATGGAATATAGCGAACAAAACTGAAATAAGTGGTTTTATGAAAAACTCCCGAAACACATCGATCCCTTTCTTTAAAAATGCACATTTTCATGCCTTCATCATCCTTCTACACCCATTTGCCTCCAAGCGATGACGTCATCTTTTGTTTCCCAAATGACAACCCCTAATTTTTTCCGCAATTTTGAGAGACCGCCCAAATGACAGCATAAAATGTTTGATATTTTACATAAGAAAATTGATGAGAAATCATTCAATAAATGTTTAAAAAACATAAAAGAAACTAAAATTGGAACTAAATTAACATTCATTAAATAAAACAAACAACAAATGAAGGGCAAAACAAAGATTTTGGTGTTCAAACATCTTCAGGTATCAAGGTAAATGCTTAAAATTCCATCCATTTATTACTAGATAATAAGCTAGTCTACAAATGCTCGAGATACCTGTGCTCGCTTTAATTTTTGCTAATATGTATGTTTCCAAGAATTGCATTCGCTCAGCAAATTTCAGTGTGACTCGTGTCCAATGTCAAGTTAGTCGTTAGCAAATCGCTATTTTAGATAAAAACTTGGGATGGCTCAGTTAACTGGGAAACATTGTGTTGGAATTTTAATGATGTTGGGATATGGAGATAGACGGAGACAATAGGAAGAAGTGTGAAATTTATTTAATAATGTATACCCTGAAACCCCCTCTGAAATACCCGTTAGTAAAATTGTTCGAAAATTTCAAGAAACTGGTTCTGTTAAGGATTTGCCCAAAAACTGGTAGACCTGTAGCTGTAAATAATGAAGAACGTGCTAATGTAATGTTGGGGGTTGTGGAAAATTCGCATGTTTCTGTTTGGCAAATTGCTCGAGAGCATAATTCTAAAAATTCTAAAACATGAAAGGTGATATCCGCGTAAACCTTCTATTGTTCAACAATTATTTGTAGACGACTTGGATCGAAGGTTGGAGTTTTGCGAATTAATAACACGCCGATTTGAAGCAGCGATTTCTTTATTTTCATGATATAGTCTACTTGTATACAACTCGACACTTGAAAATTCTCGAAACTCGACGTATTGCCTAAAAAACACCAAGAGACCAAAGATCGAGTGATGTTTTTTAAGGCAATTTTTAGCGTTTCAGGCAATACGTCCCGTATAATAGAGTATTTATTTTCAAGTGTCTTGTTGTATAATATATGAAAAATACTTTGAATGCAGTACTACTGATGTGTGCAGAGCACACGAAATGTACATTTAGTTTATTAAAACTATTTTTGTGAAAAAAGTTTTTGTTTTATTTAGTTATTTCAATATTTTCACAAGTGCTCAACATATAATACTTCAGACATTTATTTATTTTTTTTTAAGATTTGAACTAGTTCCCGTGTTTACTGTTATTATATATTATATTCAAATGAAGCAGATCCAGATATACCCCATAACAGTATATGGCTCCAGCAGGATGGGGCCCCACCTCATTTCGGAATTAATGTCCGCCATTTTCTGAATGACACTTTTGCTAATCGATGGACAGGTAGAAGAGATGTAATAGAATGGCCAGCTTGCTCGTCGGATTTAACTCCGCTAGACTTTTTTCTTTGGGGATACCTTAAAGGCAGAGTTTACTTAACCCGTTTATGCCCGAATTATTTCTTTTCGCAATTTTTTCGTTGCGGTGTAAATTTTAATTGTTGGGGATATTTTATATAAGCTGTCTGGTTATAAATTTTTACATTTTACATTCTACTTTTGTGATTTTAGTGTAGTTCCAATAATGGAACAATGGGCATGAATGACCAAGTATATAAACCAAGTATAAAACCAAGTATCTTTTTTAATATAAAAGTATAATTTATTAAAAAAAACGTATTTTGCATTTTATATACCTAATGGAAAATATTATAAAACTGATTCACAAACAAAAGTTATTTAGAGTGGAACAATGCAAAACAGTCTTCATGACAGTTAACACCACATTTTTCACATGCTTTTGTAGTATTTTTTTTTGCAGACAGCGCAGCGATTTTGTTTCTGGGCTGCAATATATTGAACGATAAAAACACACAATGTTGTATTAGATTTACACTTTATTTAATAATAATAATAATAACTATATAACAGCTGTTTCACCGTACAACGGTTTCTTCGGATATAGCAAGAGAATACCATTAAGTAATAAAATAAAAAAATATTTACGTTTAAGTAAAATGTTTTATAGTACCGCTTGCTATATCCGAAGAAACCGTTGTACGGTGAAACAGCTGTTATATAGTTATTATTATTATTATTAAATAAAGTGTAAATCTAATACAACATTGTGTGTTTTTATCGTTTGATATGGATTTACATCAAGTAAAGGCAGAATCGATTCAATGCAATATATTGCATTTTATATACCTAATGGAAAATATTATAAAACTGATTCACAAACAAAAGTTATTTAGAGTGGAACAATGCAAAACAGTCTTCATGACAGTTAACACCACATTTTTCACATGCTTTTGTAGTATTTTTTTTGCAGACAACGCAGCGATTTTGTTTCTGGGCTGCAATAATCCAATGGTCTAATCGATCATACCTGACCTGGTCGGGCACTCTTGAGGAAATTTCTTTATGTGTGATAGGACGACCAGCACCTTTTCCAGGCTTACCATATTTTGTCAGATAGGTCTGAACTATTGTTCGTCTAAACTTTAGAAGATCAATCTTTTTTCCGTAGCTTTTTCTGTGTAGTTGCCAAGCATTATGAACACTAGTGTCTACGCAATATGCAAAGACCGACCACCACCACTTTTTCGATCTAATTGATATTCTATAATTGTCGACATTTTGGTCTAACCGATCGACACCCCCCATAAACTTATTGTATTGAGATACCATAAATGGCCGAGTAACAGGAACTTTTTTCTTTTCTGCAGACATCCATCTGTGTACACTACCTACAGGACCGGTAGGATCGCAGCTGCTAACAGTAAGCACGATTCTATTGTCATGCCAACTTGTAATTGTAACATTAGTTTTTTTATCAGTGCAGAAATCGTAGTAACCCCTGGGTTTTTGCTCGATAAGTTTTGAAGACATTATAGCGGGGCATTTTTCAATTCTGTTGTACTTTATAGTTCCTGTATAACCGATACCTATATCTTGTAAACGGTTAACTAGTTTTAACGATGAAAAAAAGCGATCGCCGTATAGTTTGAAGGATGTGTTTTGCGGTAGATCTTTCAAGAGAGCAAGTACAACGGTCCCACCTACTCCCAATTCATTCTGCAATAATTTTGAGACTACCTTTGTTTTGTTGTTTCTTGTTGTGGAACACCCTGCTATGACAGTTTTAGTTGGTATAGAATCTTCAGCTTGTTTTACTTTCCCTTGGTAAGGCTCAAATTTCATTAGATATCCAAGAGGTTCGCACAGGCACCACATTTTATAACCATATCTTATTGGTTTTCCCTTTAGGAATTGTTTAGCCCCATGTCTCCCAAAGTATGGTACCATGCTTTCATCAATGCTTAGTTTTTCTTGAAGTTCTGAATACTTAAGAAATCTTTCATTTAGCATATTCATCAAAGGTCTCATTTTTCCGAATTTGTCATTAGTAGGTAAGTTATTATTGTCAGAGCAATGCAGATATCTTTTTATTTCCTCAAACCTATTTCTACGCATTGCATTTACGACAGACAAGTTACAGGTCTCAGTTCCAACCTCCACCACATACGCCAACGAGGTACTGAACAATAGCCGGATAATAGAAGTATAGCTATAAAGCAACGAATTTCTTACTCGCTAACCTGAAATGCTGGTTCTTTTTTTTCCATATATATTCGTCATTTCAGTTAGAAAACTGCAAATAATTCCGTCAAAAAATAACTCAAAACATTCCACTGCGTCTTCTGGAATCGGTGGCATTTGCTTGGGAGAAACAAAAGCGGGTAAGTTATCGTCAAGATCGGTGGAATTTTGCCAAACTCTGGTATATGTTCTCGGCAACTTTTTTCTTAGGTCTGATAATGAAATATTATCTTCGCTTGATTAGCCATCATTATTTTCCTCGATATTATTTTCTATTTGAGTTTTTGTCTCTATCTCCTCTTGGCTAATTTCTTCATCATGGTATTCATCTTCATCACTATCTATGTCAGTGTCATCACCAACAGTAAATGTTTCCCCTCTGTTTGTAATTTTTGCCACAGCTTCAGCTTGAAGTTGACGACCGCTTAACTTATTTATATCATTACAGTCCTCCTCGTCACCACTATCTTCCGCACTTTCATCACCGTCATTCGGGGGTGTTATAAAAACATCCGCCCGCCAGAACTCTTCGTCCTCTACTAGTTGTATAAGCTCTTCAGTAGTGTAATACCTAAAATTGAGAAAAAAATAGTATGAAGCCAATGTTCCAATAATGGAACTTTTAGAAAAAAAATCTACTGTCATGAGGGTATCAAATATATATTTTTTCGGTACATGCCAATTAGTTTGGGAAAATTTGTGAAGAGAAATATAAGAATACAATTTATATTTATGAATAAGTATACACAAACTTATTGGTTATTGTTCTGACTCATTTATTAGAGTTTATTACAGACGTGCCGTTCTATCGTGGTTATAGATTGAATAATCTCGACGGAACGAAATAGAGGAACGACATATAGTTCCAATTTCGGATTCGTTCCTATGATGGATTCATTCCTTTGTACCGAATCCATCCGGATCGACACATCACTAGTGTATAAATATGCTGGTGTGCTTATCAAACTCCGTACATTTAATAATTATTACAGAATATAAAAAAAATACTTACATATAATTCTTATAAATGCTCGTATTGTTTTTATTCATATCTATATATCTCTCAGGGTTCTCTTGTAAATGGAATCAATATGTATTATTCAGAATCTAAGTCGGTTCAAACGTATAGCTAACACTTTTATTAATTAATAAAAATATACAAATTCAATTAGATATTTATAAATATATATAAATATTTATAAATAAAATGACTGTAGAGATGTGACAGATGTTCTTCATTCGTTTCTTTAATATAAGCAATTGTATTTGCGTTATCAGAAAAATTAAGGGTGAATTTATAAATAGATTAGATTCAACACTTACAAATAAATGTTATGTTTATTACGTGTAAACAAATAGTGAGAATATAAATTATGTAGATAGACAGACCAAACAAATAAGTAAGCTGCTTTATGTTGATTAATTCTAAATATTTCGATACGTTTGATTATAAACTGAAATACTCGTAACACCGTGATTATTGCTTTTTATTTCAGCTGGTATTAAATAATCTTAAAATACGAAGTTTTAATACTTAATAATTGTTCAGATGGGATGGAGGTGTTCGAGTCTTTTTTTTAAACTAGGCCAGGTTTAGTTCTAACCGTATAAGTGTAAAGGATGGATTTTAATTTTATATAAGGTCTCAAACAACGCCATTGCGTGAGAAGTAGGATAAAAACAAGTTCCAAACTGCGAACGGTAATTTCGAGTATCTCGTCTTAGCTTGCAAGGTATCATTTTCCTGTGTGGCGTCATTGAGTAACAATGTCATTTATCATGAGTTCGATTCGTACCAAGCAACGATCCGTTTAGAACTTTTAACGCTGGAAATTTGCGCGCCCATCGAAATTTACATTGTTTATGTGGATTATGTGGATGTGAATTCGACGTGCGAAATGTCATAGAGTCGAAAAGAAGCTGTTTGACGAAAAGCGATTAGGTCGACCAGTATCAGTGACGCATAAGAAGAATAAAAGACAAATGAATGCACTGTTTCAAGGAAATCGCCGGATTACGCAGAAACAAACTCGGCAATTAGCGATTAGTCAAGAAAGTAAAGAATTCAGTATCATCACCACCGACGATGAATCTTGGGTTCATCATTATGACCCCCGAAAACTATTGGCAATCAATAGAATATCGTCGTCCTAATTCTTCACGTGAACGAAAATTCAAAGGAGTTCAATCAGCTGCTACCTAAACGCGACCAATTCTGAAATCCACAAGTAACAAGGAGGTTGCAAGATGTTATGCAAGCCTCCCTCTCTTGATCTGACCTACCTGAAGTTGGACGTCCCGTCGTAATCACCCTGCCGGCTAGCTCAATGGATTCGAAGAGCGCACGAGTCCCAAAGGTCGCTTGCTGTAATGGTGGCGCCACCGTATATTAAGACCTGCAAGGTTCACCCCGTATATACGGTAGCGGGTGGGACCCAGGTAGCACCAAAAACAAGAGAGACACCTCCCTATCACTTGCTATTGAACAAAACGGGAGACTTTGCTTTACCCAACACTTGTTGGGAAGGGAATCAAACAATACACAAATTATCAACAATAACAAGCTTTAATATCAAGAAGTAGTTCTTATATCACAACAGAAATCGCAGGTCACAACTAAACAATGGCTCTACGACAAAGTGTCCAGATGCCAATAAATCTATTCTAGCAGTTATAATACAAGCAAAAAGTTTAGGTAAATGATTATCACAATGAAATATCATAAATATTGAGAAGTAAATTAATTCAAGAAGCTAATTGAAATTCAAAAGTTAACAAGTTTCAGTAAGTAAATTCTAAAGTTAATTAAAAGGAGATATAATGTTATAAAAGAATACTGGCTTTATTAAATGAACTAATCAGAATAATACCTCAAAGCAAAAATTATTAAAAGGTAAGACTGCAAATCTAGGTGGTATTATTCGAAATGGAAAGACGTAATCAAAATGAATAGCTACAAACTACAAAGAGTAAATGAGCCACACAACAAATTAAATGTGTAACAAGAATATCTTTCAACGTTCGCCCAGATCTAATAAAGGCTTAGTTAAAAATAAAGCTAAAATACATATACTTCCAGCAATATACTCTTAAACACCCCAGTATCGCTCAAGGCGCAATATGGAGTTTTCTTAAATACAGGTTCACCTGTCAAGACAACAACACCCTGTATACACAGGTGTGAAATTTATGAAAGTTAAAGTTATATAATCGATTTAAGATCCAGACAATAATAATTAGAACACAAATTAGGTATACATAATTGAGGTTCTTTACAATAAATTTACAGAGTAAAATAAAGGTTATCTAGATCTTTGACGTAATCGGAAATATATATCTAAATCGAACGAAGGCCCGACTGAAGGTTCTAAGCCTCGCTCTATAATCTACACTATCTTCTGGCTGCTGGAGAAGCTAGTCAGCCAGTTAATATTTAACAAAAGCTAATTTAGAAATCAGACGTTAAAAGCCTATCGGACAAAGTAATAAGGTGAAGCCCTGAAGCTGACTAAATTTAGAGTCTAAAAATACAAAGGTTGCACAGAGAAGAGAATTTCTTCTCTCTAGTGTCTACTAGAGATTAAATTAACTGACAATTAAACTACTAATTAAAAATTAAGAAAAAGATAACTCGGGTTGATTATAAACCCACTTCCAAATAAGTAAAATATTCCTCGCAGCGGTAGTTCGGTACGTCGTTTCCTTTGAAGAATTAATGGAGAACAGCCGCCATCTTGGTGACGCCGCAAGATAAAACAAGTATTCTCCAGACAAGATGCTCTGGAGATTTCAGAAACTCCGCTGAAGGTGGTTTGAGGAACCCTATACGGAACTCCTACAGAAGTTCGCAATTCTACGTTGCCAATCCAAAAATAAGAACCAAAAATAAGTAACGGCCACCACGTGGTTATTCACATGAAACAACCTCGAAGAAAAATCAACGGTTTCAAGTTCTCAAAACCTGGATAGATAGCTCCAATGATATAAAATCCTAAGGAAAATAAAAGAACCGAAATAAGCGAAAAATAATACAATAGATAATGATATTTCTTACCGCAGATATATAAGTCCACACTAGAATAGAACACAAGTTAGCGCTACAAAGTCTTAAGAGCAAGTGCCCACGATCTAGGCACGAGAAGAGAACAAGCCGGACATACGTCATAAACAAGAACGAAAGACTGGTAATTTTGAAAAGAAGGGAATTTAATTTACAATAAAACATAAACCGGTGCAAGAGTGTACAGCAAGGCCAAAAAGCGACAAGGGGTTCATTAATACTCCATAATTTAAGTTGAAACTCGTTAAGATTGGCCAAACGAACGTCTAGAAATCTGCCATATGCCAGATAAATCACTTGTTGTGAGATGACGCTCCGAGCGAGAGTAAATAATTATTTCGCTAAATAAAGTAAATTAACAGAGATAAATAGACAAATATGCTCCCAGATAGATTCACGAAATTCTAAAAGAATTTCTACTAAATTAGATTTGAATAAAAGAATCAAAATCTGATATACAAACAGATAATAACTGCAACGTGACTAAGCATTTAAAAATATTCAAGATGACAGGTACACCGAAGTGTATGAAACATATACCGGAAATATATAGTGTCAGCCAAAGTATTAGAACATAAGTAAAATTTGAAGGAACTAAAGTTTGCAATAGCATAAGTTAAACGATAATTAACAATAAAATAAAATAAAATAGTAAAAAACGAAAATGTTGAAAAATGAAAGGACTAAGTAGACTTAACGAGGTTAATAATGAAATAAATTGATTAAAAATTCCTGAATGATCTCAAAATAATTTTTCGAGCGTAACACAACGCAGGAAGCCATGTCCAGCATTTTCCGGGCTGCAAAGATATTCAATATTTATTCAACGAATATTTGCCGAAACAATTAATTCAATAAGATACTGCAAAACTTTACGATCACTAAAGAATCGTATCCGTACAATAAGGCCGCAAAGAATGTTTTTTTCTTGGATCACGACAACGCCAGACCGCATTGTAGCAACGAAACGATGAAGACAGTGACGAGCCTGAAATTCACGGTTGTTTCGCGCCCTCTATACAGTCCTGATTTGGCACTTTCAGATTTACAGTTGTTCCCAGAGTTGAAGGAGCTATTGAAGGGTCAACATTTTTCATTAGACACTGAAGGTCGGGTTGCTGTTCGCAATTGGATCAACAGGAAACAACAAAGTTTTTTCAGAGACGGAATAAAGAAATGGATTCAGGGTTTGGAGAAATGTGTTGCACTAAATGGTGATTATGTGAAAAAATAATTACGAGGGTAGCACCGATTATTTCTGCAAATTAATATTTCTATTGAATCAAAGGAATCAAACATGCTTTGAAACAAATGTTTATTGTTTTCTATTTTGACAGTTCGAATTTAGTTTTGATAACTGCAACAGTTATTTTGCAAGCTAATTTCAAACCAAGTGGTCTGTAGTAAAACTGTATTTAACGAGAGAAAATTTTAGAGCCATGATTTACTATGATTTTAAAAGTTCTTTAACTTCATAATTCTGACTGTTTACAACTGGTATAATGAATTTAAATTTCAAAGAGTTTCACTTAGTGACGATTTTCGCGAAGGAAGGCCAACCTCAGCGTTACTGAAACAAATGTAAACGCCGTACGAAGAATGATTCAAGACGACAATCGAGTAATGTATAGAATTATTAGGAGCACCTTGGGCATGATTGCAATAAATAAGATGTTGTTGGCGTTGGATACCTCATAATTTAACACAAGAACAAAAACAATATCGAGTGAAATGGTGTAAAAAAAAGCTTAAGAAATATGATGGAGGTAGGTCTAAAGCAGTTTAAATCATTACTGGTGATGAAAGCTGGATATATGCATTTGAACCGGAATCAAACCAGCAGTCAACTCAATGGGGGTTTCCAACAAAACTTAATCTAGTCAAAGTGACAAAATCTCGAAGTGTTGGAAAGAAAATGATTCTTTCTCAAAATCAGAACCTGTCACAACAGTTGTGCTTGAAAATAAACGTACAGTTACCGCACAATGGTACATGGAAGTATGTCTGCCCGATGTTCAAAAGGCTCGTTTACGACGCCCTAGATCGGAGATTGTCCTTCATCACGACAATGCTTCAAGTCACACTGCGCGTCAAATAAACGAATTTTTGAAAGCTTCCGGATTAAAATTACTAGATCATCCGCCTACAGTTCGGTCCTGGCAGCTTCAGATTTCTTTCTATTTCCAAGACTAAAGGATAAATGGCGTGGTGAACGATTTGCAAGCCCAGAAGATATAGGGGGAGAGCTTCAAAAACCTTATATCCGAAGTGACTCAAGAAGAGTGGAATTTATGCTAGGATAACTGGTTTTATCGAATGTCTAAATGCATTGAGTTTAAGGGCGAATATTTTAAAAAACAATAATAAAAATAATTTGACTACAACATTTTGTTTTACTAGTTTGTAGAAATAATCTGTGCTACCCTCGTACGTACGTGATAATACAATAAATTTGGTTGATTATTTTTTTAATTATTCTTATTTTATAGAGTAGAAGGCCTTATATATTAATCCGCCCTCGTACATCGAATATACTAACGTTCTATGTTTGAAAGTGACACGGAGTATTTTAAAAGTTTTATAGTAAGTATTTTTGCGAACAAAATAACAATCAAAACATATGAAATGAACCAAATAGGGCTGCAATGAAATTATTTTTATTTTTACCTTTATTATAATTAAATGAAATATAATAAATATAAAATATTCTAGCAATTGTATAATATTTAAATATTTCCCCTAAATGTCGGATCGGTGAAAGAGAATTAAGTTCAACGATGCAGTAGTTACAATTTAAAATATTATATATAAAAATTATTCTTAAATAGTTCCAAGAACTAAAGTTCTAACGCGAATGATATGTTACTGACATCGAAACCGTTAAAAACTGTAAAACCACATTATGAAAAACAACATTAGGTCGAAACAAGTATTTTTGTGCCTTAACTCTCCTATTTTTAAATAAAATAAAATCGACGGGAATAGATGCAATGTAATGGCTCTTTATTTTTACTACAATAGAGAACTTAGGATCATTTATTTAAGTTAAACAGAAGTTTAGGAATTCGGATTTTATGTAAAAACATATTTTTTATTATTAGAAATGTCACCCCAATATTGTGGATATATCCATTCTACACTGAAATAATGCGATTAACGGTCTAAAAACATTACGTATTTTGCATAAAATTCAGCCTTCGTTCATATTTTTAGTTTGTGTGCATAAAGTGAATATTTTTTACATTTTCAATATAAAATCGCGTATTTTTGATCCATTCATTAGTTTATAATATAATCAATTAGATGAAAAGTGAAATCGTATAAAAAAACATTGTATTAGATTTTTCTGATTCAGCTGAGTCAATTATAAAATTCAAAAGTTTATTCAAAAAACGCGAGATTCGTAATCAGTTGAGCTATATTAAAGCTCATTATAGTTTTTTAAGTGAATTAATTAAAAAAATAGAGACTGACCAAATATCAATTCTATTGTAGAACATTGTGAAAATTTATGGAAAAATGTTCCAGGTCGAACTGGTAAAGTTATACTAGATAATTTTTATAAATTTTATAGTGTTACAACAAAGAATGATGGTTTTCAAAAGTTAACAGAAATATTAAAGATTTTATCATTATCATTAAGTTCGACTGTTAAAGATAATTATTTACATTTAGACCCCGAACATCTGGTGTCATTAAAAAATGACTTAGTATTCAATCTTTATTTGTCAAAAAAATTAAAATTATATGACACGTCATTAAAGTAAAAATGCAAAAGATTAACAGTACAAACAAATACATATTGCTATGGATTTTTTCTGAAGTAATATTTTAAAAATAATTTAAAGTAAATGTACAATTATTTTTGAATTGTAGTGTGTTTTAAAATGTATTTAAATGTGTAAAGATAAAAAACTTGTTTTTTGGTATCGTTCTCATGTTGAGAGGCCTTGAGTAAAATTCTGGGAGACAAAGATTTGCTTTAACACGAGAACGTTGTGTTGAAAGATATATTTATTATATAGTTAAAGTAGTTCGGGTTGATTTGAATGAGTGTCCATAGTTGATGGTATTTCATATTAATTCCCGATATTTCTACGAGATTATTCTCGTAATTTGATGATTTAAAAAGATTAAACAACTGTTCTCGATGTCTCCAAATTGTAAGTAGAATAATTTTTTTTATGTCGACATAAATTTAAAAATCAGATTATATTAATAAAATTGTAGTTCTATTGTTTTGGATCAAGTACGAAATTGTTTTAAATAGTAAGAATAAATAATAAAGATTATTATTAGATTTCTATGTTATAAAAAATTATTATAAATTGTAAAATTTTGCTCGCTTGGAATCAAGGGTATTTTTTTCTTGTGTTTGATGATTGCACATGCGTAGATTTTGTCGTGTATCAGATTTGATTATACAGTGTGGTTCTCTAGGGAGGAATTAAAAATAAACTTTATTATTTTTAGATAAGTTTGTTCGGAATTAAGAGGAAGTTTTTTCATCCACTTAGCGATCAAATGTACAGTGGATATATTTTACCTCATGTATTATTGAAAGATACAATATCTTTATACTTTATAAAGAGTTTTTTTTTTTGTATTAAATATTCAGTTTAAATTTTATCCTGTGATTTATTTTTGCTACAACGTTAATATTGCTCAGTAACTTATATAATTAGATAAACTTGTGTGAATTATTCACTGGCGCCAGGCTTATTTGTAGAAATAACACGACTTTCCGAAGTTAGAAGTTATAAGTTATAACTTCTAACTTCATTCACCTGGTTCAAGTAGGTAGTATATATAAAATATATGCAAAATATGTGCTGCCAGGCTTTGAAAGGCTGTGTGACAAGATTTTAATAAATCGAGGTTTCTTTTGCTTTCGTAGCTTTTATTGCATTTGGTTATAAAAATAATATAATAAATAATAATAAACACAGCTTCTAATCTAGTAATATATTATCAGAATGTGTTTTTCTGGATTTAAGTTAAATTTACACCTTGTTTTAGAATATTGTGAATGAACACTTTACAATTGACCACTTACAACATGGAAATTCAATGAAACTAAAACTTCAACACTAATAAAAGGCCTTTGTTGTTTATAATAATAGTTCTTAACGACAGTAATAAAATTTTCTAAGAATAGGGGCTTTACTTCAGCTCCAAAATGTCCATTTTCGATCAATTATGGAAGTTATTCGTAGAGTTGCACACTTTGTCTCGAATGCATGTATTGTAAGGACGGCTTGTCGTTAAAATATTACGATTCGTTTTAAGTTTAAATTGAATTCACAACCAAATACAAATACATGCGTATTATTATTTATGATCCATAAATACAAATGGCTATTATGATTTTGTATAATAACAATATCCAGTGCATACTAAAATATCACTCTATTAATTTATGAGATCCGGCAAATCATTTCAGAGAATATTTAGATAAATAGTTAAATGTGGGGATGCACTACATACGGTCCTGCCGTACCGCAAACATCCTCAGCTCTACTTATTACTATGAAATAATTTTCTCGATATTTCGATTTTGTTATTAATGAAATCATCGATATAACTCCTGGAAATTTCACTGGATTTCCATCCTCTTGCACGTTTTAGTGCTAAAATATCTCCACCCGCATCCACCACCATAGTTGCACCAGTTCGGCGAAAAAAAATGACCGGTATATAACTTTGGCTCTTTTAAATCCAAATATTTCGCAATTTGCTTTGGGACAGCGCCAATAGTGTGCTGACCAACACACTATTTTCTCTACAACGTACAGGTCTCGAAGCTGCAGCCATCATCGGTTATGGTAAATATTTTGTTGTTAAATTTTTTGTTTGTTGCAATGTCACAATAACGTATTTGCCCATATCTTCTATGTCATTCATAGCCAGACATAGAAATTCATCACATCGACAACAAGCAAAAATTCCGAGTATTTTTCCATATAATTTTCAATAAAAACAAATCTGTGAACTTGAACATTTTACTTGATTCCTAAGCAACTTTTTAGCACAGACCATTTTGCCCATAATGTATTAGGACAGATAGTTAATTCATATAAACCAACACATCTTCTGCTACCACAATCACTCCTTCTTTCTCTGCCAGTTTTTAAAGTCGTTATATTCACGTACGTACCTGTAGATGTATTCTGGTAATAAACTAGAAGATAACGCTGGTGGCTTCCTTAATAATTGTTTCGAGTACATTCATTTTTACAAAAACAAATAAACACTGAAATAAACAGCATACGTAGTCACGGTAATATGTACTTCCAAAGCTTACTAAAAATTATTTAATTTTTTAGTTTTTTATTGTAATCGAAATTTGAATATGTATCTAATATATTTTCATTTATTTACAAATGAATAACAAATAAAATATATAACAATACATACATGCAGGGTAACGGATTTCACTGGCTCCAAAAGGTGATAGGCTCGTCTAACAACTCGCCAGTGTTAGTAAAAACCCTTTTAGCATGCTAGTAATGTTATATGTATACTATTTCTAGAGCTACTTCTCGTACCTAATCTATTTTTTTTAAATGGAAAATATTAACTCAACAAATCTGACATGCAATAAAATATACAAAAGGATAAATCTACAAGCAATATATGTATCTAATACATAGAAAATGAGTGAATAGACACTTTTCAGACATCATTCAAAGAGACATTCAAAGGAATAATATTCAAGCACCGTAAGTTTATATTGATGTTATAAAATGACATATATAAATGCAAACCATTTCATTTATTTAACGATTAACTAAGCAAGTACAGATAAATGATCGCCAGATTCTCATACGTCATAAACAATTTCAAAATATTATGTACATCCATAGCATATTACTAAATATAAAAACTGACACATCCGCATTATTAATTTAATTCCAAAATAATAACAACATGCTTCTCTTGCGGATACGTAAGTAGACGACCTTAATCCTTCTTTTTATTTCGAAGAATGTAAATAGTTCAACGATATTTAAATTGACTTAAATGTATACTTGGAAAAGTTACTATTTTTATATTTACATACTGTTTCTAAATTTGTTTAACCAATTATAATGCAAACTTAATTTGATAAGATTTCTAAAATCTCTTCTGCTTCTTGTTCGTATCATCAGCCCTCCTTCAGCGTCGGATATTGCTTTTGTTAAACGTCTCAATAATTCGTTACAAATCTATTATTTCCTACATTTTTCATTTTCATATTTTCAAAAATTTTACTCACATTTTGGTTATATATATATATATATATATATATTTATATATATGGTAAATTCAATTTGTTGGAAAAGTTAGTATTTTTATATTTACATACTGTTTCTAAATTTGTTTAACCAATTATAATGCAAAATTAATTAATTTGATAAGATTTCTAAAATCTCTTCTTCTTCTATATATATATATATATATATATATATATATATATATATATATATATATATATATATATATATATATATATATATATATATATATATATATATATATATATAGTAAGCCGAAACATGTAGAGTTTTTTAAATACATATATTTTGAAGTAATATACAGACCTTTAATCGCCTACTGATTAGGTTTACCATATCATACCAAGGTCACGAAGTTATTATATATATATATATATATATATATATATATATATATATATATTGTTGTGAGTCAACCTACCCTCTTAATTAATTCTTTTACTAATAAGTTTTCAGTTTCAACAATGTTATATCTTGAATGTTAAGATTTGTAAAGTATTTCTTTATAGTAAGAATTTTGTAATTTTGATATTATTTCCCATATTTTATTATCTGTTTGTCTTATGTGAATTTCATTTACAAGATTTGTAATTGAGATTACGTGAGTGGATTTTCTATAATATTATCTTTTAAATTATTTTAGTAACCTTTGCACGAATTTTCGTAGAATATCTGATTTTTACTTTTACAAAAATTGCTGTTAGGAGTCTTGACGACGAAAAAACATGATTATTGATTATTATTTTTGACTGATTGAAAGAGATCTTTATCTGCATTTTATAATTTGAGTCTTTTTATCAATATTCCATTTATATTCCTATACAAAATGCTTATGGACGTATATTGTACATAAGGAAGTGTTTTAATAAGTATTCTGGATGTATTAATCATATAAGGAGAATATAATCATACATTTGAATACGGAAGATTATATTTATATCAAAGGAACACTTTTAAAGAAGAAATCAGATTTCTTTTGAATCATCTTGGAATAAGAACAACTCATCTGGATCCCATATTGAACATAACCTGGTGGTTTACTCTGCTAATTTGGATTATAAGCAACGCAGCGACTAGGATATTATCCAGAAATTTGAATCGAGCAACGGACATTCATTCTTGACGTATTAGATAGAAATTTTCCTGTGAACTTCATACAAAGAACATATTGAAAATTGTGATCTCCAAAATTTTAACATATTCTTCAGGTATTTAAGTGTAATTGTTATATAATAATTTGTTAAAGATATAACATTGCTTGATATCACTTTTCTATACACGTTATAAACTCACGTCATCTCAAACGTCATTTTCCTTTATATTTATATGTCAGATTTGATAGTTATATTTGTATCTTGTGATAATTGATATAATTTCATTTAAATATATATTTATACATAAATTTGACGCTTTCGTATTATTTCATGTATTAGTAGAAGTCTATTTGTGTATGGAGAACTTACTTTTAGACCCTTGAGATTAAGCAGAATCCTTGCAATTATTATTTTTATATCTGAAGTTTTCGAGCTAGCATTTTGTTATTTCATTTTATTTTTCATTTATTTTTATTTCTCAGCATTCCGCGTTATTACAATATATATATACATATACATATATATATATATATATATATATATATATATATATATACATATATATATATACATATATATAGATATATGTAAATAGTAAATTCAATTTGTTGGCGATTTAAGGTCTGGTTTTACTTTAGAATATATATATTTAAAACAACCCTACATGTTTCGGCAAATGATGCCTTTATCAAGGAATATAAAATATAAATGACAGTATATTAATGTCATATATTTGAGTTGCTATGGATAAAATTATTCAAAGATACATTCCAACTGAATAATAATAAATCATGCCTTAGTATTCTAAAATAGATAGACAACAAAAACAGGGAAACGCAAGACATGAGTTATTATTATGTATGCGCCCGTGGAGCGTCTTAAGATGTAGAGCTGTCGGCATTCGCCTTAAACGAGAAGGAAAACCTACTCGGACAACCAGACAGGAATCAAAACACGGAACTGTCAGCATGATAAGCAAATGTATATGATATTTAAATGTATATGATATGCAAATAACTTAAGATATATAATTATATAACAGCAACATATATTATGATGGTAAATTGCTGATCGTTACATAATTAAGTTATAGTATATACTGTTTAGATTTTTTATATCACTTCTGTTGTTAATTGAATTTTTTCCCGTTTAATACTAGTTTAATACTAGTTAATTTCCCTTTTCATTGTGTGTTGTTCTTTATATTATCTGTGTGTTTTCAAAATCTAAATGGTGATCGCGTTGTAGTTTGGGTGTAGATAAAGCAGTTTTGTCTGTTTTAGAGTATTTGTGGGCTTGTATTCTTTTGTATAAATATTGTTTAGTTTGGCCTATGTAGTAACTATCGCAATCGTGACATGGTATTTTATAGATGACATGTGTTTCTCGATTTTTTTCTATTTTAGGTTTAAGTTTTGAAAATAAATGTTTATTAGTATTACTAAGTTTATATGTTGTAGCTATATCATATTTTTTTCGATTTTGAAAACACACAGATAATTGATAAAGAACAACACACAATGAAAAGGGAAATTAAAGAAATGATTAGTATTAAACAGGACAAAAATTCAATTAACAACAGAAGTGATATAAAAAATTTAAACAGAATATACTATAACTTAATTATGTAACGATCTGCAATTTACCATCATAATATATGTTGCTGTTATATAATTATATATCTTAAGTTATTTAAATATCATATACATTTGCTTATCATGCTGACAGTTCCGTGATTTGATTCCTGTCTGGTTGTCCGAGTAGGTTTTCCTTCTCGTTTAAAGCGAATGCCGACAGCTTTACATCTTAAGACGCTCAACGGACGCATACATAATAATAACTCATGTCTTGCGTTCCCCTGTTTTTGTTGTCTATCTATTTTAGAATACTAAGGCATGATTTATTATTATTCAATTGGAATGTATCTTTGAATAATTTTATCCATAGCAACTCAAATGTATGACATTAATATACTGTCATTTATATTTTATATTCCTTGATAAAGGCATCATTTGCCGAAACATGTAGGGTTGTTTTAAATATATATATTTTAAAGTAAAACCAGACCTTAAATCGCCAACAAATTAAATTTACCATAACATACAAAGGTCACGAAATAATGATATTATATATATACATATATAAAAAGTGTTCAAATAAGCTTTGCCTCTAGTAGGCCATTCCTTTAAAAACGTATGATTATTAATAATTTAAATTTGCATTAGTTGTCAATTAGACAGATGCATAGTTGACAAAAATTGCTTTGTAATTTAAAATTGATTTAACATGGTTTTTACTATACAACACAAATCATTCATGCTAGAATCTTATTTTCGAAACGGACGTAAGATTGACGGACAATGGCAGTATTCTCTTCAAGATTGTTTAGAAGAATTTAGAAATGAGTTCCCTAACGTCATCTTTGATTATGACAGTTTTCGGCACACAGTGACACATTCCGTTATGGTTTTCAGAGAAACAGGGAGTGTTAAACAGAAAGAAGGCGCAGGTCGGGCGAAAAAGCGTACAGAAGAGCTAGTTAATAATGTAAGAGAAATTATAAATAATGCACCAAGAACTTCCGTACGAGCATTATCACAACAAGTGGGTGTGTCAATTGGCACATGTCATACAATTTTGAAAAAGGACTTACATTTATTTCCATATCACATGACCTGTTATCAAGAAATCAAGGAAATCGACTATCCCAGAAGAATAACATTTAGTCAGTGGTTCTTAAATAATGTTGATAATGACCTTCTTGACAAAACCTTTTTTTCTGATGAGTCATGGTTTTATCTGAATGGATATGTGAACTCACAAAATATGAGGATGTGGACTAATGAGAAACCACATAATTTTTTTGTTGAAACCGCACTTCATCCGCAGAAAATTGGTGTATGGTGTGCGATTAGTCGAAGGAGAATTATTGGCCCTATTTTTTTTAACGGAACCTTAACAGGAGAAAGGTATCGACAAGAAATTATTATGCCATTTATCGAACAGCTTGACGACGAAGAAATAACACAGGGTTACTTTCAACAAGACGGAGCTAGAGCACACACAGCAGGTGAAACAATTAATATTCTGCAGCAATTTTTTCAAAATCGGTTGATAAGTTTAAACACTGAACATGAATTTCCACCAAGATCTTGTGACATTACCCCATGTGATTTCTTTTTATGGCCATTCTTAAAGAACTCTATTTATCAAGTACAAATACCTGATCTTGCAGGCCTTCAAATCAGAATTGCTGAAAGAATTAATGGAATTGACAATGCGATACTACAAAACACTTTTTCCTCCATTAGAAGAAGATGTGAGAAATGTTTCGAACAAGGTGGTGGACACTTTGAACAATTTTTATAAAATTTTGCTTGTTTGTTGGAAATAAACATATTTCATTCACTTAAAAATGTTCGTTTTATTATTTTGACATTTGTCATTTCAATCAAATATCTCATCTCATAACCAAAAAAATTCCTATTAAAATTAGTAACAAGCTAAGACATAATCATAATTTCCAAGGGCTACTTTGAGGTAAAATTTATTTGAATTCTTTGTATATACGAGTATATATATATAATATGTATATGTAAGGATAAATGAACTGTACAGGTCCTGGCACTGATGGTTCTTATATTGATTAATTTTCTTACTTGTACATGCATACAGAATAAGGTTCCTTTTTAATTAAAATAAAACACTACATGTCTGCTTAAATGACGTTTCGGAGTGTTTACTTTACTCCTAAGTTAAAATGAATTTTGTTTCACACAGAGACATCACCAAAATGGACACATTAAAATCTTAATGTTAAACACTAAAATTCTTGATAATTTAACTATTTTAATAATAATAATATTAATTAATTGTCCAACAGGTCACCCCAATACAGACATATTAAACAAATAATAATTATAATACATATGTGAAAAAGAATTAAAAACAAAGTATAATTCAATAATATAATCAAACTGCCTAAATATAAAAGAATAGTGAAAGAAAAGAAAAAAAAACATTAAACGAAGAAACAAATTAACGAAACATATCTGCAGAAAAATTATTTAAAATGTTGAAGTTCTTGGCAGAATGCACCATGGGAGCCCTCAGCAATATATTTGTATTAGCCGTTGGAAGTATAAGCACTTCATTCACTCTTGAGTTTGGACGAGGTACTCGAAAATTCACTTCTGCAAGTAAATCAGCTGAATCGATCTTATAAAGAATTACATTTTTGATAAAATTTGAACTAATTATGTGTCGTCTTGCTTCCAGCGATTCAACTCCATGACGATCCAAGAGTAACCTGTAGTCCAAACCACGAGGAGGGTACGCTCCATCAACTTTATAACTTAAATACTTCAGAAACTTGCGCTGTATGGATTCAACTGCATTAATATAGCAGTCATATATTGGATACCACACGACAACGGCATATTCTAACTTGCACTCGCATAAAAAAGAGACTTGAGTGAAGCTATGTTGTCGAAGTCCTTACACGTACGGATAATGAAACCCAATTATCGATATGCTGACGTAGTAACTTAGGAAACATGATCAGCGAAGGTCAGCTTTTCATCAAAAATAACTCCAAGATCATTGACATCACGGAGTATATTACACAGTGGAACATATCAACAGCCGTATCAACATCCAAAACGGCATCAAGGAAGGACCAATCAACAGGGAGTAATTGAGAATAAAACTTTTGAAAATTTGCCTTCCTGAAATTGTAACACCTATTTTAGTGTCATTATTAGAGCTGAGGATGTTTGCGGTATAACCATGGTTATACCGCAAACATCCTCAGCTCTAGTCATTATTACGTTTTTCAGACAGGAAAATAAAAAAAGCCCGTCTATAGGGATTACTAGATCCACGCATCTGAAAATATCTTAATCATTAATACATTTTATTTCAAAAAATGTATATATACTATAAAGCTTAAGTATGTGTTTAAAAAATAATTAGAAAGCTTTTGTCAATGCAACAATTACCACTTATATTAGGCAACAAATATTTTGAAACTGTGCTTTACTTAATTTTGGTGAATAACGCAGTTGCCAATAATATTAACATTGATTTAATAACGTATAATTCAATTAACGTTGGTAATACATATAGATGTATAAAATGTGGATTTTTTCCTTTCGTGTAGAAATAATTGGCAATAGTGTGGAATTTTGTGATCGAAAGTGTAATTGTAATGTGAATTAGTCAATTTTTGTTCGTACTGCGTATGATTAGCACCTACTTCGTTTAAATATTTACTTAGTCATATTTTTTATCAAATGCGTGCTCTTTGTATTTCATGATAATGGCGGACCCTTTCTAGACCAGTTAGTTAATTTTTGGACCATGTAATGAAAGGAAATATTATTAAACAATTGAAGGAGAATTCTGATAAGAGTTTAATTATGGAATGCTATCGATACATTGAACAAATACTGGATAAATTAAGTATCCGAAGCTAAATTGATCTCCAATAGATTATTTCTTTAAGCATTTGAGCGTCTTCTAAAAGTAAAAACATAAGTTAAAGATACTGTCGAAATCTTCATCACTTCCTGAGTCAGTGTACGCTCTTGGTTGTTGGCAGAAGTGTAGTCAAAATTATTTGGATTAACAAAAATGTATTTTCTAAAAACTGAATAGTTTTAATTTACTCATTAAATGCAATATGTCGTATGCTCTAATCCAAAATATTTAAAGTCTAAATATGAATATAACGTTTTATCTATGAAAACATATCCGTTACCGTAAAAATATTTGAAATAATATACGTACATGTTTCCACAAATGTTACAGTTAATATGTTACTTTCTTGTTCTAAGAAAATCTTAAGTACTAGATGTTACCTGTGCGGAGTTTCGTATACGGATTAGCACCAATACTTTCACGACCCCCCCCCCCCCTGCTTACTTTACAATTTTCATTTCCTCTTCATGCATTTAAATATGAGTTTATAAACGCAATAATAAGATTATGTTAATATCTGCATAAGTGTCGTTCAGAATAAAATAGACATAGAGAAAGTAGTTTTTAATTATTATTTAATTGTTTTGATGCCTTGGTATTGTTCTTTGCAAAAATGCTTTTATTCATTTAGCAGCAGATATTTTTGATAGTAATAAAAACAATTCTGAGAACGGACTTGAATATTAAGCAACTTTAATTATACATTTTTTAACGAATCAATTCAGGGAAAATGGTTATTTTTAAAATAGTTCCTAAGTATCTTCAAAAGAGATGAATCTAGAAACACTGCAAATTGTATTAGGTAATAATTACTTGGGACCGGAACCAGAGGTGGAAATTACGATGGACTATATAAATAGTCTATAACATCGCTAAGTACAACACACAGTTATTGAATAGCACTATTCTTTCGGTTAGTCGCACATCTGTTTTTTGTCATTGAATTGTGACGTAATTACTTCAATATTACAGTTACATTCCTTTCTTCATGCGCGTAGATAGAAGCGTGAGTCTTTATAATTTATTTTATTTATTAGTTTATATTTCGTAAGATAAATAAAGTACGGTGAGTTATTTTCTTTTTTTCATTTTTCTTCTTTCTTCATACTTCGTAATTTTTGTAATAGATCCTGTTTAATATCGTTTCATCGAATCTACTTCTCTCAATTATTTTGACGTAAGTATTCAGTGAATTTCGTTAAGTTTCAATAACATACGCATACATTTTTAATTTTCATTTATTTAGATCTAGAAAATTGTTTAAGTTACTTTTTCAGATATGTTATGGAAGAACGTCTAGAATGGCAGTGTGAAACAATGGCGAGTTGAATTAAGGGTCAAACTGATTGTATATCCAGTGCCAGTGATTCCGAAATTTATTGCAAAGTCTGCAAAATATCGTTAAAAAATTACAAGAAATCGCACGCAAAATGTCACTTAGCATCGCAAACACATACACAGAAATTAGACTCGTTGGAGTCAATTTTAACGAAGAACTCTGTAAAACTTTAATGACGGTAAATATTACATTCAATAAACTTAACAATCGCGCCTTCAAAACATTTCGCCAAAAATATGCTGGTCGATATGTTCCTGATGAATCCACCTTACGCAAATATTATTTTCCTAAGCGCTACACGAAAGCAGAAGAACGCATTGGAAGCCATCTTTCAAATCAGTACCTAGGGATAAGTGCCGACGAAACTGCCGATATATTAGGACGCTGTCTGGTAAATGGTAAATGTTGTAGTAACTGGTGTACTACATCCAACTATTCCATATAACGCATATGTAATAGCAACAAAAGTTATAAATACAGTTGATGCGGAAACAGTAGCTAAAATCATTTACGAGAATATGCACCAGATGCTTCATTCGGCCGACAGGTACAAAGAAAAAATACTTTTATTTGCTGTATATATGTTAAAAACAGGCAGACTATTAAAGGAAACATATACTAATATACTGCATATTACTTGTGTAGCACATGCTCTCCACAGAATCTATGAATATATTAGAGACACCTTTCCGGAAATTGATAGACTTGTATCCGCTTTTAAAAAAGTTTTTCAGAAAAGCAACATTGAGAGTAGTTCTTTACAAGGAAAAACTTCCATCTTTGTCACTGCCTCCCTCTCCAGTAATAATTAGATGGGGAACATTGTTGGAAGCTACTAGTTTTTATGCAGAGAATTTCGATAGTTTACAAAATTTCGTTATATGTTTAAATGATGATGCGCGAAGTATTTCTGAGTGCAAGAAACTAATACAAACTCCAAATTTAAAAAATCAGTTGTACTTTCTTCAGGAACACTTTGAAAATTTGCCAAAACTAATCACTTATTTTGAAAATCAAAATCTCAAATTAAATTATGGATTAATCACATAGCACAAGATGTAGCTATTTATAATTTAAAAAATATTCCAAGTGACTTCGGCCTTTGGCAAAAGTTAGGCGCAGTTTTTAATAGAAAACCAGATTTAATAACATTGCGGTGGTTGTGTATGGGGACAATGCCTCTAAATCTAACTGCTAAATACGCTGAAATAAAAGAATATTTCCAGTATGCCCCTATAACCATTTGCAATGTAGAAAGGACGTTTTCTATCTACAAGGATGTATCTCATTCAAAGGGAACAAATTTTCCAGAAGGGAACCTTGAGAAAGTATTGCTAGTTAACATTAATTAATATCAACTCCTTTACTCAACTTGAACTACAAAATGAACAAATAAAAATGTATTTCGTATTTTATAGATCACCACTCGTTGGTTTTCCAAAACAAAATCGAAAATTATAATACGCAAGTTAGCAATAATTGCACACTAAAAATATAACTAAACTTTATTTTTAAACAAACAAAAACCATCGAGGAACCTGCCTATATACTTACTAAAACATTAGCAATCACATGTAATAAAAGATAATAGGTCCTTGAAAATATATTTTAATTTCAATTCAATGACTAATATTGGTACGTATATTTCATAGGATGTCTGCTGATTTTCTTGTATTGCAATAAATTCCAAATTATACATTTTCTAAGATTGACAAACTCTTTTTATTTGATTATAGACAGTAATCGTGTTTATTATTAATTATTACATTTCAAAAACAATTGGTATTTTCATCCCAATTTTGATTTATTTTTAAACCAATTGACTGCAAATAAATTGCAATTTATTTATCATTCTACATCAATAGAAATCAATCTTCTCTATTGTGATTCTATTCATTGGCAACAATAATACTCTAAATTATTTTATATTCACTCTGATTAACTGAGAAAAGTGACAGTAAGAGTTGGAAAGACAAGGAAGTCCATGAATCAGTTTTGATCCATTCATGAGAAAATCGCGCAAGTCTATGAAAATAAAGTTTCTGACCTTGAACTATTAAAATTCAGACAATATTGTTTTTATTTACTAATAGTTGCAAATACGAATGCACGTCGGTGTAACATCAAGGTATATCGAATGACACCCTTTCTATTATTAAATCATGATCAGTTTTTTTCAAGAAAGGAACATACATTACACAAATATTCCCACTGCAAATCTTATATTAAAAATTAAACTCTCACGGTATTTTCCCTCTTATTCACAACTTGAGATTCGGAACATCTGATCAATAATGACACTGAAGATACACTTCAGAAAAGTAATCTTAGTAACTAGCTTTAACAAAAGATACAAATGTAAATAAATCAACTTACTTGATCGACTTGAATTCCGACATATTCTGCAAGCCAAGTAAAAATTTTACTGCCATCGTAATAATTGTGCGAACCGTACGCCATTGAACACAACACACACTTCCAAAGCTTCGTCTATGTAAACTAAATTTTACCGGAGCACGCGGTATAATCACCAATACACGTTCTTTGACCAAACCGCGCCTGCGAAAACCCCCACTGCAATTGAAGTGATTCGAAGCCATTGACCTCAATTATACTACTAACTTGCCGGTTAATTTTATTTAAATTCTTCTTTGCAATAGTTTGACATGACAACAGTCCTGTCAATTTGTCATGTTGAAACTGTCAAACATACAAAATTAAAATTCCATAAATTTTTGTTTGTTATTTGGTATTGGATGTGAAATATTGTTTCAGTATTAAAATTATGTTTTAGGCGCATTCCTTCGTATATTATACTCATTATACTAATACTGACCTTTAAAGAGTATAGAAATAAAATAGAATATGAATATAGTAACATTTAAGAAAGCAAGTTGAATTAGTATTGTATAAATTGTAAATTTATAGCATTTTAAAACTTTCTTCATTCTTATAAGGTATGTATGTATAAGCTACTATCGGCTAACAAATTTTGTTTATGGTTGAGGGATTTTTATATTCCCCAAAATTCTTATGAATACGATATTTGAGATCCATGTATATACCCACCTATAAAATATAGAGACAAAACAACATCAAAATGTATTATTTCATACGTAGTGATTTAAAAATAAATACTTATATAGTCATAAACAATACACATCGATTAAAAAAGTAGTTAATAAATCGTACGTTCTTCGAAGATCGTACCTAATCGTACCATTTTATCGAGAACATTTCCATTCCAATGATTATTATTAGAATTCGTTTATCTATATATACTATATAGGCACAACATACATATTCGATAGTATCGAAATTAGGCAACTTTATATATAGGGCATTCTAACTCAGTTGACTTTGCACATAATGTTAAATATAATTTGGTATAACTGGGTAAAACATAATTAGGATAGTTTTAATAAGCAACAAATAGCCAGGTACAAGATTTAATAATATTAATATATGGATTTAGTGATACACAATGCATGCATACATTTTGCAGAAAATTCCCGCCACGTATTTTAGTGCACTTCATATTTTGTAGGTGGTTGCCAGTGCTAAACAAGTAAATATTACTATAAACTTTGTCCCAATTCGCTAGAAAAACCGTACGGTGACGGTACCGGATATGCGCACTGCAGAAAATGCATTCCAACCATCTTATCTCTGGTTCCAACTAAATTTTGATCGTACACAAATCAGTCACTAGACGGTCAAAACAGTTCACAGACTGAAGTAGGTACCGTTTGTACCGACATGCGCATTACATACTTCAACCTGTGAGAACTACAGTTGGCAATAGCAACATCAAACAATAGGACAGAACAAAGTTTATTATTACAAATGATAACCAAACGATCAAAAATACCTTCCAACTTTTCTATAATTATCACTGGTCCAGAAGCTGTGCAAAACTAACGCTTGCGCAGAAAATTATCACCAAGCAATACGCGTACCGTAACTAAACCGATAGTTGGAACAATCCTAATATTTCAGGGTCACCTCCTTAATTATATTATTTGGTTCTCGTGTTGTCCTGTCATTTCGTCATTTTTGTTTTTATTATTCGTTTCGTTTTATATCAAAAACTGTTCTTTTCAGAATAACTATTTGAGATATTTAATTATTGTTTAGGTAGGTAAGTACTAAGTTCAATAAAAAGTTCAAATCAATTCATTAAAAGTAATTGCCTTTATGCTTAAAGCAATATACCTCTTACGACTGAGCAGAATTCTTTTATTTTAAAAGCGCATTACAGCAGTGGCATTTGTGGGGAGAACGGTGAATGGTCATATTCGTTGCGATCTTGTTTGGAGCAATTTAATGAAAATTATCCAGGCAATATTGTATGATACAAAATCTTTGAACCGGATTATGCATCGATTGAAGATAAAAATTGTATTTGCAAGGGCAAAATTATTAGCCGGCCGCCAGTTTTAACGGAAGATGTTGATGTTAGACTACGTATTGAGACAAGTTCGAACAATTCAATTCGAATATTAGCTCCCCAAACAGGTATGTACATTTAATTAACATCACTGTTATTATTTTGAATTTGATTATTTTTTTAGGTTTATCTTATAGCTTTACCAGAAAAGTTTTGGTTCAAAATTTACATATGCATCCATACAAACGAAACTGTTACACAGCACTGTCTGTAATCAACGAAAACTTAAACTTAAATAATGATGATTCTAAATGTTACATTTACGGAGTACATCCATAGCCAAAGTTACAGAATGTGGGTAGCTGAAAATCCACATCATTTTGTAGAATCCAGTTTGCATCCATAGAAAGTTGGTGTTTGAGTAACAATGTCAAGACGTCGTATTATTAGTTTTTAATGACGCCATCACTGAGAAACGACATATTTTTATACATCAATTACATGACGATGAATTACAAAGTGGATATTTCCAACAAGACAGCACCATCTCATGTTGCTAATAATACTTTAGAATATCTCCGTGGATATTTTGATAATGGACTAGTTAGTAAGGATCGTTGGCATCATAGGTTCACCTGACTTGACACCAGTAAATTTCTGTCTCTTTAGTTATCTAAACACTAAAGTTTATCAAAATCGACAATTACAATTGAGTCAACATTATCACAAATGAAATAGATAGGATTGATTGACCAACACTCGAACTAATATTTGAAAATGTGAAAAAGAGAATTCATTTATGAATTAAATGCTTTTTACATTTTATGACGCTAATTATTCGAATATTTTATTGAAAAAAATTCGCCCTGAAGCAATATTCGAACCCACGTCCATTGGTTTGCCGGACCATTGCTCTACCATTAAGCTATTAAGGACTGAAGTTCGAATCGTCGGGAAAGTCTTAAGTTACATTAAGAAATAAATGTTAATGTTTTTGCCTGTAGTCGGTAATTTGTTACAAATCAATTGCATTTTCGCGAATTAATGTGAATGAATTAAATGCTTTCTACATTTTACAGCGCGAATTATTCGAATTTTTTATTGACAAAAATTCGCCCTGAAGCAGGATTCGAACCCACGTCCATTGGTTTGCCGGACCCCGCCGGCTTAAGTGCGAATTTAAAAAAAAAAAAATTCGAATAATTAGTGTCGTAAAATGTAGAAAGCATTTAATTTTTTTGCTAAGCAAGCATATTTTGACATTTTTTAAATAAATCATAAATTTCAATCAACTTACTGATATGCTACAAGTTTATTTTGAATGTAATAAAAACTCTAATCAGGCTTTGCGAATTTACATGGAACGTTTTTCCAAAAGAGAAGTTCCAGAACGTCGTAAGTTTAGAATTGAAGAAAATTTAAGAAGATTCGGATGTTTCAAGAAACCGAAAGTGCGCAGGAAATTTTCTGAAACGCGAAATTGGACGTTCTGTTAGCTGTTGAAGAAAATGCCAAAACCTCGTACGTAAAGTTGCGAATACAGTTGGTGCGTCCCGAAGTACTGCGTTTGCAGTACTAAAAAACACAAATTTAAGCCATGCATTGCTCAAAAAATGTGAGCAATAATTTTCAACGTCGTTTTAACTGTAATGTTTGGTGTGGACTACTTGGAGACCGCTTGATCGGGTCATTTTTCATCAACAGTTCCTAAAATGGACTAAGATATCACCAACTATTAAGCTAAGATGTTGAAAGTTTTTCGGATGAATTACCGCTTGCGGAACTGCGTGAAGTATTATTTTCAACAAGACAGTGCGCTACTTCCCATAATGCATGAATGAATGTTGGTTGGTTGAATAGAAATTTTAATGAACAATGGCACATATGGACCTATTCGTTGACCTGATCTTACGCCTTTAGATTTTTGGTTTTGGGGATGTCTCCAAGATCGAGTTTATGAAACAGTGCCACTGAACGTAAACGATTTACGAAACCGAATAACTGAAACTTGTCTAGAAATACCTAATAATTTCGTATTGGTGTTATAAGGAGATCCCAGTATTGCATTGAGCATGACGGTGATCAACTCGAACAATATTTGTAATTTTTTTTAGTTTTATTTGTTTTTCTTTGTAAATTAAAATTAGTTACATCAATGCATTATTTTTTACACTTATTTCTTCATGGCACACTAGAGTATAACACAAGTGACTTTAAGAGAATGTTCGGAAAGTGTTTTAGTTTATTTCTTTCTCTTCTAAATTTACGATTAAAATGGATGTATTGTAATCAATGGATTCGGGAAAAAATCTCTATCCAATGATGTAAAAATATATATCGTGCAATTAAAAAAAATTGACAATCGCTATGTAGGAATAAGATGGTGGGAGGAGGGGGTGCGCAGAAGCCATTTTTATAAACGTCGACGTTATATATTTTACTCTAATAAATTATTAATTTATTAAATGATAGATGTGTGGTTTACGCCACCTATGGTATCTTGCAAATTGATGTAAAAATTAAATACAAATCTCCCCAATACTTCTAATCCTGCGCGAATTTACCCCTCCGCTCGCCAACTTATCTGGCGCCTGCTATACCATTTCATTTGATATAGCAAGCGCCAGATAAGACTAACACAGAGGAACTGAGAGATATATTGGGGGTAGTACAAAGAGCAGTGTGCTCGAGTGCCTAGACGTGCTGGCGTCTAACCCAAAACAGAAGAAGAAGAGAAGGCAACTCCTGCAGCACTGGATTGGTTGAAGAATTTAGATAGTGTATAAATTAGTTTTACGACCCTTTTTTTGTCATACAATTTTCGGTTTCGCTTCTCATTCGAAATCAATAAATCAGTAATATCAGACGCAGTAACTTTGTGGGGCTCATTCCACTACTTGCTTGTTCAGTAATTTACCTGTCATCCGTTGCACATGTCCATACTTGGGAGTTGTTTCGTTTTGATGTCGCCTCCTATGGTATGCTTAACTTCATAGGGCCCGTACGTTACTAACATACGGGCCTTATTATTGTAGCATTTAGGATATATTATGTTACCTTCACAGTATTGTCACGACATAATATGTACTGTGAAAGGTAGGTTTATAACGTGCCTCGTCTGTAAATAAACTATATTTAGTACTTCAGACGAGGCACGTCATAGTAAGTAATATAAGGCGCAGGAATCTAAAGACAAGTTAATAATATACGGACCCTGTTATTACATTATTATCAGGTACGTTATATGTAAGGATGCACATTTGGGAGCAAACGCAACGTTGCAATAGAAGGGGCTTGGGTTGCACGCGCATGTATCATATCAATTATACGAGGGTGGATCAATAAATACCCGTGTTAGGAAAGAAGACGCAAGTTTTTCACAAATTTTTTATTTATTTTAGTACAATACACTTTTCCCAACGTTTCTGCCATTTCTTTAACCCCTCCGAAAAATACGATTTGTCAAACTCTGCAAAATACGCTTCTGTCTCGACGATAACCTCCTCGTTTGAGCTGAATCTTTTTCCCCCGAGCCACGTTTTCATGTTGGGGAACAGAAAGAAGTCGCAGGGAGCCAAGTCAGGCGACTACGGTGGGTTCGGCAGCAATTCGTAGTGCAGTTCATGCAACTTTGCCGCATCAATTCTGGATGAATGTGCTGGTGCATTATCGTGGTGAAACAGCACTTTTTTCTTAGCCAAATGGGGCCGTGTCTCCTTCAATTTTATATCGAATCGGTCTAATAATTCACTGTAGTACTGCCCCGTGACCGTTCTTCCTTTCTGCAAAAAGTCCATGAGGATTATTCCGTTGGAATCCCAAAAAATCGTGGCCATGACCTTTCCGGCCGATGGGGCCGTCTTTCCTTCTTCGGAGCAGATTCACCCCGAAAAATCCATTGTTTTGACTGTCGCTTGGACTCTGGCGTATAATAATGGATCCAGGTTTCATCAATGGTGACGACTCGACGCAAAAACTCCTGCGAATTTCTCTTAAAGAGGTCCAAACACTGCTTCGACATTGACAACCGTATCCGCTTGTTGTCCACCGTAAGCAATCGCGGCACCCATCGGGCCGACACCTTTCTCACCGATAACTTATCATGTAAAATATTAATTGCCGTTCCGTACGACACGCCTACGGCCTCTGCTACTTCGCGCACTTTCGTTCGGCGATCAGCGAGAATCATGTCGTGGACCTTTTCAACAATTTCCTCGGTAACCACGTCTGCCGGGCGGCCTGGGCGCTCCTCATCAAAAACAGATGTACGACCACGTTTAAGTTCGTTGAACCAATATCTTACGGTTGTCATAGATGGTGAAGGGTCCCCACAGACAGCATCCAACTTCGCTTTTATTTCTTCGCATGTTTTTCCATCCATATATAAAAAGCGAATTACGGATCGATATTGCTCTTTTTCCATTTTACCGAGAAACGCGAAACACGTGTGATACAACTGGCTGCCAAATAAAAACTAACCTATGAATCAGTCTGAAATTTATTATGGTGTTGTCTGACAGATGGTAGTACACGACGGTAATGCCAACTTCCCTCAGCAGCGCCACCTGTCTTCAAACACGGGTACTTACTGATCCTCCCTCGTATGTACATATGTTTCCGATGTGTTCAATCACAAGAGGTGCTAACGGCCCATAGCGATTAAGGTTACTACTCTTAAATACCGACGCGCACTGATACGTATACTTTTTAATAAATAAAGTTATAAAACGCGCTGGAATACTTACCGTCTTCCGTGAAGTCACAAACTGGGTAAAATCGCTTAAATATTAGCAACATGAGTTCCAAAATAAGCGAAATGGTTTCTTCTGTACTAAAGTAAACGATATATTACACAACATTAAACACACATAACTCGAACACAACTACGTCACCATTTTTTTTTCGTATATGCTATGCACTATTCACATGCCTTTGGCAGTTATATTTTGTTATACACGAGAGCGGTGTTCACACACTTTGCATTTTATTGTAGTACCAGTGTAAACTAAATCCGGAAATCCACTTATTAATTTCTGTGCTTCGTGGTAGAACAGTCTCTTTATAGCCTTCGATATTATTAGTTTATTATTTTTCATTTTACACGAAATAACGGCACTATATCGCAGCCGACTTGAGACTGAACACATATCAGAAACATATGTACATTTAATTGATATAGTACACGGGCGTGCAACCTAACCCCCTTCCACTGCGACGCTGCGTTTGATCTCATCTGTAATCGTAAATAAAGTGCAAGAACGAAATGAAAAGTCATAAAGTGAAAACACTAGTAGGACGTTATAAATCATTTTATTAATTTTTAAGATGATACTACAAAATTTCTTCCTATACAAAATAGAAGATTTTCTATCGTAAGATTTCTGCCAAGAGTTACAACAAGATATATTTGATCAACATTAATAGTTTCAGACAACTAAGTATTTAAGATCGGCTTAATTTTTCTAAGAATGTTCAAAACATCATATTTGTTATGTTTGTGCTTTACATACAGCTCTAAATTCTTTTTTACAGTTAGAGGTTACATCATTAATAGTGTTAGATATCTGAATAGGCATAGTTTATTAAAGTTATTTATTTTAAAAACATTTAACAATAACAATTGAATTTAAAGTACTCCAACAACATCTATCTATTAATTTGTAATTTTAACATTTGTAAATAAAAACCAACTTTAAAAAACTATATGATTTACTTGAAGATATCCCTTTAGCATTTTATAAAATTTTTGTTTTTCAATTTAAATTAATTTCTATTTAAACGAAAAAAAAAACAAAACAACAAACACTTGTTACATGACATCCAAGAATATCTTTTTGAAATGATATAATGAATTACCAATTCCATTTAATAGTTTTACATCGATCGTAAATTCGCCTGGATTAATTAATTAATGATAAAAATTGAACTAACCTTGAACAACTATTATATACATCTAATACAGACGCACTTTCTATTTGTCTTTAAATTTAGTTACAACATAAACTACGTTTAAACGAAGTTTTATCTAAACCAGTCTAAATCGTGCGAGCAATAGACGCATGGATTTTATTCACACAAGGCTTAATATTTACTCTATAATCAAGGCAGTCCAGTAACTACGACGCAACTGCAATGCACCAAGTAATGTGAATTAGGAATAAAATTAAAATTACATTTTTCAGTGAACTATGAATTTTTATATATATTTTTTAATCTTATTCCCTAATTTCCTGGTTAGATTTAATATTCCATAAATACAATGAAAATTGTTGTTAAGAACGGCCTTCATTCATTTGTACGGCACTATATTAATTACACAAACTTCTGCTAAGCAGATTTTTATTGTGTTCCCTATATCTTTTCGTGCATAACTGTATATAAAATTTTTTATAAGAATTATATAAGTAGTAATGCCGTAAAATGAAATTTCTAAACATCATACAATAAATTCAATATGTACGGAAACTCATTCTTTTAGCAAGATCAGAAGTTTTGGGTGATTACGACTTTTAACAACAGCCAAACAAATATACTAATATTGCTATCTAGAATGTCTAAATATATAGTTATCAAAAATTAGATTTGATTAGCAATAAATATTAGGTAAATCATAAGTATCCGTATAGTCCAGTCATTATGTACATTTGAATTGGAACGAGATCCCATCAAGCCAATTTTTTTATATGTTGGGGAGAGGGGGGGAGGTGCCTAATTTGAAGTTCTCGACCGAAACCTTTGTGACGATTTTCCGCTATTTAGAAAATAAGGGTGAATTCTTGTTTCTCGGTTCCTCGTCGTTCTACGAGGATGTTGTATGGTTACTTTGTGTTCCTTTTTTTATTCTCTATAATTTGTGTTATATGACTTTTTCACCTAACATCGTCCGTTCTCGAGATATCGGCGAAAATAGAACAAAATTTGGGGTACGAACTAGGTTTTCATTTTTTTATTCTTTATCGTTACACAGCGAAAAAATGTTTATCGTCAGACTTGTAGAGCACGCTCGTACCTACAAGACAGTACCTTTTTGATTGAAAAAAAATAAATTTTATACGTGTGATTCATAATTTCAGTGTCTTATTTACCTATATTGTCTTCCAATTCCTATTCAGAACGGTGAATCCGTTACAACATATTTATACAATAGCGCGAGCTATAGAATCGAAACTTCGCACGGACTTGCCGACTTTGTGGCGCGCTAGAACGCGTAATTTTAAAGATGGAGGGGAAAAAAATATCGAATTGTAGGTACGAACGTGCTCTACAAGTTTGACGATAAACATTTTTACGCCATGCGTGACGATAAAGAAGAAAAAAATGAGAACCGAGTTCGTACCCTAAATTTAGTCCTATTTTCGCCGATATCTCGAGAACAGACGATTTTAGGTGAAAAAGTCATATGACGCAAATTGTAGAGAATAAAAAAAGAAATAAAAGGTAACCATTCAACTTCCCGGTAGGACGACGAGGAGCCAAGTTATCGTGAAAATCATAATTTACCACTCTTTCTTCAAGATGACGGCGCACGAGCGGAAAAAACGAAACCTCGCACGGATGTGCCGACTTTGCGGCGCACTAGAACTCGTAATTTTGGAGATGGAAGGGAAACAAAAATATCGAATTGTAGGTACGAACGTGCTCTACAAGTTTGACCATAAACATTTTTTGGTTATGCGTGACGATAAAGAAAAAAATGAGAACCGAGTTCGTACCCCAAATTTTGTCCTATTTTCGCCGATATCTCGAGAACGGACGATGTTAGGTGAAAAAGTCATATGACACAAATTGTAGAGAATAAAAAAAGGAACAAAAAGTAACAAAATAACTTCCCCGTAGAACAATAAGGAGCCGAGTTACAACCGAAACAAAAATCCACCCGTATTTTCTAAACAGCGGAAAATAGTTACAAGAGTTTCGTTCGAGAACTTCAAATTAGGCACTCCAGATCCCCCAACAGCATATAAAAAAATTGGCTTGATGTAATCTCGTTCTAATTTACGGCCTATTTTCGGACAGAATGACTGGACTAGTATTATTTCTCGGTGTCAAAGGGGCCAAACATATCAAACCGTAGTGAATTATCTTTACTGGTCTTTCAACACCGTTGCAATTGCAATATTATTAATTTTACCTTAATTATACTGCCGTACTGTCGGCTACAAATAACCAAATTTACACAAATCTAATCGCGATTTCTATTAAACACATATAAATCACACGCAATCCAAATTAAGAAAACAACCGGTAAAGTAATAACTTAAGAAATCATATCTTAAATAAATAACAAATAGTTTAATAGTTACAATAACTAAATGTGAAGATACATAAGTGGAAAATGTAAATAATTATAATTGTTTTCTTAATGATTCTATTATTGTCCGTCTCTTGCATATTAAATTAATTGCATTGTGAACAAGGATTTGAAACGTTTATTGCAGTTTATAGCGCATAATTTCTAAATAATGATTGAATAGTAAAACCATAAATAAAACTCTCTCTTAAATGTATGCTTATGAATTGCCTTACACCTTCATCAATAGAATTTTAGAAATTTATGCAGCGATTGTTATGCTTGGGTATATAAAATCAAAACTAATACTATCTTATATAAACTTATAAATTTCACTATTAATCAAAAACATTTATAATAATATAAATAAGATCGAGTTACCATATTCGAAAATATATGATTAGGAACAATCTAACGATAGTTACATAAATTAAACCTATCAGTTTTCAAGTATATTTTCCCATGGTATACGAAAAAAATATAATGCTAAAATAGTTTTTTAATGATCAAGGAAACAATAATAAAACTGTTAGTATCATGTACAAATAAATGTCATCAACCGTCATACTAAGCGAAACAATCATGCTGTAATTGGTTGGTGACTTTCTCTTGAACAAGCAAAGGGGCACTACCAAGATATTTATTAATTCAATCCATTCTTCATTTCAACTTGATTTTGTGAAGCTTCAACTTGAAACCGAGTAATTCCGATAAAACTGCCGACAATGCGGATAAAATAAATACTTTGGTAAGAGTATAAAGAATAGGATTTGCTGATAGGCCTAAGATTTTAAAAGGACTTTCCAGTTCCTGTAACAGAAGTAATATAGTTTAGAATAAATTACAATGTACTATGATAAGTAAAACACGAACTAATGTCCATCAAAAACTCTAAAATAAATATTATGTATGCATAAATTTGATTAAAATAAGCAACAATACTTTTATAACTTTTATAATATATATTAAATTGTAACCATGAAATTAAATGGAAAATAAAACAACAAAATCATGAAATATTCTGAACATTATTTAAATACCAATAAATGTCTTATCATAGGAGTTTTAGGACTTTTTATATTATAAATATTTACAATTATTTCACCTGCGATATAAACGATATAGCTTTATAAATAGAAAACGGACGAATATCAACGGATGTAATAGGAACAAGCTTAAATTTATATATAGTTAAACTATCCAGTGAAATGGTTTCCTCATAGTCACCTTCCTTTAAATATATATGAAATTTTTATCAAGCTGCATGTCATGCGTTTCTAGTTTAGTTAATGTATAGAGAAGTTCATTCGAGTAACATCCCATCGGCGGCTTGTCCTAGCGCGTATAAATATTTTGTCAGTCGCTGCCCGAACACCGTTCAATGCACTTCGTTGGTTTACAGTAGGTTTGTGCAGAACTGATGCGCACAAATTTGTTAATTCCAGATTTGTTCTGAATTTGAGTAAACTCAAGAAAACCAAAACACATTGAAACTAAATTGAAACTTTACTAGTGCGCCGTCTTGTGGAAATTTAAATAAATACAAAAAAGTTCCAATTTTTTTTAACCTCTACATAATTGCATACATAACTGTATTTTTGTGGAAGCTCATAATTGCTCACCGAGAGTTATTAAAAAAAGAAGCATGAATAATAAAGGTAAAAATGATATGAAATAATTTAAAATTATTTTCTTTAAAATATAATTTTTAGAAAATCAGTATCAAAGCTGCAATCAGGATGATGGTTGCACCTCGACATTTTTTTTCTTAACATCAATTATCTTTTTTGCTATTAAATCACCTACAAATTTGAGTATAACATTTACCTTTGTTTGCGGTTGCCATGCTTTTATACAGTATATTAAATTAATGCACTCAAATTCTCTATATATCTTATTTAGATTATATTTATCAGAGACTTAGAGCAACTGTTTATCAACATTCAAAAATGTCAAAACAGATCAACACAGTGCACAAGCTCGAACTATTAATTTTGAACCAATACTCGCTAAGGAGCAAGAACTGCTAGAACGGTTCTAGAATCATTCCGAATTCGTTCTTGCAACAACCAAAACATATAATCAAAAATTCGGAACTGAACTAAAATCGCCGACGATGTGCAGTAGCAACAGCGCATGAGAAATGCATCACTTGAACGTCGTACGTGAAATAACGTTTTGAAAGTTTCGATTTTGTATTCCTATTATTTCATCCATTCTCAGTTTACTTGCTTAATATCCAACAAGAAGTCTTTTTAGAGTTTTTTTACTGTACATTGTTTTCGTAACAAACGTAAGTAAGCGCATGAAATACATCAGAAGATGATTCTCAAATATCTATTTTATAGGTTATAAATTCAACCCTATGTACAATCCTTTGTGGCATCAGTCTGCCTCTTTATATAGCATTATAGAGAATTCACCTCCCAAGAAGAGGCCTGTCAAACATTTTACAGTAAAAGACAAGAAGGGGGTTTTGAATATATTCAAAACCTTACAAAAACAGCGAAGTACTTCTACAGTAGTTTATGTTGCAACTACAGCAACAGCAGCAGGTAAATTTTGATATTTTTTAAAAATAACGACATCTCACTTTGGTGATGGTTCTTTTTTAGGAATATCAGAATGTAATGTTTATAAGATTTTGCAAGAATATACTGTTGAGTACAAATTTTAATCACCAAAGAAATACTACAGAACAAGGGTCATACTGAACAACATTGATGATGTAATGCGGAATAGCATTCGCGGAATTATTCATTTCTTTCTTTTCAAAAGTTAACCTCCAACTGTACATAAAGTACTTACGATGATAAATGAAAGAGACAATTTGCTAAACTTTAAAGTTACGATTCTCAGACAATTAATAAAAGAATTGAACTTTTATAAGCTTTGTATAAGCTGTTGTTCATTTGTAGTTACCGAAAGAGGAATCGTAATAGCATTCTGAAAGAAAAATATGACAATATTACTTGGAGGAGAAAATACGTCAAATAAAAAAATATCGTGAAGATAGAACAACAATATATTACTTAGATGAAACATGGGTGAATGCAGGGCATACAGTAAACAAAGTGTGGACAGACAAATCGGTGCTTACTGTGAGACAAGCTTTTGTAGAAGGTTTGTTCACAGGCCTTAAAAATCCATCCAGAAAAGGAAAGAGGTTAATTGTAACACATAGGTTCCGAAAAGGGATTTGTAGAGGATGGTTTGTTACTGTTTAAATCTAAGAATCCTTCCTAACTTGAGGGAAAACGCGATGATTGTGTTGGATAACGCACCGTATTATAGTCGCAAATTAAACAAACCACCTACAGCAAACAACCGCAAAGCTGAAATTTAACAATGGCTTGTGAACCATAACATACCGTATGAAGATGACATGGTGAAAGTAGAATTATTATCATTAATAAAAAAAATGTAACCAGCCCTGCGAAATATGCTGTATATGAGATAATTGAAGCATCGAATAGAAAGGTATTGCGACTCCCACCATACCATTGTAAGTTAAATCAATTGAGCTGATATGTTGTTTAAGCTGGAGGACATATGTGACCCTGCATATGAAGACCTACCTAGTGTGTCAAAACAAGTTTTTGAGTAAAACGCAATTTAAGTTTCCCCCTCTGTGTTGCATTTTCATACTGTGCGCGTTCTCATTTCATTGTTGAATGTTTGTTTTGATTTGTTTGTTTTAATTGATTTCAATGTCTGTTTTATCATTTAGTGCTAGAACTCCGAGTTTGTTTTAATTATTGTGAAAATGTCTCGCGAGTGTGATGAATTTGATCAACTGTGCAATGTATTTGATATTGAACGTTATGATTTATCGCCATCGCATTCACCGACACGAACTGCAGACGAGCCAAACGATACAAATGATGAAACGGATAATTCAGACGACTGTACAGAAGAAATAGATGATTCCATTTTGAGAATTTCTTCAGCTCCTTCAACGAACGATGTTTATTGGAACATTCATCATTCGATTTACACGAGTATGAAGTAATCGAAGCTTTTTATGGGCCAGAAGCAAAATCTTGTTGTAAAAACAAATGTAATGAAATTATACCACGTGAGTTAACTTGTCATTGCCGCGATCAGTTCCGTGAGTTTTCAAAACACGAGCTAGATTTGATTGTACTATCACACCTGAACTCTCATCGGCAAGATATTTCTCTTGAATCGTACTACAATAGTCAAACTCGTAAAAAGTATGGCTCCAGAACTTGCAATAAAACTCGTGCGGATACTATTTATATGTTCCATGGAATTTCTATTTGTCGTACAATGTACCTCTTCATCTATGATGTTGGTATTGACAGATACAAAAATCTGGTATCTCATTTTGATAAAAGTAAGTTATAGCCAAGAGTTCATGGACTGACAAATAAAATACCGAAATGTAAAAGTGGGTATACTAAAGAACTACACGAATCAGTCGTCCAATTCATAAAAAACTACGCTGATCATCATGCTATACCTCTTCCTGGAAGGCTTCCTCAATTTAAAAACTTCAAAGTAATGAAACTCCCATCATCTGATACAAAAATATCCGTTTACCGCCGTTATATTGAAGCTTGCAATGATAAGAAAGAAAAACTGATTGGTGAACGATGTTTCTATTATTTATGGAATGAATGTTGTCCATTTATACAGACCATGAAATCCGCTGATGACTTATGCGATACTTGCAAAGAAAATACCAATCTAATTTCTGAAGCGAAAAACTCAGACGAGAGAGAAGAACGACTGAACATCGCGCTTTTCCACTTGAGAACAGCTAAAGATCAGCGAGCGTTTTATACAAAATGCATTACTGATAATACAGATAATGCTATGGTTATTTCTTTTGATTACGCCCAGAACGTACCATATCCAGCATCTCCACAAACTACAGGTGCCGCCTATTTTAAAAGTGCTCGTAAATCCAGTCTTTTCGGAATATTAAATGAGAAGTCTAAAATTCAAACCAACTTTTTGGTGGATGAAAGCTGTTCTGTCGGAAAAGGACCAAATACGGTGATTAGCATGTTACATTATTACCTCAAAAAAAACCAGCTGACCATATTAAAGCGTTTGCAGACAATTGTGTCTCTCAAAATAAAAATAACGCTATGTTACGATATTTATCTTGGCGTGTTCGAACAAATTTGAATAAAACGATATCCTTGAACTTCTTGATTAGCCGCCATACAAAATTTGGTGTGGACCAGATGTTCGGACTCATTAAAATGAAGTACTCAAGAAGTAATGTCGACTGTTTTGATGATCTCGTTCGATGCGTTGATGAATCATCTATTAAAGGACTGAATGTGAGCGTTCGTGCCGAGGATATTGACTGGCGCGATTGTGATCATTTTCTCAAGGATTCTTATCGTACTTTATCAGGTAAGATTGCGGATGACTTTGAGTAATAATTCACCTTTTTATTAATAATTGTCATCATTTCAGGAAATACAAAGTTTCACCATTTTACATTTGATCAAAAGGATAAGATAACATGCAAAAAATACGTGGATACTGAGGAAGAAGTTTTCTTTTTGCGGATCTCAGAAATACCACAAGATGCAACACCTGACGTGATCAAACCTCTTGGATTATCTATCGAAAGACAGTGGTATTTGTTTAATGAAATTCGTTCATTATGCTCTGATCCTAAAAAAGCGGATAAATAAATCCCAAAACCGATGCTACCAAAACCAAAAAAGGAAAAGATAGCCGTATGTTCAAGACTTTATAATTATAAATTTTGTAATTTTAATAAATTGAAAATTGATTATTTTGTCAAGGTATCAAAGGATATTGAAAAAACCGTAATTCCAAAGGAGACAAATGTAGGTTTTAAAAAACTTGTAATTTTGAAAAAGTTGATGTAAAAAATTTTAATTTAAATTTCTTTATTTATGCAACAAAGAAAAAGAAACATGTTATTCCTTCCTGTTCTTCTGAATCCAAGAAGACAAATGTAAGTGTTGAAAACCTGTAATTTTGAATCTAACATAGACATAAAAAAATTCAATAAATTTCTTTACTTATAGGAAACGAAGTGTAGGAAACGTACTATTCCAACCTGTTCTTCTGAATCTAGCATTATGAAGCGGCAAGCCCAACCTACTCCGAAGAACATAATTAAAAAATTTAAAAAAAATTGAGTTTTCATTTATTTTTTTGAAGTACATGGGTACTAAGTTCTTGTGATAATTAAAAAAAGAAAAGAATAAATTGTTTTGCATATATCGTAGATTCTTTTGAGATCGAAATAATTATTTAATAATTTACTGCATTAATAAAAACACCGAAAATTTAATAGAAAAAAAAATTTCACACACTAAGTGGGTTTTTACTGTTTTATATAATTGCATTTTTACATTACTTTCCGATGTTTTTTAGACTTGCGATCGGTTTCATATGAAAATTGAAGGTTTTTTACATACAAATCCAAAAAAAATCAATTCATGAAATTTGACACACTAGGTGGGTGTTCTTATGCAGGGTCACATATAGTTATTTCAACAAGGTGTAAACAATATTTTATGAAAAAATTGGAGAAACGCAATTAAACATGTGATCAATGTGGAAAACAAAAATGTGGGAGCTCGATAATTTAATAGATTGCCAAGTAGAATCATTAATTGTAACAACAAATGATGACTCCATTTCATCATATTCTAGTGAAGACAAGTGAGTCAGATTTGAAGTTGTTTGATTGAATATGCTCTTTTTGTAAATTATTCGTGTTCTTATTCTTTATTAAAATTTCCAAATCTGTGGTTTTCTTTACGTCTTCCCATTTACACATGAATTAGACAAAAAACAATAGAGTGAAGTGTAGTATGAATTTTAAAGTAAAATATTGATGTACATACATTGCATTAAAATTTAACAAAACTTGTATTTTATTATTTTATTTTGACCATATATTTTATTTTTACCATATAAAAAATATAATTTTAACGAAGGTTAAGTATGCCTATTTTTAATATAAGTAAACGAATATTCTCTGATTTTGAATGTAATCATTAAAATATACTGTTTCTTGCTGTGCCTGGACAATAATATATACATATTCCGTACATTTCATTAATTTGTTTAGTCTTTTTTATAATTAGATTTATATACGAAAACGTGTCAAATTCCTTCGTCCAAATGTGAGGTTAGAACTATTTGTTTGTAACTGTCTAATGTCAAGTAAGTACATTTATTTATCGATATACGCTGTGAGTTGGACTTTTTAAACTTGACGTCGATGCAACGTTGCTACTGCACCTGTTCGGCGATTCAACTATAGTTCACATGTAACCAAAACAGCGGGTACGATTGCGCAGTAGCTCTAAAACTGTTCAGAATTAATACTAGATTATCTGCAAACAGTAAATAGAATTGAATCTACACTATGTTCCAGTTGACAGCCAATACGCGAATACGGAAATAAATGAGAGACTATTTATTTCCGAACATTACCGACTACAAGAGGTGACCATATACCGATAGGTCCAACTCGCAACGGGCCATAGGGAACAATATACGTATGGAACGTAATGCGATGTGGCAACGTGTGTACGATGCCTATATTGAGTGACTTTCTTAAAATTTAAATTTATTTTGCAGAATTATTGATTTTTTTACTTTTATCTTTTAGAAAACGTTATTGTTTTTTTATTACTTAAAATTACTTTATATGAAAAATAGTATACCATAAAAGTGTAAACAAAGACAGTATACATTGAAACGAATATTCATTCAATTGTATTGTCATGAAATTGAATTTGTCAATCGTTGTTAAATTTGTTAGAATGAATAGATATTTATATTTATCGGAAAATACTAATACTTAAAGCAATCAAATTCCATTTCTTCCTGCATATTGATTATGCAGCTGATGCTTTCGTAATATGCTCATATTTGTATTATTTCAACTTATACTTCGGTCGATACATACCGACTTCCTTCAAACCAGGAGGAAGCTACAGTTGTAATTAAACTATACTTCCTTTTTTTTATTACCTACGGATATTCACAATTCCAAAATACGTTACAATGTTGCTTATTTTAGATTGTAATTAGCTGAATGCTGTCGCAAAACTGATCTCTGCATTTTTAAAAATGCCAGAATAAAATTAACCCCTGCCCTTATTATAATTTTACAAAGGAACAGACACGTACTTCAATTTCTACGAAAAACTAAGCCTACAGTTCATGTATAATACAGTGATAATGAAGACTGGAGCGTTTGTCGACCTACGAAGTTTTACTTTACTTGTTTATTGTTAATAAAAGGCTGATGCAAATATTACGTGAGATTTTGGTATCTGTATTATAATAACATCACGATAATAGTAGAAATACAAATATGAGCATATTACGAAAGCATCAGCTGCATAATCAATATGCAGGAAGAAATGGAATTTGTTTGCTTTAAGTATTAGTATTTTCCGATAAATATAAATATCTATTCATTCTAACAAATGTAACAACGATTGACAAATTCAATTTCATGACAATACAATTGAATGAATATTCGTTTCAATGTATACTGTCTTTGTTTACACTTTTATGGTATACTATTTTTCATATAAAGTAATTTTAAGTAATAAAAAAACAATAACGTTTTCTAAAAGATAAAAGTAAAAAAATCAATAATTCTGCAAAATAAATTTAAATTTTAAGAAAGTCACTCCAATATAGGCATCGTACACACGTTGCCACATCCCATTACGTTCCATACGTATATTGTTGCCTATGGCCCGTTGCGAGTTGGACCGATCGGTATATCTCTAATACGGTATAACACTGATATTTGGTAATCGTGATCACTTATAAATAATAGAAAAAATAAAATTTCGACATTCAATTAAGTTTATCAAACACAATCATTTACGGGATCACAGTGCTTTATGATTTGCTACTTGGGTAACATTATTAATAACAAGATCATATGGTAAAGTAATTTCATGTTACCATTTGAATGCTTTAATAATGTGTTTATTGATCAATGTTTAAATTAAAAGTGTACCTTCAATAAATCAGCTGCCAATTTTAATACACTATTAGAAACCATTAATTCTTCTTTCTTTCTAGGTTTCTGCTCAATTTGAAGATATAGATTTATCTGTTCCGTTATTAAAACGGAAAAATTGCGATATTTCTTATTTATTTTCGTGCCTAACGTTAAGAATCGCAACAAATATATGCCAAGGCCTATACTCCACACCATTGCTTCAAGATTATATTGTGAGTGGAAAGTTATTGAATCCTAAAAAGATTTGTAATAAAATTAAAACGACAAAAATGTAAATCAAGACTACTAAACCTTTAACAGTTCCATGCTCAAAAACGAAAGTAAAACGATAGTAATAATAAACGCCGAAGAAACTATTACGTCTACGGATCTCAGAGGTCCTCTTTTTTTTAAATACGAACGTACAGAAAGCCACGTCTTTATGTTGCAAACTTTATTTAGTCGAAAATGCGGTAATTCTGAATTCTTCGCTCTTCTAGAGGAAGTTAAATGTGTAAAAAATTTTGCGTATAAGAATCTTTGCTTAAAAGTCCTTTCGGCCACTGATAGCATAAAGAAAAAGAAAAAAGAAAGGAAAAAACGCTCCAACATGGCTATTGTGAGTATTATTTTTTCGCTGAAATAAAAGAGATTACACAAGTTAGTTTCCATTGTTTCATTTTTCCTTATATTATTGCAATTTACTCTGGCGTAATTAAATAATCCTGTTTCTTTAAAAATTATTGAATCCAAAAAACGAACTATGATAGTAAAGCTTGTCTATCAGAGGTTCTCCTGAAATAATTTACTTTTAACATTTGCAAAGTAAAACAAAATAATTTAATTTTAAATATGTTTAACATAATATTTTTAAAAATCCATACGTCCATATTGTCAGTCTACCTCAAAAGCTTACTTTGAATTCTATATGAACTTTACTACACCATCGAATTCAAAGCAAACTTTCATAGACTCGTTACACGTGAGAGAACTAGAAATATGGTTTGTCGTCTCAAGAAGATACTGTCGCACATATTTTAATGTTCTATATTATAGTACTATAGTAGAACCAATTAAGATTGACCAGCGGAAAATATGCGAACTATATCGCTAAACACACTACCCTCCGCCTCCTCGATTATAATGTACACTCTTGTCAACAATTTCCTACAAATTAAAAAAAATAATGGTTTAGTACAAATCAAGTTGATTTTCTTTGCATTATCAAAAATAGCGTTAAATAAATGGCCTTTTCTAAACATAAAACATCCTTTTTATTTACAAATTACGGCAAAAATAATAAATATAATTCATTTATTATATCATTCAAAACGACAGTGCTGCTTGGCCGGTCAATATTAGATAGTTTTACTATAATCTCTTATTATATATACCACATATAGAATATAGAATATACGGATATTAAAGTTACATATTAAATGCACACAGTAATAAACGACACATTAGGCTATGTACAAATTTGTATGGAAAACTACTATAGTCTGTTTCACCCAAACTTCGAAGTATTGGGTCTTATGGAGAATAGCCTCTCTTATTAATAACTTAAATTAACTTATAGCGATGCTCATATAACTATCTTTTTTTAACAGTACGACGTTGCATTTATTTTGGCGCACTTTGTCTCTAGGGGAAAATTTTTATTTTGTGTTTGTTATATACTCCCTGTCACTTGAAATTTTCGATCTGTCATCTTTTGTGTATATTTCGTTTTGTTTGATTTTCTTTGATTTTTTCCCTATATTTGTATTAATTCTTTTTTTTTTAAAAACTACTGCAAATTCAATAATATAAATTATTGTAAGTAAAATCGAAATAGTTAATTATTATCACATAAAAATGTAAACTTAGAGGTTGCAGGATGGAAGCCTGTAAAAGAAAACACCAAGGTGAAACCTTTTCTGTAAGAGAAAAACTTATGATTTATAATTGCTTCACATACTTTGCGAACAGTATGAGTGTTTCCAAGGCAGTCGAAGAGACGGCAAAAGCTTTGGACTGTGGCAAAGGAATTGTGTATTCCATTCGCAAAGAAAAGGAAAACTGTCCCCCTGCATCTGTAGAAAAAACAAAATGTGCCACTCCCAAGAATACCCGCTTGCATATACGAAGAACATGTACAAATGCTTGTGAGGCGTAAAGTACAGTTTCTTTTTAGGCAATATCCCACCCACTTTGGATATGATATTAGGTGCTGTACGTAACGAAGAAGCTATACCTAATTTCTCTAGGTCAACACTCTACAAATTGTTAAAAGATATTGGTTTTTCATTTGAAAAAATTGACAAGAAGGTAATGATGATGGATCGAGATGATATTATAAGATGGCGTCATGCATATTTACGTAACATTAGGAGATATCGCAGCGAAGGGAAAAACATTGTATTTACAGATGAATCGTGGGTGAATGTCGGACACTTTGTATCCAAAGCATGGACTGACACAACTGTAAGTACCTCTAGAAACGCATTCATTAATGACTTGAGTACTGGTCTAACTCCACCAAAAGGTCGAGGGCAACGATATGCTCTTATTCATGCGGGTAATGAGAAAGGATTTGTCACTGGTGCTGAGTACAACTTTCTCTGCAAAAAGAATACTTTAGATGCTCATGATGAGGTATGTGCAGAATTATATGAGAGCTGGTTCCTAGAATGCTTACTACCTAATTTACCTGCGAACTCAGTGATTGTGATCGATAACGCTTCTTATCACAGTCGCAAGCAAGAAAAAATACCAACTACTGCCTCTAAGAAGCAAGAGATTTTCGACTGGTTAAGTGAGAAAGGCATTCCTGTTGAGGGAGGATTACTAAAACGCGATTTGCTACAAATTTTGTCGATACACAAGGATCACTATAATAAATATCTGCTTGATGAAGCAGCTGCTCAGAGGGGACATACCATATTACGTTTGCCACCCTATCATTGTACATTAAATCCTATTGAAATGGTATGGGCACAGGCGAAGAATTATATCAAGCACAACAATACTTCTTTTAAAACGAAGGAAATACAAATTCTCATAGAAGAAGGTTATAAAAATATTTCAGTTCAGAACTGGCAAAATTATATCAAACATGTTATGAATGGTAGGGCAACTTACTTTTCTTATTACTACTTTTTCTTAATTTTTTTAAATTTTTAGTTGAGGACGAGATGTGGAGATTAGATGAAATGCAGGATGATCCTAAAGAATTTATTATTCATTTGTCAGCTGGATCTTCTTCTGCTAGCTCTTCAGACATTGATGTATTTTAATTCACTGATTTACTAATTTGTTTATTTATTTATTTTTGATTCACTTGTGAGAATAATATTGTCTTACATGAAAGTTGTGTACACTGTAAATGTCTCATATTTATAAAATAATCCAAAATAAAATTACATTATTGAATTAAAAAAAAATGTCGAAACGATTTTGTTTAATTTATGACACATCTATAGCAAACGCCAATTAAGTTGGCGCGAGGAGGGGTAAGTTCGCGCAGGATTAGAAGTAGTGGGGAGATTTATATTTGGTTTTACATCAAATGTCAGATAATTCTAACCTCTGAGCGTGTATCACTTTATGATCCCCTAGCAAAGACATTATGTTCCGTCAAACGTCAATGACAAATGTATTCTGACAATTACTTGAGTAGTGGGGGTGGACGCTTTTAAAAACGGCTTCTGCGCACCCCCTCCTCGCGCCAACTTAATTGGCGATTGCTATACCTATTTTTGCATTAATGATTTTAACTAAATTGAACGTCTTGTAAATACAGATTTAAGACGAGAGTTTTCTAACCTAAAAGGTAAACAACATGCATTTTGAATGTCAAATCGATAAATCAATATCTTACGTATAGCCAATCTATAAATGAAATAACCCTATTGTTAGAAATTAGGCAACAACAAATGCAATCTCCATAAGAGCAATACTTCGAAGTTTGGGTGACATAGACTATAGTCATATTAGACGAGGTAAATAATATTATCATGTTTTAGTTGTGGTGAACCAAGTGTTATTAGAGCAAAATGAACAAGTTGCCATAGTAATTTTGAAGATAATACTTTAGCACAGGGGTGCCCAAACGGTCGATCGCGAAAAAATAATCACTCCACAAATTCGAGTTCATTCGAACGTTAACTCCAGGCCGTCTCTGTCTCTCATTGGAATTTCCGAGATTCTCGAGGCAATGTAACTGCGCAACGTTGTTTTGTGGTAGATCGCAATCCCTAAAAGTCTGAGCACCCCTGCTTTAGCAAATGTCATTCAGTTTCATCATTTGAGCATGCAACATGTAGGTAAGACCTTAATTGTTATAAGCTATATAAACTATTATAAGTTTAGCTCAATCTTTCATGAAGCAAATATGAGTTTGTAGTATGCAGATGACATTATACTTAGCAAAGAAGTTTGAAAACCAATGTTAATGTAACTATTGCAGATAACAATTTATTACGAAATATAAATGTCAATTATATATCATTAAGAATATATTTTTTAAACTTAATTAGAATTGTCATAAATATACAAAACAAGACAAGGTCGTTTAATGACAATTTAAGGAAACAGTTTGAACTCAAATATATTAAAGGAAAATTTATCTACTCAAGCTTTACGTGTTGTTAGAAATAAATGCTGCTTTGAGCTAGAGGAAGCCCCTACGCAGACCAACATGGCAATAAAACAATCAAAGCAATCAAAAAGAGAATTTCGAAAAACAGAGTTGGAGAGGTTAGTCAAAGATGAAATAATAGAGTGTAAATCACTTTGGGCTGGTCCTTTTATTGACTTTAAATAGGAAACACAATACGCTGCGGGTACAAAATGTCGCAAAAGCTACACGTAGATTCTTCGTTCGGTTCTGAATAAAAAATCTTAATGTTAAAATGTTGTATCATGCTTCGTATGTGTTCAAGAACCATTTGGAAAAAACATACATTTAGCAACACTGTAGCCGCATACCATTGTAATCGTAGATACCGCAAAATCAAATCATTTGATGAACACCTGTCCATTAAATGATGAGCGGTTCGGAAACTGCCCTTTATAAATAGACCTAGGTGAAAACCTATTCAAGTATGTTTCAAATTACTTTGGCATCTTCCTTAACACCAATAACTCAACGAAGCATCACATAAGTAAGTAAGAGTTAACCACTACTTTTAATTTACAATATAAATTATGTAAGAGTATTTAAAATGAAAAAATCATTGCAAAAATAAAAAAGAATTTGTATTGACTCATCCAACGACGCGTAGCGCGTCATACCTCTGGCATTTTCTCGAGTGTTCTGCATGCATCGAGAAAATATAAGCCACGATATAAAAGTCGTCGAAGAAGGGATTGGACCATTCCATACCGAAGCATCGCGGATTAAAGTTACATAAATATAAATACATAAATGTGCTTATTGTTAGTAGTTAGTTTTTATATTGTTATACGTTTTATTATTAATATAGTGTGACTAAAGTTATCGTTAGTTTTATTTAAGAACCCGAAAAGACAAATTTTACAGTATTTATTATATTTCCAAGTAAGAATAGTTACTTTTCTAGTTCTCCACACGGTAACTAAACAAAAATTGTAATAGATTAAAGAAATGATCATATCTTCTTACATTATTGATGATCCGAATGCTGTTTCGATAATATTAATAAACGAATGCGTAAATTGGACTAAAGTAAGATTCACTACTCCATTTACTGACAATTGGATATCACCAGTTTTCGTGCTTTCTGAAACTGGATTGCACAACCGACAAAGGACGGGGAGTAACGCAAGAAATGCCGACAACGTAGCACCCAAGTAAAAATAATCTAAGCTATTAGGCATTGCTTCGACCTTAGCTATAATTGAGGAACTAATATCAAGAACTGTCAGATCGGCCTTCTTCACCTCACGATTCTTCCATATTGTGCAACTGACTGTAAAAGAAATACTAAGTTAAACTTGCTTTTTGTACTTTTACCAACATAAAATTAAGTTTTATATATTTCAAGATAAGTTATATATTATATAACCCTCGTAAAAAGCTTATATATTCGTGTAAGCCATTTTATTTTTTCAAACAACTGCTGAAGCAACTAAATAAAACATGTATTACTTTGTTGTATCACTAATATAATTAATTGTGTACACAATGAATTACATTATAGTGATACAACAAAGTAATACGTTTTATTTAGTTCACTATGGAATGAATATCACAAAGTAACGGCTTACATTATTAACCTTTTGAAACCACCAAAACATTTGAAAATCACTTAGTACGACTTAATATACTTTTTTATATCTAACCAACTATTATAGTCTAGTTACAATTCAAGACGAGGCACATCATTTTTAGTAATATCAAGCGCAAAAACTTATAGATCACAGGCTACTAACATTTTAATTTATGAACCAAAACCTAAAAAGCGTTCAATGGAAAAACATAAACAAAACTTGCATTACGACGTATGTTTATGACGTGCCTCATCTGTAATCGTACATATATAGATTATATACAGTATGTTTCCTAAAGTAATCGACTTCCGTTATATACAATGTATGACATCATACCTAGTGCTGTTATTATTACGACATGAATTTCCAATAATATACATGTACGATCTTTTGAAATGAAATCATAATCGAAAAACGTAAATAGTGAAAGTTGTCATGAAGGGCGTTCGTACAGCGTACAGTGCTAAAATTATGTATCAAATTTAAATGATTTATTTGGTTGAAGTGTTTGTTTTATAAACACATACAAAGCAAATAGCGAGCACTTTGGAAGCAAACTAATAAAAACTGTATTTGGGGTTCATTGGAGTATTTATTTCCAGGTGTATACATAGCATCTTCCTTTCGTAAACAAATAAACATCACTAAATAATGTTTGTTCTGAATAGAACAGTTTTCAAACGCGATTGATAACACAAACGAAGTATATCAAAGAAAATAATACAAATCTAAAAGCACATTTCAGTTAACCTCAATATCGAAATGACAAATAAAACTGATATGAAAACGACAACGTTGGAATTTTGTGTAACCTAATATAGTAAAAGATCCTACTACTATACTACTACTATAATGTACATGTAGCTCAAGATTGTATAAGAACATAGGATAGCCAGATCCCTATACCAGCAGTGTTGTTCGCATCGAGCCGTGACTCCGCCTCCTGTGACGTCACAAACGGACCAGTCGCACCGATAAATTGTTGAGGTCTTGGGTTGCTTGAGTTAAAGTAAAGTGTTTTAATTTAGTTTTCGCCGTTACCCTTTGTAAATTAGCGACTGAAATGCCGGGACGTCGTTGTGCGGTAGTTGGTTGTAATAACAGTCGTATTTCTACAAAAATTACCAATAGAGAAATCGTTTATCACAACTTTCCAAAGGCGACAAACTTCGTATCCGATACTGTCCGTAAAGAATGGATAAGGCGCTGCAAACGAGCAGATAAGTGGAATACAAATACTAGCCAAATTTGCTCAATCCACTTTAATGCAAACGATTATGAACGTGATATGCGGAACGAATTATTAGGTAATAAATGTATTTATACGTTATGAGATAAATAATTCTAATACATAGTAATTATTGCTAGGGTTACCTGTACGAAAACAGCTTAAATACACTGCTGTGCCTAGTGTAAATCTTCCACAAATGTCCAAAGATATAAAGAAAGTTGCGACAAGAGGGGAAGCATATTTAAAAAAAAAAAAGGAAAATGAAAGGAAAGAAGAAGTAAATAGATTGATTGCCGAACAATCGATAGCTTCATGTTTAGCGGCAAGTGAGCTGTCAACAGCGTCTTCAACAGCAGAATTTAAAACCGATAAGCCTTTAACTGTCCCAGCAGAAAATATATTATCTAAACAGTATGCGCAGCTTCGTGAAAGTCACACTAAATTATCTACAGAGATGGAAATTATGAAACGCAAATTGAATTTGCAGAGAAAACAACTTTTATACTATAGAAGAAAGAACAAGCAAGATAAACCTGCACAAAAACAGGAAACGGTAAAAATACTGAGAAAACTCTTAACAGAAAATCAAATTTCTATTCTTCTAAACAAAAAGAAACGCGTTAATTGGACTACTGAAGAGATTGCAGTTGCTCTACTATTCGTTACCTCAGCAAGAAATGCTATATATTTTTGCGAACTAAACTTAATTTTCCGTTGCCAGCGTTGTCATCTTTGAGAAAGTGGGCATCAAAAATCAGAATAACGCCGGGAGTTTTAGAAGATGTACTAACTTTTATAAAGGTAGCAGGAGAAAATATGTCTGCAAGAGAGAAAACTGTAGTCATTTCTTTTGATGAAGTCAAAGTTAAAACCACTTTAGAGTATTGTGTTGGTGAAGATCAGGTGCTAGGTCCTTACAATTTAATGCAAGTCTGTATGGTTAGAAGCTTATTTTCTACTTGGAAACAGCCTATCTATCTAGACTTTGACAAAAAGATGACAAAGGATGTGTTAATGGATCTGATCACCCAATTGCATAAAATATCATATAACTGTGTTGCAATTGTAAGTGATTGCGGAAGCAGTAATGTTGGTCTCTGGAAAGCGTTGTCCGTTGACATAAATAAGACCTATTTCGAGCATCCGCAAACCAAGAAAAATGTTTGTTTTCGCAGATGCTCCCCATTTACTGAAACTTCTCCGTAATTGGTTTTTGGACACAGGATTTATATTGAGAAGTGCTGGAAACAAAGAGATAAGAAAAGAACCTTTAGAAAGTTTGATAGAATTAACCAATGTAGAAGTAAATTCCTGTTATAAAATTTCTGAAAAGCATATTACAGTTGAAAAGAGTAAAAGACAAAATGTAAGACTAGCGGCTGAATTGTTATCACATAAGACCGCCCAGGCATTATTACGATACAAACCAGGCCCTGATAAAAAACTTGCTGAAGATGTCGGAATGTTCATAGACAATATTAATTCTTGGTTTGATATTTTTAATAGCCATGTGAATAGATCTCCTGGCCCTGACCCTATGAAAGCCCCTTTTGGAATTTATTTACAGGACCAAGAACAACACTTAAATAAAGTTAGAGATTTAATATTTGACATGAGAGCTGAAGAAAAAAACACTTTGCAAATTTTTCAGGAAGGAATAATAATTTCTATAGAGTCGTTGAAACTACTTTTACGAGATATGAAGACCGAATTTGAAGATGTACATTATATATGTACTCATAAACTTAATCAGGATTGTTTGGAGAATTTTTTCTTCCAGCTTAGATGTCGAGGGCCGAATGAACATCCATCTCCATTGGAAGCCATCAAAAGAATAAGAATGATTATTCTTGGGAAGAATCCTGGTATTTTAGAAGCACAGGTACATAAAATGTGTTTATTAATTCTTTACATATTCCTAGTATTATATAGGTACCTATCTACATAGCTATACTTTTTTTAAAGGTGAACACACAAGAAGCTGTTCCTGAAGAATATATAATGGCCACAGTTTTGGAACAAGCGAAAGTTTCACTTGAATTACCGGAAGAGAAGTTTGACAGCAATGCAACTCAAAGTAGCAATGGAAGCTCGTTTTCATCATCAGGGATTTCAGAAATATCTGATGCAAAATCACCAGAAACAACGGACGATGCATTTGAGTACATTGCTGGTTTTATAGTGAAGAAATTTAAAAACAGTCATCCCCAACTCGGCGATTATACTTATAAAATTAAAGCCGATCACGCCTACAATTTACCCTCATGGGTACAACAGCTCTCTTTTGGTGGTCTTATTAAGCCCTCAACAGATTTCTTAGGTACCATTAAACAGTGGAACAAATATTTTGAGATATATCATGGCGATAATAAACTGCGGAAAGAAACACTGGTTGTTAAAAGACTAGCTTTAAAAATTAAAAAGCGAGAAAATTTGTGCTTTGTTATTATAAAATTATTTTGTAAATTAAGAACTGTTATCCGTATGAATTATTTAAATACAAAAAGAACCCTTGACAATGCTAAAAAATCGAGTAAACGTAAGCTTTCTACTAGTACACCGTCAGACACTCAACGAACACTAGCTAAAAAATGCGAAAAACCACTACTTGATTCGTTTTTATTTAATTACTGCGTAATAAAACATTGCTATATACTGACTCTTTTAATTGAAAAATATATATTTTTTGCTTTGTATAGAGAATACATGCTCATCGGCTTTCTTTATTTATGTTTATGTACCTAATAAATGTGTTTATTTGAAGTTGGAAAAGTTTTTTTTTAAATTATAAACCAAAGTATAACCTTATGGCAATAAAAACGTGTATTATATTTATAACAGTACACTGACGGATATGTTATTATCAAATGAAATATTATATACCATAATAATAGCACTAATATAACTCGATAATTAATTGTTGTAGTAGCTAAACACATTTTATAAGGTGCTTTACAGTAGTGAACGCGTTCAACCTGGTCCGTTTGTGACGTCATGGCTCCCCACTACGCGGCGAAAATATTGCGGGATCGCTATGTTCTTATACAATCCTTGCATGTAGCTATACTTATATGGATGGCAGAACATTACGTCACCATTTTTATTTATATGACGTAAGACGAAACTTACAAGAAAAATATTGTATATAAAATAACACTGTGTAAGTGTGAATAAAATTTTTAATACCATTTATCTAACAGAACGATTATGAATAATTTATACACAAGAAAGTAGATCATTAACTTGTACAGATCTAATGTGTTTAAAATAGCTGCAACTACTAGATGACATTTGGCATATTAGTTAAAATGGTACAAAAAATTATTATCGTTTTTTTTTCCTGAAAATATAAAACGCTTCTACTAAAACTATTAAAACTGCTTGCAAATAATCATATAATAAATGACAAAATAAAAAGCAAAATTGTTAATGGCCTAAACAAAAATAAGTTAAAAAAATCACCTGCTTCTTTGCGAGATAAACACAAAGGCGTTAGTGTAGCAGCTTTGATGTCATACTCATCAGTGTAGTCTCTATCAGTACACTCATATTGTGAATCAGATTCACCTATGTCAGAACTGTTGGTTGTTATTCCTGTACAATCAGATCTTTTCTTCATAACATTGGAAATAGATGACACGCCAATCCAATTGTCATCATCGCTTTCATAAGAACAATCAGTGTATCTCTGGGTAGGCGGTAAACGATAGGAATTGGAATTCTGGAGTAAATTGAATATGAAATGAATATCTACATTAACTATGGAATTTCTTTCAACATTTAATAAAAGTGCCTTCGGGAGCATAGAAATTTGAACAACATTTTTCTATTGTACACTATACTTTTATATAGTTGTGATTGGTGTTGATAAAGAAGATATATTAATGACACGCAATTTAACTGTGACGTCCTTGTAAAATTTGCAAGTTCAAAAATGGTACATTTTACGGTTATGCAGAAAGTAAAAATTGTTAGTATGTTGGAAAGTGGATATTCAATGGTGCTGTTACTAAAGAGTTTGATATAACTAAGTTCTGTATATTTTACGATAAATATCTCGAGCAACAAACTGTACAAAGGAAAATTGGAATAGGTCTTCGAAAAATATCAACGCAGCAGCAAGGCAAAGAATTAATATATTACTTACGAAAAAAATGTTTTGAAACTGCAGTGTCAGCAATCCATCAAAGTAATTTTCCTGGTTCGAAATGGACTGCTTCCAGACGAATAAAATTATCAGATTTGAGAAATCGAAATACTGCACGAAAACCATTTCTCACGGAGCAACATAGGCAAGCTAGGGAAACTTTTGCGCATAATTATGTTGATAGAGGTGATGAGTTCTGGAATGTAGGGCTACCATAACTGGTATCGATTCCCCGATACCTCAGATAACCAAGGTATCGATTCCCAAGCATCGATACCTATCGATACTTTACCGATTCCAGTACTGGCTAAGTATCGATGTATCGGGTTTGCGATGTATCGGGTAGCCATGTATCGGGTAACTTACCTTTGTGCATTTTTTAAATAACCGTAAAGGATGCAATAACTTTTTAAGTTAAGACATATATTATAAATATATATATTTCAAAGGATGCTGTTGAATTTTACATTTTGCGTAGCAAATATCCATATTATAACATAAAAATAATAACTACAATTATTACAAAGCATCGATACCTATCGATACTTTACCGATTCCAGTACTCAGAATCGATACCGTGCACAGACCCGATACATCGCTAAGTATCGATATCCCGAAAACGTCGGTATCGCCCAGCCCTACTGGAATGCAGTCATGTTCTCAGATGAAAAGGTTTTTCAGCCCTACCATAACAGGTCAATACGCGTCTATCGACCATAAAATTCCAGATATCTTGAACGCTATACAAAAAATTGTAAAAATAATGGTCGATATAGTGTTAATGTTTGGGCATGAATTCCCAATAATGGTCCAGGTGTTTGTTGGAGAGTGGATGAAAGGCTTACAGGAATTTACTATAAAAGTATTTTAAGTGATATTATGTTACCGTCCGTTTTACAAGAACATTTGAACAATTTCGTATTTCAACACGACAATTGTTTTGTTCATCGAAGTCGTCTTGTCCAAACTTGATTACAATAAAATCGTATTAGCGTCTTACCATGGCCAACCTTAAGTCCCGATCTAAATACTATGGAAAATGTCTCGGCAATGTTAACTAAAAAAATGTATAAAATAAATTTTCGACTTGCCAATAGAGAAAAATTGGACAACAGTAGAAAACACTTGGGAAGATTTAGAAGAAAATTACATTAGAAATTTGGTTGTATCCATGGCTAGACGTTTGCAAGCATTTGCGGAAGGTAATGGTGGTGCTACAAAATATTGATTACTTATTTTATTACTGTATTCCGTTTTTCAAATAAAAATATATATTTTCGATTATTCATTATTAATGTGCTAAGTCAGTATCACAACATTAATATAACTCGTAAAATGTGTATAGGAGTCGTTCAATTTTCCATGCTCCCGGTGGTACAAGCTACTTGTTTACTATATTATGTTAAATTTAATTAATATATTCTTTTCTATAAAGTAGTTCATGATAGTGTATTAGTATATTATTAATAACCAATCTAGTAGCGACATTGTAATAAACGATATTTTTGTATTTTTTTGTTTTCTGTTATTTCCAGAACTTCTACAATAATGTTTCTTGATACGATCGTGAATATTACATTTTTAGATAAGTTTGCACTCTACATTCGTTAATATTTTTGGAGTGTACTATTATTTTAATTTCGAATCCAGCTAAGGACAATACTTGTATCTAAAAAATTATATACAGGGAATCTGAATAAATTAGTCGTCTTATTCTTTGGCTGGTCATTAAATATATTTTTTTATGTGTGAAACTATATATTTTATTTTGCGTCTAGTAACTGTTGTTAGGTATTTTAAAAATGTGAAAATTAAACATATAAGTAATTATTAGAATAAATACATTGTTATGCATTTATTTATTCTATTTCAATGTATTAGTAGTTATTAATAGATAAACATGGTACAATTTGCATCATTTCCAGAATCCATGTTGATCTGATGGACTAATATTCAAAGAATCAACCATTATTTGTACATTGACAAAAAGTTGAAATAGACCATTAAAAAAAATATATTACGCGATATGTTTCTCTATTAATAGTTTAATTAATTTTGATGCAACGTAAACAATCGGTTAATTAGCAATATCTTGTCAACTAATTTTAAAAATTAAATTTAAGAGAAAATATACGTTCTTTAAAGAAGAACCTCTAATAGATATGCATATATTTAAACCCAAAATCAAATATTAAATAAAAAATCTAAAAGCAGTAAAATGTTAAAAAGTCACGTCTTTGTTGTTAATGTACTAACTTTTAAATATTGGTACTTGGTCATCGAAACATGTTTTACAAGCTATATCTTATATTTGACATTAAAGAAGTTGGACATTATTGATAGTTAGATCGGGCATAGATTAAAATCCTACACACTTACCTAAATTGGAAATTTATTGAATTGCCTGATTTAATCACGATATAAATTGTGCGAGTTTTAAACGTGCTCTTTAGCTGTAGGTACCTGATGAAGCCATTGTGCTGGCGAAACAATTGTCATTTTACGATTACATATTAAAAAGTGAAGATTTGAACCACTAGTTTTTATTTCTATTTTATATAAATTGTAGTTTTTCAATAGTTGTCTCAATAAACTTTATTTACCTATTTAATTATTATTAAGTATTTTTATCATAATTATAAAAAATTCCTATGTGTCAAATAACTAATTTCTATCAATATGAAACAAACATGTAAATAATTTACATATCTGTAACTATGCACATGGACAATACAAAACAAAACCTTTTTGTATAATTTTTGTTTTGTCTGTTACTTTAGAACAAAAAAATAATTGACTTACTAAAGTCTCAGCTTCCATTCTATAAACCAAATTGGGTTCAGATTGTCTACGATTTAATAAGCCAAATGATTTGAGACCATGCTCAGTTTCTTTATGAAATCTTTTCAAGAGTTCATAACCAAATGTAAAAGGTTCCCTTGATTGTCTATATTCATCATTATTATCGCTAGAACTGGTTGCATTACTTCGAAGACTTTCAAATCCATCATCATTTGCAGAAATTCCTTTATCTACACCTATACCTAATCTACATCGTAATGCTTTATTCCTGAAATACATACTATACTTATACAATTATGACATTAAATAATAATTAACTTTATCACACTTTATACCAACAATATACAAACCTTGAGAACTTTAAATTACTTTTATCAAAACGAGTCTTTGCTTTGATTTCATGAATCTTTTCTACCTCACTGCTTTCATCATCCTCTTCATTTAAACTATTGCATGCTATATCATTTTTTTCTTCAGAATTGATGTATGATTTTCTTTTGTATTTCCTACGAACGTGTTTTCTTGAAAAAGATTCTTTAAAAGAAAGCTTGGGATCAGGGTTGGTTGCACCAATTTGTGATTGAATAACACTCAGTATCCACATCATTATTACAGGTATTAATACTTCAGATAAAGTTACGGTCTATAAAGTATGTCAGAATATTTAAATATTTATTATATTTTTCAGTTTATTACTTGCCTCAAAATCTGTAAGAATGTAAATTATTATATTTAAAATTTCCAAAATGAATAATGTCAATATTATTAAGTAAACTTTTTTAGAAATTTGTCGTACCAGCCATTTAGAATAATAGGGCAATAAAATCAGTCTCACTGTTGCTAGCTGCGCCACTGTTAAAAATCCATGTTTAGGTTTTGCCTTTGTGAATGATGAACCTATTACAAAAAGACAATTACTTAAGTAAACACCAATATTATTACAAACGTTATTTAAAAATAAGGCAAAATTTTTTTCTACCTCTTATAAGGTCTAAATCAATAAAATTTTCTTTTAATTTAGTTGATTTCATTTGAACCTGTGGAACTCCATCTAAAATTCTCCTTTCTATTATTTTTTCCCATTCTTGTTTATCATATGTCGCAATTTTCTTTTGATACCTACAATAACAAAATTGAAATAATACCCATATATCTTCTTTTATATGATAAATTATTACCAAGCAACAGAATCCATTCCCATAATCAATTAAATGGGCAAAATATTTTAACACTTTCTATTGCATCTACCTAAAATCAAATGTGAGAAATATTGATTGCAAGTTAGATACTGAAAACAAGATATAATACAAAATTTTCTAAAAATAGTTTTTATAACCTTGAAGTTTAAATATTTTTATTTACCATTCATTTAAAAGAATTTAATTGTTATACTAATATAATTTCATTTAAAAAAATCACTTACTACATACGAAAATTTTGACAAGCAGCTGACTGATTACAAAAGATTAGGACCACAAACCACACTACAAACTCTGCTACAAACCAATCACCTGCAATACAGCATAAACACACAAACTTTAGCTATTATCACTCCACAATAATAATAAAATATTAGCACAATAATTAGTGTATTTACTAGATTAAATCCTGTCGCGTTTTGTGAAAGCAATCTATACTTCAATATTAATTTTTACATACCTATTCTTATAACTTATATATCTATATAGATAAAATGATTTTACCTAAAAAAAAGGTGTCAAAATGCATGTGTAATTATTAATCAATTGTGAGAGTCGTCTATTTTAAAAACACACGATTCTAAATGAATACTGCAACATGTAATAATAAATAGGTAAATAAAAATCTATATGTATAAACAAACAATCTCAGGGGTTTAGAATTATTTTTAGAAACAATTACATAAATTAAAAATGCAACTTGGAAATCCTATCCTTTTTATTTTAACTTTAAAATTAAAAAAAAAACTATGGCAGCATTATTAATCTCTTATTCTTAGTAACTCGCTAGCAAAATATAACAAATTACATATGCAAAAATCAAGCCTTAAAATTACAATACATGCATTATCTTAGTCTTGTCCAAAAATATAATAATCATTTATGAATTTAATTAAACATTTGAAAAAAAGTTCGTATAACCATCAGAAATAGCTAACATAAACAAATGTAATTTGCTAATAAGCAAACTTCTCTGAAGAAAAACAGCATATTACAAGAGCATCAAATTTTTTAAAAATAGCAAATTTTAGAATGTATTTGTTAAAATTCCTAATTTTCCGCTGCTTTGTTAAATATAAATATAAAAAAAATCACATATTTCCATTTCTTCTTTATATTGTGGATATTATGCAACCAAATACGTCTAAACAAATAATAAAGAATCAGGTGATCTAAGTCAAATCAACCCTGCTGGCGAAAGATGGCGCTGCTTAAAATTTCAATATCTATTCTGTGTAAAACTTTTGTTGACTACATAACGGGTGTTCAGAAACATTCGAAGTCAAAGTAGTCCTTGAAAATATGAAGTCATGTCTGAGATAGATTGATACATTTACTTAATACAATTTTATAGGTAGTATCAGTTATCATTTATCATATCATTATCAATATCATTTATCATACACGCAAATGTACTTAAGTAAAGATATACAATTTTTTGTTCAGAGCCCACTTGACTTCGAATGTTTCTGAACATCCGTTATAAATTGAATTTACACATGCATAGTTTAGTGGTGCCACCACGGGGTTATAAGTAAAATAGCAAAAATTGGGCCGCAATTTCATTGGTCAATTTGAATCACGTAAACTGTCCCCACAACAGATATCGCTATTGATGTTGTTTTTGCATAGTCGTTAACAACTAATTCTGCAATAACAGCTAATTTTCACAATTTTCGATTTGTTGTTTAGGTGTTATTGGTTAAGTTATTTACTATTTTCAATATTTTACGTTATTTAATTGTTATCACTCCTTTCTTTGTTGGATATATCTAATACTACGAGTTTTTTGTTATCGTTATCGTAATTTTTTAAGTGTGTAAAGTTCTGAAGTTTCTTTTATTTCTTTATTTATTTTTAAGTAAGTATGAGAATAAATTTAACGTTTACATCAGTGTATCTTCTTTAAGTCTTTTGTAGCACAATGATTCGTCATTGTACATTTCAAGGTTGTACTTCTAAAAGAGGAGATACAATTTTACATAAATTTCCAAGATTTGTTTACGGTGCCGCCAGATTACGCGCTTGCTCATTGCGTAGCCCGAGACGTGCGAATGGCCAAAGGAATTGCCAGGGAATTTAAAGAGAGATTTGGCAGAATTAAAAAATTAAGGCAGCAGGGACCAGCAATTGGGAAGAGTCTCCAAATAACAAATGAAGAACATCCCATATTTTATTTGGTTACGAAAGAACTGTCAAGCCTGAAGCCAACCTATCGTGCCTTATGGGAGGCCCTGGCTCACTTACGCGAACAAATGTTACAACAAGACATTCTGAAATTAGCAGTTCCAAAATTGAGTTGTGGATTGGACCGCCTGGACTGGAGAATTGTAAGAAGTATGTTAGAAGTAATCTTCCGATATACTGGTATGGAAATTCTGGTATGCAGTTACCGGCTTGAATATTCCTGTCCATCCAGGCAAGATAAGACCGTGGACTGTTATTTCGATATGACGTCACAATGTAACAAAGGCCCTACCTGTCGATTTCGCCATCGTTTGAGGAAACCAAAGCATGACATGTTTCGGGACGAAACTTCATTTTTAAGAAGTGGGCAATGTGATGACTCATCCAACAATACGTCACGTATAATACCTCTCGCGCGTTCTCGGCTAATCTAGAAACAGAAAGACCCAGAAAAATCGAGACGGCCGGCGGCCCATATATATAAGCCGTCGAAGAAGGGATCTGGTACCATTCAATACCAGAGCATCGCGGAGTGAACATAAATACAAATACATAAATGTGCTTATTGTTAGTAATTAGTTTTTATATTGTTATTCGTTTTATTATTAATATAGTGTGGGTCTCAAGTTATCGTTAGTTTTATTTAAGAAGCCGAAAAGACAAACTTTACAGTATATAATGCACATTGACGATTACAATTGTAGAGAGTGAACGATGTTTTTGAATATTAAAATGAATAAGAACACTTTTACCAAATATCATAGATCTATAAAAAGCAATGTAAAATATAAAAAAAAAATTTACAAATTATATATCCAGTTTAATGAACGCGCGATAAAATGTTTTTGCGAATGCTAAAGAGCGAAGAATTGATCCCGCGCTCAAATCTGTCTAAAATATTTAAATAGTATTAGTGTTAATGTTTGTAACTTTAAATAATACACTTTTATATATTTATTTATTGTTTATTATATAAACTATTTTACATTTTAATATTCATAAACCACACACAAACACAACTTAACAACAACTCTTCTTTATGTCTTATCATCCTTTTTTTCTTGTTGGTTCAGTACTACCAACTTTGTATTCTTAATAATACCTACTTAATAATACATAACTAAAAGTAAACAAAAGTAACTAATATTTAACACGCCTCCTTACTTTTGGGTGACTTTTAATAAAAATCTAAATTTATAATGTTTTTGCTTACTCAAAGACTTTGTAAATATGTCAGCAATGTTATCCTGACTATCAATTTTAACAATATCAATAGTCTTATTTAAGTAATTTTCATTTACATAATGGTAATGAGTTTCTATATGTTTTGAATTCTTTGATAAATTTCCATATTTAGATATAACTACTGCACCAGAATTGTCTTCATACAAATTTATAGGCTTGTTGAATTTAATATTAAATGATTCTAAGATACCCTTCATAAAAATTACTTCTGTAACAGCTTCTGATAATGCTACATATTCCGCATGTGTACTTGACTTTGTTACAGAGTTCTGTTTGCGTGATCTCCAATAAACTGAGTTCCCAAATAATCTAATTACAAATCCTGATGTTGATCTTCTATCATTTATGTCGCCTGCCCAATCAGCATCAACGTAACAATCCATTATATTAATATTTTCATTTTTCAAATAAGTTAATTTATAATCTTTTGTTTTATATAAATATTTTAAAATTCTCAATGCATATTTGAAATGCTCCTGATTATAACTTGATTGGAATCTACTTAAATAATTTACACAAAATGATATATCAGGTCTGGTGCCTGTTGCAATATATAACAATTCTCCTATTAAATTTCTAAATTTAATATTATCTTCTACTATTTTACTTGTCATTAAATTTAAATTTATTTCCATAGGCGTATCATATAGTTTTGAATTTTTTATTTGATATTTTTGTGCTAAAGATTCAATGTAACTTTTCTGATCTAAAGTCATTTCTACATCATTATATTCAATGTTAATTCCTATATAACTTTTTACTTTGCCCAAATCTTTAATGTTAAATTTACTCGCTAACTTAATTTTAACTTGTTCTATTATGTAAATATGCAGCCGTTCTAACACATTCCGGCCAATATTTAATATCCACCTTTGCCTCAGCTCGTAAGCACCGAGCTATATTCATAATTGTTTGATTAAAACGTTCAGCTGTTCCATTTAGCTGATGCACGTATGGTGGGCACGGGTTTAGATATATTCCTTTTTCAGGGGATAAAGTTATAAATTTTTGAGTTCATATATTCTGTTCCATTATCACATCTTAATTCTTGTATATTTTTACCAGTTAAATTTTGAACAAGATTTACGTATTCTACCAGACAATCGTAAACTTGTGTTTTTGATTTCATGGTGTACACTTTTGCTAGTTTGCTATAATCATCTATAAATGATAGAAAGTACATTTCTCCCTGATTTCCTTTTGTTGTGTGTGGGCCATTTACATCTGTGTGAATTATTTGTAAAATGTCCTCTGCTCTCTTACGGTTATTTCCAAAAGGTAAATTTTTCATTTTATTTTCAATACACACCGCACATTTTAAATAATCACCCTCTAACTTTTCCGGAATTCCTTCTATTAGTTGTTTTGTACATAGAACATTTAAGTAATTAAAATTTACATGTCCTAACATTCGATGCCATTTTTCTTTTAATGTTAATTTATTTTCACTACATGTTGTATTTGCAAATGCTGATCTGTTATTATTGTCAATAAAACTTTTCATTTCATACAGATTTTCCTTTTTGATTGCTATGGCTATTAATTCACTGTTCATATTATAAATTTTTGAAATATTTCCATAAGAAATAATTTTATTATTGTTTGTAATTTTTGAATAACTTAATAAATTTGTTTTCATATCTTTTACATAAAATACATTATTCAAATTTATGACCACTTGTTTATTGTACACAGGAAATGAAGCTTTTATTTGACCAATTTTTGTCGCTAGCAATATGCGACCGTCTCCCACTTTTACATTCACTGGTGTTTTTAATGTCACAAAACTTTCAAAATAAATGTCATTGTTTATAATATGATCGGTACAACCACTGTCTAATAACCAGTTTATTTCATTTGGATTGACGATGCAAGTTTCACTTATTGTTGAAGTATTTGCTGTCACATAAAAGTTATTACATTCACTATTATTTCTACTTTCTGAATTTTGATGCCCACTGTAATTTCCATGTCCCCTATTTTGATAACCACGATAATTTCCACGTCCTGCATTTTGATAACCACTAAAATTTCCACGTCCTGCATTTTGATAACCACTAAAATTTCCACGTACATTTTGATATCCACGATAGTTTCCATAATTTCCACGTCCTAAATTTTGATAATGACCACGGCCACCACGATTGAAATTATTATGTTGCCCTTGAAAACTTGTTTGATATTTTTGTTGACAGTTCCTTTGAATGTGACCTACTTTACCACATCCATAACAACCTTGATTCCGTTGTGATGTCGAACCCGCTGCAAATGCATTTGATTTTGTATTTTTTTCTTTATCTTCACCATTGTCACTTTTGTCATTCATAAATTTTAACTTGATTTTCGTTTTTAAATATTCTACATTTCTTTCTTCTTTGGGTAAAACATCAATTAAATCACCCAGGTGGCTAAATGATTTTGGGAGTGCTCTTAACATATAATTTAACTTTTCATCCTCGTTGATTTTTGATCCAGCCGCTTTCAATTCATTTGTTGCTTTTTCAAATTTGTTAAAAAAATTTTCGGGGTCATCTTCTTCCTTTAATTTGATATTTTCTAAATTGCTTCTACAGATCATTTGTAATGCTGTCGATTCTTTGTTGTAAATTTCATCCAATTTTTTAATAATTTCAAAGGCGGTTTCCTGTTCACTAATTAATTCTAATTGTTTATTTGAGATAGCGCTATATATGTAGTTCGTTGCTTTGATGTCCATTTGTTCCCATTCATTTGCATTCTCAGTTGCAGTCCTTTCTCTTTCAGTTACTATTTTACATTTTTTAAATTGCAAAAATTTTAATATTCGTAGCTTCCATTTTGTATAATCGGAACCATCAAAGATCGGTACTGTTACATCATCTATTTTTATATACGTCGCCATTTTTGTTATATTAAATTTTTTGTTTTAACTTTTAACACTTTTATATATTTTTAATAACTACGCTCTGCTATCATGTTAATGTTTGTAACTTTAAATAATACACTTTTATATATTTATTTATTGTTTATTATATAAACTATTTTACATTTTAATATTCATAAACCACACACAAACACAACTTAACAACAACTCTTCTTTATGTCTTATCATCCTTTTTTTCTTGTTGGTTCAGTACTACCAACTTTGTATTCTTAATAATACCTACTTAATAATACATAACTAAAAGTAAACAAAAGTAACTAATATTTAACAATTAGAATATATTAACTAAAACGTAATTTTTTAGTCAACAGTGCCTTCTACCTCAAATTCCATATCACCTCTGTAAATTGAACCAGAAGTTACCGCTGGTAATAGTATAAGGATGATATCAATATTTATTTCCCCCAAAACAACAGAAATTCTGTCACATGGAAATATTACATAGGTGGCCATTCAAAATGTGATACTGCTGTTACTTTACAATTTAAGTAGGCAGGTAGGATGTTCCCTGTTATTCAACGACAAATATAAAATATATCGAAGATTGCTAGCAGACGTTCAATATGTGATATAGGTAAGAATTCTTAGGAAGGTCTATGCAATCTATTATTGCACTACAGCACATAATATTTTGAACTGAAACTGTTTGAGGATTGTAATATTAGACTTCGCTAGTATATCTCGAAGCTGCTTTCGATAAGTCCAATAAATACAAATTAGCAATGTTTATTAATGCAATACTATAATTTTGCTTTTGATATTGTATTTATTTATACATGGTATAATGCCGACGATCTAGATCCCATAAATGCAAACGAAGAAAAATTAATTGCTTGTATAACAGAGATGTGAGATGTTTAAAATCCACCAATTCCAGAAAGGGCAGTCCAGGTGTTAATGTGAATAAAATCGGTTGTTAAGCTTATATTATCACATTGTCAGAATGACATGCCTGCGAAGGGGTTAACATCAACTTGTTAGGTTAAGGCAGATGTCATTCAAGTTGTTACACTCGCCGACATATTAGTCTATTATTATTTTTAAATAAAACAACAAATGGCGATTCTGAAAGGAACTTTGTTTATTCTAATACACGTGAACTCATCATAAAAGACAGGAGAAAAGATATAACATAATAATAACATAAACAACATAGCAATAAGCTGCCTATACAACACATAACGTGACCCTAAAGAAACAAATCCAGAGGATTTAAATCTAGGATTTAAAATTTCTCGAACTTCTCGAGTGAAGTGTCCTGGTACGCCATCGAGTTGAAACCAGTTGTTAACACGAAAATTAAGTAAAATATCTTCAAACAAATCGTGAAGTTCTGCGTTCAAAAATTCTGCATAAATTTGTCCCATTAACCGTGCAGGATATTCAAAAGGGCCTAAGTAAAGAGAGAAGTTAGATAATATGTAAATCGTGTGGTATGTCTATTGAAGATATACCACACAATTTCCTAATAGACCAGCCCACAAATTTATGGAAAATTGCTTTTGAAATGCTCTTGCAAATAGAGCATGTGGATTTGCTTCTGTCCAAATGTACCAATTTTGCGTATTGTAGCATCTTTGTCTGCCGAAAAATGATTAATCAGTAAACAAAATCTGAGATACAAAATTAGGATTTTCTTCTTGACTTAAGAGCTATGTACATAATTTCCGTCTGTCAGAGTAATCTTCTGGCTGCAAATGCTGCACACGCGTATAATGATATAAATGTCGTTGTTCAGTCTTTGTCACTCGTACAGAAGTTTTGGAAATATTCAATTTCTGCGCAACTTCTCTAATGCTTTCAGTACCGCCTTCAAAGGCATCTGAAATAGCCCCTTCGTTTTCAACAGTGCGTACAATCCTGGCCGCACCACAAATCTCCTTTATATTATGTAAAATTTGGCTTGTAACTTTGTAATCGGGATGGCTCCTGTTGGGAAAGTGTTGGGCTTAAACGCTTGCTGCCTCTCTAACATTCCGTCCGCATTCTCCGTAAATTATTAATATTTCCGCATAATTCGCGGCAGTATACATAATAAAACAGCACGATTGAGGACGACAACGGTACTAAACCGATTTCAAGGGATTTGAAAGAAACTGGGACACTGACGTTTCTCAAATGTTCCATAGTCGACCAGTTTGACAACGTAATAAAATATGTAACCTAACAGCAATTCCTCATCCTCCTGGATGGCTTACCACGGTGGAATTAAAATGTTCTTTTCTCGAATGCTGTTCAGGATACGAAATTTTTGGTTTGGCATTATTTATTTGACATTTTATGGTGATTTCTTTTTTTTTCTGGAACGCGAGTTCTGGGACACTATATTTGACGTTAGTTTTCTTAAAAATATCTAAAATTATATATTAACTTTCCAAAACAGTGAATAGAAACATTCACTGTTTCTATAGCAGTTTAAATCCTAGAATTAATTCATAGCGCTTGGTATCCAATCATAACATAACGCAGCTCTACGTTGCAAAAGATGGGTTGTGTATAGTGTTTTCATAATATGTCTTACTGATATATCTCGTATCCAAGTTTTTGTGGGATAAAATTACCGTGTACTTCTAACTATGATATTTGCTTGGCACCCAATAATTCTTTGTACTTATTTATTCATTCTATTAATTGATCAAACCGCGTATTCAGGTGGCAGCCTACTAATACTGTGCAGAACAGTTTACTACCGAAATTAAAGAGTATCCTGACCTAGTTTATTCGAAAGTTACCTAAAATCAATTAAATATACAACTTTATGATTTCAATCAAGAATTATATTCTGTAATACATATTATTACATGAGGGATGCTAATTATTATTATAATTTACAAAAATGTTTTAATATATTTTAGTAATATATTATGTATTATGTATTAATCATAATAATATTGCTTTTTAAGTTTATAAAAAATATGTTCCGCTTTACATAGGGCCTATGTAAAGTGCCTATGTCATAGGCACATACAGTGACATACATAATACATTTTACTTTAGAAGTGGGTGCAGCTCTAATTAATTTTCAGAAACTCATGGATTCTAATTAATAAATTATGCCTTGTAGTTATAATAATATTGTTTTATAATTTTGCGCAATATTTGTATGTTCTGCTTTACATACTTATATACTGAACCAAATGGGTGTTGTAAGTATGTAAACAAGGCATTGATTGGATATTAAGGGTTTTGTGATTTTAACATTTTCATTACAAATTAGATTAGCAATATAGTTATACAGATGAATTTAGAAACATGTCTTTAACTGTTTGATTATAATACCACATCCTGTACATGTACTGATAACCAAATACATGATTTCACTCAAAAGCCTACTGACATTTGCTTCATTTAATTAAGTACACATACCGGTAGTACACTAAAATTAACTAATCGACACAGTACATGGCCAAATTATGTACTCTATGTATGTTCTTTTTTTTAACCTAGATTCGGTTATGAACACAACGACAATGAACATCACTGATATTGATAATCCACATTGTCGTACTTCCAAACGAGCGTATATATTTTACATTTGTGAACCGATGCGTTAGAAAAAGAGGGAGTGCGGATAATTTTAAACTTTTTCAACCATTCGCTTCACTTCCACTTTTATTTTCAATGTGGACAGGTTAAAGTGTGTATGCGTTGGATAATCTTGCTTGCGTTCGACTCTAATACATCGGTAGATAAACGTGCAATTCTTGTATTAATTCCAATGAATACATAAAAGTTGCGTTAGAGATGTGTGCCGTCGATTTTGTGAGTGGATGAAACCACGTGTTAGTTTGTTTTACATTTGAAACGCACGTGTTTGTGTTTTTAACATCGTAGACACTGGATAGTCAGGTATGACATTTTCAATAGGAAATTGGGAAGGTCTTTTATTTGAGGTCATAATTTATAATTAAAGAAGAAAGATACATACACGTATAATACATACATATACTTTTACCGTTTACTATTTTGTCTATAAATATTTTTGTTTGGTAAAATACATTTGAGTCTATCCTCCTTTGTGTAAAATTAAAAATAGTATATCAACTTATGTTGTTTGTAGAATAAAAAAGTTTTATATTTACTAAAGAGAAAAGTTTTATAAAAATATCCACTTTTAAAAAGGAAACAAAAGTTTAAAGTTATAAGTAGAGCTGAGGATGTTTGCGGTACGGCAGGACCGTATTTTTATATTATATGATATAATATAAAAAAGCATCTTGAAGATTAGATTTAGGTTTCGCTAAAATTTAGTAAGTAAAATATATAAATGTGTTCTTAAAATATACAGGGTTAGTTAAAAGTATGGAGAAGGCGATTTATTGTCGTTAATATTCATTTTAGGGAATTATGTTCAATATGAAAGTTTGTTAGGATATTTTGATGTACATTTGAGAATATTTGAATATTTTTTTTCTTCAATTGTTTTTTAGTTACGCCTGTTCGCGCAGTTTTTTAAAATGGGAACTAGTAAATTTTACTCTACCATTCGATAGAGAATTTTTTTCTCTTTACAATAATATTTTTGTATTTTTTAAATTCATTGTAATAACTTTTTTACAAGAAAAATAAAACAAATTAATAACAAAGTAAATTAAAGTAAGTGTTCAAATTGTCGTCGATTAGTAATTTGACAATGACCCAATCGATTTACAAAACCCCGAACAGAGTTCTGTAAAAAATCTCGGGAAATTTCTTGTATCGTTCTGGTAATTCGGATTTGTAAATCTTCGACATTATCGGGCTTAACTTTGTAAACTTTGTTTTTTACGTATCCCCAAAGAAAAAAATCTAAAGGACTTAAATCTGGCGAACGGGCTGGCCATTCAATGGTTCCTCGTCTTCGAATCCATCTCTGGGGAAAAACGTTGCTTAGATATTGACGAACATTTACACCATAATGTGGTGGGGCGCCATCTTCTGGAACCAGATACTGTCATTGGGCAGGTGTTCATTGTTTTCATGATGATAGAGCGTAGCACAAGCAGGTATTATTTCATTTTGCAATAACTACAAATACAGAGCCGAAGTTAAATTGCCATTGATGAAAAAGAGACCGATAATATGACCGCCTAGAATGCCAACCCAAACACTAACCTTTTGGGGGTACTGCGTATGGTGCTCCAAAAACCATGAGGGATTTTCCGATGACCAGTATCTGCAGTTATGTCTGTTTACTTCACCGGTAAGGCAAAAAGTAGCTTCGTCAGAGAAAAGAATATTGTTGACAAAATTTTCATTATTATTGCAAATATTTAACATTTCTTCAGAAAATTGTAATCTGCTATCAAAATCATCTTCCGTTAACTCGTGTACAAGGTGTACCTGTATAAGGTTTATACTTTTCACTTTTAAAAAATGACACGATCGATGACTCTGAAATATTGAAATTGGCCGCCAATGATTGGTTGATAAATGGGCATATTCAGATACAGCCAATAAAATATCCAGTTTGTTATCATCGCTTTTTGCTGTTCTAGGTCTTCCACTCCTTGGCAAATCTTTAACGCTACCCGTTTGTTCAAAGCGTCTTAAAGTTTTACCAACAACGGATTTAGAAATTGGATTTCTATTTGGATGCGTATCATTAAATAAATTACAAACGTCTTGTAAACTTCTGCGTCTATCTCCATAACCCAACATCATAAGTATTTCAATTCGTTCATGTTCACTTAAACTCGCCATTGTTAATATTAACGGCAACAAATTGCACAAATGAATTATTTCTGTCAAAGGTTTGACGTACACAATAACCACTGATAAAATTATGTCGCTAAAGTTTGTTTATCGCTACGCTTCTGTCTATCTGCGATGTACCGAACATCTGTTAAACACATGAACCGGCCTTTTCTTATAAAAAAGTTATTAAAATGAATTTTAAAAAAACAAAAAAAAATTTTGTAAAGAGAAAAAATCTCTATCGAATGGTAGAGTAAAATTTACTAGTTCCCATTTAAAAAAACTGCGCGAACAGGCGTAACTAAAAAACAATTGAATAAATTAAATTAAAAAACCCTTACCACAATAGAATTTAATGATTCTAAATACGTATTTCTACAACCACGTTGTCATCTTCAGTAGAAAAAACAGTGTAACACTTGAACGCACAAAAACACTCACAGAAGGATTGTTCTGAACTTCTTCTAGTTTAACACTAAATGCTTCTTAAATTGATTGAAGAATTTAGTGTTAAACTAGAAGACGTTCAGAACAATCCTTCTGTGAGTGTTTCTGTGCGTTCAAGTGTTACACTTTTTTTCTACTGAAGATGACAACGTGGTTGTAGAAATACGTATTTAGAATCATTAAATTCTATTGTAAGGATTTTTTAATTTTATTTTATTCACTTATAAGCCACAGTCTCCGATTTGTTAAAAAACAATTGAAGAAAAAAAAAATTCAAATATTCTCAAATGTACATCAAGATATCCTAACAAACTTTCATATTGAACATAATTCCCTAAAATGAATATTAACGACAATAAATCGCCGTCTCCATACTTTTAACTAACCCTGTATATTTTAAGAACACATTTATATATTTTACTTACTAAATTTTAGCGAAACCTAAATCTAATCTTCAAGATGCTTTTTTATATTATATCATATAATATAAAAATACGGTCCTGCCGTACCGCAAACATCCTCAGCTCTAGTTATAAGTTATAAATATGCATTTACATTTTTTGTATCATAGTTACTGCAGCATGCAGGTTAATTTATTATTATATTACGAAAGCAAATGCTAATTAGATGATTTTATAGCATAAGTTCTACTAAATTTGTGGGAAAACTTTTCTTGCAAAGCTTGGGCGGCGGTTATACTTTTTAAATAAATAAATAATACAAAATAGTAACAGGATAAACACTTCAGAGAAATAAATAATATATAATAAATAATCACTTTGTCCCAGTATAGGTACATTATCAATTTACTTGTGTGTTAGACAATTAATTAAGTAAAAACCATAATAATTTCCAACAATGTCCAGGATATAAAAAGTAAAAATTTTAAAATGCGTACTGTATTATATTACCAAAAATTGTGAAAAATTACTAAGCTCAAGTTTTATTGTTAAATAGTTCTAATTTCTACATTTCATTTTCAAATACAATAAAGAATATTTGGAGCGTAGTGTAAATTCTAAATTGCATGTTATTTTTTATATTTCCGCGTTTAAAAATGATGTACGAATATTAGTGTTTTAATTATTGTTTGAAAGTTAATCATCTATAATGTAAAACACAAATATTAATATGCATCAGCTAGTTTATTAAACCATTCAATTTAATTTCGCAAACATATAATTTATATAAACGTCATATAAATGTTTTTCAACGTTTCGATTATATTTATTATATACCTACTTCATTGTGCGAAGAGTAATTAATTATTATTCGATTATTTATTAAATTTTAACTCGGCCATTTAGATTTTGAAAATTAATATTTTAGTAATATAACTTCTTCCTGGGTCGCAGGTCTATCTTGTTTGCCTACAATCCTAGCCATTAATCCCCATACATTTTAAATGGAATTTAGATCAGGACTATAGGGCGGGAAAGCTAAAGTTTCAATTCCATTCTCTTGTAACCATCGATGAGATTTGTGAACAAGGCAATTATCATGTTGATAAATAAATTGCTCGTTGTGATAAACATTTCTAGCAGATAGAAGAGACATTATTTAAAATATTTATATATGTGTGGGAATCTAAATTCCCATTAATTTTTATTAGAGAACCTAGTCCTCTTGCTGATATATAACGCCATATATTGATGGAGAAATATGGATTTATTCTGATTTTACTTACATACTACTGCTGTTGATAGCGTTCATTTTTGCGACGATAAACTTTGATTGTACCATTATAACACGTTTGAAAGATTTTCTCATCAGGAAAATGGTTTTTCGCCAAAGCTCGTCATTACCCATATGTTGCAGTGCAAAATCCATTTTATACTCCACATGTCCGTCTAATAGATAATTTTTATTGGTTGTTGTATATGAATATATGCCGCTTTCTCTTGATCTTCTCTATCCAGTCCAGAAACTAGCAGGAAATTATGTTGTTCTTATAGCTTCCTTTAATGTTTTGAAAAGGTTGCAGAAAAGGTCCTGCAGATTCAAAATTTTGTTACGTCCGGAACCTATTTTCCGATTTAAATTATACTCTTGCCTCCACTTTTTATATATTCTTGCTTTTGTACTTTTACCAATATTAAATTGAACCTCTACAGTTCTTAATGATTTCCTATTTTCCAAACTAGTAACAAGTCTGGTTTTACAGTTTTCGAAAGATGCAGCATTTTCAATTTTGAATTAGCAACTATGATAGATAATTTGACGTACAGTTTGAAAATTAATAGAATATCGCCAAAATTACAACGCTAGAAAATGACAACGATTTCGACACTGTGCCGATCTTTTTGCTCACGACAGTATACCGCCTGATTCTGAGCAAACGCAACGATGCAAACGTATGAATATTTCTCCCGCTTCGAATACAATTCCCCTGAACGCGTTTAGCCAATCACAAACCAGTCTGTCGCGCAACCATATAACAACTAATGTCACAAATTAGTGTCACCACTGTCACCCTATACGGAGTCTCTTAAGCGTTTGAATAGTGAAAATAAGAAAATAAGAAAAGAAAATAGACATTACTGGTTCTGTACAAAATTTAAAACCATTATTCCCAAATCGCAGAGTTCCTAATGATACGTTCAATTTAGTATGCGCTGTAATAGAACTCAATTCAAACTTGACAGTTAGCGATATTTCCAACGATTTAGGCATATGCTGCTCTTCCGTTAACCGCATACTAAAATTAAATGGTTTTCGTAATTATAAATATTCCAAACATCATCAATTATTTTACGGTGATGAGTTTAAACGGATGAATTTCCGTTATTATATAATTAATTTCTCATTATGAACAATTTATTTTATTATCTGTAAGAGTAAATTTTTCTTAACATTACTAGAATTTAATTTAGTTTTTATTTATTTCTGAAGTTTATTTAGTTTACTATGAACAGTTTTTGTACACGTTTATTATTAAAATTTAATTTATTAAATCTCTTGATGCCTTATTTGCAATTTTCTTAACCGCTTATTAATAATTTCATTACGCTTTGTAGAATAACGTATTGCAATTTACTCATTACCATAACACAGGACTAAACAATTTATAGTCCTTTAATAGTAATTTGGTAATCAGATAATTTTTCTTACGCGGCTCCATAATATGTAAGTATGTATGATAGATGGCATTGATGTTGACACGCCTACAGCATTCAGGGGAATTGAATTCGAAGCGGGAGAAATATTCATACATTCGTATCGTTGCGTTTGCTCAGAATTAGGCGGTATATAACAACATAAGGTTCGGACGATACTAATTTTTACAGCTAGTTATCCCCAATTTCTACTAGAAATACTAATTAGTATTTTTTATTTATAAGTTAATTAATGTACAGTGTAAAGTCACAAAAAAAAATACACAAAAAATATTACTTAATGTGAAACGTACCAATTTTACAAGAGGAAAATGAGAAACCAACCATTTTACATTGGCAACTTACTGTTCGGACGACTACGATTGTGAATTAATTTTCATTAGAGCGGCCATGACAGTATGTCAAATTTGACAGTTATCGTTTCGACAACTATTTATTTATTGTTGTGATCAATTTGTGGGCGGAAAATTTGGTCGTGGTAAAGACACCTCGAAGAAAGTACGTGAAATTGTGGTAAAACAGTATCATGAATGAAATAGTATGCATACAACTGCAAACAATTTGAATTTGGCATAATCAACTGTAGTAGACATTATTAAATGTTATGGCGAGACGTCCGGCTACTACATTCGGGATAAAAGTACAGAGCAACCCAAAAAAGTGACACCCAGAATGAGAAGACATATCGTAAAAATTTGTAAAAGTCACAGCAGAGCCACGGTAAGAAATATAACCCATCTTTTTATTGCAGAAACTAATGTGACGATTTCACGAGAATGTTGTAGGCAGTGGATACATAGGTCCAGCCTCAGTTTGTATAATACTAGATTTGAATTTAATATTAAGTTTTTATTCAAGGCGAAAGAAAAGCCACTCTTAACGGAAATTCAAAAGAAAAACCGTTTGAAATGGGAAAAGTCCAAATTATCTCGGACACTAGAAGATTGGTTCAAAGTCGTGTTCAGGGACGAATCCAAATTTGACGTCTCTATAGGTAATTGTAGAAAACGAATTATTATTCGTGATAGATCGGAAAGTTATTATAAGGACTGTCTAAAAATGACTGTCAAATTTGCAAAGAGTGGGATGCTATGGCGATGTATGTCTGGAAAAGATGTAGGTAGAATAGAAATAATAGATGGGACTGTTCATGCTGTCAAGTATCAGCAAATTTTAAGTCATAGCCTCCCTTCCTAGTGTAGAAACCCTCTATCCAGATGGCAATTTTATATTTCAACAGGATGGCGCATCCTGCCACACAGCCAAATCAACTAAACATTGGTTTGCAGATCATAACATAAGAGTTCTGTCATGGCCTTCCAGCAGTCCAGACCTTAATATTATTGAAACTTCATGGCATCATATAAAAAGGTGCACGAGAAATAATCCGCAAAGAACAATAAATGATTTGCACACAAAACTAACAGAAATATGGCAAACATTTACGCCAGATAATTGCAAAAATTGTTGGAAACCATGTCAGATCGAATTAAAGTAGTGGCTAAGGCCAAAGGTGACATACCTCCGTATTAAATTTTGTAACAAGTGATCGTCCGAACATTAAGTTGTTCTATACATTTTTTACTTTGTTTGGATTGTTTTGGTTTCCTGAGAAATAAAATATCTATTCTGTTGCAAATGTTGTTCTTAATATTGTAGTATACCTAATTCTTTGCGCACAATAAGGAATTAACACTTGAGCATACACAAATTGTAAACATTTATCAAAAATCGTGTCGTCCGAATATTATGTTGTTAGGACTCGCAGGACAGGGAATTCTTGGATAAAATTTAAATGTAGCTGAGATGTTATACAATCTTGAATGAATTAGCCGGACTTTCATCACATTTTTTTTTAAATAAAAAATTAATGAAATTAGAGAATTTTTCCGAATGTTTCTGAAATATTTATTAAATCTGAACGAACGAATGTATTTTCTGCTATGTACTATTTAATTAAATAGTAATCCATAATTATTTTGTCAAGTGTTTTTTTGAAAATTATAAATAAGGTAGCTACCAAAAGTTGGCAAATACATCACAAGAATATGCAGACAAGAATTATTTTGTTTTGGACATGATTGTGTGCTAAATATTAATGTTTAAAAGAAGGATGAATATCAACTGTGTACACACGTACATATATGTTTATAAACGAATGATACAACAAAGAAAATAAAGTAGTCATGAATTTGTTCCTTAGTTTATCGGGTCTATTGTTCATATGTATTGTTGGCCTCTTTTAAGAACTCTTTTGTCATTTAAATTAGATTCACTGCTTTATCATTTTATAATTTCGGTGCCTTACTATCCTCTTGTCCTTTTATGTTGAATATTCATGCCATTGTCTTTAAACAGTTTTTCAGATATTTACTTATTATAATTATGTATTTTCTGCTTGAAAACGTTATCACTATAGAATAAAGTTAATATACTCTAATATTTCTCTTTCTTGCAGTATCCTCATATAACCTCTTCTGACCAGCAATTCTATAATTACATTATCCCACGTATTTTTCGACATTTTTTTTGTATTTCTTGTATATTTATTGTTCCACTTGTCTTGAGCCTTCCATTCGTTGCCTACCATCAACTTCAGTTATATATCTGCGTCGTTTATATCTCCAAGTCTTCATATATTTGTATTGTTACTCATCTTGTTTGTTCCTCATGTAAACAAAAAACGTTTTATGATATCATAAAAAAACTTAATACTTACAAAAACTATTATGTGGAGACAAAGAAGGTGCTTATATTATTAATCAACAATTAGCAAACGAGAATTTAACTTTTACAACTCTCTAATACATCAATAAAAACACTAATCAAATAAATAACCGATATTCAATATAATTAATTATATTACACCAAGCTACCTTCTAGTACGAGATATTAAACAGGTCTCCTTGAATTTACATCTGCCTCTCGATCAGATCGACCTCGAATATAAAAAACCAGTTTTTATATTCGCACATTTAAATAACATTTAAAATACAGTGAAAGTCAAAAAATATGTACATTTTTAAATATTCAAATATATCGCACAATTAAAGTATTTTTCTTTAATGAAAAATCCATAGCAATATGTTAAATTTAAGTATGGAATTCGATATCACTCATATGACCATCGCGAGCACGTTTGCAATTCTATAATTACATTATCCCACGTATTGTTCGACATTTTTTTTGTATTTCTTGTATATGTATTTATTGTCCCACTTGTCTTGAGCCTTCCATACGTTGCCTACCATCAACTTCAGTTATATATCTGCGCCGTTTATATCTCCAAGTCTTCATATATTTGTATTGTTACTCATCTTGTTTGTTCCTCATGTATACAAAAAAGTGGATCAATTATAGGCCCACCAAAATTTTATGTAACCCTTTTTTTAGTTTATTAACAGATTTAAGATTTCACAAAAGTCTCTGATTCCATCGAATATTGCTAACTAAACCACACGTTTTTTCTTAATTCAGTTGATTACATTTTATCTAGATTTTCGCTCCAGTTAAATTTATTTTTATGGGTTCTGCTCATGAAACATCGTTCTTTATCAGATATCCCGAAAGGTTCAACTTTGGCTCCTCTTTTATTAATTATATACATTAATGACTCCCAATACATCAATAGGCGTAGACCTCCGGGATATGCCGATGGTTTGAAAGTTTACATACTTCTTGGGACTGTCGGAAATCCCAGAGAATTACTTTAAATGTTGAGAAACATTCCATTCTTACGTACAAGTGTCATGCCATGACATTGTAATCTTCTAACTAAAATTTGCTTCGTACCAATGTCTGTTATTGTTCCAAATCTATGTTTTGAGTTACATTCTCAATATTAAAATGGTTGCAAAATCAAGATGTATATTAGTTGATTATTGACGCATCTATGCATTGCATTGCTTTTCCAATTTCTTATATCTATATAGATATAGGTATATTTATATAGATATAGGAAATTAGGTTTAACTCTAAATGAACAAACGAAATTCAATAACTCTCCTCTACTACTTATATAAAATATGTAACCCCCCCCCACTTAGGATATACCCATACACTTCTGTAAAAGAATTATATGTAAAATTGTTCAGTTTATCATCACCTGATGAAGCCAACGTTTGGCGAAACAGTATTGTAGTGAACAATAAAAAACTTTGAAATTATTCTGGTTTATTTTATTACTTTAAAATGGAGTTTCAAGAAGTATCAGTCCGTTCAGTCAATTGTTTAAGATTTATCAGTTGAAAAACTGCGTTCAATGTAGATTGAAGTGATTGGGGCAACTTGAATTTATATATACCTAGTTGGCGCATCTATTGTAATACTTTCTTCGCACACATCTTTCAAAATATGTGCAATTTTTGTTAGATGTTCGAAACCCGCATTTTTGTAAAACATTTCTTTTTTCTTTGGTTTAATCTCCTATTGTCTCTCGTGCTTTATCTATATATCTCTTAAAATTTTCTGTTAAATTCTCAGCATCAACATGCTGCATGCCTTGCATTTTAAATTTACTTATTTTACTTTAATGTTCGACATACTGTTGTTCTAGAGCAGAGATGCACAGACGTATAGGGAACGGGGACCACTCGGGTAAATTATAAGCCAAGGACGGGCCACTACAAAGAATACTTATTAACACAAATATTTTTATTTTTAAATAGTATGAATTACTACAAATGATAAAAATAAAAGAACATTCAAAAATGTTTGTTGTAATTATGTAATCGTAATGTAATCTAATCATTACAATGTAATATTTCATGTTTTATTATTTTGATGCATGACATTGCATTGACCTAACAATTTTGTTTATGTTTGGCTCCACATTACTTGTCGCCACACGTAAAATTGCTTTCAGATTTTCATTTGCCAGACGGTTTCGAATTTTTGTTTTGTAAGTTTCATCACTGAAAACGTTTGCTCACAAATATACTGTCGTGAGCAAAAAAATCGGGACAGTGTGAAAATCGTTATGTCAATTTCCTTTATTTTTTAACGTTGTAATTTTGACGATATTTGATTAACTTTCAAACTCTACGTCAAACTATATATCATTGTTGCTAATTCAAAATTGAAAATGCCGCATCTTTCGAAAACTGATAAAGCCAGGCTTGTTACTAGTTTGAAAAATGGGAAATCATTAAGAAGTGTATCGGTTCAATTTAATATTGGTAAAAGTTCAGCCGCAAGGATATATAAAAAAATGGAGGGAAGAGGATAATTTAAATCGGAAAATAATTTCCGGACGTAACAAAATTTCGAATACGCAGGAAGACGAAACATTAATTGAAAGTGTTGTGCCTAATCTCAGTATTAGGCACAACACTTTCAAAACATTAAAAGAAGCTATAAGAACAACACAATTTCCTGTTTCGTCTTGTAACACAATGGTTACAAGAGAATGAAATTTAAACTTGAGATATCCAGCCCTACATTCCTTATCTAAATCCCATTAAAAAGGTATTGGGATTAATGAGATAGAGCTTCTACCCAGGAAGAATTTTGGGAGATTGTTCAAAATGCTTGGCATCAAATTTCTATAAATGTTGTACAAAATATTGTCGCTTCAATGTCTACAAGATTAGATGCAGTTAATAATAACGGTGGAATGACGACATACTAATTATTTTAATGTAATAATTATTTTAATTTAATAAATAATCATTCTCTATCGTTTTTAGTAATTTTTATTTACATTTATTTTAAAAATGTTTAATAAATGTCAATAAGACAAACATTTTTGACAATTCCTGACTTACTATTATGAGTAAAGATAGCCACTTAAGTAGTCACAATTTAAACCCACGCAGAAACAGTGTCCCGCTTTTTTTGCTCACGACAGTACGTCGATCCAAATAAGCTTGCGCATTTCAATGCATTTATTCGCAACGCTTTATAAGTGGTTTTGTCAACGAAACGGTAAAAGTTGAGTAAATTACCTTCATTAAACGTGTTTCGTAAATTATCATCATTTTGCATGTCTGTCAATTCCAGCTGTATTGATTCCGGTGCATTTTCGGGTGAAATGTTGAAAGGATTGCTGAAAATGTCTAATAGAGGTTTAACTTTTTTGAAGTCTAGAAAACGATCATGAAAAGCTTGTATTAAAATATCAATTTTTTCAACATAAGGGAAATTACCATCAGTTTTATTGAGTTTCTCCATAATTTGTTTGTAGTTCGGAAAAGGGCTCTGATTGGCTGAATTGATTTGTGTCCTGAAAAGGCTCAATTTGCATTGAAAGGACGAAACATGAGAGTATAACTGCGAAATCAATTGATCTTTGCTTTGGAGTCGCGTATTTAAGACATTCAAGTGATTGATTTGTGATGTCTACAAGAAACGCTAAGTCACACAGCCAATCAGGGTTGTCGAGTTCGGAGACGTCCTTTTTCTCTTCCGCCAGAAATATTTTGATTTCTTCAATCAAGTTAAGAAACTGCTCTAGTGACAACCCACTACTTAGCCACCTTACGTCAGTGTAAAACAGGAGATCACCATTTTCGCTTTCAATATCATCGAGAAATTGTGTGAATTGTCGGTGATTGAGACCTCGTGATTTTATAAAGTTTACAGTAGGTACTACAACTTTCATCACATTTTCAAATCCCAATAATTTTAAATAGAGGGCCTCTTGATGTATAATGCAATGAAACTGCATTAATTCCTTGGTATCTATGGTTTTAGTTTGTAAATACTCTTTTAATATAGTTATTATCCCAGATTTACTTCCAACCATTGAAGGTGCTCCGTCAGTCGTAATTCCAGATAATTTCGTTAAATCCAAATTCATTATTGCACATTTTTCCAGAAGAACTTTGAGCATGTCACTCCCCTTGGTTTGACTTGTCAAAGAACTCATCAGTTCTTCACTCACTTCAAAATTTTGCGTTACACCTCGTAAAAATATTAAGAGTTAAGAGTTGAGCAGTGGAACTTATATCTGTAGATTCGTCGAATGCTATAGAAAAATACTTAAAACTGTTCGATTTCGTAGCTAATTGCTCTTCTATATTAGCTGCTAATGTGGTAAGTCTTCTTTGAATTCGATATCACTTATATGACGATCGCGAGTACGTTTGCAGCGATCGATTTTTTGGCGCCAATTTTCCACCACTTTTTCACATATATCGACCGGAACGTGGGCAATTTTGCGTTCGATATTATTGCTGAGCTCTTCTAACGTTGTTGGCATAAACTAACGACTTAACGTGACTCCATAAAAATAAATCCAACGGCGTTAAATCGCATGAGTGGGGTGGCCATTCGACCTGACCATTTATCGAGATTAGACGATTACCTTTTCAATAGATCAATTGTTTGACTAGCTGTGTGGCATGTGGCACCATCTTGTTAGAACCACATATTACCGATGTCAAGTGCATTCAATTCTGGCCAAAAATAGTCGATAGCGAACTCCATTGTAACATGGCGATCATTTTCAACGACGAAAAATACGGTCCAATCACACCTCCGGCATGAAATTCACACCACACGGTCACTTTTTGTGGATGCTATGGAGTCTCTTGAAGAGTTTGTTGCTGTCAAATAGCGCATTTGTTTATTGGCAAAGCCATTAAGCCAAAAATGAGCTTCATCGCTGAAGATGATTTTTGGATCAAATTCAGGATTTTCTTACTTTTGCAGAGCCAAATTGGAGAAGTTTCAGCTCTTGAAATGATGAAGAGGCTTCACTTCTTGAGTTAAATTGATCTTATAAGGGTGCAAGTCAAGATATTTACGCAAAATTCGCTAAAATGTGGACTGGGAGATTCCCAATTCCTGTGAAAGGCGCGAAATCGACTGATTTGGCTCATGGTACTTCGACCGGTGCGTGTGTTGTTTCACTGGCACAGGAACATTCAATAGTGAATATGTTGACTCGAATTTATCCACTGTTCCCGCACAGCATGTCTAGCGGGACGATTATTACGACCGAAAATTGCAGTAAGCGCTCTTAAAGTTGCGACCACCGACTATAAACTGTGCCGTAGCCGACACCAGTTAACTTCGACGTTCTTTCTATAATGTCATTTTATGTAACTTCTGTATTTTCCTCTTGTAAATTATTATAGCTTGAACTACCAGATAAATCTGTTTTTTCATGAGTCTTTGAATTTTATTTCGTGGTTGAAGTTGCCTCCATTTTCACTCCATTGTTTCGTATCTCCCAGGGTTGTGACGTGTTTGAGTCTGATTAATAATCGTGCGTTGTTGTGTGTTTTTGTGCGGTCCTGTGTTGTGTATGTGCAGTCTGTGTGTCAGTCGCGTTTTTTGCATTTAAGTCATATGTGTTCGTTTACTGGTCATCATCGCATTTTTTTTTGCGTTTCAGTTATGTGTGTATTTAATGGTTACTGTTGTAGAGTGTTATTATTGTCTTTGTTTGCGTTACGAAGTATTGTATCTGTTCTTTTGTTGCGTTTGTCGAGTGTAGTGTTATTAGCATATTGCCTAAGGCAAGTGCTAATTCGTCAACTGTGTTAAGTGTTGTGTTTTTATGTTTTTGAGTCCAGGGGTTAGTTGTTGGGGGTGGTGCTGGTATGTATTTAGGTTTGGGTGTGGTTTTGTTTGCAGGGTTGTTAGGACAGTTTATGAATGTGGATAGGTGAGGACCATCGCAGTTTGCACACTTTGGTGGGGTTGTCTTCGTCTTTGTACATAAGTGTATCGAGTGTTCGTCTCCGCATTTCATGCATTTGTAATTTACATTGCAGTTTTTTTGGTGATGTCCGAAAGTCTGGCATTTGTGGCATTGTATAATGTCTGTCCGTTTGTTTAATTGTTCGATTTTAATTACGAGTCCGCAGCAGTCGTGCATATTATATATAGATTTGTACTGTCTCGTTAGTTCGATTAATACTAGTGGTGCCGGTATGCCGTGTTTGCCGTTCATTCTTTTAATTTTTAATGTCGGGTAGCCTTTGTCAGGCAAGTCGTCTGTAATGTCAGTGTCTGTGATAAAGGTAGGAATGCCTCGCATGACTACCTTTAGTGTCTTTTCAGTTCTCAATTGAAAAGTGTAAAATTGTATATGTTCTTTGTCGAGTATGTGTTTAAGTTTTCGGTAGTCTTCGTCAGTTGTCGGTTCGATGTGTATGCCTGGTTTCACGAGTTTGTTTTGTACTGTGTTAATGCTGTGTTTTAAGTATGTGTCGTATGTGTGCCCATTTGTCTTTTTCAGTTATTATTATTGGTGCGATTTTGTGTGGTTTTCGTGTTTCAGTTTTTGTGTTATGTGTAATGTTTGTATTGCCACTTACCCTGGGAGTGCTGTTGTTTGAAGTTGACGGTTGTGGAGTGAGTTCGGTTGTTTCTACTTCCATTTTTTCCTCGAGGGCGTCGTATGATTTTTTTGTTTCTATCGGTGTAGTTGTTTCGTCTGTTTTCGGCTTCTTTGTTAATTTCGGGTATATAAAGTCATCAGTTTTGTTTTCATGTTGTTTCTTGTTCTGTGTTTGGTGGTGTTTTTTTTTTCTTTAGGCGGTTTGGTATTGTTTTCTGGTATCCTGACTTGTATTTTTGGTTGATCTGGATCTACCATAAATATGTTCGGCGATGTCCGTAGAATTTGTTGTATGTCTTTTTCGTTGAATGTTCGGTCAATTATTTCGCGTGTGTCTTCTATTAATTCTTGTGACCAGTTGATAGTGGTGTTGGGATTCAGAATTAATTTCGTTAATGTAACAATTCGCCCGGCCATTGCTTCCGGCTTCGCTTGACGATATTTCGTCGTAAGTTCTCTCAACTGGAATACTGCTGGATCAGAAGACGCAGTGAGAATGATAAATCTGTTCAACCCCACCATTTATATTGTCCGTCACCGAGTCACAGTTATCGTTATCTATTTCATATTGCTCACCTTCTCTATCTTCGTCTCAAAGTCTCCACATTTTCTTATAATGAAATATATGCTTTCCCACTTTACACTATCAACGAAAATTTATATGAACTGTATTACTTAAATGTAAAAATGCTAAATTGTAATGCCATTTTAATTATACGATGTTATGTAATGACTAAAAATTCCAAGAATAATTAGGCAAATTAAGTTGAATAATTTATTTAATACTACTCTGGCTATTAAAGTAAGAAACAGCCCACATGTGGGATGTGCTTACGCGTGCATTAAGGCCTCACCACAGGGGGTGCTATAAAACTATTTATCTGCTATTTAGTCAAATTAAAATAAGTTGAAACAAACTATACCTGTGAATTGGATGTATTGGGTATTTTGCGTATTACCCATTCGGTGTAAAATATGTTATAACTTTTTATGACTGAGTGAACGGGAAATCCTTTGTTTTTTTAAAATTCGATATAAACCGTACTGTTATATTGGACTTGTGGTTTAATATACTCGTAGTTTCCTACACAATTACAAAATTAAGAAATTTCGTTTAATTTTTTGTGTATATTTTAAAAAGTTACATATATGCACTGGTATGCTGCTTTTACCAAAATTGCATTGTTATGGAAAAATATACAAAACATGCAAAATAATAAGCGGCTTCTTTCATTTACTTTCTTATAATTTGTCTAGAAACCAAAGCAATTTCATTGGCATATCAATATTATAGAATATGCAAATGCATAAAATCCGTGCTTTACGTATTATATAAATTAGTCCAACAAAAACTAAAGATAGTTTTGTAAACGCATTAAATATTTTTTTTTACAAAAAACAAAAACCAAAGCAAATGTATAATTTTATATGGGTTTAAAATTGTGTACTTCCTTCTTATTATTGAGTCTGCATGTGTGTATTGTGCAAGTGAATAAAAAATATAGTTTAGTTTTGTTCATGATACGATATAGAAATATATCCTGACATTTTTTTCTGAATTAGTGATTTGAAAGTAAAATGAAGTACCATTGTACTTTTTCTATTAAACCAGTTCTGATCGAGTAATTTTAATCTCATAAATATGTATGTATATAAATATAGCGAGTGTTATTGGTCTCATTTCTGCTAGTTTATGTACAATTTTACATGCATATCTAAACATTAACACTATGACATATCTATTTATCTATCAATAAAAATACATATATGAATTTAACGAGATGTATATATAAATATAGCTAAATGCATTTCTATAATACAAATGCAATTGCGAACCACTTGTGCTCAAAACAGAGATCTCGACGCGCTGTTAGCAATTTCAATGAAACTTGCCATCTATATTTTCTCTCTGACATTTCACAAAAAACATTTTGCATTTCAGATATTAAAAACATTACTAGAGATAGAAATCGTCTTCCTACATTATTACTTATTTTGTGATACGCGCATCAAAATAATCAAGGAGACAAGCCTTTATTTGCTATATCGTGTTCCAAATAAGAATAAACCGTTGGGAAAGATAGGGCTTAAAATAAGAGCTTGTGATTGGCTAAAATAGAGGCCGCCTTTATACAGGCAAAATTATGTTTATTTAGTTCTGTCAAATTAGCGTTTTGCTGTCAGTACTGACCGGTATTTCTGTCAGTCCTAATCAATTTCATGTTTTACTAGTTATTTATTGTGCTATTTATTATTAATATTCGTTAAAGATAGTTCTTTATAGAGACTATAAAGTGAAAACATCATTTTCTAAAAATATTTTATCACTCATTAATTTATTTATTTCATTTATTTAATCGCAATCGTTTTAGAGCATGGATGACGCCGCTTTACCAGGCCCATCAAAAAATCGTAAAGGAAAATATATAAAAAGTGGACAGAGGCAGATGGCTTACAATGTGTATTTTAAGAACAAAGCTAATAATGTGCAAAACAGCTGCTGTTCGTCAAACTTCAAGGGAAGTAGGGATTGGTAGGAATACTATGTTTGACATTATTAAGGAAATTGAAACGTCTGGAGTTACACAGTCTCCATTAAGAAAACGAAGTTGCCGAGATGGTTACAATAAATTAGATGAAGTATCAAAAAGTACGATTAGAAGGCACGTGCATTCATTTTTCTTTAAAAATGAGTTACCAACTTGCACAAAAATATGTGAAGCTATTAAAGGCGATGCCAGTTTACCTCCTTTAAAACGAACATCACTTTGGAGAATCATAAAGAAACTGGAATTCAAGTGGGAAAAACGCACACGAAATAACATATTAATTGAACGAAATGATATTATCTTATGGAGACGTCGTTATTTGACAAGTATAAGAAAGTTTCGTGCAGAAGGGAGAAAAATCTATTATTTAGATGAAACATGGGTGAATGCAGGTTACACAAAAGCAAAAATATGGAAAGATACAACGGTACTTAATCCAAGGCAAGCATTTGCTGAAGGTCTTTCTACTGGTTTAAAAGATCCATCTGGCAAAGGAAAGCGACTAATTGTGCTTCACATTGGCAGCGAAACTGGTTTTACGAATGGTGGTTTGTTATTATTTGAATCCAATAACACTGCAGATTACCATGAAGATATTAATAGTGAGGTGTTCATCACATGGATGCAAAATATATTACCTTCTCTTGAGCCCAATAGTGTTATAGTAATGGATAATGCGCCTTATCATTCTACTAAAACAGAAAAGTTACCTGCTTTATCATGGAAAAAGGAGGCACTCATTGAATGGCTTTTAACCAAAGGAATTTTAGCTGATAATTCTATGCTAAAGATTGAATTGTTTGAGTTTGTAAAAAATTACACATCTTGTCATCCAGTTTCATACGTGGTCGATGAAATAGCTGGAGAAAGTGGCCGTACAGTTTTACGTTTACCTCCATATCACTGTAATCTTAACCCCATTGAACTTATATGGGCTCAAGTCAAGCATCATGTTGCGGCCAATAATAAGACATTTAAATTGGACGAAGTAAGAAATTTATTATTAGAAGGATTAGACATGGTTGATGCTGACGCATGGAAAAATAGCATTCATCACGTTGTAACAGAAGAAAACAAAATGTATGATTTAGATAATTTTGTTGAAAATAATACATTTTCAACAATATTATCTTGCTTTGAATATTTAACGTACTTCGGGCGCTATTTCAAAAAAGTGAATTTTTGTTTTTTCGATTTTCTTTAATAATTCATTTATTTTTAAAGTAAGACTAATTTAGTTTGCACTTCTTTAAAGCACTTTTTAATAGGAATCTGGTGGCGTATTTAGATTATTGAATATTGCTATAGTAGTTGAGCTACAATGGCCAAGTTTAATTTTTCTTTTGGGGGTCATAGCTGGCTATGGCAGCATCGAATACAATTTTTCGTTCCCTTTTCAAAAATGTATAATTTGTTATACCTGATACCAAAACTAATTTCAAAATTAACAAAACAACATATTGTTACATTAACAGGTTAGAGCGGTTTTGGCATTTGACAATAGAAGGTTTTGCAAACAAAGAAAGGAAGAAAACTTTATTTTGCAAAAATTATTTATTAAATTAAAAACATGGGCAGTTCAAAAAATACTTAGATATTATTTAAAACAAAATTATAATAAGAAATTATAAAAATGTTCAAACAGTTACCCATCATTTTCCAAACATAAATAGGATCTACGAATAGTAGATTTAACAACTTTATGTATGTAAAATACGCCCTGGAATAGCTCGACATTCATGAACCACGCTTTCATGAAGTTCATTTATGTTATTGTAGCTGCGGGCATACACTTTGTCTTTAATGTAACCCCACAAATAGAAGTCGAGCGGCGTCAGATCAGGAGATCTTGGTAGCCCTTCCACCGGTCCACGAGTTCCGATCCACTTGGTACCAAACCGCTGACTGAGGAAATTGGTTACAATTCTGGAATTATGTGCTGGAGCACCGTCCTGATGAAACCAACAATTATGAGCCTCTTGTAAAGGTAATTCACCCAGCATGTCTTCAATATTATTATGCAGTAAATGCAAATAAACGTCGTACGTTAGTGTTTCATTAAAAATTATTGGACCAATTAATCGTGATTCTAGTATACCACACGAGACATTAAATCCAAAACGCACTTGATGTAGAGCAGGTCTAATTACATGAGGGTTTTCTGTAGACCAAAATCGCAAATTTTGTCTATTAAATAAACCATTGTTTATGAATCTAGCTTTATAGGACCATAATATTTGAGAAGAAAAATTATCATTATCATCGAATTGCCTAGTGTACCATTCACAAAATTCTCTTCGTCTTTCATTATCCCTGGTCTTAAAGATTAACATACATTGTATTTATATGGATGATATTTGTGGGAGGCCAAAATCTTATGAACAGTAGATTTCCCGAACCGATGTGTTTGCATTTTCAACAACTGCTTGTAAAACATTAGTTTTAGTTTCATTACTTATGCACTGCGGTTTTGTATATGGCTTAGTAAATGACCCATGATGTATTAAATTTACCGTTAAATTTCTGTAAGTAGAAAGATGGGATTGTCTGCGTTCTGGATACTGGTTTATGTACATTTCGGCAGCTCTCGCCGAATTTTTGTGACACAGAATGTAACAGGACGACATATAAAATCTGTCATTATTATTAAACGGCTCCATAGCAGCAAAATTATTTAATAATAATCACTAAATTTAGTATTTAAATGGTACTTTTTTATTTTGCTATTCGATTTGTAAATTTCACAGAATATAAACTAAATGTCAACTATAAACAAATACTAACGATGACAGTTGTATCTTAGATTGTTTTATGTTTTCAAGGTTTCCTATTGTCAAATTTCACAAGCGTTCTAACCTGCCTGTAACAATATGTTGTTTTTTTTTAATTTTTGACATTAGTTTTGATATCAGGTATAACAAATTACACATTTTTGAAAAGGGAAAAAAATTGTTTTCGATGTGTGTCATAGCCAACTATGACCTCCATAAGAAAAATGAAACTTGACCATTGTAGCTCAACTACTATAGCAGTATTCAAAAATCTAAATACACCACCAGATTCAAAAGTGCCTTAAGTGCAAACTAAATTTGTCTTACTTTAAAAATAATTAAATTATTAAAGAAAATCGAAAAAACGAAAATTCACTTTTTTGCAATAGCGCCCGAAGTACGTTAAATATTCAAAGCTAGTGTATGGGGTTTGGTATAACTTTACCTCTGGAGTATTTGATCCCATTTACCAAATCTCTATGTCTCATAATAAGCGAGATCCCCATGTTGAGAATGAATCTGTGGACACACTGTATAACAAATGATTTTACATGCTTTAGACCGTGATGTGCAATTAAAAGCTATTGGAATGCTTGAAAGTGGTTTAACTCAAAGGGCCGTTGCAGAAGCTCTAATCACGTTAAAAAGTATCACCAATTGTTTGTGGCTCGGATATCAGCAAACCAATGATGTGCGTGAACGTCATACAGGAGACACAAGAGCAACTCGACCAGTTCATGACAGATACTTAAGACTTTGTGCATTAATAAACCGCAACATTACGGCGACAGAATTAGTGATTCGACTTTATGACACTCCTGATGTGTTAATAAGCGATCAAACAGTGAGGAATAGACTACATGCAGATGGTCTTAATGCCCGTCGTCGCCTGAGAGTTCCTGCTTTGTCGAGAGGAAATCGCGGAAGAGGATTAGAATGGGCGCAGCAACATTTAAATTGGGATCAACGAAACTGGGCATCTGTTTTGTTTTCTGACGAATCCCGATTTGGTTTGCGGCCAGATAGAAGAAGACCGAGAGTCTGGGGACGTCCCGAGAATGCAGAACGATTAGCTAGATCACAAACTGTTCGCAGCTGTCAAGGAGGTACTGTAATGGTTTGGGGTGGAATATCTCTTGGTGGAAGAACTAACCTCGTTCTCTTGGATCGGCATTTAAACGCCATTGACTATTGGGACATTATCCTTGAAAACGTTGTGCTATCATATGCTGCAAGAATTGGTGAAAATTTTCAACTCATGCACAACAATGCGCGTCCGCATACTGCAGGTATCATTCGTGCATTTCTTCAAAACCACGAAATTAATGTTTTGTCATGGTCAGCGCAATCACCTGATTTAAATCCCATAGAACACGCATGGGATTTGCTGCAAAGAAGCATACTGCGTCAAGGTCCAGCCTTTGAAACAAAACAACATCGATCACTTGATTATGAGTATGCCAAACAGGTGCAGAAAGGTAGTCAGCACTAGTGGAGATCCCACAAGGTACTGCCATTGCACTCATTTGTTGTTGATTGTTATTGTTTTTTTTTAAATAAGTTTTGTAAAAATTTATTTATTTTGAAAATTATTTCTAAATAAACGGACATTTCTCATTAAGTATTCTTAACTGTTTCTCAAAGTAAACAACTAATAATGGTGGACTTATGCCGTCACATATAACAAACAATTTTTCACCTATATGGAGCAGAAATGCATTTCCTTGCTTGTTCCCTAGATTATTTTGATGCGTGTATGTAGTAGTAATCCATTTTTCATACGTTGTCTTTTATTTCAAGGACACCTGGTATAATGGCAACATGACTTCTAAATGAAAAATTTTTGTTGCTTCAAAAAAGTTTTATTTTCTGTAGTAATACCATAAGAGCTTTGAAATTATCGATTTTAATTCAAAGCTCGTATGGTATTTGATTAGATTATTTTACGTAATACAAAATGAAATTTAACTAAACTCTTTATTTATTAATTCATGTATAAATTAGTACACTGAAAGGTACAATTGTTATATACATTCTGTTTTTTATTGGATGTGCTTGAATCAATATTTGCACTGTTGTAACTATTTCCTCGCATTTGATTAATAATAGTTTCATGGTGTTCTTTATCTAGTTGTAGATACGGCTTAATAGAATGCGAACTACTATGGCCAGAAATTTTAATTAATTGTTGCTCATTTACACCAGCTTTTGCTAAATTTGAGACAGCTGTCGCGCGACTGGAATGGTTACTTATTTTTTGGTTTTCTGTGTTGAAACCAGCGAGTTCAGCACTTTTCTTAAACCATTTCAAAATTTCATTTCTTCCAATAGGCATATTTTTATACCAGCTACCTTTTTTCTTGTTCCACGCTGGATTGACAGTTAAAAAGAGTCTATCACTTTTCATACGAGCGTTTTCTGTCTTCTTTGAAATGAGTTTTTTAAAAAGTCTGACTGGGCAATTACTTGGTTTTACTTTGTTGGGAATCAACCATTTCATGTCAGCACATTTTTGTGCTCCACCTTGGGTAGTTTTCGTGAATATGGGAGTGTACTCTATTCTTCCAGTCGGTGTATTGTATACGTTCATTTCTTCTCGGAAGTAGTGAATCAAACATGCCGCGCCTTCTCCTCCTCGCCATGCCAATTCAATCGACACTATCAGGTAAAATTTCTTTTGTAGTCCATCTGAATTTTCTTCATCCCAAACATTTATCATTTTTTCATATTCGTTTTTCTGTAAAGCTGCAGAACTCATTTTCCGTTTACCAGGTATCGCTTGAAGAATTCTCCTTTTGGTGTTCCTTGCGTCGCGGGCTGCTTTAAATACGATGCTCTGAAAAGGATCAATTTTTCTGTTATATTCGTTATTAAACTTCTCTTGTAGCAATTTTGCCGTGACATTCCACATCGTTTTAACAACACCTTCTTTATATTCTTCCCCATTCACCTTCCTCATATTGAAGGCCCAGTCTTTCAGAATATCTGCAACTTCCTCTTCTGTAACTTTTTGTTCGATGCTGTAGTTTTTCGCATCACAAAACTCACAAAATTGTCGCCAAATTGACGCTTTACTCTTTTTCGTATTAGCCGGTTCAGCTTGTTTTACTATTTGATCAATGTTTACAACTGATTCTTCTCCAAATCTCAGCATTGTTTTGTGACAATGAAACCAGTTTTTTGATAGAACTTTAGAAATGTCTATCCTTATTAACCGCATTTCCATAATAACGCCTAATTATTCTACTATGAAAATTATCGATAAATTACCGCTGTAATTTCGAGTTGCTTCAGTAATACGCGAATCTGATTGGTTTATATTTGTGTGTGTAAAATAATCTACATAATCGCTTTTCAACTTTATATTTATGCCACTGATGGCATCGTGCACAAATAATTTCTCCTACCAGGTGATACTGTTAATGGACGATTTTGGTGCGCCGTTCTTCGGCGACTAAGAGAAAACACAAGCGGTCTGCCAAGTGGCGCAACAATTCGTAGATCTTACACCACGACAATGCACCAACCCACACGTCACTTGTTGAGCGTCAGTTTCTAGCCTCAACGAAGACGGCAGTACACCCCACCTTGCCTACTCCCCAGATATTGTCCCTTGTGAGTTCTTCCTGTTTCCGAAGTTGAAACTGAAGCACAAGGAGCGCCGTTTTGAGACGATTGAAGAGATCCAGACCGAATCGCAGGCAGTGTTGAACACGTTAATACGTGAAGATTTCCAGTACTGCTTCCAGTCATGGAAGCAGTACTGTCATGGAAGCAGTATGGGGTCGGTGTATTCATGCGGAAGGAGAGTATTTTGAAGGGGATGATAGTGAATAAGTTGCAAGAACAATTTATTGTGTTTTTTCACATTTCGGGAATTTCTGGGTAGCACTCGTACATGCGACCTAATAAACAGTAATCCATTGCATCAAGTTGCAATTTATTGTGGTTCGTTATCAAGTTTAGCTATTGTACAGATACATTTAAATCAATTTTATATTGTCTTGAATAATTGCAGAAAATTGTTACTGTTTAAAATAACTATGTATTGATATACTTCTCCTTCTTTATATAAGTGAATTGCAAGTCCATGCAAAATTACCCCCATTCCTGTGTTCAACCTGATAATATTGGATATATTTTTACATATTTACGTATATAATCATAAGGCAATAGCTTTCAAGTTATGTTAGGAGGCATGCTACGATATGAAAAATAAGTTACAATCAGGTACAGCAGACCGATTTTCATGTGGCCGGTTAGAAGTACCGCCCTCGAGATTCGCACGAAATTCATAGGTAGGGGAACCTCTGGCATTCAGTCTTTTACATCGTCTTAAGCGATAAACACAGTAGTGCAGTGCCGTATTAAGGTAGTGAGTAATGGAGTTTAAAAGTAAATTAAATAAATGTGTTTTACACAGTCAAACTCGTGAAGTGATCTCAAATGTATTTAAATATATGCAAGAAGAAAAAACTTCAGGGGTACTCAAAATTCCACTGGATCAGTTAGATGAACGCGTTATTGCCGCAACGGGTGTTTCTGAGTGTTTCTTATTGTAATTATTATTTTCATTGTTATTTCCAATAATATTAGTATTAATAATATTCTTTTCTCCACGACTATTAAATAATGTTATTACAACACTCGCCTACGCTCGTTGAAGAATATACTGTTCTTTTGTACATATAGAAAGTTTACAATGTGATTATAATGAGAAAGAGATTAGCATAAACATTTGCCAATAATTCAGTTAATTATCCAAATTAGTTTTACTTAATCCTAAGCCTTTCTACCGTTAAGTGTAGCTAACTATCTTATTCAGTCATCCCCTTAATGTGATGCTAGTACGCTATTAGCTAGTAGGTAAGGTAAGACATTTTAATTAAACATGTTACATGAAACTATGCGTTTTATTTTACTTCTATTTGCCTTAATTTAGTGAAATACAAACCATTATAAACATGTTCAACAATGTGATTTTCTGAATTTATCCCTTACTACGTCCCAATGCACGACTCGCACAAAGAGTTTGCATTTCATTTTTCCGAATACTGTCTCTATCTAACACTGACCCTTACTTGACGCACGTACAAATTCTCCCACCGGCCACATGAAAATCGGTCTGCTGTACCGTGATAGTGATAATAAAATCAAGCGAAATACAGATATGTTTGATAATTATACGAATATATAAACATAATTTCTCGTTATTTAGATTAAATGATTAATAAATGGTGTCGATGAAGGTATTATCAATGTTGGAATAATAATATGAACATATCCAAGAAATTTCTTGCATCTCTAAACGACCTCCTTCTATCACCAATTCCAATAATCATTAATAAAGTCAACCGCTCGTAGTCCGTCAGTTGATTCATTTTAGATAAATATTAAGTAGACACTTTCATTTTGTACAATTTATTATTTTCATACTTTTAGTTACCTTAAGGCGAGATCCTTTTTTGGTAGAAAAAGTTCTAGTTAGAATTTAACAACCTAGAATTCTGACATAAAATTGAGCCACTGTCTAAATGTAAATGTCAGACATATCATTCATAGATACACATACGCTTGGTAAAAATTACAAATAATAGTAAATATTTCAAGAATGGAGCAAAATAGAGACATAATTGTATACACAAATGCACTTTAAAATGTCACGAGGATGACTTACAATTTCACAAGGCGTCTTGTAACAATTGTGCCAGCATGAGGGAAAAAAATCACGTCAATGGTGCTGTCATCTATGGGTGAGGTCGGGAACATTTCAAACCACCTCGTAATGGGACATACCTCGAAAATTTGTAATAAAATTTGTCATATTAGTATAAAAAGCTTATTAATAGGGAACTTTCATTTATATATGTATTAGGCAATATTTTATTCCCGGTACATATTTCGACATAAATATATACAGGATGTCCTTGAAATAAAAAACAACGTATGAAGAATGAAAAGATTTAATTATATAGAATATGAATCCAAAATATTGTGACTCAATTACGACGCAAACCCCAAAATTAAACCCCCCCTTAAAATTGTATCATGTTCCACCTATGAATTAAAAATATTCGGAATTCATAAATAATAATTATGTACCTACCTTTATTGAAGTTAAATACACCCCGTATGTTTACATACGTAGCAGCTGTCCATATTATAAAAACTATAACATCCTGTATGCTAAGTGGGTTATTAGAAATTAAGATGTGTGTTACATTAATTTACAAACCCATTTTAAATATCACACTAAAAATAATTTGTGGACTTTCAGAACTGACATCATTTCATGTATATTACAAGAATGTTTTTTTTTGTTAGGAGAAGTAAGAAATAATGCCACTATTGAATTTAAAGGCAGCAATATTTATGATTACAAAAACGCTAGAAAATAACATTGTGTCCAAGTTTTGTTATGGTAAGGGTTTCCTGAGTCAGCTGTTAAAAATTTATATTTGTGAATTTTTAAAGATGATATATTAAAAGAACATGTGTGAGATATGTGCTCTGTGGACATTTAACGTCCTATTTCATAACACTATCTTTAATCGAAGAATTCTATCGAACATACGTAATATTCGACAACTGAACGAAACTTAAAGCGAGTTGAACGCCAATAACAAAAAAATAGTTTTGTTATTGTCGTTCAACTTTCAGGCTATATATATATATATATATATAAATAATAACTTCGTGACCTTGGTATGATATGGTAAACCTAATCAGTAGGCGATTAAAGGTCTGTATATTACTTCAACATATATGTATTTAAAAAACTCTACATGTTTCGGCTGTGTACGCCTTTATCAAGAGAATACAAAATATGAATGACGTATTCATATTTTGTATTCTCTTGATAAAGGCGTACACAGCCGAAACATGTAGAGTTTTTTAAATACATATATTTTGAAGTAATATACAGACCTTTAATCGCCTACTGATTAGGTTTACCATATATAATATTTTCGTGACCTCGGTATGATATGGTAAATTCAATCAGTCGGCGATTAAAGGTCTGGTTTACTTCAAAGTATATATATTTAAAACAACCCTACATGTTTCGGCAATGATGCCTTTATCAAGGATATAAAATATAAATGATTTATATTTTATATCCTTGATAATCCTATATATGTATATATCCTATATATATATATATCCTATATATATATATATATATATATATATATATATATATATATATATATATATATATATATTCTACATAATTTTATCTTTCCATTTCTCATACTTTGTCTTTTTATTTCCAGGACACCCGGGTATATAATTAATGGAATTAATAGTAGAATATCTATAAAGAACTTTTTACTTTTTTCATTATGTGAAAACTTCAAAAACCAAATTAAAGCTGTAAGATTATAATTATTAATCAAAACCTTAACAAATTTTTGTTTTTATATATATAGTTTTTTCTATAAGTAATAAATGGTATAAGTTTAATGTTTTATTTTCTTAAAAGGTTATACATTTTAGTGTTTCTTTTCGAACAAAAAAGTACATTATTTCATAATTATTTAAACATACATATACCTAAATACAATAAAATAATATTTAAACATGAAAATCACATAGTAGTTATGTACAGTCAAATAAAATTTCAATAAATAATTGCTTTTGTGCCAAGTAAAAGTCCATACTTAAACCAATTCAAACAAATTTATACATATAATTAGTATTCAGAATATATAGTGTTCGTTTCAGAATTGACTGTTGTGGAACCCCAGCTTAATTTCAAGTGAGTTGCTCATATTTAATAATTTAATAAAGATAAGAAATTATACAGGTTGCGCTATCAGATTAAAATTAAATACAGTATTAATACAAAACGTGTATTAATTTAAATTATTCTACTGTACTTTCATTAAAGCGATAACAATAAATGTAGGTATGATATAATATAAATGGTCATCATCCAAAGAATCTTCAAATAATATATATTTTCTTGGTAAGTCAATATTTCCAAGTATATGTTACATATCATTTGTTTTGTCCAATTACACGATAATAAGTGTTAATTATCCACTTGTTCCATGCAATTATTTTCTAATTTTAGAAAATTCACGGTCAAGTCAATAAAAACGTTATCGGATGTTTTAAAAATGAGAATTCGGTCATGGGTCTTCTTATCGTATAGACGAATTACTTAAATGTCTAATAACTGATTATCATTGATAAAGTGTGTTTACTAATTGATATACATATTTTACTTAGTTATGTAAATATAAAAAGCATTTACAGAATTCGATCAAACACAGAATCGATAGTCAGATGTTTTTCAAATTACAAATAATGTTTTACAAATTTAAAAAAGGTATATAACCCCTTAACACAATTATTAGTCGTATCCTAAATACGTATTTCGACAACTAAGTTGTCATCATCAGTAGGTAAAAAACTACTAATTAAAAGTCGCACATGGGGCACAGTAAAGTAAGAAAAACTACTATACACTGCATCCCCGTAAAGACTCGTAGTCTTTACGGGGATGCAGTGTATAGTAGTTGTGCGGAAGCGTTTTTCTTACTTTACTGTGCCCCATGTGCGATTTTTAATTAGTAGTTTTTACCTACTGATGATGACAACTTAGTTGTCGAAATACGTATTTAGGATACGACTAATAATTGTGGTAAGGGGTTATATACCTTTTTAAAATTTTTATTTAACCACAGTCTCCATTGAAAGTATGTTTTACAAATTAAAAATCAAACATGGTTATTTTAAAAATTTAAACAATTCGCCTTCGTTTATTTAGTTTGGGAACTAAATGCATTTTTGTGGGACTTATGTAAGCGTTTTGAAATAACAGTTTCGAAAAACTAGCAACTACTTCAATATATTAAATATGAAAATCCAAAATTTCTACTTAATCTTATAACCTTGAGTTATCAGACTAAATTATTTGTAATAATTCAATTCCAAGTAATAAAAAAAAGCTGTGGTGAACTCACATTTCCCATACTTGTAGGAAATTGTATTTACGTAGTATTTTCAAAAATTAGTTTTTTACTTAATATTTAAATGCCAGGCTTATTTTCATCACTTTATTATATGTAGGATAGTGCACAGAAAAAATTGTTCAACGATCTGTTAAAAATAATGTGTGAAATATATTTCTATTAATTTTTTTTTGCGATAATTTATATTTACGTAATCCTAACTGCAAAAAGAAAAAAACGAAAACATTTTTAATATTTGCCTTGTTTTTTCTACTTTTCCAAAGCACTTTCATAGAATAAGAAATTACATCATAAGAACTAATTTCTTTAGCATATAAAAACTAAAGAATGTTGAAGAATCTATAAATCATAACTAGGGACTGTACACGAGAGGCCCATGACTCATCGCACACGGGCGTACTATTGAAAATTTGTATACTTAAAGAGCTTTTAACTTTATTTATATAATTGGAAAACAAACGGGTGATGATCTATGAAATACGAAATACATTTTTATTTGTTCATTTTGTAGTTCAAGTTGAGTAATGTAGTATTATTATTAACTAGCAATACTTTCTCAAGGTTCTCTTATGTAAAACTTGTTCTCTTTGAATGAAAAACATCCTTCTAGATAGAAAACGTCCTTTCTACATTGCTACTGATTACAGGTTCATACTGGAAATGTTCATTTATTTCAGTGTATTTAGCAGTTAGATTTTGAGGCATTGTCCTCATACACAATTGCCGCAATGTTAATAAATTTGGATTTCTATTAAAAACTGCGTCTAACTCTTGCCGAAGGCCACATCCGAAGTCACTTGGAATATTTTTTAAATTATTAATAGCCACATCTAATGTGGTTAATCCATCATTTAATTTGAGATTTTAATTTTCAAATGATCAGTTATGAGAAATTTCCAAAGTGTTCCTGAAGAAAGTACAACTGATTTTTTGAATTTGTAATTTGTGTTAGTTCCTCACACTCAGAAATACTTCGACCATCGTAATTCAAACATGTAACGAAATGTTGTAAACTATCGAAATTCTCTGCATAAAAACTAGTAGCTTCCAACTATGTTCCCCACCTAGTTATTACGGGAGAGGGAGACAGTGACAAAGATGGGAGTTTTTCCCTGTAAAGAGATTCTGTGGAGACCATGTGCTTCACAAGTAATATGCAACATATTAGGATATATTAGGATAGGCCTGTTTTTAACATATATGCAGCACTGTCACTGACAAATAAAAGTATTTTTTCTTTGTAGTACCTGTTGTCCGAATGTCCGAATGAAGGATTTGGTGCATATTCTCGTAAATGATTTTAGCTACTGTTTCCGCATCAACTGTATTTATAATTTTTGTTGCTATTACATATGCGTTATATGTAATAGTTGGATATAGTACACCAGCTACAACATTTACCACACAGCGTCCTAAGATATCGACAGTTTCGTCGGCACTTATCCATAGGTACTGATTTGAAAGATTGCTTCTAATGCGTTCTACTGCTTTCGTGTAGAACTTAGAAACATAATATTTGCGTAAGGTGAATTCATTAGGAACATTTCGTTAAAATTGTCAGATTCCAACAGGTCTATTTCTGTGTATGTGTTTGCGATGCTAAGTGACGTTTTACGTGCGATTTCTTGGAATTTTTTAACGACATCTTACAGACTGCAATAAATTTCGGAATCAATGGCAATGGACATACAATCACTTTGGCACTTAATCCAACTCACCATTGTTTCACGATGCCATTCTCGACCTTGTTCCATATCATATCTGAAAAAGTAACTTAAACAATGTTCTAGATCTAAATAAATGAAAATTAAAAAAGTATGCGTAAGTTATTGAAACTTAACGGAATTGACTGGACACTTACGTCAAAATAATTTGGAGAAGCAGATTCGATGAAACGATATTAAACAGGATCTATTACAAAAATTACGAAGTTGTAATTATAATTAACAGTTAAAATAATGAAAAAAAGAAACTAACTCACCGTACTTTATTTATCTTACGAAACATAAACTAATAAATAAAATTTGGTTAAAAATTAAATTTAAATTATAAAAACTCACGCTTCTATCTATGCCCATGAAGAAAGGAATTTCACTGTAAAATTGGAGTAATCGTGTCACAATTCAACGACAAAAAGAAGATGTGCGGTAAACCGAATGAATAGTGCTATTCAATAACTGCGTGTTGTACTTAGCGATGTTATAGACTATTTATATGATCCATCGTCATTTCGGCCTGATGCGTCCGTCTCTAATCATAACCCACGCGAATTATTCACTTTAATTCAATCTAAGCAGGGTTCAATTAGGATACTTGGAAAATTATCCCTTAATGACGAAGAATTTGAGGATCTGCAATTGATTGTTGAAGTTTCGCAAGTTTTTTTTAAAGTATGTAAACATAGAGCAGTTCTTCTTCTTCTTCTACTGATGAATTTGTAATGGAGTTTTCCCTGATCTGAGGAAAAGAGGGCAAGGCTTATATCGGTATATAAGCGTAGGTGATAAAATAGTTATCATATCTCGTTTCTCTTCGTTAGTGTATGACATTTTTGTATTATTAATGAACAATAAATGAAATGTTTGACAGATTGAAATTCCAAAGGCTACCTTATTTAATCTTATAATTTATTCTTTTAAATAAAACCTAATGTCAAAAACTATAGTCAGCATGTGGTACATGGTTGAAATCAGAACAAAAAAACTCTTTCTGAAGATGTTTAAATCCAACATGGCGCCTATAAGAAATTAGATAGTTGATGATGGCCAGAAAGAAACGAAACGTCGTATAAAAAAATTAGAGTACACCACTGGATAGAGGTTTAGATATGGCCACAAGGATGTGTTTTTATTTTTTCTCTACAAGGCCAAATGTCGGTGCTACAGGTAAAAGAAGAAAATGGGGTTTTCGCGTTTTTTCTTTAAATAACGAAGGTCATTTGTCACAGGTCTATTTTCTTTACGGATTTATAACAAACACAAAATTTAACTGTCACTTATAATTTAAATTTCTTTGAAAAGGGCAGTAATTGCCGAAACATGTAAGAATTGAACTACTTTAAATATACAGGTAAAAAACAGACAGCCATCTTTCTTTATTATGCTGTGTCCAAAACTAATTCATTATATAGCGTTTTATGGCACCTCACTCACTATTAAACACCTTCAATTTATTGAAACAATCTTACCAGCTTAATCCACGCTCGAAAGTGCAGAACAAGATTGCCAAATTTGCGACTTACAGGACTATATTTATGATGTATGTCAACTTTATGATGTATAGTTCGTTGCAAATTATTTTAATTTGACTAAATAGAAAATATGTACCCTTATAGCATCCCCTGGTGTACAAGTGCGATCAGCTAACGATAATGTAAATGAGATTCAGGTACCCTGGGCCGTAGGTGCGCAGGGGTGTTATAGTATATATAGTATAATATTAGTGCAATCATTTATAAATATTATATTAAACACGAATTTATATAAATATGAGTTCTTAGTATGTTAAAATACAATAGAAATATAAAATGAATCCACTATAAATGTAAGAAGCGAGGTTTAGTATATTATTCTTACATATATAATGCGGTATTGTAAATAGAAGCAAATTATGAATAAATACCCATTATTTTTATTCTTATTTTGTAAAAAAAAAAAAAAAAATTGTTTTACAAAACATAATGGTCAAATACATAATTGATGATACAATTCTAATTAAAACTTTTCCTATAATTACTCATTTATTTATACATAATAATTGGTAACGTTAACAATAATCCAATATTAATAAAGTACCTGGCATAAACTATTTCAAATGACATATAAGAAAAATATCACATTTAAGAACACATATAGCATTCTTCAAACTACTGCAAAACGACGAACATCTACGTACAGCCCTGAAGATGTCCCTTGAAACCGTGGACGAAACGTTGGCAATTACGCCTAACTCGACGCGGTTTCAACCCGGAAACCGAGATCTACATTTAAAAACTCTCTTTTTCACAAACTTTGGATATTCTCAAGGTCAATCTTCTATCTTCATCACTTTCATTTAAATTAATTATAAATTGATGATGAATACTCATATTTTCTAAAGATAAATTTCCTATTTCTATTGTATGTCTAATGCAATTTTTTCATTTTTCTGGCATTATCTTGGCAATCGCTTCCCGAATACGATTAAAGCTACTTCGCTAAATTTGGAACGATGGTTAGTGTGGCGAACATATTCTTTCAATTGACTTCATAAAAACTGGATTAAATATATAGTAATATGGTGGCAAATGTAAAACAGTGAGGCCTGTGGCCATGGCTATACTATCTACAATGTATTCCTTTTTTTAAAGACTTCTAATAATTGACTTTTGTGTAGCGTATTTTCATAATAAATATCATTTTTCTGTAAGTTATTGAACGTGGCAACTCACTCTTCTTGTATATACTAGATATAACTTGGTACTTTCTTTTAACTATATACTTTCCTTTATCACTTCTATCTCTTCTTTCCGAAATACCATGCTTCACAATATTAAAACTGTGGTGTAGCAAACACCAGTTAACTTCGACGTTCTTCCTATAATGGCCTTGTCTGAAACTTCTGCGTTTTCTTCTTGTAAATTATTATACACATTTAATAGTATTTGCTTAGCTTGAATTACCAGATGAATCTTTTTAGCGTCACTATTTATATTATTCGTCACCAAGTGTATGAGTCGTTGAATTTTGACTTGTGGTCGAAGTTGCCTCCATATCCACTCCGTTGTTTCGTATATCCCAGGGTTGTGACGTGTTTGAGTCTGATTAAATCGTGCGTTGTTGTGTTTTTTGTGCGGTCCTGTGTGTATTGTGTTTGTGTAAAGTCTGTGTGTCAGTCGCTTTTTTGCGTTTAAGTCATATGTGTTCGTTTGCTGGTCATCATCTATTTTTTTTTTTGCGTTTCAGTTGTGTGTGTGTTTAATGTTTGTTATTGTAGAGTGTTATTATTGTCTGTGTTTGTTTTACGAAGTATTGTATCTGTTCTTTTGTAGCGTTTGTCGAGTTTAGTGTTATTAGCATATTGCCTAAGGCAAGTGCTAATTCGTCAACTGTGTTCGGTGTTGTTTTGTTTTGTCTTTGAGTCCAGGGATTAGTTGTTGGGGGTGGTGCTGGTATGTATTTAGGTTTGGGTGCGGTTTTGTTTGCAGGGTTGTTTGGATTGTTAGGACAGTTGATGAATGTGGATAGGTGAGGACCACCGCAGTTTGCACACTTTGGTGGGGTTGTTTTTGTCTTTGTACATAAGTGTGTCGAGTGTTCGTCGCCGCATTTCATGCATTTGTAGTTAATGTAACAGTTTTTTTGATGATGTCCGAATGTCTGGCATTTGTGGCATTGTATAATGTCTGTCCGTTTATTTAAGGGTTCTATTTTGATTGCAAGTCCGCAGCAGTCGCGTAAGTTGTAAATTGACTTGTACTGTCTCGTCAGTTCGATTAATGCCAGTGGTGCAGGTATGCCGTGTTTGCCGTTCATCCGTTTAATTTTTAAAGTCGGGTATCCTTGGTCAGTCAAGTCGTCTGTAATGTCAGTGTCTGTTATAAAGGTAGGAATGCCACGCATCACCACCTTTAATGTCTTTTCGCTTCTCAATTGAAAAGTGTAATATTGTATTTGTTCATTGTCTAGTGTGTGTTTGAGTTTTCGGTAGTCTTCGTCAGTTGTCGGTTCGATGTGTATTCCTGGTTTCACCATTTTGTTTTCTACTGTATTAATGTTATTTGATTTAAGTAAGTGTCGTATGTGTGTCCATTTGTCTTTTTCGGTTACTATTATTGGTGCAATTTTGTGTGGTTTTTGTGTTTTAGTGTTTTTGTTATGTGTGATGTTGGTTTTGTCACTTACCCTGGGCGAGCTAGCTGATGTTGAAGGCTGTGGAGTGAATTCGGAAGTTTCTTCTTCCATTTTTTCTTCGGTTTTGTTATCAAGAGCGTCGTATGAATTTTTTATTTCGATTGTTGAAGTTGTTTCGTCTGTTTTCGGTTTCTTCGTAAATTTCGGGTAGATGAAGTCTTCGATTTTCTTTTCCGGATGATTCATTTTCTGTTTTCTGTTGTGTTTTTCTTTTTTGGTCGGTTCGGGATCTGTTGTTTCTACTTGTATCGTCGCTTGTTCTGGGTTTATACTAAATAAACTCGGTGAAGTCCGTAGTAGCTCTTGCACGCCGCTTTCGCTGTGCGTTTCGTCGATTATCGCCTGCGTTTGTTGTAGTAATTCAGGAGGCCAGAGTTCAACGAAGTTTGGATTTAGTTGTAGATTTGTTATCGTAATAATTCGACCGGCCATTTCTTCCGGCGTCGCTTGACGTTTTATTGTCGTAGATGATCTCAACTGCGATGTTGCGAGAACAGATATCGCGCCGTCACCAAGTCTCAGTTATCGTTATTTATTTCATATTGCTCATCTTCTCGTCCCCAGGGTCTCCACATTTTCATATGATAAAATATATTGTTTCTCACTTTACAATTTATATTTTGCTACTAACGAAAATTTATATGGACTATATTCTTTAAATGTAAGAACTGGTAAGTTGTAATGCCATTTTAATTATACGATGTTGTAGTAATGAGTCATTACTGTATTTAATAGTCATTACTAATGACAATTAAATACAATTTTCAGAACTAATATAAATAAGCAAATCAAGTTCTCTTACTTAGGCGCAATTTATTTAATATCAGTCTGGCTATTGGAGTAAGAAACAGCTCACATCTTAGATGTGCTTACGTTTCATTAAGCCCTCACCACAGGGGGTGCTATAAAAGTACTTTCCTACTATTTAGTCAAAATCGGTTGAAATAAACTGCACGAGTGTTGATTGGAACAATTTAATTGCATAGATTTTATCCGATTTTAGAAAATTATTCAAAACATTATTTCTTAATGTAAATGTCTTTTTTGCAGGATTTTTGTATGTGCGGCCTGTGTTGAAAATATTTACCCTATAAATTATGATCATTTCAATATATTATTTGTCTAATTGTATATTATACTTAGTTCTTAAAATGATCAAATTTGGTAGTAGTAATTGTGTTAATTGTTTCTAATAGTATACTTATTATCATAAGTTATATAATTTTATTGAGAGTTGTATGTATATTATTGCAGGTAACACACAACTTACTACATTTGAATAAAGTCCTTGAATATATCATTGCTATGTCAGTTAACGAGCTTTACACAGTTATATGTGTGTGTTTAAATAAGAAAACAAGATTGCATTTTTAATTATTAGAAGTAAATACATAATATTTCATTTTATTACATAACGCTTAATATACATCCTATGTTTGAGGAACAATATAAACATCAACTAGTTTCCTGTTTGGTGACTTCCATAATGTATAAAATAGTCAATTTAAAATGTATTTATTACATAATTTGCAAAACTAAATTATTACAAGATAAAACTTACAAGAAAAATACCAGGAACTTTTACTAAATAATAGTTCAATATTTTTATAATTACCAAAATTGATATGAAACCATTAAAATCGTCAAAATGTGATATGCGATAACATAAAATTTAAAAACAATTTCGAAAACCCTGGCTTTGCCATTATCACATCTTGCAGACCCATGTTTTCTAGCAAATTTTCCTTATTCTTCCAGTTAGCTTAACGCTGATTTGATCTAATCGTGTAAATGACCATAGTTGAGGAGGCCGCTTCAATAATTCTATACGTATTATCTTTTACGAACAACTTTCTTTATTTTGGTGTTGCGCTTGGAGTCCTCCTGTTAGAATATCAAACCATCTTTTAAACCCATTCAAAGCAGACACTGAGGAAAATCTAGTTGTGTAGAGAACAAAATATTTGTAGTGAATATATTGTAGAAATAGACACTACAACTGCAGTTCAGTAAACAAAAATAAGTATTAAATCCAACTAGAGTAAAAGTTCTAGAAACTATTTTTTCGGAGCGTGGTATTGTGGTAGATTTTACAAACGATTGATATGTAAATAAAATAATATTTTCGAAATTAGTATGTTGTGGTAATACACAACTCAATTAGTAGTCAAATAAATGTTGATATAAAATTTGACTATCCTAAAAGTAACATAAACCATTATTTGTTGTATGAAGAACAATATACATTCGATCCTTGTCGAAGGAGATTATTAAAATCGAACCAAGTAGTATTGTTTGCTATAAGTACCTAATATGATGCGTGTAATCAGGACGAGGACGTTAGTGCGTACACTAATATACTTGACATAATGAAGAGTTTGCATCATCCTGGATCTCAGCAAGCAATAAAGCTTTTTTGCGGTGTTTTTTAAAATAATCCTCATTATAACTGACGTCAGTCAGTGCTTTTCACGAAAATGCACTGGGTATCAGCTGAGGCACCTCCTGTGGGATCAGTGGTGTAAGTCCCCAAGATTTGGAATCTCCTAAGTCAATTTTGAAGCGCGATTAGTATCTACCATCCGCGGCAAGGGTGGTACTAATCGATTATTTTTAGCGAGATACAGTTAAGTATGTCTTGACTATGGATAATTACAAACCCGTAGAAAAAATGTTTCAAAAGAAGTGCAGAAATGGATCTTTGCCCCTCGACTTTTTTCCAGGGAAATGGAAGTTCAAACGAATGAAAAATCCTGACTATTTTTAAATGGCTGAAAATTTGTGAAAGCAATCTACATTACGTGTTGCAGATGACACTTTTTCCGTTTATAAAAATCTTTAGAAGCTGAGCTATTAACAATTTTGGGGAACTACCGCTAGAAAAATCCACATTCTTGTCCACCACTTCTATTTGCTTAAAGACTCGAACACTTGAAGTATATTTACCTCTTTTCTGTCCCAATTTTTATTATTATACATAGTACTATTTTGTTCTCTCGCGATTCTTCGCACCGATGGGTAAATCAGGGGCGATATATGTGTAATAATTAGGGACCGAACACGAGAGGCCGGTGACACATAGCTCACAGGCGTACTATTGAAAATTGGTATTTTAAAAGAGTTTTTAGTTTTATTTATATATGAAATTGGAAAACAAACGGTTGGTGATGTATAAAATACGAAATACATTTTTATTTGTTCATTTTGTAGTTCAAGTTGAGTAAAGGAGTATTAATATTAACTGGAAGTACTTTGTCAAGGTTCTCTTCTGTAAAATTTGATCTCTTTGAATGAAATACATCCTCGTAGATAGAAAACTTCCTTTCTCCATCGCAACTGGTTATAGGTGCATATAGGAAATATTCCTTTATTTCAGCGTATTTAGCAGTTAGATTCTGAGGCATTATATTTTTCAAATTATTAATAGCCACATTTAATGTGGTTATTCTATCATTTAATTTGAGATTTTGATTTTCAAAATAAGTGATTACTTTTGGCAAATTTCCAAAGAGTTCCTGAAGAAAGTACAACTGATTTTTTTTTAATTTGGAATTTGTATTAGTTCCTTGCACTCAGAAACTTTTTTAAAAGTGGATACAAATCTATCATGTTCCGGAAAGGAGTCTCTGATATATTCACAGATTCTGTGGAGACAAGTAATATGCAGCATATTAGGATATATTTCTTTTAATAGTCTGCCTGTTTTTAACATATACGCAGCACTGTCACTGACAAATAAATGTATTTTGTCTTTTATACCTGTCGTTCGAATGAAGAATTTGGTGCATATTCTCGTAAATGGTTTTAATTACTGCTTCCGCGTCAACTGTATTTATAATTTTTGTTGCTATTACATATGCGTTATATAGAATAGTTGGATGTAGTACACCAGTTACAACATTTACCGCCCAGCGTCCTAATATATCGACAGTTTCGTCCGCACTTATCTATAAGTACTGATTTGAAAGATGGCTTCTAATGCTTTCGTGTAGCACCTAGAAACATAATATTTGCGTAAGGTGGATTCATCAGGAACATTTCTACCAGTATATTTTTGGAGAAATGTTTTGAACGTGGGATTGTTGAGTTTATTTAATGGAATATTTGCCGCCATTAAAGTTTCACAGAGTTCTTCCCTAAAATTGCCAGATTCCAACGGATGTTGGAATATCTATGTATGTGTTTACGATGCTAAATGACATTTTTTTAATGATATTTTACAGACTTTGCAATAAATTTCGGATTCACTGGCATTGGACCCTTAATCCAATTCGCCATTGTTTCACGATGCCATTCTCGACGTTTTTCCATATTATATCTGAAAAAGTAACTTAAACAATGTTTTAGATCTAAATAAATGAAAATTAAAAATGTATGCGTAAGTTATTAAAACTTGAAATTGGAATTCACTAGATACTTACGTCAAAATAACACAGGCCTGCGTTTTTTAACTTTCTAAAAATTGTTCTAAATTTGAAAGCTGATTTTTATGTGTTTTTGGGCGCTGAATCCAAATATGAACTCTATTTTTCTCTATCACGTAAGGATTTTTCACAAAAAGGCTTCAAATTATATTTTTTTTAAATTAAAAAAATTCTTAGTTACATTTTGAATTTATTTACAAAGGATATAAAAAACAAAATTACTTACAAATATCATCAAATCTACTGAAAAGAAACAGTAAAATACTATTTATGTCTTTACAAGTCCTTATAATATCTTTTTCTTTGTCTTTCCATACTCCTTTTTGTGCTTTTTCTTCTGTAATCTCATAGTGGACCATCCCTTTTTAACATTCAACAATAATCAGCTATCATGCTTATATTCCATCTTCCTTGGTATCTTCTCTCCATCTCTTTTAGGTCTTGGTGGAACCTTTCCCCCTGCTCCTCACTTAAAATTGCACTAAGATTTTCAGGGAAGTAGTCGAGATGCGAATCTAGAAAATGCACCTTCAAACTCATGTTACAGCCTGAGGTTTTAAATTTTTCTAACATATTTTGCACAATATTTTTATAATCTTCGTGTTTTTGTTGCCAAGAAAATTTGTAACCACATAAGCTTTCTTATATCCGGCCCAACAAAAACACCCTCCTTTATCTTTGCTTCTGACAAGCGAGGAAACTGGCTGCAAAGATACTTGAAGCACTCTCCATCTTTTTTTAATGTCTTCACAAATTGTTTCATTAACCCTAGTTTTATATGTAATGGAGGAAGCAAAACTTTGCTCGGGTCTACTAAACTTTTTCTTTCAATGTTTTTCATTCCAGGTTGTAAGGTTTGTCTTGGTGGCCACATATTTTTACAATAGTGCTGCTTTCTATCACGATTATCCCACTCACACAAAAACAAGGATATTTAGTATAACCGCTTTGTTGTCCAAGTAACAAACAAAGAACTTTCCAATCACCACAAATTGTCCAGCCTGATCCTTGTAACGAATTTTAATTAAAAGTAGCTCAAAATTTTCATAACACTCTTTTAAATGAACTGAATGTTCCACTGGTACAGAAGCATATTTACTTCCATTGTGTAGAAGAACGACTTTAAGGCTCCTTTTCGAAGAGTCAATAAAGAGTCTCCATTCAGAAACATTATATTCTACGTGGAATTATTCCATGAGCCCTGGTACATCATTACAGAAAACTAGTGCATCTTCTTCGGAATAATATCGAGCAAACTCTTTTTCTCTGTTCCTAAACCAGTAAAATGTTGTGCTAGGTGCTAACAAATTTTTTTCTTTCAACCTTGAGCCTAAAAGCTCAGCTGAGTCGTTAGGAAGGTTTAAGTCCCTCACCAAATCATTTAATTCAGATTGGTCAAACAGTTTTGGCTCATCACTTCCAGTATCACAGTAATCACTTCCCTCATCCAGTTCACTTGCGCATGTACGTGAAACCATTTCGTCATCAGATACATCATCTAATGTATCTGGTAGTGAAGGAACAGGTACTTCTGGTCCATGAGGTATAGGACGTGTTGCGGATCGAAGGTTTGGGTAAACGATGTCCTTTTTGTTTTTTAAATTGAATCCGTGTACTACACACGAACAAAAATAACAATCATCGCTATGATTGATCGGTTCTCTCCAAACCATAGGCACTCCAAAGCGAAAAGACTGTTTTTTTCCTTGTGACCACTGGCGAAGCTCTTCAACACACACTGAACAAACCTTATGAGGAGCCCAAGGTTTGTCTTGGTCTCCTAATTTCACACCAAAATATGCAAAATATAATTTTTTTACAAAATCTGTAATGTTTCCTTGTTGTTTTTTTACTGTAAACTTTCCACAAATATAGCAGAAGGAGTTGGGTACATTGACACAGCCTCTTGATGCCATTGGAATTTAATTTTAAAAAACTCGTAAAATAAAAATTAAATTAACTCAGCAACTAATCACAAATGTCAACTAATTACACAAATTCACACCACAGTTGTAAAGAAGATATTGAATGAACTAACTGTTTTGTCTAGAATAGCAATATGTTTGTAGTGGAGGTGGGGAGGTAGACATGCAGTAACAGGAAGATGATGAGTCATGTCTTGCGACATGCTCAATTATTTCTATTTGTAACTTCTTTATCATAAATCTAGTGTATGATTATTCAGAATATCAACTTCTTGCATCATCATAAGTAAAAAAATTATAATAGTTTATTTAAACAGCGGTCTAACAAAATTGTCCTTTTCAAAAAGACTAATACATGCAGATAGGTCAAAAAAACCCCAGATTGTAAAAAAACCTTACGTGATGGAATTTTTTAAATAATTTTCCCATTTTCAGCACCAAGAAATCTATTGAAATCACTGTATAAAATCCAGACAATTTTACCATCGCAGGCCTGTGTAATTGGGAAAAGTAGATTCTATGAAATGATATTAAACCAGGATCTATTACAAAAGTTATGAAGTATGTAATGAACAGTTAAAACAATGAAAAAAAGAAACTAACTCTTACGAAAAATAAATTAATAAATCAAATAAATTATAAAAATTCCTCCCGCTTCTATCTACGCCCATGAAGAAAGGAATTTAACTGTAAAATTGAAGTAATTGCGTCACAATTCAACGACAAAAACATGTGCGGTTAACCGAATGAATAGTGCTATTCAATAACTGTGTGTTGTACTTAGCAATGTTTATATGATCCATCGAAATTTTGGCCTCTCGTGTCCGGTCCCTAGTAACAATATTACACAAGGATATAAGCAGACAACACGGTTTTGCACTCACGGTAACATTGTTACTGTTGATGTAGTCAAACAGGCATACTGTGTGTTGTTGGATGGAATACCAGTAACAAAAATGATACTACAGCCAGGGATCAGCCCATCACCACCGACAGATAAAAGAACCATACCAGAATAAACAAAGAAAAAGGATTATTGACATTATAGTACTATTTTTGTACATCAATTCCAATAATTCTGACGCCGTATATCGTTTTCCTTGCTACAACTTATTTCTGCATTGTCTAAGCAATCAATTTAAGAAACCACAATCTTGTTGTATTTTTTATTACAACTTATTTATTTTACCTTAACTGCATTGTCTAAGCAATCAATTTAAGAAACCACAATCTTGTATTTTTTTACAACTCGATAGCTGCTACTGTCACTGTCAACTATCGTAGTTGGGATATTACCATATGAGCAAAAATTGTTTAGATAAGGGATGGCCGTGGTTGGGAAAATCACTGTCTTTGATAGGTTCAGCCTGTTGTTGGTTTTATATGTTGGTTGGATGTCAGTTTCGATTTGAAGTTTTATTCGACATGATTTAAATGTCGGCTTTTTTAGCTAACATGACCAATATAATTACAACTACTTCAAATCAAAACTAACATTTAATTGGCAACAACAAGCTGGACCTATCAAAGACAGTGATCCTCCTAACCATGGCCATCCCTTATCTAAATAATTTTTGCTCATATGGTACAATTGTAGTAAGCTCTACTATATATTTTTCTCATTGCAGATTCTTGTAAATGTCAGTTAATTATGGTTTTGAAAGAAACCACCTTCAACTTAAATAAAATTTTCCACACCATGCTACGAAAAGCAGCCACATATTCACTATCGTTCACTAAATTTTATGATTTCCTTTATTTACCCGATTTCTTTTACCAAATAATTCAAACTCACTCCACACAACAATTTTCCAAAATGAAAGTGGTTTTAATAAATATTATCAAAATTTAATATCTATTGGATTAGTTTTTCACAAAGATACTTCATCCTAACGCTTTCTTAATTTCCCCGTAAGAAATTGTAGAATCGGTTCCTCTCTGTTTGCCAATTAAACTAGATTATTTATTTTTAAAAAGCACTTTTTAAATTTTATATTTTGCAATGATTGACACCGTTATTTCGATCTTCAATGACACTGTTCCGGGTAGATTTGGAATATCTTCTATTGTAGCGATTAAAACGAATATTTCAAAATTTCTCTACTACGTCCAATCCTATTATGCAATGTAATACAATTTGTAAATATAAAATACATAATCCATTGTAATCCCTGTGCACGGATCACTTTTGACTGCTCAAATAATCTGCTTAAAATATATGTGTGATTTGTTTGTGGTAACTATTAAACTAATTAAACTAAAAAAAATATTATAATCAGCTAATGCTTCATAGAATTCATGTCTACCTAAACATTTTGAAGGAAGAATAATGTATATAGAATTTGTTTTTAGCGCATACTTCCACCCAACTTCATCTCTAATTATATCTTTGCATTATATTTTATTTGAAAAAAAAATAAACATCTGAAAAAAGCCGATGCATAATCTGTATATAATAGATATTGCAAATAAGAAATGATGAAATCTGTCCTTGTTGTGTACTTAAGCAGAAAACGGATTCTTCATCAGGATAATCACTACTGTAGTCTATTTTTAAACTAAGAGGAGCGTTTTAAATTAATCGCGCCAAAATTACTATGCGTGATTGGTTGCTTCAGAGGTAGGATTACGTTATGCAAAAATTGCGGTCACCCATCCACGTACCGACCCCGGCCGATGCTGTTTGACTTCGGTGATCGGACGAGTACCGGTCTATTCAGCGTGCTATGGCTGTTGTCAATTAATTTTATTTCTACTGGTAATATTAACTAAACTTTCAAACAATTTTATATAAATTTGCATATTTTCATTAATTGTTTTTAGTACAATTTGATGTATCCGTCGCTACGATAATTATTGATGTAGAGTTTATATTCAAAATTAAGCGGGAAATAACGCTAAATTTAAAAAAACATTCAGAATGTCATTGATTTGGTAACTTTTACAGTGTAAATGTGGCTTTTCCATTTACTCCTCTTAGTTTAAAAATAGACTATAGCACTTAATATGACTAACTCTTCAAAAAATATTTTAAGTGTATGTAAACTGGCGAACAAAAAAACTGTCTGCCTCATTTTGACGTTTGACAACATTTTAACAAAATTAACACATTGTAAATCAGTTTTTAAGTTTTGAAGGCTATTGAGATGCAAAATGTCAATGTATAATGGATCTCTTTTAGTTATTTATGCGATTTATGCCGGTTAGACTCCTTCCGATTAGCCTCCTCGGATTAAAATTTCCGAGTAGAGTCCTCGAACCTTTTTCCTCAAATTTGTCAACGTCATTATTCCGTTTAGAGTCCTCGACATATGAAAGAATAAATTAAAGGAAAATACTCCTTTCCACTTTATCCAGACTTAGGACTGACAAAGTATGCTAAACGCACACTTAGGTGTGGTTAAGTATCTGCCGTTGTTTACGGCATCATCATCTTTTTTTTTTGCTTTTTGTTTTTTGTTTTTAAATATATACAATATAATATATACAACTTAATTTTATTTATACCTTAGTTTCACATTTGCAACTTAACTATATACATTAATCGTCGGAGTGTTTCACTAACTGTTTTTTTGTTCTCAGTTAAATCACAAATTGTTTTGAATATACGTGCGTCTGTATCACTGTACTTCTTTGCTCGTTTTGGGGGTGGCATATGTAAATCCATTTTATTTTTAATGATTTCATAATAAGCCGCTTCTGATTTCAGTATTTTCACTAACTCGTAAATGTTGGGATGACTTTTCCCCATTTGCTTATTTAAGCGACTGTGCCATCCCTCAACGGTATTGGTCGTTCGATGTCGCTCACCGCTGCATATCCACATATCTCGAACTATATCATTTTCTAGCCACTGACTGACGAAATAATCGTTGAATGTTTGTATCTCTTCAGTATCTGGCGCAAACTCCATTATAAACAGCCAACCATATTCTATGTACTCGGGAGGTAAATGAGCCAGTGCCGCGCACATGCGTATATGTTCACGTACCTCAGTACTATCCCTATACAAAGTAACCATTCCTAATGCCTGAATTTTTCTCCAAATTGCCTGGTTAAAATGGAAATTGCAACCCTTAATTGTTGCCGTTGGAAAAACTTGCCGAAAAGCTTGAATGGCTGAGATTTCAAAGTCGAGTTTTATAACTTTTGGAGAAAAGTTCCGAAGTTTCTCTTTTAGTAGGACGAATAATCTTACGTATGTACTTTTTTTTCTGTTTGGCAGCAACGCATATAATACCGGGATAAGACATGTACTTTCTGCAGAACTTCCTATGTCCATATGAATGGTGTATAGCTGATCAAATAAATGGCAGCAGCTTTTAAATGTCCCATCTGATAAAAAAATGTCGCCTCTTGTCAAATCGGTCCCATTGGTAGTGGCAAATGCCAAAATTCGATCGTCCATGCCATCGTCAATAAATAAAAAGTCCTGAGACAAATCGGCTGGCAACTGTATCTCTTCTCTTGTTTTAGGCAATCTAGATACACCCAGCGCTTTATGCCTCGCTTCATACAACGCCGTTTTCACAGATGTAAAATCTGGGACTTCCGTAACAAAATCTAGCCCCAAATCTTTGGATTTTCCAAGCTCCTGTCGCGCAATTTCTGGAATGGGTGTTAGTTCTTCGCTTGCGCGTTTTTTACACTGAAAACGGCACTTTTCCACTTCTATTTTGGCGATGTCAATTTTGCAGCTGTGATCTTTTTTATGCATCACACGATTAGGATTTGTATCTTCAGTAGTAATACTACCACCACACGACTTTTCAACACAAACCCACCTCGTAGTACAATTTTTATTAGCTCTCTTAAAATTTAATTTATACCCGGAACAAATCACTACTGGGCGACCTTTGCGAGACTCGATGAACTCTATGTTTTCCATGTTTTCGGATCTAACGTAAAACAAGAACTGAAGTAATGTTCAAGTAACACCCTCGCGGATCTGTTGCTAATCTTCTGCTATTGGCTATTCATAATAAATACATAGTCATATAAAACCAATGAGCTGTAACTCGTTCGAGTATAATTATAAACGGCTAATCCCTATACCTAACTCGTCAGATCCCCTATTCCATAGCAATTACGGGATTATTATACTAAATCTTCGCTATAGAGTTCATGAATAAATAATTAAATACCATTGAAATTCGTAAAAATAAACAACAGATGGTTAATGTTTCAACATACATATTTCTAAGCGACGTCGATAAAAGGTAATGCGGATTAAGGAGGAGTGTAAGCGGAATATCTGATAGCGATGCAGGTAGTTTTTAAAATTGAAGGAGTCTAACCGGAAGAAAACAGGTAAAATTAACCCGAGGACTCTATGCGGAAGGCGTCTAAATGGAAATCACTTTTTTTTAAATTTCTTAAGCAGAAAATTCAAATTACATTGGAAAAGTCGAGATTTCTGTCAACTGTCATGCCGTTACGCATTATTACGAATCTAACATGGCTGCTTGAATCAACGATTTAACCTTAAGTTTATTTTAAATGACAGTTGTCGACACTTTGAAGTTTTCAAGTTGTCAATATTTAGATACTCTTAATTTTAATAAAGAATGCTAAGAAAGTTTTGCTTCTTTATACTTTCTTAAAAATTCAAATTATTAGTTCTGCAAAATGTATATCCTTTCTTCTCGGACCTTATTTATACTCACACAACATTAAAAACTGTAAATAAGTTAGCGGACAATATGAGCCATATCGCCTTGTTATAACGCCCAAGGGCGATATGACCGTGTTTTTGAAATGAACAAATAATACTTAAGTGAAAATTAAAAATATTTTTCTCCCGACCGAGAATAAAGTGTCATCTTATGCATGTGACAATTGACATATATTAGACTACTTTATTCTCTAGGGAATAAAATATTCGATTTTCCCTAGGGAATAAAGTGAATACTGTAGTGAATGACTTTTGGTTCATTTATTTAAGTCAAAATTAATTTAACTGTCAGATTGACGAAGCATTTAAATATATCAATCAATTTTATTTTTTAATCGTAATAGTAACATTAGATGAGTTTACAATATTTATATATGGACAATCATCTGATATCTTAACTTGGCGGTTGCTTACAGTAGTGCTTGTGCAAGGTTCGTTCTCATTTACTTGTAAACTCGTTTTACCTTAGTAACCAGAAACTATGCACATTTTCATGACAAACCAACTTAATTGAATGACATCAGATCAATCTATCAATCAACTGTCAAACTAATAATGAAATAAATTATTACATTTAAGGTCGGGAGAAAAGTTTTGTATGTAATTCGGGAATAAACATCTATAAACCCTCAACAGAAAATGCCCTCGCTCCCTTCGGTCGCTCAGGCATTACTTACTGTCTCGGGATTAAAACTGTCGTTTATTCCCTTAATATATAAATATCTATTATTTATAACCTATAACAATTCATATGCTATTTTTTAGAGATCGATAACCCATTTTACAATGCAAAAATGAGTCGGACAGTTTTGTTGCCCGGCAGTTTACACCATAATAACGTGTAAATTAATATTTAAGTTTCCGTTTTAAATAATGTAAATATAATACTAATTAACATAATTGGTAATAATATAACAATAGAAAAGCAATAAAAGTAATTTCTCTTTTTTATAGGTTATTCAAAATGGAGATATTTGGAATAGAATTCGCTCCACTTAATATACCATTAAAGAGGCGAATCCAAACACTCGCTGCAGCTACCTGGTTCGTCACAATGGTTGCTGGTGGTTTCGTAGGATTCATTTTTGCCATCTATCTTGTCCTATTCACCAGTTGGAGATGGATAATGGTTCTCTACTTATTGTGGATGTGGACTATAGACAAAGATGTAGGCCATAAAGGAGGAAGACGTTTAAATTGGATCAGAGACTGGACGTGGTGGAAATACCTAAAATATTATTTTCCACTTAATTTAGAAAGGGTACCTTGGGTGCAATTGGATCCAAAGAAGAATTACTTCTTCTGCTGTTTTCCGCATGGTATGCTTTCAACCGGTCCCTTTTCTGCATTCGCCACAAATGTTGGCGGCTTCCACGATTTATTTCCCTTTCATACGCCGTACCCTTTAACTTTGAAACAGCACTTTAGCATGCCCTTCTTCAGAGAACTAGTTCTAGGATTAGGTGCCTGTGACGCCTCAGCCGATTCGATAAATTATATTTTGGGCTCGCCTGGTGGCGGAAATGTAGCAATTTTGATGGTAGGGGGTGCGGCGGAAGCATTTAACTGCATACCGGGTAAATACAAGCTGGTCTTAAAACATCGAAAGGGTTTCATACGATTGGCAATGAGGAATGCCACTCCATTGGTACCTGTCATATCATTTGGTGAAACTGATTTGTATCGTCAGGTGGCTAATCCAGAAGGATCTCTCATAAGAAAGATTCAGGAATATTTAAAGAAGTGGATTGGTTTAGCTCCAGCAATACCACTTGGAAGAGGATTCTTTCAGTATAACTATGGAATTGTACCTAACAGGAAACCGGTTACTACATTAGGTTAGTATATTCATTTTTGTTTTATTCGAGTTTTTTTATTTAAAAAAATAGAAGCAATGATTATGCTTGTTGACATGGGGCGAGCCTTATTTTTACGGCTTTTTCAGCAATTCTTGTAATCCACGTAAATGAGCTATTTACTTAGATACTTTTAATTAGAAAATAGTTAAACTATTTCAACTACAATTAGCATAGAGTAATGTTATCGTTAACGCAACTATTTAAAATAATTAAGGTGAATAAGTGTAGATGAGGTAACCCAAATATTTGGATGGAGTTGGGTGAATGTGTAGTAATGTTATTAAAAATAATACTTTATACTATATTGCCCAACATAAAACAATTTTTCCACTTGCACGTCATATTAATTAATCTTATAAACTAAATAAAGAAACACAAAGGTATTGTATATATTCATATCAAGCGACCACAAAATTTGTATCTTAGGTAGCCCATGAACGACTGAGATAAACATATAAGTCACATCTGAGCTTAGAGAATTGACCAAGTGTCATTTGTAAATAATCATAAGTTTAACCTATTACTAATAGTACGACATGTAGGTTAGATCACTTAATCAATCTAAGACATAACTGATTTAATCCATTGCATACTCTGAAAACTTTTTTTGTGGCTCATTCAATATGAACACATAGTTCGTATGCCTATATACAGTCTGTTCAAAAAATATGACGACGGAGTAATTATATAAGGCCTCCAACTCTATAACGTAAGAATAAGAAGAGACTAAATAATGAAACCACTTTCAACATGAAGTAAATTTATTTTACTACCAATGTACATAATTATTTTTCCACATAATCACCATTTAGTGCAACACATTTTTCCAAACGCATTTCTTCATTCCGTCCATGAAAAAACTTTCTCGTTTACTGTTAATCTAAACGCGAATAGCAGCCCAAACTGCAGTGTCTCATTAAATATGTTCACCTTCTTCAACTTGGGAATAACCAAAAATCTGAAGGTACCAAATCAGGAGGGTGCGAAACAACCCTGAAGTTCAAGCTCTTCACTGTCTTTAATGCAGTCTGGCGATATTGGTGCAAGAAAAAAATCATTCTTTCCGTCTTACTCTACGGATACACGATACGATTCTTTAGTGATCATAAAGTTGTGCAGTATCTTATTGAAGTAATCGTTGATCCTTTCGGCAGATATTCGGTATATTTGGATATTCGGTGCTCCTTTGTATCCCAGAAAATGGTGAGCATAATCTTCCGTGCTGATGGAACTCTTTTGAATTTTCGTATATGTGGAGAATCAGGGCGACAATATTCCATTGACTGCCGCTTGTTTTCGGGGTCATAATGATGAACGCAAGATTCGTTTCTCGTGGTAATGTTCATGAGAAAAGCATCTCCTTCACGTCGATACTGGTGACAAGGTTCTTGACGAATGTTTTTCTTTGTTTTCTCGTGACATCCCTTAATTGTCGCCGGACCCATCTCTTGCAAATTTTTCTGTAATTCAACATCGGAATAATGCACCGGATTTTTTCTTGACCAAGGCCTAATTGCCCGACAATTTATTTTTGCGTAAGTCGGCGATTTTATTGAATCATGTATGCACTGATACTGATCGACCTGATCGGTTTCCCCTCTCGAACCCACTAGCGAGCATTTTTCACATCCATTCAATCGTTGCCATAAACAGCTTTCAAACGCCTGTAAATTTCGATGGACGCGCACCTTCAGGATTAAAAATCGCGGATTGTTGCTTGGTACGCATCTCTGGTAAATGATATAGTATATGATTGTTTCGGCCTTTACTTGATGAAATTCCATTATACCTATTAAGATAAAATAAAACAAATTTTATAAATTTCACTTTTTAATTATCACTGTAACGAGTCGTTTCGCACCAACCTGGGCTTCGTCAGACATATAACTAACTTATTTACAAAATATTTTTTATATTAAACACAAGTAAACGGTAACAAGCAAAAACACATGTTTTATTTTAAAAATAGTCAGAGGGATGGGTGCTTTTTATTACTGGATGAATACAAAATGTACTGTTCTTAAGTAATAACTTATTACTTAAGAACAGTACATTTTGTATTCATCCAGTAATAAAAAGCACCCATCCCTCTGACTATTTTCAAAATAAAACATGTGTTTTTGCTTGTTACCGTTTACTTGTGTTTAATATAAAAAATATTTTGTAAATAAGTTAGTTATATGTCTGACGAAGCCCAGGTTGGTGCGAAACGACTCGTTACAGTGATAATTAAAAAGTGAAATTCATAAAATTTGTTTTATTTTATCTTAATAGTTAAATGATATAGTTCCTTAACTACGGTACACAGGAAAACGAAACTTTGCATGCTAAGACGAGTTACTTGCAATTGCCGTTTGCAGCTTAGGACTTGTTTCTATCCGCACTACTCACAAAATGGCGTTGTTGGAGACCTTATATATCAATTCGCCCTCGTAACTAAGGTTAATATTTAAAAAAATAAATTGTTAAAAGCAAAAGCTTTATTTTACTAAAATTTCTACATACATGAAACACCAATGCGTATGGTGTCCATTCCCGATTGTTGTTAACTATTACTTCACATGGTCGCTATGAAATTTTTAGCATAACTAGTTGGCAGAATTGCTATATCTTCCTTATATTTCGGTCAAGTTGTTTGATGATATAGCTATGTTTTCCACAAAGCTCTTGTTTCATAATGGCCCACTCAATCCTTTGAATAGCATTTATTTTTTTCCATTCAATACAAAATCTATTGCGATGTTTTAGTTAGCATACAATAGGAATAGAGTTAGCGATATTTTATTTGAGATTGTTAAATATGAAGAAAACGTTATCGGAAACACTTCTTAGTGCATAATTGTAATTTATTATTTTGCCAAAGAATATTACATACGTATTTCTAAAACTAACAAGGATTCAACTCAACATTTCTGGAAATAAAGTCCATCTTTCCAAATAAGATAATAATACTAAAAACATATTGCAGTGAATTGTGATGTTGATTGCTTATTTTAATTGGCTCACAATACACAGTAGCTTGGCCGGACTAGCTCAAATCGGGTTCGCCTTCCAGGAGCTCTTATATCTTCAAGGTTACCCTCATAGGGTCGGTAGTAAAACAAAAGGTATTAGAATCGAAATAAAACTAACATTAACACCACAAACATATAATAAAAAAAAAAAAAAAGAAAATTCCACTTTATCAAATATAAAGTAGTGTTGAGACACCTACTGTGTCACAACGTGAGGAAAACTCAAATAAATATTGACAGTTATTATAAGAAAAACCTCACTATGAATCCCGAACAAATTTCTAATTAAATATTTAGAAAAACTGTCAGACTTAATCAAATTACGTTATCCCAATTTTAAACGTCAAACAGCACAACTCTCTGTAAGCGCACGCAACAAAATTTTAAATCATGCGCATATTTAACATGATACAAATAAAATTTTCCCACCAATTCTACTTTCTGAAATATCTAACTCAAAAAAAAACTTCAAAAGAAATCTGAAAATTTTCCTTAATATTCCTCTGATTTCAAAATATTTTATAAACGAAAAATTATTGAGCTCAACTATCTTACTAACTTATTTCTAAATACATAAATATAATTGCAAAAATATACATACATTAATTAATGTATACGTCACTTCACAAAAACTATTACATGAGAGATTACAGATAGGTCATACGAATCAAACTTACAAGTATACAGACTCGTAATAATCGCAAATTAATTTTACACTACAAATATCACAAAACTAACAACGCAAACCGAATTTACCTAAAATATCTGAATAAAAAGAAGTTTTATTCAGCAGACAAAAAAAAACTAGACCTATTTGTTCAATAGCTGGTTAATCTCTCTCTTTCTTCCCTCCGGAAATGAAAAATATCAGCATATCTAACATAAAAATCAAAAGGGCAACAACAGCTATAACTTCCAAAGTGGCGGGAACTGCAAACATCAATCTGTCACGAACAATATACAGTCGTGGACAAAAATACATATTATAATAAAATTTACATAAAATATAAAATATTTTCAAATATTTTTCTGGAATAAAATACACATAAATATATAGTCTTTTATAGTCTCTTCTAATTTTTTCTTCGGGGACAAATTCACTGCAATATGTTGTAACTGACATATTGAAATAGTTTCAATAATCGTCGAAAAGAATGAATTTTTTGGAAAAAAAAAGAAATAGAAAAATGTTTCAATACTAACTATGCACTGTTTTTATGGATTTGCACCTGTGTTAAATGTCTATTCATTACAATGAATTTAAATCACATATTGGTATGAGGTTTCTATTTCATATCGTTAACGTTAATTTAGATGTACTAAACCCAAAGATATTCCCTACGAGCGGTTCATATGCCACTTCGCACTTTGTTTATTTCATGAGCAGACTTTTTTTAATAGGTTTCCGATTTCTCAGTGACGAGATAATTGAGTCCTTTCTAGCTACTCTAGTAATGCTCCATATGTTCCTACTGTTTATTCTTGTTAGTAATAATTCCTAACGCTAGTATATAAACGCTATATGAATGATTTTATTTATTTGTAGTTTATTTTAATCCTTTTCTAAATTCATATTCACTTTCTTTTTTTTGCATTGTAAAAATTAGGCCAACGTTCAATTAATTTTAATATATTCTGCGAGTCATGGACCAGATGATACTTATGGTTTTATATTTGAAAACACAAAGTTTGTTTTTAAAAATAATTTTATTTACTTTCTCAAACGGAGGTTACAATACAACTGACCGTATTTCTTATTCAATGTTACAAAGATAATTTCTATCTTTTTGTTGAGATAGAGTATCGATATTGTAGGTATGTGTTTACATTATTTGTTTCGTGTCTTTTTATTTTCTTCTCGCTTTTATTCATCTAAAATTGTGAAAACTAAATAAAAACTTATCTAAATCGGACGACCAATTCAATTCATAACGTTAAAAATCTCTTCTGAACTTAATTATGTTCTTGGTTAAATATTATTATAAAAAAATATTGCTGTTCTATGATGATTAATTGATTAACGTATGCCAATATAATGTTTAAGTACAAAAAAATCTACTCACACACAGACATATATTAGAGCCTTAGGGTACACCGGATGTTGGATGGAAACATCGAGAGTGGAAACCATTAAAGCAGATATAATATGAGCGAGAAGCTAGGTGAGAAGAAATGAGATTCAACAACAAAAGAGAGAAACCAAAGACATCTAATTTAGATATTAGTATCGAGTGATCGATGGAATCGAAGGCTTTGGTGCAATCTGTATGTTACATCGACCTGAAGGCAATCATCGATAGCTTTGTTAATAAATTGCATTATTTCTATCAAATTAGTTATGGTAGAACGCCCAGCAACAAACTCATGTTGGTGAGGAGACAGCAGAGAACGCACCTCAGACATTATTTGTTCATATATTAAAGATACAAAACCTTAGCAAATTTGCTTAACATGGTAACCGATCTATAATTGGAAATATCACTAAGATTGCAATTTTTATGAAATGGCACAATCCTTCCAATCTTTCAAAATTCAGGAAAGGAATCAGTAGAAATAATTAAATTGAAAATTACTGCTAAGAGTTCACACAAAGCAGGTCCACAATAAAAGTTTCGCAGTTACGTATTTCACGAAACCGACCAATGTCAGTCACAGTTAAAAACTTCATTGTAGATATGTCGGATTTAATTTATAATGGCGAAAAAATTCAATGTGTAGTTTATAATTTGCCTCTAATGTGTTGGTCCAAATGGGGTTGACAACGTCACATCAATAGCACAGAACATTCTTATAAAAAAGTACCGGACGATCCAATGAAGCATTTCAACTTGATTTATATGTTACCATTGCAGTACGTAATCTACCATTTACTTTACTAGACAACGAAGTATTTATCTTCTTGTGGAATAAATACGCGTGCTGTAAATTACCAAGTCGGAAAAGTTACGAAATTTACTGTTTCAGTTTGTGAACATATTCAAAAAAGAATTAAATCTAAATTGAACGATCAAAAACTGTATTTATGTGTGAACGAAACAAGAGAACACAAAAACATTCTGTGGTTAATGTAATGGTACGTAAAGTGGAACCATATCAACCGTTATCTATCTTATTTGCTTTTAAAAGAGTTGAAAATTGTACTGCCGATGAGATTTTAAAGGTGGTGTTGAATTCATTCAACACATTTGAATTTTCAACAAACCTGCTTTTATTGTTTGAGTGATGGTGCCGCAAACATGCTTTCTTTAAACAATATAGTGGTAACTTCTTACATGTAACATGTAAAATCCATGTTTTAAATCTTGTGACACAAATGATTCGTAGAAGTTATCCACGCGTAAATGCATTAATTGCTAGTACAAAAGCAGTGTTTCTAAAGTTCTCGAAACGTACTCGGGAAAAGAATGAATGGATATGGTAAATACATGTATTTTTTCTCTTGGTTACGTTGATATATCAAACTTGTGGATTCGCGGATTGTCTTTTTTAATTTTGTATTTCTAATTAATTTATTAATTATTTTTATGCCAAAGCCATTATACCTCGCAAGTACATGTGTTTACCATACCATCCAACCACGAAAAACATTAATAGAGTTGTTAAAGAACGAGGTCTCTAAGTTGCCTTTCGGTCCGAAAACACCATCAAAAGTCTCCTAGGGAATACCAAAGATAAAGTTAATTTGATTTCGAAATCAGGCATATACGAAATTGATTGCGATTATTGTAATTTGATATATAGAGGCCAAACGAAGCGCTCAATAAAGAACACATATCACATATTAAATTAATAGACCAGAAAAATCTAACGTGGCGAATCATTCATTAGACACAGATAACAATATTTCGATTAAAGGGTTAAAACTTGTCAAAGTCATCAACAATCCCAGAGATCTCGACGCATACGAAAGCATTCATACCGTTAAAAATAAACGTAATGCGATTAACTCAGGCAACGGTCCGATACCATACTGTTGTCTTTTATCATTCTTAGAAAAGAGGTAGAAAGGTTGAGGGCGTGCGAAAAGAGAATAAACGCATGTTGGTGCCGTTTTCTTAAGAAAAGTAAGTTATCGTAATTTTTAGTCCGTATATTTTTATTTTAAAGTCAGTGTATACGTAGACGCCGTGTAAAGTTGTAGCGTTATTATATGTATTAGCTTTACTGCGCCTCATGTACGACACTTTGATTAGTGGTTTTACCTACTGATGATGACGACTTAGTTGCCGAAATAAGTATTTAGGGTACGATTATTAATTGTGGTAAGGGGTTTTATAATTTTTTTGAGTTTTTACTGAACCACAGTCTCTAAAGAAAAACTTTTGTTACAGTATTTGTCTGATTCGGTGTTGCCAAATTCACATATATTTTAAGCAGCTCGTGTAGCTTAGTGAAGAATCATACAACTTTTTTTTAATTAGAATTGGCGACTCAAAATTAATCATAGAATCGCTCTCCATTGTGGGTTCTCTTCATATTAGAATTCTGGTAATTCTTGACGAATCCATTTATTAATAAATCATTATATTAATCCAATATATTATATTTTTCTTTATGGTTACTTTATTACTTCTAGTTGTATTTCATTTTAATAGTTTGTTATTATTACCAATAATCTTTTAAATATTAATATTGTATTTAAACAATCTTTTATTTCTACTTTCCTCTCGTTGCTAAAATAACTGATTTTAATTTGCCTTTCTTTTCGACTCCTTGCTTATAATTTTATAAATTATCAAAAGCTAATCGTTTTTTTTTATAATTTAGTACAGACATCCTTTTTTAATTACAGTTCTTTAACATAAACTGATTACATAATGTAGCTTACATCAAACCATTAATTACAGTCTGATATACTATTTTCACTTTAAATATATTTTTTTTCATAATCCTTGTTAACATCGTTTTTGTCAATTTTATGATCAACATTTTGACATCGATTTTTAAATTTTCTAATTATGTAGTAATACTTTCGTAATAATTGTTTAATATTTTGCTAATATGTTCTCTACAAATTTTAGAAATCGTCACATGCTGTTTAAATATATAATTACACCACACTAACAAATTTATTTGTTTATATCCTTTCTACATTATTTCCATACATTTTTATTATTTTATGTATGTATTACTAACTGTGAGTATTACATGTTGTTCCGTAATTTTTATTTTATTACTGGTATTAACGTTTTATGTGTATCTTATCAATGTGCATTTTTTTAAACCTTAATCAAAATATCAGTTACTTTCTAAATTTAACTTGAACTTATGTATTGTATTACTATCAGTTTATTTATTTATGCGATCAAAAATTTTTCTTTAATACTTTTTTCCTACACACACACACACACACACACACACACACACACACACACACACACACACACACACACACACGCACACGCACACGCACACGCACACGCACACGCACACGCACACGCACACGCACACGCACACGCACACGCACACGCACACACACACACACACACACACACACACACACACACACACACACACACACACACACACACACACACACACACACACACACACACACACACACACACACACACACACACACACACACACACACACACACACACACACACACACACACACACACACACACACACACACACACACACACACACACACACACACACACACACACACACACACACACACACACACACACACACACACACACACACACACACACACACACACACACACACACACACACACACACACACACACACACACACACACACATATATATATATATATATACAGGGTTATGATAAAGTAACGCACAAAATTCCTAAAACGTACAATGTTCATTTTTGAAAAAAATGCAAAAACACGTCAAACAGTTTATTTTATTCTGCGTCTTTTAACATAAGTCAAAAAAATATAACGTCAAATTTGTCAAAGTTATGACGTCATCAATATTTTTTTTAAATATGAAGCTTGTTTTTTTTTTTACTTTATTTGATAAAGCTTGTTTTTCTGCATTATAAAGAATTATTTGAAATAGGGGTCACATAAGAAAAAACTGAGAAAATTAATAAAAAACAAAATAAACTTTATTACAGTAATAACATTTAAATTAACTAAACAGTCCATTATACCAAAACGATTTCTTACAGGAATTGTTCAAACTGTGTCCCGTTCACTATCTGACATAGGCCAACACGATGGTAGACCTGATTTACAGAGTCTTCGATCATCTGCGGAGTTATACGACTCATTTCATGTCTAATTCGTTCCATTAAGTCTTCTAAATTGTCTGGTCGGTTAACGTAGACCCGACTTTTTAAATGTCCCCACAGAAAGAAATCAAGGGGGGTGACCTAGGTGGCCACTCCATTGGTCCACGTCTTCCAATCCGCCTTCCTTCAAACTGGTTATCCAGAAACCTTCGAACATTAAGACCATAATGTGGTGGTGCACCATCTTGTTGGAACCAAATACTGGGATCCAAGTTTTCCCTTTTATTTGGATCCTGAAATGCCGCAATTAGATCCGGAAGCACTGCCATACGAAGATGTTCCAAATATCGCTCAGCTGTTAAATTCCCACGAAAGAAATAAGGACCAATAAATTTTCCCCTGACGATTCCTACCCATACATTAATTTTTTGGGGGCGCTGGGTGTGTTTTGTCTGAATCCAGTTGGGATTTTCCCGAGCCCAGTAGCGACAATTGTGTCGATTTACTGTACCACTTAAATAAAACGTTGCCTCGTCTGAAAATACTACACTATTAAGCAAATTTGGATTTTCGTCACAATGCCTCATGAAGATTTCACAAAATTCCAAACGTCTGTCCTAATCATCTTCTGAGAGTTCGTGAACAAGTTGAACTTTGTATGGGAGCAGTTTTCCTTTTTTTAAAAACTTTACTACAAACGACTGAATAACATCTTGTTGTAAGGCTTGTTGTAATGACAGCAAAATATCTAACTTTGCATCGTCGCTTATTCCCGGTCTTCCAGATTTTGGAGCATCACTTACGCATCCTGTTTCATTAAATTTTGCAGCAATTCTGCTTACTGTGCTTCTAGCAATTGGAGGTCTTTCAAAATGTGTTTCGTTAAATAAAGCACATGCTTCTTCATGACTTCGAAGTCTATCGCCGTAACCTACCATCATTAGAATTTCTATCCTTTCTCTTTCCGTTAGAGGAGCCATCATAATAAAATTGGTATGACACTAATTGTAAGACTGACACTGACAAACAGTTGTTTTATTACTAGGAAACTTTAAGTTTTAATTCTTTTAATATTTAGTTTCTTTTCATAAATTCAAAAACTAGTTTATTTTGTTTTTGAATAGTTCTCTCAGTTTTTTCTTATGTGACCCCTACTTCAAATAATTCTTTATAATGCAGAAAAACAAGCTTTATCAAATAAAGTTAAAAAGAAACCAAGCTTCATATTTAAAAAAAATATTGATGACGTCATAACTTTGACAAATTTGACGTTTTATTTTTTTGACTTATGTTAAAAGACGCGGAATAAAATAAACTGTTTGACGTGTTTTTGCATTTTTTCAAAAATGAACATTGTACGTTTTATGAATTTTGTTCGTTACTTTATCCTAACCCTGTATATATATATATATATATATATATATATATATATATATATATATTGAAGAAGTAAGTTGTTGCTGATTTAACTAACTAAGCATACTGTGAGCGTTAAAACTATAAAATGAAGAATATAAGCTAAACTTAGAAGAATTGAATTTAAAAATTGGGCGCCAAGTTTTAACGTACTTAGTTGATCCAACGCTATCTGTTAAATACCCCACTAGTTACGGAATAGCTTGAGTACTAATGCTTTAATTTATATCTCAGGGCTCAAAGTCGGTTGTTTGTATATCCCGTAAGTACAATGTCAATGGTATATTAATTAAACACAAACTCAACATTCAAACAGTTCAAATAAAAGATCGAATCTAAATCAAAGTAATAAAAATTTATTAGAACAAAAATAGATAACTGTAACAATTATTACGTGCGAATAAGGAAACTGTACATACATTAGTATTATCTGAACTATACGGTAAAAAACGGCATTATGCAATTGTGCACATGTGTTACTAACTATAGTTAAGGTTATGTATAATACAACAGTGCAAATAGATATTGAAAGTTACTTAAAAATAGACACGCAAAAGGTAAGTTACATATACAAGTTTTATAAAAGATTAAGAATGAATGAATAATTATATCTATTTAAATAGATGTTTAGAAATGTTGAAATTCATGTATTATATTTTGATGCAAACAATGTTTGATATTGTGTTGTGATATAAATTTAATATTAACTTTTAAATGATGTTCTAGGTTTTATGGGAAATAACTGGGAAGGAACCTGGTATTTTTCCTGTGTCTAGGCTCTGGTATATTTTCTGGGCTCGCAATTGTAGGAATAGATCAGAGTTCGTCTGCTCCTATGGAAGTCCCTGCGTCGGAAGCGGTTCAATGCTGGAGTTGTCGGTACGGTGTAGTTACAGTTCCGAAAAGATGCTTCGTTCGATATTTATTATATTCGACGTGATGCGGGTCCAATTATTCTCTCAAAAGTTCGGCCTGATTTCAAGGTATTAAATGTATACTGATTTCGTAGGATATACTTGATTTTAAATAGTAATTTTAATTAAACTTTTTGTGATAGAGAAAATGCGGCCATTCGTTGTAAAATTTTAGTATCAGACGCTTTCTTCGGCTTTTGTTTTCCATAGCCTGTATTAAATATCGGCAAAAGCCTCTAAGTTTATGCTTTATTTGCATCTAATATAATATGAACTTTCATAATATTATATTTTTAACATAATAGAAAAATTAATTAAAGAATTTACAAAAGTTTATAATGCGGTTTTCAATGTTAGATTAGTTCAAAAATGCACCGTAAAAATCGCATTCGCGGGGTTCGAGACAATTTTAAATTAGTGGGCGTGGTTAACTCGCTTCGATATAAATCTTGATGTGGATAAATTAAATACCTGTAATATGGCGCGTATGATTTGAATTTGAAATGGAAAAATATAAATATAAAAAGTAAGTTTAAAAATCAAAATAAGTTAATTATCAATTTTAAAGTTATCGTCGTATTAATTTATACACATCTCGAAACTAATTTCACAAATTACGTCCACTAATTCAATATTTATACAGGGGTTTATTATATGTTGTAATCTGTGTTTCTTATTGTAGTGCTGGAATAAGTGTGCTGGTTGAACCATAACAATATATATATATATATATATATATATATATATATATATATATTCAATGTTTATAAGAAACTAAGGTTTCTTATTTATTTTATGGGCCGTATAATTATAATAAATAAATTTTAAAAACATAAAAATAAGAAAAAATATTTCACACAAAAACACAATAAAACAAGACCGTTAGTTTGACTTACAGAAAGGAGCACACACAATTTCTCAGTTTAAAACACACCTCCGATGAAATAACCTTGAAAAGCAATTTTTGAAGTATATAATTTAAGATAGTGTGTGCATTTAAAACATTTATTTACAAATAGAACAATTGGTGAGTTTTTAGTTTACAAATCTTTCATATAAAATAGTATTAAAACTTTGTTCATTTACTGTTTCTATATGGAACTTGACAAAGATCAGAAATAAATAAAGGTCGAAACGTCGTTTTTTCACAAATAAATTTGCTTTATTTCATTAAAGGTTGCCAAACCCAAAAAAATTACTTTTTAATTATATATATATATATATATAATTGTTTCTTGACCTTTGTATGTTATAGTAGATTAAATTAGTCGGCAATTCAAGGTCGGGTTTACTTTGATATGTATATATTTAAAGCAATCATCCATGTTTCGACACATAGTATTTATACAAAAGAATACACGCCCACAAATACTCTAAAACAGACAAAACTGCTTTTTTTACACACAAAATACAACGCGATCACCATTTCGATTTTGAAAACACACAGATAATTGATAAAGAACAACACACAATGAAAAGGGAAATTAAAGAAATGATTAGTATTAAACAGGAAAAAAATTCAAATAACCACAGAAGTGATATAAAAAATTTAAGCAGTATATACTACAACTTAATTATGTAACGATCTGCAATTTAGCATCATAATATATGTTGCTGTTATATAAATATATATCTTATGTTTTATTTAAATATCTGTACATTTGCTTATCATGCTGACAGTTCCTTGTTTGGAACCCTGACTGGCTGTCCGAGTAGGTTTTCGTGGTTTTCCTTCTCGTTTAAGGCGAATGCCGACAGTTTAACATCTTAAGCCGCTCCACGGGCGCATACATAATAATAACTCATGCCCTGCCATTCTCCGTTTTTGTTGTCTAACTATTTTTTATTAAACTGCATGTATCTTTGAATAATTTTATCCATGACAACTACAATTGTATAAGTATGACATTAATATACTGTCATTTATATTTTATATTCTTTGAGAAAGGCATCACTTGCCGAAACATGTAAGATTATTTTAAATATAAGCAGTTTTGAGTAAAACCAGACTTTAAATCGCCAACTAATTAAATCTACTATATATATTTCTTGTGGTGGAATAAACGCGAAAATTAACAATTTACAAACGCATGGTGTATTATTTTAATTGCGAAAGAAATAATAATAAATAGAAATTTCTATAATGTTATAATTACTTTATGTTCACCGTAGCAATTAAATTACAACTAATTTTCTCTGTGGATATTTTAAAAGATGGGACATTGACACGTTTTGCTCTGAGCTTTGTAATTTTTTCTTGGTGAGTGCTAATTAGTGAATTATATAACGTGTGTTCATTTGAAAAGTCAATCTAGGTTACTTTGAAATTTTGATAGAATAAGACGCATATATATATTAGTATGTGTTTGTTGTTCCGTAAACGTAAATCCAAATGACATTTGATAATGTCAATCTCAAATACGTAAAATAGACCGAAATAGTTGTATCATTTCATCATGATAATGCAAGCTTTCATAGTTGGTCAAGCAATTGAATATTAAGGCGAAAAATTTGGAAGTAATGTTTCATTGCCCGTATAGTCTATTGCCGTATGATTTATCACGTTGTGATTTGCCTTTATTCCGGCTTGTCAAAAATAAAATGCATGAAGAGCTTTTTTCAACCGTGAAAAGGTAGTTGACGCGTTTACACGCAATTCTGGATGGGAAAAATATTTACAGAATTGAGATGTTAAAAACAACTACTTTGAAAACCATTGAAGTTTAATTTGTTCTTTTTTTTTTATTCTGCTGCTAAAAACTTTTGCAGCAACTCTCGTATAATACCGGATTTGATTTCGGTTACTCCCATTAGATACGTTGTATGTGTTTTTATTTTAAGTTAGTAAAGGAAATATTAAAAAAAATATTTATTGATAATAAACTCGAAAATATTGCGCTTAATATTTACAATAATACTAATAAATAATAATTATCAAAGTAACAAATAATATTGATTAATTTTTGGTATTAAAACGAGGAGTTACTATTAACAACACCTTATCATTCAACACTTTATCGGTTATAAAAAAATCATCAGTTTGGCATTCACGTCAGTGATGTAATTGTACTTCTATTTTCTACATGTGTACATAACAAGTGTTCATTTGAAAAGTCAATATAGGTTACTTTGAAATTTTGATAGAATAAGACGCATATATATTAGTATGTGTTTGTTGTTCCGTAAACGTAAATCCAAATGACATTTGATAATGTCTATCACAAATATCAGTTAGTGCATAAAATAATCGTGCGTCGATTCTTGTTTAAATAAATTGCTTCTCAGTTTTAAAATGGCTTTCACTTTAGAACATAAAATTTTTTTAGTCCAGGCTTATTTTCGAAGTGGTAATAAAATTGATGGTTTATGGGTTTATTCAGTTCAAGATTGCATGGTAGAATTTCAAGTTGAGTTACCACATTTTGTAATAGATTATATACAATTTAAGAATACTTTGGATAGAACTTTAAAACTTTTTCAAGTTGTCAATCGTGTTGAAGAAATAATGGAAAATGAACCACAAACATCTGTTCGGCATTTGAGTCAACAAATAAACCTTTCTGTTGGTACAACTCACAAGTTATTAAAAAAAGATATGCAACTTTATCCACACCGTGTCACAGCAGTACAAGAATTGTTAGAAATTGATTACCCACGTAGACTACAGTTTTGTAATTGGTTTGTAAATATGAAAAATAATGGAGAACTTTCGCAAAGAGTCATCTTTACTGATGAAGCATGGTTTTATAAAACGGGATACCTAAATTCACAAAATGCAAGAATTTGGAGTAGTGAAAATCCACATGTAATTAATGAAGAATCGCTACATCCAGAGAAAATTGGTGTTTGGGCAGCGATAAGCCTAAGCGAATCATTGGACCAATATTTTTTCAGGGAACGTTAACTGCTCAAAGGTACCGTACGGAAATTTTACAACCATTTGTCAATCAGTTGCATGATGATGAACTTGAAAATGCATATTTCCAACAAGACGGAGCACCTTGTCACTGTACTGCAGAATCTTTGGATTATTTAAGAGAATTTTTTGATGAGCGTATAATTAGTCGAAATACTGCAATTGCCTGGCCTGCAGGTTCATGCGATTTAACACCTTGCGACTTCTTTTTGTGGCTTTATCTAAAAAATAACATATTTCGAACACCTATATTGAATTTGAATGATATGCTACAGAGAATCGAATAGAAATGCATGGAAATTAATAACAATCCAGTAATGTTGCAGAATATCATCAGAAATTTTGAACGGAGGATTTTAAAGTGCATTGATCTTGAAAGACAACATTTTCAACATTTGTTATAGTTTTCAATACATACCTATTATTTGTTATTTATTTGTATGTATGAAACTGTCAAAATATACGACTTTGTAGGTTAAGTAGTAAATTTTAATTTACGACATACTTCAAAATGTTCTCAGTAAATCACATGCTACTAGATTGACTTTTCAAATGAACACTTGTTATAATTGCGTTGTGCATTTTCCATCCTACTTTACCGTATTCGTTTACTGTAGCTATACAAGCATATATCGTGTGTAATATAGTAATAATAACGCGGGCGTAATAACTAGAGTGGCGATATTTTGTCCGTACAACAAAATCGGACTAGGCGTCTCGTTTATGGCTTCTGACTAACTCAAACATACGAATTAAAAAATTTAATTCTAAACAGCTCCTTATGCGTTATATAACGTGCCTTCAAAAACTTTCCTCATTAGAGATGGCCATGCTTTTTTTAATGGTTGGTGACAGTATACGTATTCTGTCACAAACATATAATTTTAATAGTTTAGTTATGTCTAGAGTGGACCAACCCGGAGCGATATTGGTAAATATTTCATATAAAAGCCGAAAAACTCCAATAATTTATCAATTTTTATATATATATATATATATATATATATATATATATATATATATATATATATATATATATATAATATAATATTTTCGTGACCTTGGTATGATAAGGTAAACTTAATAAGTCGGCGATTAAAGGTCTGGTTCATTACTTCAAAGTATATATATTTAAAATAACCCTACATGTTTCGGCAATGATGCCTTTGTCAAGGGAATAAAAAATATAATGCATATATGAATGCATTTTTTATTCCCTTGACAAAGGCATCATTGCCGAAACATGTAGGGTTGTTTTAAATATATATATACATTGAAGTAATGAACCAGACCTTTAATCGCCGACTTATTAAGTTTGCCTTATATATATATATATATATATATATATATATATATATGTTACGGTCAAAGTCCGAAATCGGCCAGTTCGGGAATTGGCCGGCCAAATCGGGAAATGGCCAATATCGCCTCACATTGACCGGCCAATATTCGATTTTTTCTTAATTTCGGGATTTGGCCAGCCAGTTTGCGAAATGGCATAGGGCGTTCGGCCAAAGTCGGAAGAAGAAGGTTAAGAGGAGATTTCGGGGTGTTGTATACCGAAATGATAATCACATTATATTGATTATAAATTCTACTAAATTACTTCGGGTCGTGCTTGTATCGTCGGCAGTATGACCTAACCTAACATCTACAATACAACTATACGAACATGAGCCGAAGAATACTCACAATTAAACCGCTGTCAGAATAATGGAAACAAGTCACAGAGGCAGGACCTTGTCCGAAAAGCAGCAGAGGAACGGAAAATTATCGTCATGCGTGGAACTGTCCTTGCTACCATGTGCAAGCCGCCATCACACCGGAAAACCGACAGCTGTGCCGCCTACCGGACATTCTTGCATCAACAGGGCCAGGGATTTCACGGCACTTCGGGAAGTGGCCGGCCAAAGTAGCATATACACTGGCCATTTCTAGTACATCGGACATTGGCCACACGCCTCGGTCAAAGTGCGAAATGGCCGGCCAATTCCCGAACTGGCCGAACTTGGGGTTTTGGCCGTTATATATATATATATATATATCTATATATTAATTGATAAATTATTGGAGTTTTTCGACTTTTATATGAAATATTTACCAATATCGCTCCGGATTGGTCCACTCTAGTTATGTCGTGTAATTTGAATTTGTGTATGACAACTGTCAGAATTAGAGAAGTTTTGTAAAGTTTCGTATGTTCACCCAATCTTTGATTACTTAATTACTTAAAAAACAGCCTTCTATAATGAGGAAAATGAGGAAAGTTTTTGAAAGCATATTACTTTAAAAATAGAGATTATATTTATATAATAAATGCGGGAGATTTAAAGCATATTTAAACAAATGCTAAAATTAAAAAAAAGTTATATGTGCGCACAGTCATATAGGCCATCGCACCCACCGCGTTCGATTCTGTTGTACGGACAAAACCCGCAACTGTAGTAATAACTCTGTTGAGGGATGCTAAGACGTGAATTATTATTATTATTATACGAGCTGTGTACGAGCTGTGTGTATATGTACGAGCTGTGTAAATAAAGTAACATGGCTGTTTTTTAAAATTTTTATTCAATTGAAATTAAGATTCCACATTGTTTCTTTCAAAGTGGCTGGAGGCAGCGCTGGAGACGGTTTGTTCACTCTTCATAGTAGTACTCTGAGTGGAACTCAGATACTTGAACCATCTTCCGCTAGTAAATTAAGGCCTTTTCGGTGTTCTCCAATATCTGAAAACTGTGTTAAAAATAGGGAAAAGTCACAAGGACTCAATCTCGGTGAATAAGAGTGTTACGGAGGCACAAAGATGTTTTTACTTGTTGAAAAACTCGTTAATTGAAATCGCTGTGTAGTTAGGCGCATTGTTGCGATGCAATACTCAGATGTTATTCATGTTCAGTCATACACGAAAGACCCTTTTTCGAAATCTTTTAAGAACTTCTCTCGGTGAAAATACTGGATTACGCTATGGTCTTGAAGCACAAATATACTAATAACCAAGAATTTCTCTTCCTATTATTTGAATCTGTTTTTTTTTTATGAACAGTCCCCTTGCTATTGAAAAGCAAATTAACATACTTTCGCTCTTCGATTTGCTTATTCTGGCTTTTTTTGACTGTGGTAAGATTGAAGTGCCATTCCTGGTTATGGTGCTTCGTTTCTGGGTAGTAAATCAAAAACACGTTCCAGAAAATGAGAATCATTTTCAATCCGTCCGACAAAAGTTAAGACATGTTTTCGGAACCATTTTTGCGTAGATTTTCAAAAGCTGATCAACGGTTGTGTGAATGAAATTCAACTCTTATCCGATTATTCTGGCTGTCAATCGACGATCAGAACGCATAATGCCTTCCGCTGCTAAGTGTATCTTCAGTCAAGTCTTAGCCTTTGAGAATGCTTTAAGCCACCTGAAAATTTGAATTCTTGACAAAGCAGTCTCCATTGATCTGTTGAAGTTTCGCAAAAGTTTCCTTTGCATTGGATTTCAGAAACGGAAAAGCCGGACTCAAATAAAAGTGCAAAGAAATGCTGGATTATTCTTAAATAGTAAGTAATACATACATGTATATTAAAAAAAACAATTAAAATAATTCTTTCCAATAATTATTAGATTGAATATTGAATATTTCCTCCATCATTAAGAAGAAGAATGTTCCATACCTGTTTCCTAGAAGTACAAGCCACCGTTTTTATTTATACTTAGTAGAGCTAAAATTTGGACAGCTAACTAAGGTGTTTTTGTATATTTGAGTCGTGTATTTTGGATCATTATCCTGCCTAAAGATAAAATTCGGTTCAATTAAGTATAAACCAACAGGATTACTGTAAGCTTCTACGAGGGTTGTTTGGAAACTACGTGGCCTAACACAGAGATGGCGCGAATTTTTAGGAATCTTCTTTATCATTCTGTAGAATCATCCTTTAATAGGTTAAATATGACAGTATGGAGCGATTTGTCAATTAGTCTGTTTATGAGTACGCCAAAGTGAACGTTTCGTGTGATTTTGTAATAATGAAAAAACTCGCTCCTTCGTTTTCAATTGTTAACAACTGGATTGCCGAATTTAAATTTCCGTTTTGTTTCTGTTTCTGTGTTTGTTTCTGTTTCTGTTCTAGATATGATTAAAAAAATTCACCGTATCGTCTTGGATGACCGTCGAGTAAAAGTGCGCGAGATAGCAGACATTGTAGGTATCTCAAATGACAGTGTGCACATAATTTTAACTGAAGTATTGGAAATGAAAAAATATTCGGCGCGTTGGGTGCCGCGGTTACTCACACCGGAGCAAAAACTGAATCGTTTGAGTGTTTCTCGCGACCTTTTGGCACGTTTTTGCCTCAATCAATAGGATTTTGTACGCCGTTTCATTACCGTCGGTAAAGCCTGGGTCCACAATTACACTCTCGAAGCTAAAGAATAATCCAAACAATGGACAAAGATTCTCCTCTACCAAAGAAGGCAAAAACGATTTTGTCAGCAGGAAAGGTTATGGGAACTGTTTTTTGGGATTCTCATAGAATTATCTTGGTCCACTACTTAGAAAAGGGGAAAAAATAAATGGGGAGTATTATGCCAATTTTTTGCAACAATTAAGCGACAATTTCTTCCTTATTTAGCCTCATTTGGCAAAGAAGAAAGTGCTTCTCCATCAGAATATCACACCTGCCCACAAGTTTGCGATTGCAATGACAAAAATTCATGAATTGGGATTTCATTTAGTGCCTCATTCGCTCTATTCCCCAGATTTGGCTCCCAGCGATTATCATCGCTTACAAAACCTGAAAAAATTACTAGGCGGTAAGAGATTTTCGTCTAATTCCGAGGTAATCGCTGCTGTAAATAGCTATTTCAAGGACTTGGATTCATCGACCTACAATGAAGGTATTAATTATTTGGAATATCGTTGGAATAAGTGTGCTGAGTCAGCTGGGGACTATATTGAAAAATAACATGTTTTATACAAAGGTATTTTTAATAATATAAAATATTATTAAAAATCTGGTGTGAAGAACACAAATACAGGTTCACTATTAATATTTTTTGTGAAAGTGTCCAAAAATATCCCTCCCCAGAGACGTAGATACGTATTTCGCCTTTCTACAGGCTCGTCGGTACGCCCCTACTGGAGAAAGGATATTCTCAGACATATTCACAAAAAAGAACCACATCACCGAAATTATCCAGACCTGGCGTAGAAGTAAATTCAGCGCTGCCTGTTGCCAGACAGCCGAAGTACCTCGCCCCGTCCACATAACCAATGTGAAGTAACAACGCCCTTCCAAAGGTGGCACAGCCAATCTCTCTAGAAACTGCATTTTGTTTGTGTCTTCACTCATACTACGGACTAACCGCATGTGTAATGTATCAGAGTAATTGAAACATGTATGTTTCAATTATTCTGAAACATGTTTTTTGTCAAAAACACTTGCATTTTCTTTGTTAGGCCACGTAGTTTCCGAACCACCCTCGTATAATATTTCACAAGAATGTTGTTTTTACATTATTCCGTGACTTCTATATAGCGTAGGAAATTAAAAGAGAATCATCGTCGTCCTTCAAGCATTTTTTTAATTCGCAGATAATAATAAAAATTATACTTGTTTAATTGTCCAACAGAAATCGCAAAATTATATGACATAAACACAAAAATAATACGCACAAACAGATCTATAGTAACCACATTATTAATTTTTATGTTTTACGTTTATTATGCAATGTGTATTTATATAAACAATGAACATATCTCATTTAAGACAAAAATGGCGTGAAAGAGCCCCATTTCACTGAATATAACTCTATGATACAATTTAAAAGTTCATGAGTTTGTAGCGCAATGTTGTAGGTATCTGTAATTCCACATTTTAATTTAAAAATGGTAAGTCCTTTTGGCTCTTTGAGTTTCAGTCTTCTGATATCTTCGCTGTTTTCTAGGAGCCCCAGAGCTAGTGAATTGAGATGTCTTTCGAGACGTTGCAGATAGCGCTTACTGCATTCCTTGATCGTCTCTGTATGAACATCCAAATCATGTTTAATGTCTTTATTTGTCACAAAGTAGGGAGCAAGAATTTGCAAGAAATATAAATCAAAATTCTTAGGCGAATATAGTCAAAGTGCTTTCTTAAAAGCTAATTGGTTCTACGAGTAGGAGTTGACGTTGTAACTATTTCAGACGTTGTTGCCGACAGCCGAGGTACCTTCACGAAAACCAACCGGGCGTAACAAAGCAGGCGAATCAATCATGTTTTTCTGAACGATGGTCATTTCATAAACACGCTTCATGGTCAATCTAACACTTCCAATTTTGTCTCGTCTGTACACAAAACGTTTATCCAATTTTCATGTGGCCAGGCCAGTCTTTTCAATCGAATACATCTGTGCAGAAGTTTTTGCATTGTTATGCGATCGTGTAAACTCACCAACCAAAAATCAACTTTTTTGTGACATGGATAAAATAGGGCGTTGCGTAAAATTTCTCCAAAAACCTTGGATTTTCTCTATCACCCACACTTTGTTTTCTACGAAGTGTTGTGCGTTATAATTAAAGACCGGACACATCGGACTGAAATAGACGTCATTAGTAAAGACGGCAGACTATGTGCCCCACACTGTTAAATTTAATAATACACAAAAGGTGTATTAGATAAAAATGTAGATTTTACAAAATTAGGGCAACTTTTTACCAATACTGAAGATCCATTGTACAGATACAAAGAGCACTTTAACTATGCAAATATAACATCTGTCAACGTCGAACAATCCTTCTCAGTATATAAATATATTATTATTAAATTTGACAGTGTGGGCACATAGTCTGCCGTCATTAGCATTACGACGGACGATATAAATAGTCTACAACATCTGTAAGTACATCACGCAGTTATTGAATAGCACTATTCATTCGGTTAACTGCACATCTATTTTTTGTGTGCGGTTAACCGAATGAATAGTGCTATTCAATAACTGCGTGATGTATTTACAGATGTATATCGTCCGTCGTAATGACATCATTTCAGCCCAATGTGTCCGATCTCTAATTATAATATATCAATGCCGATATGTTCTTATATTACATTTACTTCGAAATGTTATTGCGTATGTTTTACGAGACGTTTATTTTGCCTCTGGGGCATTCCGAATTAATGTCCTGCAGTAATCAACAACAAACTAGGACTCCACTCTCTCTACTTTACTACTCTACTCTACTATTGGTATTGTAAAGCGCATTTTATATTTCGTACCTTTCAACCAACTTGTTAACAATGTTACACGAGTATTACAACACATGTGAGGGGCCTATGGCTTATCTTGATCTCCTACAAGTTCGGTAAAAGAACATTTTTGCGATTTGAAGTTACTTACCCACACATATAACAAATATTATTGTTGACATGATTTGCTCACTGCCCAGGCATTGTATTTACTTGTCAATTCATAGTCAATCACAGTACAGTAATAAATATAAATCAAGTATGTAGAACAAAATACATTAGTAACGAACTTTCGCAACACGATATAGGAAAGACAGTAACTTCGTGTGACAGTAAATATTTACTAATGCACTATATATGACTAGGGTGCGTATTTCTTGCAGGTAATAGACAGATATGAACTAGTGTTAACACGGCATGTTCGTCACTGCTGATTTATTACACAATGTGGTGCAATATGCAATATATAGGATACTTGCAAAATACACTGTTGGAACAAAGTGACGAGCACACCCTTTATAATCTTAAGAAGTGGTTCTAGCTCAATGAAATTTGGTATGGAAGTTGTACGAACGTAGCATAACTTACCCTCACCTGGAGAGCGGCATAGCCCTGCTTGGAAGGGATGCATTAATAGTGGGAGAATCCCCCGCGAGCGGCGTGTACCATCGCTACACGACGAGGCATGGAGTCAATAAGTCGTTGTATGGTAGCGGGAGGGATGTCCAACCATGTTGCTTCAACTCGCCTCCATAGCTCCTCAACTTTACCCGGGGGAGCCGGATAACGTCGAAGTCTCCGACCGATCATATCCCAGACATGTTCGATCGGATTGAGATCCGGAGAACGTGCCGGCCATGGAAGCATCCGTATACACATAGGACCAGCTCTCAACGGGCCATACCCGGCAATAAGTGGTAACAGCGAATCCCCTCTACGCGCAGTAGCTTACATTACCATACATTGCAGAGTTATGAATTTAGTAAGACTTAAACCGCGCAGGATATAGTCGTTTGCATATTCGTTCTGTATACGTAATTTGCCCATTTGTTTCAGATATAATAAGGTCGTTATATCTCCAAGTTATTATTATTGTATTCTTAGCTGCTACGGAAAAGTAATTTTAAGTAATAAAAAAACAACGTTTTCTAAAAGATAAAAATAAAAAAATCAATAATTCTGCAAAATAAATTTTAATTCTAAGAAAGTCACTAAATATAGGATTCGAAAATACCGCCCTCTCTCCCCAAACAATAGCCAAGCCTATTGTAAAACTCCCGCCTCACTCCCTCGAGATTTCTAGGGGTTATTGTCTCGAAAATTCTAAACAGTTGAACTTGCAACTGTTGCAAGTTCGGTATTGTTAGAAGACCGTAAAGATTTTCTTTGACATGACCCCCAGAAAAAAATCGCAGGGATTGAGGTCGGGGGATCGAGGTGGCCATATTATCGTACCCCTCCCGGAAATAACACGATTAGGAAAAGTGTTTTGTAAAAACTCTCTTGCTAATCTGCTGTTATGCGCGGGACAGCCGTCTTGCATAAACCAAATTGCATCAAAATCGACGTTTAGTTGACGGACAGCAGGAATAATTCGTGTTCGCAGCAAATCTAAATATTTTATTGCATTCAAATTGCCGTCGATAACAAATGGCCCTATAATGTTATCACCCAAGATACCCGCCCAAATGTTAAGTTTTTCGGGGTATTGAGTTTTAACATTACGAGCTAGATGTTTATTTTCTCGAGACCAATATCGCACGACTGAGGGATTATGCTTGCCATGACGTGGAAGAAGACTCGTCGGTAAACAGAATATTTTTTATAAAATATTCGTCCCCGTTAGCCTTTTCCATCACGGACTCACAAAACTCCATTCTTGCAAAATTGTCCTCGGGAAAAATCTCCTGGCCCTTTCGAACTTTGTAACTTTTATATTTGTTGCGTTTTAGAATCCGCTTTACTGTAGTTCTACTAACACCGATTTCGTCTGCAATTTGCCGTGTACACTTAAGGTCGCCCATTTCAACTAACGGACAAACCCTCACGTCTCTCTCCTCCCGATCGACAGGTATTAGAGGGATATGAGGCTGTTCGTCAATTTGTTGGCATTTGCGGCAATTTCCGACGACACAGCCATATTTCCTAAACGCATTTACGATCCTTTCAATCGTCGAATGCGAAGGAATAGGCCGATTTAAGTACTCTACAGCAAATAAATCAGCGGTTGTTCGAAAGGAATTGCCGGCAAGATACCACGAAACTATTTGTACCTTCTCTGCGGTTGTATACACTGACATGATAACTAGTAACTACCTTTATGTTTGCACAGCTAGATACGAATGACGGGCAATCTATTGCTCTCGATCATCGGACTTATGTATGCGCACGCGGAGTGGCATCGTACATACGTTGCCACATCGCATTACGTTCCATACGTATATTGTTGCGTATGGCGCGTAGCGGGTTGGACCTATCGGTATGGTTCTCTTCCACGAAGGTCTGGGCAACACGTGCAGTGTGCGGTCAGGCGTTGTCGTGTATGTATAGAAGACGTGGGCGCCGTCGAACGTAGGGAAGCACAACGGGCCGTAGCACCTCATATACGTAGTGGCGAGCCGTCATCATATGCTGTATACGCAGCAGACGTGTACGTCCACCATGCGTAATAGCACCCCATACCATAATGCTCTGCTGGTGGTGGATAGGGCGTGGTTGAATGCACTCCTAGAGGTGACGCTTACCACGTCTCCGATGACCCAAAATTCGCGCGTCACCGGTGCTCAATTTGAATCTTGATTCGTCGGAAAAAAAATGTGCCTCCACTCGACAACCCACTGATATCTCGCCTCCACCCACTGGCGCCGTGTACGGCGGTGCTCTCGAGTCAGTCCGCTGGAATCCGCTGGAACGCACAGCGCAGTCCACTTTCTAGCAAACGCCCCCGTACAGTTTGCGTAGTGAGTACGCCTTCCCTTCCTGCTGGTCAAACGGCTCCAAGTTGCCTTGAGGAAGACGTACGCGACGTTAAAGCGCTGTGCACAAGGGCGCGATTCTCGCGTGCTGTGCTCGCGCGTGGGCGTCCCGCTCGTGGCTGAAGGCGCGTACGTCTTTGCTCCATCCATTCTCGCCATGCTCGCTGCACTGCCAATAATGACCGCTCGAGATGGCGCGCGTTATCACGGAAAGATACTTCTGTCATGTGTATCCTCACAACCATTCCTCGCTCAAACTCACTCAGATAACGCGAACGGCCTTCCATCACACACAAAGTACGACTACAACTACCCGCTTCCACCACACTAATAATAACCGGTTTCTCCCTCCCCGCATCGGTCTCGATGGAGACAATATATTGCAGGTGTCGGAGGCACTCAGTAAGAAATGCAGTTATAGAAAAAGTCAAAACTCGCTGCGCAAACTCGTCTAGAGGAAACCTTAATGCTCCGCTATAAAGGGTGTGCTCGTCACTTTTTTCCATCAGTGTATAAAATCTTGTTACTAAAAATTCGTGGATGACAGGCAATTTTTGCTTTTGAGTTCGTTTTTAGGGCGCCAAAATACATCGGACACACATAAATATTTCTATGTTACAAAATGCGTGTTTAATAGTGTAATCTTCTTCTAGCCTGCTTTTCGCGTCCGTGATCAAAATTTTTGGCTGTTTGGGATGTCGTTTTTTTTCGAAACAGCTTACTTATGAATAGAGAGGTTTATTCGAGTAAAATCGCACGGGCGCGTGTATGTACAATATATAAAATATCCAAAAATAACGATTTCATCATTATCTTCGTCACCCGTAATCGGTTTTAGAGCTGTCTTCTTGCCTTGAATATCAAAGCGAATGGAATTGCTGGTAAATGTGGGTATCTTTCTTCAAAAAGTCAATATGTTCTTTCAATAATTTGAAGAAATTCATCATTGAATTCGAAATATCTCTATTAGCATAAATATTTAATTCTTCTTGCAATTTGTGAACAACTTAAAACCAGTTAGACGCGAACTTTGTGACAATTTTGATATGTCAGATTTATTTTTCAAGGCTTACTAGTACAATTTTTCTTGATAATGATCAATTTACAAAATAATCATTAATAATTCTATAACTAAGAGAGGTAGGCACAGGGAAACCTATACCGCTACCATGCAAAAATGTTTACAACAACTTATTATGGCGTGCTCATCTACAACCTGTAGATGTTCCATTAAAAAAAGATTTTTCTTTAATTTAAGATTACTTAAATAATCAATAAATTTCGAACACTCTGTAAGAGATTTATTAAATGTTTAGACATTACTCAGAATCTTATACTTTTCGCTGTCTCCAGTAGAAATATGACGTAGTTCAGTTCAAATACGCCTTAGATATGTGATTTTAAAAAATGCATTGAAAAAACAAAAAAAAATCACAAAAATTAAAATAATTCAAAATGGTTAATTTATTACAAAAGAAATCTTAATGTATAAGTGTTATAGCACTTTACAAGGAATCTAAAAAAGTAATAAAAAATATAACATTCCATTTAAAATACCAAAATTGGCTATAATTTCCGATATAACCGAAAGTGGTTCATAACTGAAATATTTTATTTTAACTTACCAAGTATCAAGATACGTGCCACAAATTTTTAAGTGCTCTAAGGCGTCAACATAGAAAACTTCTAACGAACGGGTTACGTGAAAAAGCCTGTATATTTTGTTAGTCGTCACATAACAACGTTGTGTGCAGTTCGCTCGTGGGATGTCACGCCGATGGCATGTTACCCGACTGAACCTCTCTACTTATGAATTGAAGTTATCGCTGGTTATTTATTCAAAACAGGCCTCTTCACATATGATTAATAAGCATATGTGAAGAGGCCTGTTCAATCATTGATTATTCAATTCGTGAAATTGGCGAATTGTGTAATTTTCCTTCCATTTGGATATGCTTAATCTTTCCTCTCCATATAACGTAGATATGACTTTACTAGTACCATTTGGTTCAGCAAGGAGCATTTTACATACTATTATTAAATTTACATAACACCTTCCAAAATTGTTGTCATACATGAGCTAACTCAATGATAATAATGAGCACGATTGCAAGTGTGATGTCCGAATATTATGAGAATTATTATGGAATAATAATAATATCAGATTTTTAAATTAAGGCAGTGGCAGTGTATTATATACACGTTATCGTAATAATAAAACGAATGAGTGATTCCTTGTATATTCATTGTCATGTTTTACATTCAATTTTGTTATATCGCATATACTGTCTAAAAGTATATACTAGCACATCAGAGTTTTGTGGTCCTTATTTTCCATAGAAAAAATAATGAGCGTAGGTATTAATCTAGGTCCTTTATTTTTGCAAAAAGGGAAGAAAGTTTAACTGGGTCAGTTTTTTATCATTTAATAAATTAAATATTTAGAAACCTCGATTGCGTAAAATTTTACCGAAAAATTTGTAGTTATCTAAAATAAATATTAGCCAGTTGATTAGATAGAGTCCGTTACCTATTTCTTTTCTTTATCATTTATTTTGAAATAAATAATTATGTTTTAGTATTATTAACTATAAGAATAGACGATCAAAGTGAAAATGTGTTAATATAATATTTGATAGTCTACATGCAAACATGGTGTTTTGCAATGCACTGTTCTGGGTTACTCAGGGTTATGCACGTGGTCATTTATATTTATCAATGACACTACAATGACACACTACTATTGGAAGGTTTGGAAACACTCAAATTTTTATAACAATTATATAATATATCTTAAATATAGAATGTTTATTTAAATTTTAAGGTTAAAGGGCGAAATATAAACACAAACACTAAGTGAAAAAAGTTTATTAAAAAATAAAATCGGACATACTAATAATAGGGTTTATTGTATTGTATATTATTACCTATGTATTATATACGGGGTAATAAAAAAATTGGAGCTTTATATTTAACTGAAAATAGTACATACAAATTAATGACAAATGAAAAAAAAATGTGATAAAAGTTGTAAAGTAACAGAGATATTCACACTTATGCGAGCAACACAGAAATGAATGTCTTGTCTCCCTTTTCATGAGTCTTTGAATTTTGTTTCGTGGTCGAAGTTGCCTCCATTTCCACTCCATTGTTTCGTATCTCCCAGGGTTGTGACGTGTTTGAGTCTGATTAATAATTAATCGGGTGTTGTTGTGTTTTTGTGCGGTCCTGTGTTGTGTGTGTGTGTAGTCTGTGTTCGTCGCTTTTTTGCGTTTAAGTCATATGTGTTCATTTACTGGTCATTTTTTTTTTTTTTTTTTGCGTTTCAGTTTTGTGTGTGTTTAATGTTTATTGTTGTAAAGTGTTATTATTGTCTGTGTTTGTGTTACGAAGTATTGTATCTGTTCTTTTGTTGCGTTTGTCGAGTGTAATGTTATTAGCATATAGCCTAAGGCAAGTGCTAATTCGTCAATTGTGTTAGGTGTTGTGTTTTTTGTTTTTGTGTCCAGGGATTAGTTGTTGGGGGTAGTGCTGGTATGTATTTAGGTTTGGGTGTGGCTGTTTGCAGGGTTGTTTGGGTTGTTAGGACAGTTTATGAATGTGGATAGGTGAGGACCACCGCAGTTTGCAGACTTTGGTGGGGTTGTTTTCGTCTTTGTACATAAGTGTGTCGAGTGTTCGTCTCCGCATTTCATGCATTTGTAGTTAACGTTGCAGTTTTTTTGATGGTGTCCAAAAGTCTGGCATTTGTGGCATTGTATTATGTCTGTCCGTTTGTTTAAAGGTTCTATTTTAATTGCGAGTCCGCAGCAGTCGTGTATGTTGTAAATTGACTTGTACTGTCTCGTTAGTTCGATTAGCACAAGTGGTGCCGGTATGCCATGTTTACCGTTCATTCTTTTGATTTTTAATGTCGGGTAGCCTTTGTCAGTCAAGTTGTCTGTAATGTCAGTGTCGGTGATAAAGGTAGGAATGCCTCGCATAACTACCTTTAGTGTCTTTTCGCTTCTTAATTTAAATGTATAATATTGAATGTGTTCTTTGTCGAGTATTTGTTTAAGTGTACGGTAGTCTTCGTCAGTTTTCGGTTCAATGTGTATGCCTGGTTTCACTAGTTTGTTTTGTACGGTGTTAATATTGTGTGTTTTGAGTATTAGTCGTATATGTGCCCATTTGTCTTTTTCTGTTATTATTATAGGTGCGATTTTGTGTTGTGTTTATTGCGTGTTTCGGTGTTTGCGTTTGTTTTGTCACTTACCCTGGGAGTGCTGTTGTTTGAAGTTGACGGTTGTGGAGTGAGTTCGTTTGTGTCTTGTTCCATCTTTTCCTCGGCGTTAGTTTTTTCGATGACACTGTAGGAGTTCTTTGTTTCTATTGGTGTGTTTGCGTGTTCTGTTTTCTGTTTTTTCGCTGTTTTTTTCGGGTTTGTGAATGCGTTTTTTTGAATGTTTAGCATTGGGATCTCAGAAACTACTGGAGATAGAAAACGCTTAAATGGGGAAAGATGCGCAGTTTTACGAGTTTGATATATATATATATATATATATATATATATATATATATATTTGCATAATGAAGTATAGAAATATGTTATACAAACCAATTATTTTGGAATATACATTTTATTCTTCAGGAAAAGGATACCTATTATAAATTACTTTTTGGTATATTATTTGAAACGACATTTTTCTCTAGATATAATTTTAAGTACTTAAAATCGAAATTCCTTCAATTGTCCTCTAAACAATCATTTATTATTTCAGTTGGTCGTCCTATAGAAGTGGAAAAAAACCTGGAACCAACACAAGAAGAAGTCAATCAATTGCATGACAAATTCGTAAAGGAATTAATTCAGTTGTTCGAAGAGCAAAAACATTTATACATTAAGGATTACAAAAATGTTAAATTAGAAATCGAATAATGTGCAATTTTAATATATTTTTTTCGTTATATTGTTTGATTAATTGTGTTACATATTATTGGTATGTACTGATATTTTCGTTAAGTTTGTGATATTGTGTTGAGTATACAAAATAGATTAGCTTTTAAATAATAGAGAATTGTCTGGAACTTCTGAATATAGTATTGATCAATGCCTATTGTCAATAATATTTTAATCTATATTTATGTAAACATCACTTACTCCGTTATTGATTGCAAATTTTCAAATATTGAAGTCAATATAAAGTTTAATGATTTATACGTTAGACTATTTTTTATATTATTTTTATTGTAGCTAGTTATTATTTTTAAGTAATATTTAATGAACTGAATTTTAGTAAATTATATTTGTTTATTGCATTATTGTTTTATTTGAAAAGCCATTACCAATCTTTGTTTTAATTGTTTCTAAAATCTTTCATTTTATAGCACATGTGTGTTTGCAGACATACATCAAATACCTATTAGATTATTACAGATCTCAGAAAGACCGATCAGAAATAAATTAAAACAGACAGCATTGACACAATCCATATATCAAAAAGTATATAATGTACCTTAAATTAAATTCTTATTTAGAGTCGCCTATGATGTTAGTACAAGGTTGGAAACATTGAAAAATAGTAACGATTAATTTTTTAAGTAAAATTTTGACAGTTGTCTTAAAATTATTCATTAAAATTTATATTTTCAAGTAGAATATTTGTTGTCATCTACTTTAGCATGTAATGCGAAGGGGTTTTGATATCTAGTTAGCCTAGGCCATTTTTCCTTAAACAAAACTAAATCTTGTTAAAATGGTAAGAAATAATGACATTTTAAAAGTGTCACTGTAAAATCTTACGTCAAGAAGATGAAGTATTGCTGTGCAGTAAATTTTAAAAGAAAGCATGTCGAATGCAAATATGTCAAATGCTTGTATTTGAAGAGATTAAGTGGTAAGAAAATTTACGAAGATATGTTTAACACACTTGGCGATCAATGCCCATCATATGCGACTGTCAAAAATTGGATTGCGTCATTTAAAAGAGAAAAACTTTCCATTAAAGATGAGAAGCGACCAGGAAGACCGATTTCGGTGTCCACCCGAAAATATTGACACAGTTCATGACATGATATTATCAGACCGTCGAATTGGGCTGAAACATATAGCTGAGTCACTAAAGATTTCATATGAACGCGTCCATCATATAATTCACGTCGATTTAGATATGAAAAAAATTTCTACAAAATGGATTGCTAAATGTTTGAACGTCGAACACAAACGAGCGAGAGTGAAAGCATCACGGTTAATTTATGCCCGGTTTGAAGGAGATCCAGGTTTTTTGAACCATCTTATGAGTATATATGAAACATGGGTCCATTTTTACGACACAAAAGCAAAACAGCAATCGATGAAGCATCATGGTTCTCCGAGGCCTAAGAAGTTACGAGTTCAAAAATCGGCTGGAAAAGTCCTTGCTTCAGTTTTTTTGGATATCCGTGGAATAATTACACAGGCCTACAAAAAAGGTGCATCTCTGTTTGTTTGAATTGTCGATAAAGTAGGTAATGTACAGTATAGTGACATACGTCATTTTAACTCATCAGCTCTAGTTTACCTACTACCCTCATTGTGAATTGTCAGTCTTGTTATGGTCTTGTTCGTAACTAGTCATTATTACAATATCATCGATAAAGTTTGTGTTACTATCTCATTATGGCTAGTACGTCCAGACGTTGTGTGAACGATCCTGATATATTTTGTTATGTTTGTGGTGAATACATACTGAAAAATCAGCGTAAATCGATTACAAACACAGTGCGTCGTTTGTATTTTGCTTACTTCGGTATTGAAATTCTACACCAAGATAAAGTGTGGGTGCCTCATAGTGTTTGTAAAATATGCGTTGAACATTTGCGACAATGGGAGAGAGGGAAACGTAAGTCTTTGAAGTTTGGAGTGCCTATGATATGGCGAGAACAAAAAATCATTATGACGACTGTTACTTTTGTATGATTAATATAGTGGGCATCAACAAAAACAATCGCCATAAATGGAAATACCCCAATATTTCTTCAGTACAAAGACCTGTTCCTCATTCAGAAAATGTTCCAATACTAACTTTTCACCAGGTAGTGCAGCAATCTCAGGAGGATGAAGATGAAATACCTATTTCTTCCCAAGTAGATGATGACTTTCAATACTGCGGAAAAACATCAGATCCTAAGCCATTTTCGCAGAATGAGATTAGTGACCTCATCAGAGACTTAGATCTTTCGAAGGAACGTGCTGAGTTACTAGCGTCAAGATTAAAAGAAAAAAATTGTCTTTCCTCAGATGTTCGAGTGTCTACATATCGCACGAGAGAGGGAAAGTTATTGAAGTTATTTTCATCTGATGAAAATTTTGTGTATTGCTTTAATGTGAGTGGTTTGCTGGCTTTCATGGGTTTAACGATCTATCAGCCCAATGAATGGCGTCTCTTTATTGACAGTAGTAAACGAAGTCTAAAAGCAATTCTTCTACATAATGGAAATAAATATGCTCCCGTTCCAATTGCTCACTCAACATGTGTAAAAGAAGAATATGAGGTAATTTCAAATCTTTTACAAAAAATAAAATATATTGAACATAACTGGGTGATCTGCGTCGACTTGAAGATGGTTAATTTTTTATTGGGTCAACAGAGTGGTTATACTAAATACCCATGTTTTATTTGTCTCTGGGACAGTCGAGCTAAATTACGTCATTGGACTGCAAAAAATTGGCCTGTGAGAGATGCTCTTGTTGTTGGGAAAAGAAATGTTATAAATGAACCCTTAGTTTCAAGAGAAAAAATCATTCTACCGCCATTGCATATAAAATTAGGGCTAATGAAGCAATTTGTTAAGGCTCTCGATAGAAATGGTCAATGTTTCCAGTTCATTTCTCACAAATTTCCTGGTTTAAGTACTGAAAAACTAAAAGCAGGTATCTTTGATGGACCTCAAATACGTAAATTGATGAAAGACACAACTAATTTTGAGATTTGTATGAATGATGTGGAGAGGCTTTCCTGGCAATCTTTTGTAGCAGTTGCACAAAATTTCCTCGGAAATCATAAGGCTGACAACTATGTAGAACTAGTAGAGGAAATGCTGGTGCGATTCAAAGATTTAAGCTGTATTATGAGTATAAAATTACACTATCTCAATAGTCATCTACATCATTTCCAACACAATTTAGGAGATCTAAGCGAAGAACAAGGGGAACGTTTCCACCAAGACCTAAAAACAATGGAGAATAGATACGAAGGGAGGTGGGACAGTCATATGATGGCTGACTATTGCTGGGGAATCATGCGAGATTGCCCGAGTCAGTTTCATTCTAGAAAATCACTCAAAACGACAATTTCTTGATGTTTAATGTCAATAAAATATATAGTTTTTCGTGAATTGTGTTTTTTTTTCTAGAGGGAACTAGAGCTGACAGAAGAAAACGGGTAACATTTTTGATATCGCCATGTAAGACATACTTAAAATCGGGTCTAAAATCTCCAGCACCAAAATGGTTGTAGGCCAGTGTTATAATTGATTACCTAAAAAAGGGTCAGACCATCACTGGAGATTCTTATTCTAAATTACTAACCACCCTGAGAGAGAAAATTAAGGAAGAAAGACGTGGCATGATAGCGAAAGGTGTGTTATTACCATGAATACAATTCGAGATCTAAGATTCGAATTGCTGGAACACCCGCCCTATTCCCCAGACTTAGCCTTCTCAGACTGTTCCCTCGATTGAAAAAAGTATAAAATGACGTCAATTTTTGTGTAACGAAGAGGTGATAGAAGCTGTTGATTTGCAGACCAAGAAGAATATTTTTTTTAGAAGAGAAAAGGCATTGCAGGATCGCTATATTAAGTGTATTAGTTTAAGAGGAGACTATTTTGAATTATAAAATATTCAAGTATTTAAATATTCAATGTTCCAACTTTAAATTTTTTCAATAGTAGGCTAAGAATATATCAATACCCCCTCGTATTCTGGCATTAAACGTTTCCTGAACTTAACCACTGATTAATCAATCAGTGGTTAAATTAAGCTTACAGATTTTATACTAAATGAAATATAACTGTAACACAATCAGAGACATGGAGTACAGAGATTGCGCAGCCAAAATAAATAGAACTTTTTAGAACTCGCCGTTTTAAAGCAGTTCTAGTTTCTTGTAATAAATACTTCTTTTTGTTGGATTTTTGAGAGAATAACGTATTTTGCATTACTAGTTTACTTTTGTATGTAATTATAAAAAAATTAAATAATATTTCTTTATATAGTTAATATCAATGAACAAACTTAAATAAATTAAAAATGAAGGTATATTTCATAAAATCGAAGTGTGTTATAAAAGTCCTTACGTCCTGGGCAGCCATGGACTGCAAAACGCATTTCTGTACTTAAATCTATTCAATGCAACCTTAAATAAAACATCATTTAAGGTCAAGGATAGTAAACGTCTAATAGGATTTGCCAAACCCTAATTCGAAATGTATTTCGAGTCACATAAATTAAATAATGATAATATCGTATTTTATCGGATTGTTTTGACCAATCAAGATTCAATTTTAATTTGGGCTGGTGGCAATCTGAAATTGTGATTGGTGAAAACAATCAGAAACTGTTTGAAACTGCCTGTTAGAATAATTATATATATGTATATCTATGTAACTATATATTAATTGTTTAAACTCTTAAACATTTAGAAACATTTATTTGCTGTAAAATATTCACTTAGTCATGAAAACTCGTTATTAGCATGTTTCACTAAAATGAACTAAGTATATTTGGGTCTAGGAAAGTTCACCGAAAAATAATTCACCGAAAACTATTCACTAAAAACAATTCACCGAAATAGCGATTCACCGAATCTAAAATTCACCGAAAACATATTCGCGGAAATGTTCATTTAATAACGTCAATTATGTGCTATGCCTCGTATTCACATAACCGTTGTCTAAGTACTTAGTGTAGTTAATTACCATAATACATTAATAGTATATTATGCAATGAGCATTTAATGATTGCTATTAAGACACGATATGAGGGTTATGACAATCGCTTTCAGCTCGTATCTTAATTAGGGCTGGGCGAAGTATCGATACATCGTCCAATACCCGATACCATAACTGGTATCGGGTACCCGATACCTCATATAACGAAGGTATCGATTTTAAGGTATCGATTCCAAAGCATCGATACCTATCGATACTTTACCGATTCCAGTACTCGCTAAGTATCGATGTATCGGGTAGCCATGTATCGGGTAGCTTACCTTTATGCATTTTTTTAAATGTACATAAAAGATGCAATAACTAAGTAAAGAATTTTTAAGTATATATAGCCTTATATATATTATATAGTATATATTTCAAAGGATGTTGTTGAATTTTATATTATGCGTAACAAATATCCATATTATAACATAAACATAATAGCTATAATTATTACAAAAAAAATATCACAATATTGCAAATTTCATACCGTAGATATTGTAGAATCGATAAATTAATTTTATATCTCTTGAAACCGATATCAAACAAACGATACCTAGAAAACGGGTTATGAATACTGATTCCTAGGTATCTAATCAAGGTATCGATTCCAAGGTATCGATTCCAAAGTATCGATTCCAAGGTATCGATTCAAGGTATCGATTCCAAAGCATCGATACCTATCGATACTTTACCGATTCCAGTACTCGCTAAGTATCGATGCATCGGGTTAGCGATGTATCGGGTAGCGATGTATCGGGTAGCCATGTATCGGATAGCTTACCTTCGTGCTTTTTTTTTAATGTACATAAAGGATGCAATAACTTTTTAAGTAAAGAATTTTTAAGTATATATGCATTATATATATTATATAATATATATTTAAAAGGATGTTATTATTGTGTGTAGCAATATCCAGTAACGCGCCAAGTATCTTCGGCGTCGTCGTGCGAAATACTGATAGGCGCCTTTACCCTATATGTATAGAGCCAAAATTACCAGCCACTCTCCCACAGTTCAACATTGAAATTTATGACGAACTCTTTAGACTTGTTAGTACAGGTAGGTATTTTTTATTTGAGGCAAACAATAGGTTCACATACAAAAAAATATTATTAAAATTTAATTTTAGTAAACTTTCAAAAAATGTTTGTAATATTTTTAAAATTTAACTTATCACAAGTGGCCGTAGGCGCCTTTAAGGCCTTGGCGCCGTTGTGCGCTGCACGACCTTGCCCATATGGACGGCGCGTCACTGGCAATATCTTTATTATGACATAACTATAATTATTACAAAAAAAAATTTCACAATATTGCAAATTTCATACCGTAGTTATGGTAGAATCGGTAAATTAATTTTATATCTCTTGAAACCGATATCAAACAATCAACACCTAGAAAACGGGTTATGAATATTGATTTCTAGGTATCGAATTAAGGTATCGATTCCAAAGTATCGATTCCATGGTATCGATTCCAAGGTATCGATTCCAAGGTATCGATTCCAAGGTATCGATTCCAAAGCATCGATACCAATCGATACTTTACCGATTCCGGCACTCAGAATCGATTTACTAGAAGAAATCTTCGGTTCTTAGCCCGATCAACTGATTGGTACGCAGACGGTACGTTTAAAACTATACCAAATCTTTTTCACCAACAATACACATTACATGGTTTATATAATAACAATAGCATTCCCTTGGTATTTGCATTGCTACCAAATAAAACAAAAGAGATGTACGTGCAGCTTCTCCAAAAAGTTAATGAACTTGAACATGGATTTCTGCCAATTACAGTATTAACCGACTTTGAACCTGCAATAATAAGTGCGATTACAGAAGTTTTTCCACAAACTATACATCGAGGATGATTTTACCATTTCTCTTAATGTATATTTCGACAAATTCAGACAGAAGGTTTTAAGAGCAGCCGCGAAAGACTCTATGACGGAAACACATTGCTTCCAGAAGCACAAAGTGTTGTGGATTATTTTGAGGATATGTGGATTTTCTCATGAAATGTGGAACTGTTTTCATGGAATACAACAGGGTCTACCAAAAACGAACAATTCAATTGAAGGATGGCATCGAGGATTCGAAACACAAATTGGGGCGGATCATCCTAACATATGGCGATTTATCGATGCGATTCAGGAAGGGCCACCGATGCGTAAAAAATATAACGGTTGTGCGGCAAGGATAGCGCGACTAGTTCATAATTACAACATCAGATGCGATTATCTACGAGGCAGAGCACACAATTTAAGTTATTAAATGAACAGGAATGACAAGGACATGAAAATAACAAAATACCATAAGGAAACTCATTTTTCGCATTAAGTTTACGTGACCTGTAAAGAAAAAAACAATAGAAAAAACGAAATAAGACAGAGGAAATCGTTTCCAACTTTTAAACACGCCAGAATTATTCTCCCAGTCCTAAATCTGGGTAAAGTGCGAGGAAAGTTGATAATAGTAAGAATACAACAATTTCACTATTATTTCGGTGAACTTTCCATTCGATGAAATGCTATTTCGGTGAATTGGTTTTCGGTAAATTGTTTTCGGTGAACTTTCCGGTAGCGGTATATTTGACTGAATATTAGTCAAATATACTAGCATTGAATTTATCTGCCCTTCGACGACTGATACATTCTTCGAAATTATATCCTTACCTTTGAGAATGTTGAACCTTTAGTTGCAAGCAAGTTGTTTTTATATACAGTAATTGCATAATGACTCACTTTTACTTCTTACTTATAAGTTATAACTAGGGATCGACAGTCAGGGGTATATGACGACTGAGCGAGGACATCATGAATCCCAAATAGAAAAACAAGTACTTACCAAGTAAGAGCAAATACATCTTCTCCACAATATTCCAGGGTTTATAAAACATATTTAAACATAACTAACCGTTCATATCCAGAATTCAAATGCTAGTAAATAGAGCGGGGAAATTGCGGCAACCGCCAGAGGCGGCCGCTTAAAAGTTGACACATGAAATAAATAGTAAGAAGTAAATTATAAAACATGCTCAGACACTTACTAATTTAAGAGTTTTCCATAAAATCACTACCGGGATGACGTCTATTAAATATTTCAATCTATTTCGTCACAATGTAGATTTTTGCCCTGATCGATTATATCCATTGTCAATGAAATATCCTATTTGAATAAAGTAAGGATTATTTCGTTAATAGAAACTGGACACTCTGAAGCTACGGTAGCATCTCGTCTAGGACTCGTAAAGGTTCCGTAAATTTTACTAACATGTGACAGATTAAATTATAGGTAATTTCCATTGTGACGGTACACAATACAGCAACTTACATTTTGTCAAAGAATGACGTTGACGATCAAAATTTATTGCTTGCAGCTGTACCTAGTTACAAATAATATTTATTTCTGTGTTCGAACAATACCAACATTGAAAAATGAAGCTCATTTCGATACGGTTTTGGTTTTTTTTATAGAAAAATACTATTTATTAAGATCACCAACCTTATATTAAAATCATAGGCCATTTCAAATAAAAATTGAATTGAAAGTACGGTATTAAAATGCCAAGGAATAAAGACTTAGTAAATATCTTAAACTCTATAAACAAATGTTTTCAATTTAATTTTAATATAATAAGACGTTAATTCTCAATTAAATATTCATATTTTTCCTATAAGTTGTACAATAGCTTTGCATCTTAACATGTACAGTGATGGTCAGATAAATGTAGTACAACCTTAAATTTCATATATGTCATAAATTTGATATATTATGATTGTAAGACGAGCTTCAGCTTAAGCTACTTGTCAATAAAATAAAATGTCAGATCATACTGGAATATATTTAATTTATTATTGTTTGAGTTAAGTTAAAAGTATAATAATAAGTTAAATTTAAATTTAAAATTGAATTAAGGAATACGAAAAATAACTTTAATAATAAAATTTTTTTAACAAAAAGCTAATATTTTGTTAGACCGCCATCAGCATCAATTACTGCCCTTAACCTTCTAGGCATGGAAGCCACCAAACTTCTAAAATAATTTGGTTTGTGAATGAGAGATTGCCAAGCATTTTGAATTGCTTCCCACAATTGGTCCTGATTTTGAAATCTTATACGTGACATACTTTCGGTCATCTCGGCCCATACGTTTTCTATTGGGTTCATGTCCGCACTCTTGGCACTCCATAGCAAAATCTCAATGTTATGCTCTTCCATCCATCGCGACACTATGTTTGCAATATGAACTGGGCAATTGTCATGCTGATATATAAAAATGTTTTCAGGATACACATGTTCGACTGATGGTAACATAAGATTTTCCAAAATATGAATATAATTCTGGGAATTAAATCTCCCATTTATTCTATGACACATTCCAACATTGTGGTAACTTATCCATCCCCAAATATTTATAGAGAATCTTCCTTGCCGATCTGAATTATCTATATATTGCTCCTCGTATCTTGTACCGCCAGGTCTGTAGACACGAACAGAACCATTACTTGTGGATTGAAATGTTTTCTCATCAGTGAAAACTACATTTTCCCAAAACTCAGGTCCATTGTTTATATGATTTAATGCGAACAAAAGCCTGGATTGCTTCCTTTCTTCACTAACCTGAATTTTTTTGGCTGCAACACGCGACCTTATGTCGCTATCTCTTATTCTCCTGCTTGCAGTTCTACGTGAACCAGGAAAAATGGTCTCCGCAACTGCTACTTTCACTGAATCGAAAGGATGTTCTCGGAGATGTTGAACTAGATTATGGTTCTGCTGTTCAGTCGAAATTCTTTTAAGCCCAGTGCCTGGCTTTCTGTCTATGCTCTCATCAGTCTCCCATCTTTTCTTAACCTTCATCACGGTGGTTTTATCTAACTGCATTTGCTGCGCAATTTCCGTAATACTGTACCCTTCTTGTAATTTAATTAATATACGAACTTTATCAGTTGCGGTTAGCTTTCGTGCCATCGTAAAAATATGTTTGACGTTTATTAAAATTTAAAATGACTTGACATATAATTGTCAAAATACTAATTTACACTATAAAAATTTATTAAGAAAAGCTTGTACTACATTTATCTGGCCACGACTGTACAATAGCTTTGCATCTTACCATGTACTACACATATACAGTTGATAAAATATTTGTTTACAGTTCGTACTGCCCAAAGTGTGAACCGTAAATTATACTTTATCTCTTTCTGACTCCTATAAATGCGCGCTGTAGTATTACACACGTCATTTTAAGGTATGCTTATGTTTTAAATTTGATCGTATGACTGCAAAGAAATACTTTGTGAATGTACAGTTAAGCTCACACAAATCTAATATAACCCAGAATATAACCTAACGTCAAAATTTTCTAATATTGCTTAGTGTTTATCAATCTTTTTTTGAAAGACAAACCAAATGTCAAGTAATTTTTTAAAACAATTTAGAAAACACAAATAAACAAATGCTTAATTGATCCGCCATTTGCATCAATTACTACCGTTAACCTTCTAGGTACAAAATCAATGAGACTTCTTAAAAAATTAGGTTTTTCAACAATGTTTTCCCAGATATTTTCAATAGATTCCCATAGTTGTTCTCTATTAGTAAATCTTATACGAGATTTGTGAATTTGCTTTGTCATTCTTTTTATTTTCTCTCAAATATTAAAACAAATTGTGATCTGCATCAGTTGATATTCTTTTAGAACCAGTACCTCGTTTGCAAATACTTCCTTCCTTCTTTTGTTTCGGGTTGAACGCCAGAACGTCCAGGCACTTGAGCACACTGCTCTATGTACTATCCCAAATAGATCTCTCAGTTCCACTCTGTTAGTCTTGTGTCCTCGATAAAAGCCACTATCCTCGTCAAGGGAAGTTTGAGTACACTTGAAGGATCCAATAGATCTCTCCCGAAATATTTCTGTTCGAGTTCCTTTAGTTCATTACACGTGCATATTACATGAAGGCTAGTTTCCCCCTGCTTTTCACATCTACACCAGGGCTCCCTAACCAAGCCCATGCTGTACAGATGCTTCCTGAAAGGACAATGTCCGGTTATTAACCCGGTAATTATTTTAATTTTTTTTTTGTTACCACGAATTAGGTTGGCTGAAAACTTTCCGTCCAGCTCCCTTAGTAGTGTTTTGGTAAGGAGTTGACCTTCCGTGAACCTCCATTTATTTTTATGTTCTTTTTCTAGCCATAACCAGATCTTCCTTTTGGCGGAATTCTTAGCCATTCCACATCTGGTCCTATGAAGTTCCTATTAGTACCTTCTTTGGCTACTTCGTCGGCTATCTCATTGCCTTTAATTCCCTCATGTCCTGGCATCCATATCAGCGACACAGTATTGTCTTGTGCCAGTTTATTGAGGATCTGTTTAAAATATTTCACCAGCTTAGACCTGGTAGATGGGTTCATAATGGCCTGACTATCAGTCCTTATGTTGATTTTTTCGTTTGCGCAGCCGGCTTCCCGAATTTCCTCGGCGCAGGCTGCGACTGCAAACAATTCGGCCTGGAAAACCGTTGTATGTTTCCCCAGACATATCGATATCTTCCTTCTAGGGCACATTCCGCATATGCTTACACCTGCCCCCTGACCAGATTGTGATCCATCAGTGGCTATAAATATGTTCAGCTTAGCTGTAAACATAATCTCAGGTGCCATACTGTCCGCCGGCATTTGAAATATCGGCTCTTCCAGTATAGTTCCTGTGATATCTGTATGGCTCCCTATAACCTTATTAGGACACCATACGTCATTGGCCTTCAGCCTCAGGATCACAGCCATTGCCTCCGACTTTACAAATAGTTCCAGAGGGAGATCCACGATGGCCTCCATGGAGGCGGTCCCCGTGCTGTTCATAGCTCCCGTGATTGCCAGCAGAGCCCCACCGACGATGTCCTCCACCGGACAACTGCTCCATAGTACTTCCTTCATTTTCACATCTTCTTTGTATTACTGTAAATTTGTTAGAATGAAATTCTTCTGCTACTTGTTTAATGGTGCGACTTTCCAAATTTAACAAAATTTGTAGTTTTCTGTCGGAGTGAGTTGTCTTGCCATTTTGGATATCAAAAAGTGACAAATATCATTTTGACGTTACAAGAATGAATTACAACATACCAAAAATGGTTTATACTAGATTTATCACCAAAGCACATGCAAAAAAGGCAGCATATTTTTAAGTACTTGAAAATGTAAAAGAACTAGAGTAGGTTGTGTTGTATAAGTTTTTTTTAAAATTATTTCTATGAAAAATAAAAAAAAAAACGCCCGAAGAACGGACGTTTTGGTCAAGAATTAGCAAACTTCCATAAAAATACTTCACGATAAAGAACTGCCTTAACAACATTTCAATTTATTTTTTTTAGTGAAATTTGTATTTTCTCCTCAATTTAATAAATTGGAAAATTGAAATAAATTAAGTATAAAATAAAATAAAACAATAACTTTGTTTTACCACTTTATTCACATATAATCGTGACCGCGGTTTCGACATACAATGTCATTATCGAACTGCAAAAGTTACAGGCCTACATAGAACTTATAAATGACACAAAAATATATGGGGGTGGTTTATGATGTTATTTAAAATTACTACTATATACTTAACTATTATATACAACATTGGAAAGGAGGTGTATATATAAGATCCAACTGGTCGTTTAAAACGATATCTATTGTGTTCTTCCGGCTTTTAAAAATCTCTAGGGCCTCTAAATGATTTAATTTACGACCTTTCTCAGCCAAATGCAATATTTTACGGTGACCAAATGTATGCCTTTCTGTAATAAGATGGTTTGCGAATGTTGAATCTGTCTTCTTTAGTTTATATGACCTCCTGCGTTCTTTTTCCCGTATAATAAAACTTCGACCAGTCTGACCTATATATACACTTTTACAATCATTACAATATAATTTATACACTCCTGATTTGTTATTGATATCTGTATTAGGTTTTGCGTTAAAAATGAAATTACTTGTTTTTCCATATGGTTTGTAAGCTATACTAATATTACTATTATTTTTTGAAATTATATTTCCAATTTGCTCGCTTATTTTACCGAAGTAAGTTAACGAGACAAATTGTTTCAAATTAGCACTATCTTTAGGATATACTAAACTAAGGGCCACTTGTAACTGTTTTTTTTTAGTATACTGTCAATTACGCTACTTTTATAACTATTGTTTACCGCTATTTGTTTTATAGTATTGATTTCACGAACAAAAGATTCATTAGACAAAGGAATATTTAATGCTCTATGTATCATAGAATTAAAAAATGAATGTTTGTGTGTCTTAGGGTGTAGTGAATCTTTGGGAATAATGCAATCAGTGAAAGTAGGTTTACGATATATATCAAATTTTAAGCTCTGATCTAATTTGTTTAATTTTAAATCCAGGAAGTTAATACTGTTATTCTCTTCTATTTCTACTGTAAAATTGATATTAGATATCAGGCAGAAATTAAAGAATGTGTCAAAAATTGTAATGCAGTAATCTCAAACACAGATAAGTATAAACTTTTCCATATGAATCCTTCCCCCCCTAAATTATACGGTCTAGTAAAAATTCACAAAGAGGAAGCACCCATCAGACCAGTTGTTTCGTTTATTTCTTGCCCCAATAAAAAATTAGCCGAAAAATTTAACATAATAATTAGACAATATACCGAATTTACAGATAGCTCTTCCATAAAAAACGCAATACAGTTAACAGCTAAATTAAAAGATTGTATTATACAAAAGACCGAAATCCTGGTATCACTTGATGTTTCCAACATTTTTTCAAAAATACTACATAAGGAATGCTTAAGGTTAATAGAAAACATATTAGTAAAGAAAAATACAAACCCGGTTGTTATACACGAAATCATATCTCTAACGGAGTTAGTCACCAACCAAAGTTACTTTACATTTAATAACAAATTCTACAAACAAACAGAAGGTCTGGCAATGGGCTCACCTCTAAGTCCTCTATTAGCTGAAATTTTCATGAAGCATATTACAGAAAAAATTCTTTCATCACAACTAGGTAAAAAACATATTAAATTTTGGTATCGGTATGTAGACGACATCCTAGCTTGCTTTAAGGGTACTCATAGACAACTACAAACATTTCTGAACTACATAAATTCAATCCATTCTAATATCAATTTTACAGTAGAAATAGAAGAGAATAACTTCCTGGATTTAAAATTAAACAAATTGGATCAGAGCTTAAAATTTGATATATATCGTAAACCTACTTTCACTGATTGCATTATTCCCAAAGATTCACTACACCCTAAGACACAAAAACATTCATTTTTTAATTCTATGATACATAGAGCATTAAATATTCCTTTGTCTAGTGAATCTTTTGTTCGTGAAATCAGTACTATAAAACAAATAGCGGTAAACAATAGTTATAAAAGTAGCGTAATTGACAGTATACTAAAGAAAAAACAGTTACAAGTGGCCCTTAGTTTAGTATATCCTAAAGATAGTGCTAAGATAGTGAAACAATTTGTCTCGTTAACTTACTTCGGTAAAATAAGCGAGCAAATTGGAAATATAATTTCAAAAAATAATAGTAATGTTAGTATAGCTTACAAACCATATGTAAAAACAAGTAATTTAATTTTTAACGCAAAACCTAAAACAGATATCAATAACAAATCAGGAGTGTATAAATGTTTGTAAAAGTGTATATATAGGTCAGACTGGTCGAAGTTTTATTATACGGGAAAAAGAACACAGGAGGTCATATAAACTAAAGAAGACAGATTCAACATTCGCAAACCGTCTTATTACAGAAAGGCATACATTTGGTCACCGTAAAATATTGCATTTGGCTGAGAAAGGTCGTAAATTAAATCTGTTAGAGGCCCTAGAGATTTTTAAAAGCCGGAAGAACACAATAGATATCGTTTTAAACGACCAGTTGGATCTTATATATACACCTCTTTTCCAATGTTGTATATAATAGTTAAGTATATAGTAGTAATTTTAAATAACATCATAAACCACCCCCATATATTTTTGTGTCATTTATAAGTTCTATGTAGGCATGTAACTTTTGCAGTTTGATAATGACATTGTATGTCGAAACCGCGGTCACGATTATATGTGAATAAAGTTGTAAAACAAAGTTATAGTTTTATTTTATTTTATTATTTTCAAAATGAATTACCACAAAGTTACGGCTACCAGTATTAATTTTCTTAAATTAAGTATAATTGGTTGCCTATCAAGTCGACAAGTAAAATTTAAAAAATGCTTGATTAGATGCCTATACCAGTGAATAATAAAAATTTTGTTTAAAAGCATCCGCAATTGGCAGTAACTTTTTGACCACAAAATTTTAATTTTTAACAAAGATAGAAAATACTTAACTGTAATAATTTGAAACAAACGTTTTTATATCTAGTTCATTTTATGATCACATAATTGTAATTTCGATACCTACCTTAATACTGACCGCCTAAATTTGAATTTAAATGAAATACTAAGAAAAAAAGTTTTAATACTTAACACAGGAACATCGATTCTAGTTTGTTTGTTATATTTTTACACATGTAGATTTTAATATATGGATATTTTAAAAATATTCAATATAGTATTCAATCTAAAGGACTTGAAGTTTAATATAACGGGAAACTGAAACATAAAGTCGAACTAATTAATACCTTATCATAAATTTAATACATTTAGTATATTATGTCTAAATTTTGTCTTAAATAGGTAATATTCCTTTATAATACGAATACAAATTTTTAATGCAAGGTTTCCACTAAATAAATTATTTTTAAAACTTTTTATTACAAGCAAATAATTTCATGTAGAAAAAATACCTAGAAAAATCTACTAATAGTAAATACCAAAAAGTAGAAGTTATTTCGAATACGTTTTTATTTATTATTTATATTAAACGGTAAAAAAGAGCTTAGATTTTTCTGTGGATGGATCATAAATGTTTCAAAAGAACTGAATTATAAACTAAAATGGTTAAATTATAAATGGTTATTTAAACAAATAACAAGTTCTGGTCAATATTTCAAAACAAAATTATAAGAAATTCATGAACATAGTTTAATATTTTCCTGAGTCTACCTGTACACTCAATAAAGGAAATTAAATTGGTTGCTTATAAGTAGAAATTTACAGTATTAAGGCAAGTTTTGTATATTTTATTATGTGGTAATGAATTGCAAAGAGAAGTTAATCGTTTAAATGCGATTACTGATGGAAACTGTTGGGTATATTAAGGTGCTGTCGCAATGAACTCGAGCGTCGACAACAACGGGGAAACGCTCAAAGCGGTGACGTTCCCGACGCGGCCATCTAGTTAAACTTAGTGGGGTGGCGTCGGAACTCCGTCGTAGAGGAACGTCGATCAGTGGACGGCAGCATGTGGTGGTTGCTGTTACTCGTGGCGCTGGCGACGGCCAAGCGTGGCCCGTCTAACCAGCCGCAACAGCAGGAGCCCGTTATCGAGGAGGTTACGGCCAAACAACTGGAACGCGTGCTGGCCGAAAAGGATTACGTAGCTGTGTTCTGGTGTAAGTACAACAAAACAAGTTCATATGCTAATTTTTTATTCTTACGACGGTGTACACTTTCGCAAAAAAAAAATTTCGCCAAAAAAGAACGGCCGTTAAAAAAGTGATCGCAATAAATGTCTGGTGCGAGAGAAGACGTGAAAAATCACTCGTTGTTTTGGCCAGTGATAAACTGTGCCGAATCCAAATAGTGTTTTAGAGTGTAGAGTGTCGATCTGGGATAGGGAATGCCATATCCCAATTTGGCGCGTCGAATAGTAGTGATTCGAGATCCTTTGAGCTCGCTGGACGAACATTTATTCAGAGCTACTTTTGACGCACACGCACAGATACACGTATGCACGTATATTTTCAAGAAAGTAACGTGCAGGATGTGTGCGCGGACACGTGGTTTTTCTTGCCAAAAAAATTACTATGCAATCAGAATTTGATGTATTTAGATATCATGGAATAAATATTTTAAATCGCTTCCATGGTGACTTACATTTTAATGCTATCATTAAAAATAATTGTATTAAACACACTAGATTTGAAGAAATTACACAGAATATACTAACCCGCTTCCATATAACTTATATTTGTAAAAAGCATTTACGGCTTTGCACAAATATTTCGATTGCATTATACCTAAATCTTTCAACAGATGTGGGTGGTATTTTACTTGGAGATAGCTCGAAATATTCTTATATATTTAACGACCTGTTTTGTTTTTGGATATTTTTTTGCGAAAATGGGCTCAATTTACATCTAAATATATGCTCATGCTATTTTAACAAAATATGGGTCTTTACGTAGTTTTGAAAGTAATTTTTTAAAAGTTAAACTTATGAATGTTAAGTAAATTTTGAAATTATTGTATTTTCTTTCGAAGTGATGAAGTAACACACGTTTCCACCTAATTATTAACAAAATTACCTTTTTGAAGACTGCTTGAAACGTAAATATGATTAAAATGTTTATAAAGCCGTTGTTAACAATTTTGAAAAATACCAAACATACTACCTTTAGCTTCTAAATCGGTATATTGCACATTACACGTGTTGCTCGCTGCTGCAACTTAATGTTTTAGATATGTGTGGGTTGGAAGATTCTTTTGCATAATTTGTAGATACTAATATGTGTCTTGAAAATCTCTTCCACATAAAATATTTTTATTGTGAAATTTTATATTATAAATATATAGTTTATATGTAAATGATTATAAATCCAGGAAATTTTTATTATATTTTTCCTGACGTTATTCACGTTTAATAGCTTATTCAGTCAAAAGAAATTTTTGCTCGTTATATTGATAGCATTGTATATGGAAAAAAATATTAACTGTTAATTAGTTATAGACAAGATAATTAGAAAAAGAATTAATCGGCGTCTTCTCTTAAATATAATTAATTAATTATAAAATTACTAAGCAGGGAATTGAACTGGAATTATCTTAATTGCATTTTGAGCTTAGTTGTATTTCTAAATTCATTAATAATCTGTTTGTTACCCATATTTGACTTTTGTATATTTTAAATTACATCATTTTTACACGTTAGAATATTGATTAGATCTGCTAAAATATTTTTGAGTTATAAATTGTTATAAAGTGTAAGTTTAGCTACGTGTTTGTTCTTTAATGCAATGCAGTGTTTATGTTATTTTTTAAATGCTTCCGCGTTATATTAAATATAAGTTGTCCAAATATGAATATAATAAACTTGTAGAGTACATTCAGAAATATATAACAGTAAACAGTACATTTATTTTATAACTTCATTGAACAAAATTATTGTAATTAAAATGGAAAACATTGAAAATTAAAATAAACTGAAATTATTTTAATTTATTTATTTCGTTTTCATTTTTTAAGTTTCTTATTTCTCAAATTTCCAAAACAGAGATAATTAAATTACTTAAAAGTCATCAGTTATTAAATCATATGTTTCTTCAATAGTTTTATTGTTGTGTTGGCGTTATGCAATTCTTAAATCGTTACTTAACTTACGTCTTGAATAATAAAATCTATTTTATTCTTAATAATAGCAATAGAATTTAAGTGCACCATTTTAATTTAGGAATTATGTCTTACTTAAATATCACTAAATTATGTTTTGGTATGAAACATCACTTGGATTGGGTTAATTAACTCGACAGGCAGTTCGATCTTAGAGTTAAAATTTATATATAAAATAATATTAATTCTCAAGTTCTATTTTGACCATCGCTTATTTTCATTATCTAAGTCTAGAATTAACAATAGAATAAACACACTACCAAAAGCACACCCATTTATTGCACTTAAAATTACAGCTTGTTCCTAAAGACATTATTTACTGTGGTTAGATATTTCTTGTTCGGATTATTTTCTTCAAGATAGCTTTATAATGTTTCCATATTTTAAGTTTGCTTGGGTTAATTAATTGATGTGTAAATAGAAAACAACCACATTGAGTATTTGTCAGTTTGAAAGTGTATTTTTACGGCAATCCTATTATGAAATATGTAATTTTTATTTTGACGTATCTTTTACGTTCATTTGACTAAATTATACAAAATACCGATATTGCGGTGTACCTACAAACATATAGAAAATTATATAAATCTCATAATAAGAGAGAATGATTTAAATATTTCACTAAAATTCAGTATAAGCAGCTTAAATAATTTGACATCTGTCTGTGTTTTTCATAATAACGATACATTTTATTAGTTGTTTTAGTAAGTTGTGTAAATAAAGTCACGTAAAATTTAAATTAATAAAATAACTAGCATGAAAATAATCATTATTTTACCCGCAAATTGCTCCTTCTTATTTTGAGACAGAGTAGGTATAATATAAAATAAAAATATTAAATTATACTTGCATTGAAGGTGTTTTCATAAATTTATGATTTCAAATAAATGAAGTTTTACTTTTGGTCTCGTTGAACTAATTTTAAGTAAACAAAAAGTATTTAGTATAATCTTTCACTTGGGACTTTTCTTTATATCTGTAATTTGTTATTAATTTTACAATTTATAAAGTTATTCATATAATTTTAATTTTTCTTAGAGTCTGTTTTATATATAAAATATATCTGAAATTTTAAATTTACTTAATATTGTATCTACTTTTCTATTTATTGAGATAGATTCCTATTCTAACATATCGCAAAATATTCCTGGATGAATCTGACTATTGATTATAATAATTTTGGCATTCAGTTTTATGACTATGTTTTGAAGGTTATTTTGCTATAAAATTTGTGTAATTGTAGTTTCGAGATTTCAGCTATTCGCCATTATCTAAATACAAAATCTAAATTGAGAATAATTAAATGGCATGAGCTACCCTTAACCCCTAAGTTACAATGCTTCTAATTAATATAAAAGAAATAATATATTACGCTAACGTAATTATAACACGAGCAATTTTCCTTTTTGATAATTCTAAATAATCAGACTTATTATTTCCAGTAATGATTATTTGAGATTATTAAAACAGGAAGAGATATTTAGATAAGCCTAATTAACGTAAAATAGTTTGATTAGTTTAAGAGCTAATTACTTTAATTATTCGTTATGGTCTCCATTTTATTAATTAGAAAAATTTAATTTTTTTCAGACCCCGATATATTTTATCAGCACATTATTTACCTGAAAATTAAATGTCCATAAGTATTAATATTCATATTTTTCTTTATTTTACAATGCACAAACTCTTTTATAGTATAGTTCTTTCCATGATAAAAATTTGGAACAAGTTTTAAACTTTAATATATAATATATATATATATATATATATATATATATATATATATATATATAATATATATATATATATATATATATATATATATATATAATATATCCTATTGCCATCATTTCGAACTTCGCGAAAGTGTTTGAAATTGTATTATACCAAAAGGTATACCCTCTTATTAAGACTGCAATATCACCGAATCAACATGGCTTCATGAAAAAGCGATCTACTGTCTCTAACCTTGCGGTAATCTCTCAATACGTTGCTGAAGCGTTGGATTGCGGGTCACAGGTTGATGTCGTATATACTGACTTTGCCAAGGCATTTGATCGAGTGGATCACGCTATCTTGCCAGCTAAATTGGCGAGTTTTGGATTTAGTAAACCGCTGGTTAACCTCTTAACTTCATATCTACATAATAGGCCTCAACGTGTATTTTACAACGGATATTTATCGACACCTTACATTGCCACTTCGGGAGTTCCGCCAGACTCTAACTTGGGTCCTCTACTTTTCATTATTTTCATTAACGATCTCTCAGACCAGCTCGAGTCTAATAACCTTTTCTTTGCCGATGACTTGAAGTTGTTTTCTCGAGTCTCCGACTCGAGGGACTACCTTCGACTTCAGACGGATCTGGTGAATATACAAACTTGGTGCAAGGATAACAATTTGTCTTTGAACCCCGTGCAAGTGCAAGGTTTTATCTTTCACCAAAAGACGTAATGGTATGCACTTTGATTACCAACTTGGGGATATAAGTATATCCAGTGTTGAATCAGTTAAAGACCTGGGCATTATCTTCGATATGAAACTGACTTTCAATGAACATATCAGTAATGTGTCTAAGCAGGCCACACAAACTCTTGGTTTTATTATCCGCAACAGTGGCGAATTTTCTAACGTGAGCGTATTGACATCCTTATTTAACTCATTAGTGAGATCACGTTTGGAATATGCCAGCTTGATATGGTATCCGTTTTATCAATCACAAAAACGTCTACCTGAGCAAGTTCAGCGGCGATTTTTGAAATACATGTGTCTCAAGGTGGACGGCGTCTATCCCGACAGGGGCTTTGATCACACTCAACTCCTTTCTCGTTTCAACGTGCCTTCTCTCTCCTTTAGACGTTTGGTAGCCAGTCTCAACTTTCTTCATAGACTTCTTCACAATGAAGTTGACTGCACAACACTATTATCCTACTTTAATTTTCTTATCCCACTATTCTTCACACGTCCTTCCCGCACTTTCTATCTTCCTTTTCCTCGAACCAATGTGTTGGTCAGGTCTCCTGTCTACGTTATGAACAGTAATTACAATCAGGTTTCTTCTGAAATGAATATACATTTTCATGGTTTGTTGAGCTTCAGACAGCGTCTCTATAACATCTGCGATGTGTATTCGTTGTAGTGTGTAATTAATTCCTGGATGTTCTCGTTTCTTTTCTGTTTTTATTGGTGTTGATCACTTGTCCAGACTATTGTTTATATTCATATATATTATTTGCTTGAATGTTGTATATTATTTTAGGTTTCTTTATATTTTTTATATTTAGGAAATTATGTCTTTATAATACTTTTTTTTTCTATTAGTACTTATTGTTATGTGTATGATTTACAATTTTGTTTTATTTTATCCTGTAAATGGAATTATAATTCTGTTGGGTAATAAATATATAAAATAAAAATAAAAATATATTATTACTTTAGAATCTGTATGAATACTAAAATAGGTAATTCCACAATGTGTGAGGTCTGTATATATTAATGTCTCTTTATATCTTTATATGCATTAAGAGAACTTATTTACAAAGGTAACTTTTTGAAATTTCTCCGTTTAATAAATTTTGGTGATTTATAAAAAATCATAGTACATTTCTCGTCTATAAAATAAGGTTAAAAATTCATAAAGGAAGATTTTGAATTAATATTTGGATTATTTTGGTGTTTTTTTGGCTCATCTATGATCGAAACAAAAACTATCGAGAATCTTTGGAACAAGTTTAATATGAAAAAGATAAAAAAAATTAATTTCATTTTTATATGAAAGATTTGAAAAAATAAACTAGAGAAAAGATGCGAAAAAATTGAAAATTCAATAACTTTTTAAACTTTCTAAAAATTGCTTTAAATTTGATAGCTGATTCTTATGTGTTTTTGGGCGCTGAATCCAAATATGAACTCTATTTTTCTCCATCACGTAAGGATTTTTCACAAAAAGGCTTCAAATTATATTTTTTAAAAATTAAAAATAATTTTTAGTTACATTTTGAATTTATTTACAAAGGATATAAAAAACAAAATTAATTACAAATATCATTAAATCTAATGAAAAGAAACAGTAAAATACTATTTATGTCTTTACAAGTCCTTATAATATCTTTTTCTATGTCTTTCCATACTCCTTTTTGTGCTTTTTCTTCTGTAATCTCGTAGTTTTTAACATCCAACAATAATCAGCTATCATGCTTATATTCCATCTTCCTTGGTATCTTCTCTCCATCTCTTTTAGGTCTTGGTGGAACCTTTCCCCCTGCTCCTCACTTACTGCACTAAGATTTTCAGGGAAGTAGTCGAGATGCGAATCTAGAAAATGCACCTTCAAACTCATGTTACAGTCTAAGGTTTTAAAATTTTCTAACATATTTTGCACAATATTTTTATAATCTTCATGTTTTTTGTTGCCAAGAAAATTTGTAACCACATTTTTGAAAGCTATCCATGCTTGTTTTTCTGCTTCCTCCATTTTAGATTCAAAATTTTCATCTTTCATAAGCTTTCTTATATCCGGCCCAACAAAAACACCCTCCTTTATCTTTGGTTCTGACAAGCGAGGAAACTGGCTGCAAAGATACTTGAAGCACTCTCCATCTTTTTTTAATGTCTTCACAAATTGTTTCATTAACCCTAGTTTTATATGTAATGGAGGAAGCAAAACTTTGCTCGGGTCTACTAAACTTTTTCTTTCAATGTTTTTCATTCCAGGTTGTAAGGTTTGTCTTAGTGGCCACATCTTTTTACAATAGTGCTGCTTTCTATCACGACTATCCCACTCACACAAAAAACAAGGATATTTAGTATAACCGCTTTGTTGTCCAAGTAACAAACAAAGAACTTTCAAATCACCACAAATTGTCCAGCCTTGATCCTTGTAACGAATTTTAATTAAAAGTAGCTCAAAGATTTTCATAACACTCTTTTAAATGAACTGAATGTCCCACTGGTACAGTAGCATATTTACTTCTATTGTGTAGAAGAACGGCCTTAAGGCTCCTTTTTGAAGAGTCAATAAAGAGTCTCCATTCAGAAACATTATATTCTACGTGGAATTGTTCCATGAGCCCGGGTACATCATTACAGAAAACTAGTGCATCTTCTTCGGAATAATATCGAGCAAACTCTTTTTCTCTGTTTCTAAACCAGTAAAATGTTGTGCTAGGTGCTAACAATTTTTTTTCTTTCAACCTTGAGCCTAAAAGCTCAGCTGAGTCCTTAGGAAGGTTTAAGTCCCTCACCAAATCATTTAATTTAATTCAGTATCATAGTAATCACTTCCCCCCTCATCCAGTTCACTTGCGCATGTACGTGAAACCATTTCGTCATCAGATACATCATCTAATGTATCTGGTAGTGAAGGAACAGGTACTTCTGGTCCATGAGGTATAGGACGTGTTGCGGATCGAAGGTTTGGGTAAACGATGTCCTTTTTGTTTTTTAAATTGAATCCGTGTACTACACACGAATAAAAATAACAATCATCGCTATGATTGATCGGTTCTCTCTAAACCATAGGCACTCCAAAGCGAAAAGACTGTTTTTTTTTCCTTGTGACCACTGGCGAAGCTTTTCAACACACACTGAACAAACCTTATGAGGAGCCCAAGGTTTGTCTTGGTCTCCTAATTTCACACCAAAATATGCAAAATATACTTTTTTTACAAAATCTGTAATGTTTCTTTGTTGTTTTTTTACTGTAAACTTTCCACAAATATAGCAGGAGTTGGGTATATTGACACAGCCTCTTGATGCCATTGGAATTTAATTTTTAAAAACTCGTAATATAAAAATTAAATTAACTCAGCAACTAATAACAAATGTCAACTAATTACACAAATTCATACCACAGTTGTAAAGAAGATATTGAATGAACTAACTGTTTTGTCTAGAATAGCAATATGTTTGTAGTGGAGGTGGGGAGGTAGACATGCAGTAACAGGAAGATGATGAGTCATGTCTTGCGACATGCTCAATTATTTCTATTTGTAACTTCTTTATCATAAATCTAGTGTATGTTTATTCAGAATATCAACTTCTTGCATCATCGTAAGTAAAACAATTATAATAGTTTATTTAAACAACGGTTTAACAAAATTGTCCGTTTCAAAAAGACTAATACATGCAGATAAAAAACCCCAGATGGTAAAAAAACCTTACGTGATGGAATTTTTTAAATAATTTTCCCATTTTCAGCACCAAAAAATCTATTGATTTACTGTATAAAATCCAGACAATTTTACCATCGCAGGCCTGTGATAATTTATTTCGAGTCCGATTAAAGTTTTAAAGTCTTCTCAATGGTACATTAACCAGATGCTTGCAGCAAACAAAAATAATGTAAAAAATGGAATAGTAATTAAATCAACAACTTGTATTTATTTTTGAAAATGATAAATAATGGGGATTAATAGCGTGTATTGCCTTCTTGTGCTTGAATTACATTCACTATTCTTCTTGGCATTCTTTCAATAGTCCAATGACGTTTTGGAGAATTTTAAATTATAAATGACAGTATATTAATGTCATATTTATATGACATTAATATACTGTCATTTATAATTTAAAATTCTTTGGAAAAGGCATTTTCTGCCGAAACATGTAAGATTATTTTAAATATATACATAACAACGAATTGAATCTACTATATATATATTTATATGTTGCGTTGAATCTTTCTTTCGACAAGTTTTCGACAGTTTCTCTGCTACCATCCTCCCATCCTCAGGTTGTCGTTGTTACTGCTGTCGGCAATATTACTCAAAGGGGATGGCAGCTGAGAGATTGCCGAAAGCCGGTTCAGATATCCGCCTATAGAGGGCGCAAGAAAATACACATGTAAAAATATATAAAACAGTATCTAACATTTTTAATTTCATTTTTATGTCTTTTACATATAGTTTTATATTTGTGCAGTATGTGTAAGAATGCTTTATTACATTTTAAAAACTTAACGTTGTTTTGAAACCGTTACATCGTTAATTTTATTGTTCATAAGTAAAAGAATATTAAGCGGCGTATTTATGATTAATAAAAGAAAATATTTATGTTTATTTTCGACGATACATATTCATATATGTTCATGACTATTAGCATACAAGATATATATTTGTCATTAGTTTACACAGGAAATAATACCTGCCTAATTATATCCTGGCCTCAACATTGTGATTACTGGTATTAATAATTTTATACCATTAAACTTTTTGGCAATATAATTTAGGTAATGATTAAGAAGTTTTCAATTTTATTTGATTTCTATTCATTAATAACGTCATTTTGATCGATATTCATTTATTTTATTAGTACAATCATTGATCGTTATTATTATTGGAAAGGTTCTGCAATATGTCATACTTTTTTGTGGTATAGAATAGAGTAATTTTGGCGCTATAGTTTGAAGGGAATTTTCCAGAGATGTATAGTTCGTTTCTGATGTAGCGGTATGCATACCCTTGCTTTAATTCAAAATATGTAAATATACATACATAAACACATGTAATATTGACTTGACAACCTCAGTCCTTGTTTGAACTTTAGTCTTCACAACTTCTTTCACTTCCAAGATTCTCATGGTTTCCTCAGTTCCTTGTTTCCAAGGTTAATGCGACTTGTCTCCTACTCGTGTCTTTATTGCAACATAATCTTTCCGCTTTTACGTTTCATATAACTAAACTATTTTATGAATTTTAAATTTTGTTCTTATGTTTAACCACGAGATATAATATTTGATATATATTCATATTTGATTTTATGAATTATTAGCTCTCTTTACCATATAGGCGATAAGTTTTATAATAGTTTAATATAAGGGAATTTTGGAATCTTTATTTAAATTTTAATTTGAATGTATTTAATTAAATTAATACTATTTGATGGGTTTTAAGTGGATTCTCAATCTCTTACTCAAAAGAATTGTAAATCTATGGAATTATTGGTAAAGTATTAGCATCGCTTCGCTCTTATCTCACCAATCGTGTACAAAGAGTATATTAGAAATCCCACATCTAAGGCTACAATTGAAATTAATTGAAAATCTTCGTTATATTACGGATTTGAGCGCTATATTCAAGAGCTCTTTGAAATGTGATTAATAATGATAATCATATTATAAGTTATATTACACTCTGGTACGTCCTTTCGTTGAATACTGGTGTACTGTTTGAGATTCAAATACAGTCATTTACGGTAACAGATATGAACGTGTGCAGGAGAATATAATAAATTACTTTATATATATATATATATATATATATAGACAAAAAAAAAATAAAAAACATGGTTCTTTTTAATAGAAATAAAACATTAATTTTTTATTTTTTTTTCCTCGAAAACGGTTCATTTTATCGACAATGAACAAGAGTACTTTTTCTTTAGCTTAATGTTCAAGGTATCCAAATTTGTTTTTTTTAACTCCTTATCATACAGGGTGTTAAAAATGTAAGCATTAAAATGTACAACCTAGTCCGCCCCTGGTAAACTAAACAAGCTAATTTAAATTTAAGGGCAGTATTTTAACAGGTCCTTACTACTGTTTATCATATTAAATTTTCATTAAATTATAATAAGTAGTTTGAAAGTTATTCAAAAAAAATTGATTTCCAGTGGCGTCTTTTAGGAGGCCGTATCTCCGTAGGGAGGGCCGCCAGGAAAAACATTATGGGAACTCGTCATCTTATTTTTTAATGTTCTATCTGAATCCGAGAGATTTCCCACATTTTCCCGGACATATTGTATATATATATATATATATATATATATATATATATATATATATATATATATTATATATATAGCAATATAGCGTAATGTGGGATGCGGTGTAAACTGTAGGAACCCTACTATATATATATAGTAGGGTTCCTACAGTCTACACCGCATCCCACATTTCGAACGCCATGCTTTTCTATTTTTCCAAACGTCCCCTTCCATCGCTCTATCTCTCCTGATTTGATCTTTCTCTTCATTCCATATTATTGCAGATCTTTCCCTTTTTCTTTTGTTTTGTGGTGCATACTGGAATATCCTCTTTGGCCATCGATTCTCCTCCATGCTCATTACATGTTCGTACCAATTGTTTATTTTCTATTCCGTCGGACTGTGAATATACTCTTCTTGTTCGTTTTCCTATTTCTTTTGGTATTCGTTTCTTTTTTGATATTCGACATGATCTCCTTAAAAAGTCCATATCCACAGTTTCTATAGCCTTTTTATATTTTTTTTGACAGCTGCCATCATTCTGAGCCATAAGTTAAAATTGGCTAAACAATAACTCTGTATATCATTATTTTAGCTGTTAGCTTAATATTATTTGACCATAGTAGGGAGTTCAGCATGCGAATACATTTCTTGATCTGCTGTATTCGGTCTTATATGGCCTTTTTCGACGGTCCTTCCTCCAGCAAAACATTTCCCAAATACTTATATTCCGTACGTTTCCCTATTTCCCTGAATTGCAATTCTGAATATTCTTCTTACCTTTCCCCTACTTTCAAATACTTATTTTCTTTCATATTCATAAATAATCCCCACTTAGATTCTTTCTGGAGTTTTATAAACATGTAGTAATTTCATCACAAGCTTCTCTTCTTCTTCTTCTGTTTTGGGTTGGACGCTTGCACGTCCAGCAATTGAGCACACTGCTCTTTGTACTATCACCAATAGATCTCTCAGTTCCACTTTGTTAGTCTTGTGTCCCCGATAAAAGCCACTACTCTCCTTAGGGGAAGTTTAAGTACACTCGTTGGATCCAATAGATCTCTCTCGAAATATTTCTGTCTAAGTTCCTTCAGTTCCTCACACGTGCATATTACATGAAAGCTAGTTTCCTCCTATTTTTCACATCTCCTACACCAGGGCTCGCTAACCTAGTCCATGCTGTACAGATGCTTCCTTAAAGGACAATGTCCGGTTATTAAGCCGGTAATTATTTTAATTTATTTTTTGTTACTGCGAATTAGGTTGGCTGAAAACCTTCCGTCCTGTTCCCTTAGTAGTGTTTTGGTATGGAGTTGACCTTCCGTTAACCTCCTTCTCTTTTTATGTTCTCTTTCTAGCCTTAATCAGATCACCCTTTTAGTGGAATCCTTAGCGACTTCACATACAGGTTCTGGTCCTATGAAGTTCCTATTAGTACCTTCTTTGACCAGTTCGTCGGCCTCTCATTGCCTTTAATTCTCTCATGTGGTGGCACCCATATCAGCGACACAGTATTATCTTGTGACAGTTTATTGAGATATTTCACCGGCTTAGACCTGTTAGATGGATTCATAATGGCTTTAATAGCTGCCTGACTATCAGTCATTATGTTGATATTTTTGTTTGCGCAGCCGGCTTCCCGAATTTAATCGGCGCAGGCTGCGATCGCAAACAATTCGGCCTGGAAAACTGTCGTATGTTTCCCCAGACATATCGATATCTTTCTTCTATGGCACATTCCGCATATGCCTGTACCTGTCCCCTGACTAAATTGTGATCCATCAGTGTACCAGGTGCCGGTACCATAATCGCTCGAGCGATTTTTTGCTTGTTCTCTGGTTGGTATAAATATGTTCAGCTTAGCTGTAAACATAATCTCAGGTGCCATACTGTCCGCCGGCATTTGAAACAACGGCTCTTCCAGTATAGTTCCCATGATATCTTGATGGCCCACTAAAACCTTATTAGGATACCATACGTCATTGGCCTTCAGCCTCAGGATCGCAGCCATTGCCTCGGCCTTTACAAATAGTTCCAGCGGAGGGACACCCACGATGGCCTCTTCGTCACAGACTATAATTACTTAATCGTCAGCAAATATAAGGTTTGCTAAGCATTGGTGTTCTATCGGAGTCCCATTCCTGCAGTTTTTCTTCTCCAATTATCTAGTGCTTGTTGAACATATACTTTAAACAAGGTAGGTGAAAGACTACATCCCTGATTAAGTCCTTTTGTCGCAGGTAAAGGATGTGATATACTGTTTCCGAATTTAAATGCACTCCATTGCATTTGCATATATATTCCAGATGGCCTGGACATAGATCTTATTGAAGCCAATTTTCGTCAATGTTTCAAAAAGCCTTTTCAAGGGTACTATGTCATGAGCTTTCTCCAAATTAAGAAATAATAAGTGAGTAGACGTATTTCTTGGTTTACGTTTCTTTATTATCTGTTGTAGTATAAATAAATTATCGGTATATGATCTTCCAGTACGCTGCAAATTATTTTTTTTAAAGTAAATATTAACGAGAATCATTCACGTACACGGAACTTTGTTAATTGATGGGTCTAGACTCTAGACACATTACAGAAAGAACTAAAAAGTACACAAAATTAGTGAGTGAAATGAGTGAAATTACTTGATTAACTAAACTGTTCAGAATTATTAATATTAGATTTAATAATACTTAATATGCAAACAAGATCTAAGGACGTTTTCAATGTTAGATGGTATTGTACCGAATTCGATAGAAACTCGTCACTGATTTTAATAGCCATCCAATTAAATGTTTTATCTGAATACGGCGATATATTTAATTTTTAATTATTTTTGAAACTTTTAAATCATAAATTGGATTAATTTTGTAGAATTCGATAACTCCGTTATATACAAATTATCTTAATACATAAAACAAAGTCGGGTTAGTTACACCATTTATAATTCAAGAACGGCTGGATCGATTTTAATGATCTCTGATTTGTTGGATTCTTCTCCGCCACGAATAGCAGAATAACTATTAAAATATTGGAAAAATTCACGGAAAAATTTTTTTTAAATAAATTAGGTTAGGAACTCCGCCATCTTCCGCAATTTACAGCTTACGTCACGCACGCTTATAGCTTATTTGTAATAATTGATGTCCATTGCAAATCAGTGACATAAAAGTTTCATTTTTTTTGTTTCGTGTTGTCTGTGATTTATTTGAAAAAAGCATATAAAGGTTACCCGTCGATTTGTTTGTTTCGTGCGAGTGTTATTAATAAATCTTATTGTGCGAGTATTATTATTAACGATGCCGCGACCCAGAAGATCTAATCTTTCCCAACAAAGCCGTAATGCAATTAGGCTTCGGAACATTGCGAATCAATCCACTGAAGAAGAATGAGAAATCGCACGAGAAGAGCGCTGCGTTAGTATGGCCCGACTTCGTGCTTCTCAAACACATCAGCAAAGAGAGGCAGCTCGTGAAACGGCTCGGTTGGCAATGAGAAATCGTCGAGCTTATCGCACTGATCAACAACGAGATAATCTTCGACGCCCAAAAAGAAATTCATTCCAAAATCGACTGCTGCCGATGAAATAAAAGCTTGCCTCAAATCATAGAATCTGTGGTGCTATGTGAAGAAACTTCAGCTGGCAGCAAACATGAGAGTTGCACTGCTGAACGATTCATCTGCTGAAGATTTCCCCAAGCAATTGCTTGCTATCGGTAATGGCCGTGTTCTTGTCGACGAATCGAACAGATTGATTTCATTTTCTTCGAATTTTTGCAATTTCGTCTCATCGAAAGATGAGCTCATCAACAAAGTATGCCCGAACATCATTGCTAACCACAAAACAACAAATGGTTCAATTTTGGCGGCTAAGGACAAAGATGTGTATGACTTAAACTTAGTAATTCAGAATCAAATTGTTGGTACTCTGCATTCATTCAAATATATCGACTGTGTAACAAACGAAGACGAAGCCACCAACTATCCAAATAAATTTTTAAACTCCTTGGATGTGCATGACTTACCACCGCACAATTTACAACTGAAGGTTTGCTCGGTGTCATCATGCTTCGAAATCTAAACCAACCAAAACTATGCAATGGAACGCGTTTGGTGATAGGAAAACCGATGATCAATGTGATTCACGCGACGATACTCAAAGGAAAATTCAAAGGTGAGGAAGTTCTCATTCCGAGGATTCCGATGATCGTAACCGATATGCCCTTTGAGTTTAAACGAATTCAATTTCCGATTCGTCTTGCATTCGCCAACGATTAACAAATCACAAGGTCAATTCTTGAGTGTTTATGGTCTGAATTAAGAAAGAAAATGCATGTTTTTCTCATGGTCATTTGTACGTGGCATATTTACGTGTCGGCAAACCATCCGCTTTATTTGTTCTTGCGACTGATAACAAAACGAAAAATGTCGTATATCACAAGATCCTTCACTGAAGAGAATCAACCTGAGTGCAACCCATGCAGCAAAGTACATAGCTTCAATAAAGCAAATGTCTTACTGACAAGCCATTGAAATACTTGATTTTTGTACTTTTATTGAATTTTTATTTTCTTTATATACAGGGTGAGTCGTGAGGAATCGACCAAACTCAAGGAGTATATTCTACTGGTGAAAGTAATGTAAAAAAATCAAATGTTGTTATCCGATTTTTATTTGTTTTCGAGTTATAGCGTAATTAAAAATGTAGATTTAGTATACCATGTTTATGTATGTATTCGTAAAAACAGTGAAACCCCGGTAGCAATTCATTATAGGGAAGTCTTCCTAGCTGAAGCGCTACCTGTTCGTGGTTTTCCGAACTAGCGGTAGTGACATTGAAAGCAGTCGAGAAATAGTGTAGAGTGGTTTGTATGCCTAATGCGTCTAATGCCACTACCTCTAGTTCATCGTTGATATAGTGAGGGCGCTGCCATCATAAAAAAATTTCCCTATACCTTGGAGTAAATTATAACATTGTGTTCGGGTATTGTGACATTGACTTGACGTTTGTACGACTATAGTGTAACAAACTAAAATGCCACACACTTATTCTAATTTAGAATATGCTAATATGGTGTTTGTTTATGGATTTTGTGATGGGAATGCTACAGCTGCTGCTAATGAATATCGTCAACGGTTTCCACATCACAGACATCCTAATAAAACTGTATTTATTAGTGTATTCAACACATTGTGCGCGACCAGAAAGCTTCCCAGTGTAAACATAATATCTGAACGAGGCACTCGACAACAATTACAAGAAGTAGAAGATATTCTGGATGTAGTAGAAGAAGACGCAACTACCAGCTCACGGAGAATTAGTATTCAATTGGGCATTCCACAAACAAGGGTGATAAAAACACTCCACGAGCATGGCTTACGTCCGTACCATGTACAAAGAGTACAGCACCTACAACGAGATGATAATCGTAGACGTATGGAATTTTGTCGATGGATAAATGATAATCCTCGTTTTGTATCGCGTATACTGTTTACGGATGAAGCGACATTCACCCGTGACGGTATTAATAATTGTCATAACCAGCATGTATGGTCAGACGAAAATTCACACGCAACAGTCGAAAGTAACTTTCAACATAAATTTTCGGTAAACGTGTGGTGTGGTATGATCGATGGTTTTTTAATTGGTCCTTACATTTTTGAGAATCGCCTCACGGGAGACACCTATTTACATTTTTTAGAAAATGAACTGAACGGACTGCTAGAGGATGTTCCCATAAACATCAGAATCCAAATCTTCTACCAGCACGATGGAGCGCCTGCACATTACGCTCGTGCAGTCAGGCAACATTTGGCTGAAAGTTTTCCAGGGAGTTGGATTGGACGTGGTAGTCACATCAAGTAAAAGTGGACACTCGTGATGCACTAATTCAACGGATTATGAAGGCTGCTGACAATATCAAACATCAACCTGACGCAATCAGGAACGCAACCAGCGCCCTTGGTAGACGATGTAAAAAATGTTTTGAAATGAATGGCGGTATTTTTGAAAATATATTATAAAGAACGATAATACCAATAAAATACAAAAACTTCAATGTATGAAATTTTGTTTATTTTTAATTACGCTATAACTCGAAAACAAATAAAAATCGAATAGCAACATTTGAGTTTTTTTTACATTACTTTCACCTGTAGAATACACTCCTACAGTTTGGTCGATTCCTCATGACTCACCCTGTATATTATTATATCTTAATAAACTATTGAACTTAATCAATTTTTTGTGTTAATTTTATTATGTTAATAAAATCCTAAATTAAGTTTAGCTAAAAGTTAACACGCCATTTATTGACTGTTAGGCGGTACGAAGTTCGCCGGGTCAGCTAGTATTATATAATTTAATTACATGATGTCTATAAATACATAAATTAACAATAGATTAGAAAGGTTTTAGCTTAGGTATTGTAACCTTTAGTAACCTTTTTGTATTGAGACTTTTTGGGTATATCTTGTTGTCTCTAATAATAAATAATATTAATAAATATTCTATAACTCTAGAGTCAATAATTCTGTGTGTGCATATCCTTCCTTTTCTGTGTTTTTTTAGATATTTATTTTCTTTGCAATTGCTTATGAAACTGTGTAACTTCTGATATTCATCTTTAACAATATTTCAAGAGTTGAGTTACTGCGATCGAGCAAGACAATTTATTTATTACTATTTTTTATACATAGTTTATTAAATTGTTATCCGCACAAGCATAAAATAAAATGCTATGAATACTTATTAATTTAAAAATAATTCTAATAAAAATTTCAGTAAATAATGCTATTCCATTTCTCTCTTTTTGGGAATAATATGTTACATACATATTGAAGTATGAAATTACATTCCTAGGGATCGTACTTAAGTAACTTGAAATCCATTTGTATCGGTCACCAGAAATTATAAATAGAACTAGGTCAAATGCGCGCAAACCGTTCACATAAAAAATACACACACAGATACGTCTGCCTTATTTATATTTATACAACATAAATTTCTTCGTTTTGATTTTTCTCAGTCATTCAGTCGTTCCTAATTAATTATTTTGTCGATTTTTTGATGTTTCAGATGCACGTAGTTGCACCACTTGCGATAAAGTGCTCGAAGAACTTGAACAAATTGACGACGACACCGACTCATTCGGCGTCGATTTTGTTAAGATCAACGATAAGCGACTCGCCAAACAATATGGTATCACCAAATTTCCAGCTCTCACCTACTTCCGCGAAAAGCAGCCCATCATCTATGAAGGTAAGTCGTATGAGAACATACAAAACATGTCTATGAATCGGGAGCCGACTATGAAATTGTTGAAATTCAAATTAGTTGGCATTGTTTCAGACTTACACATCCTTAGGGTTATTTAAATCTAGAATGAAAAACACTTGTTACTATGCACAATGAATTTACATATACAGGGTGCCTGTCTTTCTAAATATTCGAGAAAATATTTAGAAAGACAGACACCCTGTATATGTAAATTCATTGTGCATAGAAACAAGTGTTTTTCATTCTAGATTTAAATAAACCTAAGGATGCGTAAGTCTGAAACAATGCCAACTAATTTGAATTTCAACAATTTCATAGTCGGCTCCCGATTAACTTAACAGGAATAGAAATAAAATGAGATTGTAAAGGTGGCAAAAATAGATTTCAGTTGGAAAAAAATGGCTTTTTTATTGATTTTACTATTGTATTTGTATTGAGTTTTAAACCACACACTAAATACGAAAAATTATGTTTAACAATTTGCAGTGGCTTTGGTGATAAATCTTGTGCTCTGATTAATTGAACGATATGTCTGTTTTTTGTTCGTGAAGTCAGTAGAAATTTGAGGATTGCTGGCTTAAGTTTCAGATAGTTACATAAGAAGAAGTTGCGCGATGTTAAATTACAAGATCTTGCTGGCCATCAATTGGTCGGTGAGTTGCCATTTCGTAAAATTACGCTACTGGGAAATTTTTGGCGGAGTAAGCTGTTGGTTGAGAGTATGGCAGGACACTGCCCTACTGGAACCAAATTTATTCAAGGTTGTTACGCCTTAATTTCCCTTTTTAATATCGATTAATAGTCTTCATTATTTATTGACGAGTCCCGGTATCTTATATTAAATACGTTCATTCGGATACTTGTTCCGCTATCTGTGGTTAACTTTGGTTACTATATCACCCTTTCCGTTTACACGCGGGTGAGATTCGTGGATTAGCAGACACACCTTGGTAGTGTAAAGTCACGCATCTTTGACCTTTAGTTAATTCTTCGTTCATAAACGGATCATGTCATAGGGTGAATTATAATTTTTGGAACAGCCAATTGCCGTTTGCGACTTACGTAGGTTTGATGAAAATATAACCCAACCTTGGTTTTTGCGTGGCATTCCATTTTGTCTTCGTAAACGGAAAAAAAATAGCTTCCTGCTGAAGAGTTCACGAGCTCTGCAGCCTATACTTCAAGGGCAATTTATGTTCGTTTAATTCCCCGAACAGCGATCGACCTGAGGAATTAATTACCATCTTCGACGAACAGGGACAGGATATCAAGGAATTCGTATTATTAAAGTTTTTATGTAATTTAAATTTCGTCTTATAATTTTTTACATATATTGCTTCCATATTTTTGTTATAATCAATTTAACTTCTTTTAGAATATTCATTTTTGTAATATTAATATAGTTATTAGCATTTTTAATGTCATATTAATCAATTTGAATAGCGGCTTAGAGCCCAACTCATTTAAAATTTAATATATCTTGTATAGTATAACTTAGAATAATTAATTCTTGCGAATTAAAGTATTTTTATTACTTGCATTTAAGGCCAAATTATTCTTTCGTATATTGGAAATTAACATCTAAATTTTGTAACATATTCCGATATCGATATATGTATTTTATAGTAATTTCTTCTGTAGTCACAATTTTTTTTGACGTGTCGTACGTGACCACAGCTGCTCTTTTTTTGCATACATGCAGGTGTCGATAGATGAGGTGTGATAGGTGTCGATGATAAAATTATTAATTCGTCTCTAATGGTATCTTTAGAAAAAAAAAATCTGCGGGAATAAACTATGTAATTAACTTAAGTAATGATTTCCATTTACTTTTAATAGTATTATTACGTTCAACTTTTGAGATGTTATGCTTACCGTACTGTGTTCACCTTTTTGCGATATCTAGTATTGGATTTTGTATAGAGTTATGTATATATTTTTTTTTACCTTAACATACAGTCGGTATAATTATACAGGGTGAAGATTACATTTGATTAATATTTCTTTATTTGATTTTAGTCAATGCTTAAATATAATACATTCATTTACTTAATTATATTATAATCATTTATTTTACTTTGATCGTGAATATATGAATTATTTGTTCATAAGTTTTTTTTTCTTTGGCTTGGCACTTCCTGTAGCAATTTCCTTTTCAGGTATCCTGGGCAACAATTTTGGAGTTAGTACGTAGGTACTTAGTAAGTCTAGATATATAGCGTGAGTTTCGAGTAGTTTATATGTGCATGCACCGAAGATCGCGCAATCTCTTTTCTCAGTTTTCAGTCTGAGCTTCTGTAAGCAAAACTGAGTGGCGCTTCCTTCTAGCTTTTATTTTAGTCAGCCACACCCGTCTCCACTGACTAAGGGCATATATAATAAATAGAAGCTCTCATACTTTGTGCGATACAACTTCAGTTTTTTTTATCTCGACCATCTTCAGACGCCTTCGCTGCGCCAGCTTCCCGAGTAGGTAGTGAGGTCAATATCGTTACGGTAACAATTTCCATTCATAGTTGTAGCATTTGTAGCATCATTCTCGAAGATGTATGGACCTGCATTTTCGTCAACCAAAATTTAAAATGATTCGTTTTGGGTGCAATTGTTTCTCATGAATTACGTGAGGATTTATCGAACTCCAAATTTGATAATTTCGTTTGCTTAGAAGCCCGTAGAGTTGAAAATTTTTAACCAAATCGAGAGTTCATTTCCTGATGCTCTAAAAATCAACTAATGAACTGTCAACGGTGAGAATATTCAGTCAGCTTTAACTCTTGTTTTAGTTGAATTTTGTGTGCACAAAGGTGCAGGTCTTTAGTGAGCATAGGTTGAGGGGAATTGCGTTGCACGATGTGGAGTTGATGTTACCTACCAGACTTGCATCGATACTTTGACTTACAATAGTAATATTCTCCTAGAATTTGTCCCACGTTTATATTCATTAGGTTCTGCATCCATTACCGCTTGAGTTTTATTAAATTTTGTAATCGATCTTTCTAGACTAGAAATTCGCAAAATTTTAACGTATTCTGTAATGCGTTTTAACAATAATAAGGCGTTATTCTTTGGTATAGCGGTCCATATTTTCTAATTCATAGAATCATTTGTCAAAGTATCAGAGTATACAAATGCGAAAAACAAAAAAATGGTACTAATTAAACAGAATATTGGAATTAAAGCAATTTACGCAAAGCAATGTTTATCGTGCCAATTTAAAATTTTACCTTTCGATATTTTTAACCAAATTAGTGCAGTGACACAAAAATTCTTATAAAACATTAGATACATGAGAGTTGGTTAAAAGTACTTATCCGACAAAACATGTCTTATGTTCGATTTTAAAATATGAACTGATAATAACAGCCATTACTTTTAAAATAAAAAATGCATTAAACTATTTAATCAAGTAACTCTAGATAAATGATAAATGAACAAATGAAACTCCAAATTAAATCAAGAAAATTATTTTTTTATTGAAAACAAAGAAATTGTTTTTTTTTTAATGCTTACCTACTCAGAAGATCTGAAGCCGCATAAATGCTTCAAAGATTAGATTCCTTAGAAAATTTGAAGAAAAAACTAAAAAGGAAACAGGAAACGGATGTTTTTCAGGAAGACAAAACTTTGCACGTTTTTTGAAAACAAAATATTTTATTTCCATAGAAATAATCACCAAACTATGCCATTATGGAATGTTTATCAGCGAAAAATTATGTCCCTCTTGCAAAAGTTTCTTAATCTATTTTGGCACGTGTTGCAGTCTTCCAATTCTTCGAGCGTGCGTGGTTTTCCTTCATAGGCGCGTGATTTTAAGAATCTCCACAGATAAAAATCGCACATAAAAAGATCGGGTAAGCGTGGAGGCCATTCCAAAGCAGAAATCACATGATTAGGGAAAGCAGTTCGAACAGCAGTCATGGAAGCTCTCGCTGTATGGGCAGTGGCCCCAACCTGCTAAACCACATTGACGTCTTATTGATTCCTCCTCAGCGAAGCTCAGGTAGGAAACAGATTTCAAACATGTTGACATAGCGGTCTGAAGTAAATGCTACTGTCACTCCTTGTTCTTTAAAAATTCCGCACTTTTCAGTACTGCACCAAACAGTTGCGTTGTGGTCGCTTATGTAATCCATGAGGATTTCTGAAGCCCAAAATCGACAGTTTTGTTTACTTATTATCCCGTCGGAATGAAAATGGGCTTCATCGCTCATTACGATGATTGACAAAAAGTGAGACGTTGTTGGTAATCCCTCTAATACAACTGTTGGACTACCGAAATTTTAAATGGGTGAAACCCATTTGAAGGTCTTAGTGTAAAATAGGTCTTTGTGTAAAATATGTCTTTGTGTAAAATTCGCTGCACAGTGCTTTGCGACATTTGCACTTCTGCAGAGTGCTGCCTAGCAGAGCGACCGTGATTTCACATCATTGTCTCTTTTACTCTATCCACATTATCTGGTGTTCTGGCGGTTCTGACAGGGCCGGGTGATTTCCTTTTGGATAATGAAACAATCATTCGCAGTGCATTAACCCACCACTAGGAATGGTATTGCGGCTGGGTACATCACCATTACGACGATGTGGAATTTGCGCCTAAGATGGGTAGTTATCGCTGACTAACCATTTTTCACAGCGGCATGATGGTTACTGAATGGCAACTCAAGTGGAGTTGAAGGCCAGCTCCGCATCTACCTATCCCCTCCACGAGCTGAGCACAGCGCTTTCCAAAAACACTCACCTTGTACAATATACAGAAACAAGAATGCTTGGAATGCGTCTTCAAAATGCTAGCTTAAAGAAAAAAAAAGTATTTGGAGTTCAAAAGAGGAAAAGAATCGTTTTGTCCAGGAAAAGTTGTCAGGAACGCGTGAAGCAGACGACAAGAAATTAGCAGTATTGGGCGGGGCAAAAAACAATGAAAAGGAATGGATTTAGGACTAAATAAGTACGTAAGTTAAGTAATTTATGCATAAGATATCCAAAACTTAAAAAGATACCACAAATATGCTAACAATTAGCTAAAAAATAAGGAAAAGAAACATTGTCAAAATTGACGAAAATAAACGTAACGAGAGAATATCAAATAAAAGGACAAAGCACAATGGAAGGGAATGGATTTGGGACTAAATAAGTAAGTAAGTATGGGTATACATAAGATACTCAAAACTTAGCAAGGAGCCATAAAAACACTAACAACTAGTTAGAATATGAAACATTCTAAAAATAATTGACAACAATAAAGCAAATAATAGTTAAAGTAGTTATTTATTTTTTATTAGTGTATGGCTAACATAGATTGAAAACATACATCTAAAAGTTAAATTTTTAAACTGAGGCTATTGATCCAGTCCAAAGCGGAGCCAGTGGCTCTCAGTCACTCATCTCATCTCCACATGCTGTAAGGGAGCACTAAACTGTAATATGGTGAATAGTCAGGCGAGGTTCTCAGCATTCGCAAGTTGGTGTCTCAATTAGTCCCCATTTATTGAATGAGTTACGACAAATTCCGTGGGACGTTCTTATTCTATTCTATTCTATGGTAGGATCAATGATATGGGCCACTTGAGCGGCTTTCAAGGCTTCCTAATATTCTCCCCATCTATCATTTGGGTTGAAATCTTCTGTTATAAATTGTTATGCTAGCAGTAGTTGAGAAGATCTAGACTTCAGTCTCAACAGGCCAGCATCGGGCAAATCACTGTGCACTGGAAGGTGAAGATTCGATATTATTTTTTTATTATATTCTCTTATCAGGTGCAATATGGCTTAGAACCGGAAGCTAGGGTAGAGGTGTACTTTTTAAACAACCGCTAATTATTCTCATGGTCTCGTTGAGTTTGATATCGATCTTCTTTGTATGGCAGCTGTTTAGCCAGACAGGAGCGCAGTATTCAGCTACCGGGTAAACAAGGCTAAGAGCTGAAGTTCTAAGCGTAGATGCGTTCGCACCCTAAGCAGTATCACAGAGCTTGTGGATTATGTTATTTCTACTGTTTATTTTAGATGCGGTGTTCTCTAGATGTTTTTTTATAAGAGAGTGTTACTCCCAGATGTTTTGGCTAAGGATTATAATAACAAATTGTTGTTGAAGTACACTTGCGGCTCTAGACGTACTTCTTCATTATTGAGGTGAAGGCACGGCACTTCTGTTTTATTCATATTCGGGATTAGTGTCCAGCCGGTAAACTATCTTCCCAGCACGGACAGGTCCTCTGAAAGTATATTATTAGCTTCCTCTATGGCTTCACTCCAGCATGCAGTTAAAATAATATATAAATATAGAGAAAATAAATGAAAAGATAGCTGCTTGTTAGCTTATAACAGATTCTAAAATAGCGAAACATTGATTATCACGTTGGCCGTACAACTAAACCTAGAAGAACATAAATGGCACTGGCCTTAAAGGCTAATACAATATCATAAAGGAATTGTTGATTAAAACAGAAACTGAAGAAAACACGGCCTTGATCGCTCAAATGAATACTTGTGGATAATATCTTTACTTACGCATACATAAATGTGTATGTAAAAGTATAAAACTAAAAAATTGAGGAAAGGGAAAGACGTAAATGTAAAAGTAAACTGTTATTACTGTGTGAATTTACATCAATATAAAAAGGAACTTAAAAAGATACAGTATGCATTTGCATTCATTCCTATATTGAAATATAGCATTTATTTGAATAACATTATCTCAGTGTGTAAATCAATACCAGTAATTTCGGTTCATAATAATGACAATTCTTTGAACCTGTCAATGAGTTTTAATATTAAAGTAACTCCATTAAACATTTTTACAGCGGTATTGTTACTATTGAAAACAAGTCATCGACACACGGAGAACAGAATTTCGTATAAAATTTCAAATTCCGCTCTGGAATAAATACACGATATATAAGGTTTGTGAGCATTTTGCGCGCATGCTTTACTTTAGCACTGCTTGTGGACCACTGATAAATTATAGTTGGAACGTACTTCTGATCGTTTGGTTATCAATTTATTTTATAGTATTATAAACAATAATCAATTTTGTTCTGTTCTATGATATTGTGTGTTATTGCTATTGCCAACAGTAGTATACGTATGTCAATACAAACGATACCTGCTTCAATCTGTGAACGGTTTTGACCGTCCAGTGATTGATTTGCGTATTATCAAAATTTGGTTGGAACACTTTTGGCATCGTTCTATTACCCTCCAAAATTAAGTTGAAACGCATTTTTTACAGTGCCCATGTCCGGTATCGTCACTGTACGGTTTATCTAGCGTGTTGGAACAAACCTATATTTTACTCTTGATTTTCTCACAGACCTATGATGAGAGTCTGATTTCTAGGGTTTTAGACCTCGTGTGAGATGTGTCCTGAGAAGGCCCGTTGTACTCCAGGGTTCAACGAGATCTGTCGCTGTATGTATGGAAACAATGATTCAAGAAGGGTCTAATTCGCGAAGTCTTAGACCTGCAGCATTCCAGAGAAATGGAAGAGAAAACTAGGAGAAAACTATCGAAGCTAAACTGTTATGTTGATGTCTTAAGTTTTGTATTACTCGCTAGTAAAAGCTATAGGAACTCTTCACTAGGAGAGCTATCGAAGGTAAACTGTTATGTTGATGTATTAAGTTTTGTATTACTCGCTAGTAAGAGCTATAGGAACTCTTCCCTAGGAGAAAACTATCGAAGCTAAACTGTCTTCTCTTTCGGACTGATGTCCTGAAGTAAACCTCACCCACATCCCCACTGCTTATACAAGTGGTGGAAATTACAAAAGGTTATTTTAGATTCATGACGTATAGCAAAGTAATATAAACTTTCTCAACATTTAAGGTATGGTAAACCAGTGTACAATGACGGGCATACAATTCATCTACAGGAACCTGATCTAATACCTTTTACGATAACCTTGTTGTATACCGTTAAATCCCTTCGGGAAGGTTTATACTTAAAATAATTCATGAATTGGTCTTGACCGTCATAAAACTAATTACCTAAATGGCAGGGTTACTTGGCAAATGCAATTAGGCTTGCTCTATGGTTTTAGAAATGATATTATTTAAGAAATTATATTTACCGGGCTATTGTTATAATTTGCATGACCTGTAAACTGTTACTGGGAATCAGACCTAACTGCCCAGAATATTCATAAGCGCCTTAAAACGGCTAATGAAATATACACAATAATTAAATAACGAGTCACAAAATAATGAAATATACAATGTGAAAAATAGATGAATTGACGTTTTAACAGTTATTATTGATAAATTGTCAGTAACTTCCCCAGCTATATACACCCTCCGATATTAGTAGTAGTAGTAGAACCCATTAGTCCCTTTTGGGACATAGGGAAGAAATCGTTTGTCTCCATTCTTGTCTATTTACAGCTATAGATCCCAATCGTGTCACTGACATGTTAGTCTCTTCTTGCAATGTTCTTCTCCATGTTACCTTCGGGCGTCCTACTTTCCTCCTTCCTTGGGGCTGCCATTCCAATGCTCTCCTACAAATTTCTGTTCTCGGTTCTCTTAAAGTATGACCAAGCCATCCAAACTTTCTCCTTTTAATTTGTACTTCGATCCTTTCTTGTCCTGCACGATCCCATAATTCCTCATTTGTAATTTGGAGGGGCCACCATATTTTCAGTATATTCCGAATACATCTATTTACAAAGCTTCGTAGTTTTTGTTTGTTTGCATTAGTTAGTGTCCACGACTAAGAACCGTACAATAATATGGGTTTAACTGTGGCATTAAAATCTCTTTTTTTAAATCCCTCCGATATTATGGGCTTATAATGAGGTTTGTAGCACGACGTCCTTTTCCGAGGATACCATTAATGCCTCAATGAAAAATGTTCTGTATCGTAGAAAGACATTAGTGGATGCAAGGATGATGAAAATTCGTCTTTTTAGATTAACACTGGTTTTATTTATATCGCAATGTCTAATCTTCGTGCGTAGACAATAGGAAGCATATAAATATAGAAGAGCAATCATACAGCGCGTGCAACATCCATTGCATGGACAGCTATCAATGACAAAAGAACTTCATTAGTGAAGATTACACGCTACATTATTGTACAGCGGTATATAAATTCAGCGTTTTAGTCCCCGTACTCTTGCTCATCCTTCGACAGTTTGTTGAAGTTGCAGGTAACAAGGACCATGCTACCTTTTCTTGAAAAAAAGGTGACTTGCCACGAACCGAACGATCTGGACACACACGTGTATTACATAGTTATATTACATAGTTTTATTCAGAGATTGGGCTTAGTATTCATAAAATTTCCAATCACCGAATAATATTTTTAATCCTACACGAAAAGGTTTATACCTAATGTTAATGGTATGAAATTATAGTTATTACTGGAGCTGAGGATGTTTGCGGTATAACCATGGTTATATCATGTAACCATAGTAAATTACTATGGTTACATGATGTAACCATGGTTATACCGCTAACATCCTCAGCTCTAGTTATTACTGTCAAAAATCTCATTGTCATTATTTGACAGAAAATTTGTGTTTGGCTTTTTCACTAATTTCCTCAGGTATAAAGTTCAAGCTTTCATTGGAGTCACAAATATTAGAAGCTCTGGCACATTCCATTCTACATGCTCTATAATCTATAATCCTTCTATAACCTATAATCTATAATTCTAAAGGTAGTTTAATGTTAATAACGCCCTAGATAACACGAAATTAATTATTTTACATTTAAGTTTGACAATGGATGCTGATGCGTCCCCTAATGATTAATACTGTAACTAATGTTCTTGGCTAGCCGCGAAAAAGAAAATTTCTTGGCTAGCTGTGCAAATGCATGCTTTTGTGTCTCCATAGAGACGCCAAAATTAAATTTTCTAGTAGTGTAGGATAAAAAATCATTTTCTTGGTCAATGTAAAGGACAGTTAATACCACAAATCACATTCCCCAGGTGAGGGGAATGAAATTAGTTATGCAACTTAAACATAACAAGAGTGTTGTATTTAGAAGTTGTTCTGGGGTAGGAATTTCATATGTTAACGAAAAATTTAATGTTGGCTATCTTGGTCGATTAGTATTCGCCGAGTTTCATTCACAGTAACGGAGTTGAAAAAATAGCGTCCAACGACTTCTCGAGCATCAAGTGCACACTAAACAGTCAGTTTAAGTGAATGCAATACTTCTTATGCATTACTGTTGCATTAGATTAATCAAAAGTGACATTCATCGCTAAAGATGATTTTCTTATGAAATACTGGATTATTTTCAAGTTCCTCTAAAGCCCAATTACTGAATCTTAAACCCGAAAAACGATTGTTTGGTTTGAGTTGTTGAGTTAAAGAAATCGTACAGTACGTAGGTCAAGATCATGTCACAGAATTCGCCACACATTGATATTTGAAATTCCCAATGTTTGAAATCGACGAGGAATTGACAAATTCCGATCTTTGACGTATAGCTGTAATATTTTCTTCGCTTTTTGTACTTCTTTGTCTCAATGACACAGGAGCGTTATGAAATAAATATGTCGATTCAAATTTTTCCACAAGACGTTTAATTGTACTTCGACTTGGATGATTATTAATCGAAAATTCAAGTTAATGCACGTGATGTAGCCGCGACTGAACATGCATTGTGATAAAACATCTGAATAATTTGTAAACGTTGTTGAAACTTGTACCGTTCCATAATGAAATGGTAGGCATACGCAAGTACAGTGCGTTCGAAAAGTTACGCACATCGAAATAAATGTACACATGTATTTTATAACTTTTTGTAATTATAATAACTTTTATAATAACTTATATCGTATACACTTATTACTAACATTTTATGTATTTTATATCACACGCTCAAAGTAGCTACCTTGTTCAGTAATGCATTCACGAACTCGTTTTATCATGTTTGAAACCATTCTATGCAGCACGTTTACACTGATGTTATTAATCTCCGTTGGTATGTTCATCTTCAGTTCATCCAGTGTGCGGCAAGTTTTTGTAAATCCTTCCTTTAAGGTAACTCTAAAGGAAATAATCTAGAGACGTTATGGCGAAGAGACATAAACTCGCCCAAAAAAATGGCTTAAGAAATGTTTTGAGAAATGTATTGTTTCATTAGATGTGTGACATGTCGTCCCGTCCTTCTGCAACCAACAATCATGTTCATCGTTTTCAAGCAACGAAATAAACTGTAAAATGATGTTTTGGTACATAACATTGTAGTTTCATAGGAAAAAGGGCCCACTATTCGACATGATATAGCACACCGCACTCAAATTTTGTGACAGTACAAGTTGTTTTCACAAAAGACACGTACTAAGGTAGAGCTACACCTTATCCGTGAAGAAAACACGGTGAAACTCTTCAATTCGATGGTTGTCGACGAATGTCTGAAACCATATACAGTACACTAGGTACTTTTGTTTATCCGGCTCTTTCAATTCCTGAACACTACGAACATGATATGCACTTAACTTTAACTTCTTCATCGCTTTCTGAACACTACAATACGAAATCTGAGTGTGTTGATAGTCTCCTAAAGCTTTTTGAAGGCGAACGCAGCTTCACATTTATAATCACAACCAGTTTAACGTCAGTCAAAATGGCCGGCCTCCTTGTTCCCTTCTTGTCTGCAACTGATCCACATTCACGGAAACGGGCGATTAATTTCGTTACTGTTTGTTTGGCATTGCCACATCTGGATATTTTTCATGAACTTCGTCTGCAACACGTGTATACGAACGACTGGAAAAATATTGTTCAACAATGAAAATTCGTTGCTCCTGGTAAAACAACATGTTTACGAAGCAGTGAACTCCACAATATTAAAGGCGTCATATGTCAAGTTTCCATTACAATGGCATTTAGGTTTGTTGTCGGTAATACTTGTAGTGCTATCTTGCTGTAGACGATATAAATAATTCAACGAAACTACTATTTACAGAAACATTTATTTTGATGTGCGAGACTTTTAGATCTCTCTGTATAAAAATATTAAAAAGGAAACTGAACAGGGCTGTCATCTGAAAGAAATCTCCATTTGAAAAAGCATCTCTAATGGAAAACTTTTTCAAAATATTCTTTCCATAATTCATGTTATATTTTAATTTTGTGTTGTTGTATACTTTCAAAAAGTACTATCATGGAACAAAAAGGCGTTTTACTCTCAATAAATACAACTAATTCTTCGTATGTAACATTTTTATTCTTATCTTTAATTTCCGTGTTCTCTGACGTAGTTAGATATATTTATGTTGCATAACTGTATGCCTATTTACTTTTCCTTTTTATTTTATACTTATATATACAAATAAGATGTATCACGTTAGTGGTTAACAAATTGTACTTTAAAACAGTGGAACAATATTTAATAGGATAATATAAATCGTTTCTTCATTTACAGTGTTGTTTTAAAAATATCCCCTGTTTTCATTTGGCATTGTGTCAACTAGTAAATATTCTTTTAAAACGTTTGCACGATACGGAATTTCTTTTAATTTAAAAACATACTTATTCCCGAAAAGCGATATGATTCCAGGCTTACTTGTTTGACAACGATAATATGGTTTTCAGTGAAATTAAGCACTTAGATTACAGTAAACGGTTGCCAAAACTTATTTTTGCCTTATCCCATATGTAGGACAGCAAAATTATTGTTCTGGCAAAATTTCAATTTGTATGAATGAAATCAAAATCACATTTAAAAATGTAAACTGGATTCTGTGAGATTTTTTTTCATAAATCATTAAGCTTGTAATTATTTAGGATACACGTTCTCTTCAATGAAAGTTTATGGTTCTTCAATAATACTAATATTAAGATTGGCATAGGTAAACATTTCCTTTTTTAGCACAAAGGTATTTTTAATAATATAAAATATTATTAAAAATCTGGTGTGAAGAACACAAATACAGGTTCACTATTAATATTTTTGTGAACGTGTCCGAACATATCCCTTCCCAGAGACGTAGATACGTATTTCGCCTTTCTACAGGCTCATCGGTACGCCCCTGCTGGAGAAAGGATATCTTCAGACACATTCACAAAAAAGAACCACATCGCCACATCACAGAAATTATCCAGACCGAGCGTAGAAGTAAATTCAGCGCTGCCTGTTGTCAGACAGCCGAAGTACCTCGCCCCGTCCACACAACCAATGCGAAGTAACGACGCCCTTCGGTGCCACCTTTGGAAGGGTGTCGTTACTTCGCATTGGTTGTGTGGACGGGGCGAGGTACTTCGGCTGTCTGACAACAGGCAGCGCTGAATTTACTTCTACGCTCGGTCTGGATAATTTCTGTGATGTGGCGATGTGGTTATTTTTTCTGAATGTGTCTGAAGATATCCTTTCTCCAGCAGGGGCGTACCGATGAGCCTGTAGAAAGGCGAAATACGTATCTACGTCTCTGGGGAGGGATATGTTCGGACACGTTCACAAAAATATTAATAGTGAACCTGTATTTGTGTTCTTCACACCAGATTTTTAATAATATTTTATATTATTAAAAATACCTTTGTGTTATACAAAACTGGTGGGGTTTACCTACTCATGTATGTTTCAATTATTCTGATACCTATTTTAGCGTCACATTAACGGTGGTAACATTTTTTCACACAGTTGTCGGTAATTTTTTAATTTACAAATCTCAGTAAACTCATCGTACTATTTCTTCGGTAAAAACAAGGTAGTATGTCAACAAAAGTCTTGAAATAAGCTTGGATTTTAAACCAAAGTCGATAAGTGTGCCAAAATATTACAAAATTCAAAAGTTAAAATCCATGAGTGAAAAATTTCTCAACGAAGGCAGGTACATTTAAGAATCATTTGTAAACTCGACCATTAAGATAAACAAATTCCTTCAGCCTAATATTTTATTAATCAGAAATATTTTCCCAGAATCGGTTTATCGGTAGTCTCATTATCAGTTTACAGCTCAATATAGGTACGAGGTAAGCCACATATGTTCTCGGCCTGGCATAGAACATTATAACCCCAAAATAATAGATGAAATAATAAAAAATAGACCAAGGAAAAAGCTACTGTATCGTTCGGGGTGATGTTCCTATGTTATGGTTGTATCCGGCTCGGGGACCAAATGTTTGTAATGACTCCGGTTTCTGGCGGTGATGCTTCAGCGTCAGTTACTAGAAGCACGACCCCTGAGTTACTTGAATCACTATTAGAGCCGGCAAAGAGGGGCAAGTTTCAGTGCAGTGCCGTGAACAACGTGGAGGGGCCTAGCGGCCGTATCAAGAGGAGCGTTCAGTAACAATTACATACTCGCATTTTATGTTCGTGACTTACATGAAGGAGCATGGGCGATGCGGACGCATAAATGTTTACACATAAAATAATAATAAAAATATATTATCACGAGCTGAAACATTTACTGTTTTAAAAAGCTTCCATGAAATCACAAACTGGGTAGCATCTATTAAATATTTGAATCATTAAATATGTTTCCATACTTGTTTCAGTCAAATGAGTACGGCGTGCGGAATAAATATTTTTCAATGATGAAAACTGCCGCTCCACATCGAGTGATTTAAAGTAATCCTTGTGACAACTTAATGGATCGTTCGACGCACTTTCACAAATTTGTCTTAGTATGAGAAAATCTGAATCCTTGTCAATAACACTTTCAAATTTTCATATTACACACTCAGTTTTATCGCCTTACGCCGCACATAGGTGTGAGTGAGCGTAATCCACAACTTGAACAGAATCCATAAACGACATCGAATCATTTTGTAATTTTTCAATTCCCTCCGCAAGTCCATAGTAGTTCTTGCGAATAGTTTCTAAATCACTTTTTACCTGGCTATCATGAAACAATATCTGGCTTTTCTTGATAGCTTTGGCGTGTCTCGGATCGAATTGTAAAACTACCATCTTTACATCATCAAAATGTTCGCAGTAATAAAACGCAGCCTCTAACCATGTTCCTCAACGCATAGTAATCGGCTATGGTGGTTTAGGCTCTTTGGGACACGGTTCGTGAAATTTTTTTGTACGTTTTGGGGACTTTGGGAACACTGCCTTTGTATGAGCTATTAAAGCATTTACTCCTGGATAATATTTAGGTATCAATTGCGCCACGAGGTTTAACGCATGGGTTTTACATGTTACATGTAACATATTGCCACTCTCTTCTTTAAGAGATCGGCCTAAGGAAAGCATGTTAGCGGCACCGTCACTCACAAACATTAAAAGTTGGTTTGTTGAAACTTGAAATTTGTTCAATGCGCTCAACGCCACTTTTAAAATTTCATCGCTAGTATATTTTGCAACTATTTTGGAAGCAAGTAAGATAGAGGATGACGCTTCAAGTTCTTCTATTGTACGTACCATCGCATTCACCACAGAATTTTTTTGCCGATCGCTTGTTTCGTCTACATATAACCACAATTTTTTATGTTTCAATACTGATTTAATTATTCTTTCAACATAGTCACGAGCAGATGGCATAACGTTTCTTTCGATGTTCGACTTGGTAATGTATAATCCGAATACTTGCTCCAGAAGGAGAGAAATGCTTTTTGGTCTAGCAAAGTGAACGGCAGAGTACATATAATAAAATAAACACCTATATCAAATGTTAATTGTTCGTGTATCGTTTGCCACGGATTGCAGAACAGTATTTTATACTTTTTAGGCGGCGTTCATACTGCCACCTGCTGATACACGTCAAATAGTCGCCGCACCTTACACATTTAATTCTATCGTCTTCGTATTCTAAATCCGGCATACTTGCTATTACGTTTTCTAGTTTCTTCGAAATACGCCGTTTCCGAAACGTACCTAAATGCGACATTTTCTAAGTATATGTGTACCGACATGCACTCACAACAACTAGTGGAATAATACTGAACGAGTGTGCTTTGATATGGACGCTTGAGATGCCGTGCCGCGCGCTTCTCCCCCTACTTTGCTCTCGGCACTGTACTGGAAATTGCCCCTCTTTGCCGAGTCTAATCACCATGCACAGGTTGTAAGGCTGTATACACTTTATGTACTTAATGTACTTTCATATAAATATATTTATTTACACTATACCGTATGTGTTAAATATCATTAGGCATAGAGAATCAACGTATGAGTACATACAATGTATACGTACATGAGAAAGCCAGTCCAATGCCAGCGAAGACTGCGACGACTGACGATTGTCTCCGATACAGATTGACTGGAAATTTTGCATTCAGTCTAGCTGCGGCCGTTACAGTTTGAAAGCGTACAATAAAATTAATGTATAACGGCTCTTTATACACCCACTGAAAAGCTTCAGTTAGTAAAATGGTTTTATGCTTGCAAGTCTGCAATGGAGTGCAGACAAAAAATTTATAATATTATAAATAAATTTGAAACTTGTTTCTGTCTCAATAACTGTACGAAATGCAAACCAAGAGAGGTATCACCACAAAAAATTGAGGAAAGAGAACGGCGGGATGTATTAATTTGTAGTATTGTGGAAATTGATAACACGAGATCTACTAGAAGTGCTGCCGAGGAATTGGGTACAAGTAACACAACTATTTCACCTATTTGGAAACGTAATGGTTTAAAATGTTTCAAATATTCGAAAACTCAAGAAATATTTCCCGAGGACAATTTCCGGAGAATGGAATTTTGTCAAGACGTTTTGGAAAAGATACATCGAGATGAAAATTTCGTTAAAAATATTCTCTTCACCGATTAATCAACTTTTTCCATTACACGGAAAGCACAATCCCTTTGTTCTTCGATATTGGGCTTCGGAAAATCAACACCGGCATTTTGCAAATCGCACTCAGTATCCTCAAAAACTAAACGTTTGGGCAGGTATTTTAGGTGACCATTCTATAGGCCCCTATTTTATTGATGGTATATTAAATGCCGACAAGTATCTCGAATTACTGAAAAATCAAATACTTCCCACCATTCAAAACATTCGAATAAATCAGGAAATCGTTTGATTTCAACATGATGGCTGTCCAGCACATAATGCAGTGAGGGTAAAGGAATTTCTAGGAAATACTTTTCCTGACCGTCTTATTGCTGGAACAGGAAACATTAAATGGCCCCCGCGATCTCCTGATCTATCTCCAAATGATTTCTTTTTGTGGGGATATCTAAAAAATATTGTTTATACTCATGAAGCTGGTAGAGCAGAAAATCTAGTTGCCTTGAGAGAAAAAATAACTGAGGCTGCGAATTCATTAACCGCCGACATGTTAGCAAATGTAAGAGCTAATTTCTACGACCGCTTAGGACAATGTCTTGCTGTGCAAGGAGGAATTTTTGAACCTCTTGTATAATTTATTATAATTTTTAGAATACTTTTTTATTTATTTTATTAGAATTATACTTTAATTTTATTAGAATTACGCTTTTGTTTATGCGACGCACCGCAGCTTCAAAATTTCCTGCATCTACTGAAAGAAATAAGAAAAGCAAATCCCTTGCAATTCGTAAATGTTATTTTAGAACGCATTACAAGTACCTATGTCGATGGTCAAATGATTACTGCTAACTTGTATTTGCGAAATAATCGGAGACAATCGTTGCCGGCCATCGCGGTCTTCGCCGGCATTGGATCGGCTTTTCCATATACATATACAGCAGACCGATTTTCATGTGGCCGGTTAGAAGTACCGCCCTCGAGATGCGCACGAAATTCATAGGTCGGGGAACCTCTGGCATTCAGTGTTTTACATCGTTTTAAGCGATAAACACAGTAGTGCAGTGCCGTATTAAGGTAGTGAGTAATGGAGTTTAAAAGTAAATTAAATAGATGTGTTTTACGCAGTCAAACTCGTGAAGTGATCTCAAATGTATTTAAATATATGCAAGAAGAAAAAACTTCAGGGGTACTCAAAATTTCACTGGATCAGTTATATGAACGCGTTATTGCCGCAACGGGTGTTTCTGAGGGAAGTATTAGACGGATTGTTAAAGAAAAAAGTGAAATAAACGCAGGTGCCGGTTCATCTTTTACATCGCCAAAGAAAAATAAAAAAAAAACCAAGCCCAAAACCGACTTAGACGATGCAGATAAAGGTGTGCTGCGTAGAACAATTTTAAATACCTTTACTGTTGACAAAATTGTGCCTACAATGCCAAACATTCTAAGAAAATTTAAAGAAACAGGATACACTGGAGGAATAGATTCTCTTCGGAAAGTAGTAAAAGATATGGGCTTTCGTTGGAGAAAAACAAAAACCAACAGAAAGTTGTTAATGGAAAAGCACGACATTCGTCAGTTAAGAGTATCTTATTTGCGTACCATTCAAAGCTACAGAAATGAAAAAAGACCGAATATATATATATGGATGAAACTTACATCCACAGTTCTCATACCGTGGCTACTTGTTGGAGTGACAATTCCAATGAAGGATTAGCAAGGCCTATATCAAAAGGTCTAAGACTAATTATTGTTCATGCTGGCTGCGAGACGGGATTCATTCCGAATGCTAAATTGATTTTTAAGTCTAATACCACAACGGGAGATTATCATCACGAGATGAATTATGAACATTACAAAAAATGGTTGTTAGAAAAATTAATTCCAAACCTGCCTCCAAAGTCTGTCCTTGTAATTGACAATGCTCCTTATCATAATGTCCAAAAAGATAAACCACCGAATTCTAATAGCAGGAAATCAGTTATGATAGACTGGTTAAGGTCTAAAAATATTTATTTCGACAATAACATGCTCAAGCCCGATTTATATAATATTATTAAAGTACATAAGCCAACATTTAAAACGTTCGACATAGATGAAATGTTAACACAACGTGGCCATAATGTTTTGCGATTACCGCCATACCACCCAGATTTAAATCCGATTGAGTTAGTATGGGCATCTCTTAAACAATATGTGGCACAAAAAAATGTATCATTCACTATTAGATATGTTCAACAGTTATGTGATAACTTTTTTGATGAATTTAGTGCTGCTGAATGGAATAAATGTTGTGACCACGCGATAAAGTGGGAGCAAAAGTTTTTGGAAGCGGAACCTCTCATAGACGAAGTTACAGACCAGTTCATTATTAATTTGGGTGAAGACTCTGAATCGGAGAGCGAAGAGGAAGTCAGTGATAGTGATTCTGCATAACTTTTTATATAATTATATGTATAATTTACCGTAATTTTTTTGAAACTTAGTTATTGTTCATTATTGTTTTCTCCTATAATTATTTTTGAGTATTTATGTATTATTTCTTATTGTAATTATTATTTTCATTGTTATTTCCAATAATATTAGTATTAATAATATTCTTTTCTCCACGACTATTAAATAATGTTATTACAACACTCGCCTACGCTTGTTGAAGAATATACTGTTCTTTTGTACATATAGAAAGTTTACAATGTGATTATAATGAGAAAGAGATTAGCATAAACATTATTTGCCAATAATTCAGTTAATTATCCAAATTAGTTTTACTTAATCCTAAGCCTTTCTACCGTTAAGTGTAGCTAACAATCTTATTCAGTCATCCTCTTAATGTGATGTTAGTACGCTATTAGCTAGTAGGTAAGGTAAGACATTTTAATTAAACATGTTACATGAAACTATGCGTTTTATTTTACTTCTATTTGCCTTAATTTAGTGAAATACAAACCATTATAAACATGTTCAACAATGTGATTTTCTGAATTTATCCCTTACTACGTCCCAATGCACGACTCGCACAAAGAGTTTGCATTTCATTTTTCCGAATACTGTCTCTATCTAACACTGACCCTTACTTGACGCACGTATAAATTCTCCCACCGGCCACATGAAAATCGGTCTACTGTACATCGTATGTACTCATACGTATTCCCTATACCTAATGATATTTGACACATGCGGTATATATTTATTTTAGATCTACAACGACAACGACTAATTAAACTGCTGTTGAGACAGATGTCTCTTGTTAAAAAATGATTGTTATGTTGGCGCTGTGTTTGAGGTCATACTGTTTGATATGAATGTTACTGGTATGAGACTCTGAATGATAACGATCTATTCTGTTCTGTTTTACAGGTAGGTAAAAATATACCACTACCCCTAACTTTTACAAAGCTTATTGGTTAAACAGGATATTGTCTGACGTCATAACGGGGAAAATTTGGGTTATTACATTACTTCGAGAAAATTGTACCTACAAGCAAAAACACCCAAGGTTTACGATAACGTCTTAAAGATCTAATTTTAACTCATAAATAATAAAATGTCATTACTAATTAAGTACGAGGGGCAAGCTACAATTATTGAGAATAGAAAGATTGATACAAGTTTTCAGAATTTTAATTTTAATATGTTCAATGCAATTGCCATCAACAATAATACACTTAACCATTCTTTTCTTCCATAGTTCAAAAGCGTTCAGCCAGCTGTCAAGAACTTTAAATTATAATAATAATAATAATATAATAATAATTTAAAATTCTTTGAAAAAGGCAGTAATTGCCGAAACATGTAAAGATTATTTTAAATATATACATATTAAATCGTCGACTATCTAAATCTACTATAATATACAAAGGTCAAGAAATAATTATCTATGAATATATGTACAAAATGATGCAGGAATGGAAAAAGACTTTTCATAAAGTCATTTACCTCGACAGAAAGACTCTGCTTAATAACCTATTATTCGCTGATGACACAGTAATAGTGACGGACAATGAAACCGATATATAACGTGCAATGGATCTACTAAACCGAATAAGTTATAAATTTGATATGGTTATCTCAACTGAAAAGACTGAAACTATGGCTTTTAATGGAAACGAACAAATAAGGACAAAAATTGTAATCAATGACAGGACTTTAGAACAAGTACGACATATGTCATATCCAAGACATCTTGGATACGACATAACCTTTGGATATAGTAGAAACATAGAACAAAAGCTGAATAAATTCAGTAAGATATGCGGAACTATAAATAAACATCTGAAAAATTAAACAAGAAAAGACACCCAAATTAAATTTTACAAAGCAAGCGCAGTTCCAACACTTCTATACGGAAGCGAGACCTGGATTGCCACAAATAAGCAACGACAAAATAAGGAGTAATCGAAGAAAATGGAACAAATACCTAGACAGAATGAATTGCGAGAGGCTCCCATTTAAAGTAAAATACTATAAATGCCACGGAAAAAGTAATGTAGGAAGAATTCGTAAAAGATGGGTACCGTAACAGGAATAAAACCTAATACGTGAAGCGAAGAAGAAGAATAATTAAGCAAAATCAAAATTCAATTAAAAACAATGACTAATAAGTACATTATATTTTCTCAAGTCGATAGAATTTAAACATAAATTAGTCCATTAATTGGCTATATAGTTAAGTTTTCGAATTAACTGTTATCGACTTTAAGTCCTTATTCTTACTACAAGAATTTTTATTTGGGAATTTGTTTTTAGGAAGGAGGAATTTAAATGTAATTGGAACTCATTAATATTTATATACCTAATTTTAGGGTAAAGGAATTTTCATATTTCGCCATTTCGTCAAACATAGAACCTACATATCTCCATTTTAAAAATTTTCTGCCTGAATTCTTTCGTGAGAAATCTTACATTACCCATATTGGAAAACTTATCGTAGCAAGAAAGTACAACAGATCTATGATCAAAAAGTATAGGGTTTTGTTAAATCAAACGCAAAGTATTTATTCCTTTCCCAATTTATTTCATCTCCTTCAAAGTAGTTTCCTTCTCAGACAATATACTTATTCCAACGTTTTTCCATTCTCTATAACAGTTCTGAAACTCGATTTCTAGTATGACTTTTAGAACGTGTTTAAAATTTGTTTCATCTCTTCAATCGATTCAAAAAAATGTCCACGAAACGGTCTTATAAGCTTGGAAATATAGTAAAAAAGTAGCATGATGCTAAATCAATAGAATTCTGTGGCTGTGGGACAATGTGTGTTGAATGTTTGGCCAAAAAATCTTTAACAAGCGATGAAATGTAACATGGTGTATTACCATGATGGAAAGATAAGTTGTGGTTTTTGCACGACTTATCTTTCCATAATTCGAGGCGTTTTAGACGTATGGCTCTGGGGAAAATGACGCATGACACTCAAATAATATTTCTGATTAACAGTTTAGCTCGTTGGAAGAAATTTGTAACGCACTACGCCACGGTAATTAAAGAAGACTTTGACAGAGTTTTTGTCGGTTTTGCTTGGTCGGCTACTTTGTGATCTTAAGCATAGATCCATATCTAATCATCCGTAGTGATGCACTTTATGACAAATTAGTAATCAGAAATCATCTACTGTAGAGATGTTAACATGACGTTAACGTTCTTTTTCGAAAAAAATAAGCGATTTTGAAAGCAATCGAGATAAGGTCAATCTTTAAGGCTCAAATGGTCTTCCAAAATTCCCTGAATCGATTCAAATGAAATCCCAATATTATCTATAATGCCTTTAATTGGCAAACGACGATTTTGAGTACGATTTTGACGACGTCTTTTATTTTCTTGACGTAGCTTTTATCAGTTGATGATCAAGGTCGTCCTGTTTGGTGTGCGTCTTCAAGACGTTCTCTATCTTTTTTGAACATTTTATATGACTCAACCACTCTTAGTCTTGACATGCACTGGTCGCCGAAACTCTTTTCTAACATTTAAACGTGTCCGTGGCAGAAATTTCATTCCGCAAATAAAATTTTATGCAAATTTTTTGGTAAACGAAGTGAGACATTTGAAAATGGTAAAAAACATTTGTTTCGTGGCGCAATAAAAATAATTTGTTTGTTCGCTGACAAGAACAATTACATTAAATTTTGCACAAATGTCAACGGCAATGCCAGCAACTTAGGAGCAAATATTGAGTCCGATTGAATAACGCGCGCGATTTAAACAAACCAGGCCTGATCGTTTTTAAACACAGTAGTATATCAATAGAAATACTGCAGTATTGCATTTTTGACAACGAAGATATAAATTACAGACGTAAAATGCACCACGCTTTAGAACTGTAAAATTTCGAATTACACTAAACTTTACTCACTCTGTGATGTATACTTATAGTCACACTACTGAATAGATTATTTTACAAGATGTGACATAATATGTTTAATAGGTAAAAAACGTGGGTGCATGATAAATTAAGAAAACAAGCAGTAAAGAAACGTGAAAAATTGCAATAACAAATCTTTTTAATTGGCAAGTTGCTTTTATTGCTTTACACATATACCAATCGTTAACTTAAATATTTTGACAGTAAACTAAATTTTATGTCTTCCGATTGTTTAACTTCTGAAACTGCATTAAGCTTTTGCAGTTACAGTAATTTCTGTAACACAATCATTAGATTTAATGGCTTCGGTAAATATTTTTTAATATAATTTTGTGAGAACAGAATTAAAATTTAATTGAGATTTTCAAGGCAGATTTATAGTATTTTCACTCAGTTGGTTAATTAGATTTCGAGAAATTTAGAACACGAATGTTATAAATCTTTATGTATTGAAGCGTTTCACCAATCGATTTAAGTTTTTCGCAAATTTTTTAAAACTTCAAAGATAGAAATTGGTTTGATCTTAGTTAAAGTAGTTGTAAATATAAACTGTTGCTTCTGAAAAGTTTATTTCCTTTTTTTGTAATCATACTACTACAATTGATATTAAATATACCTTGTATTTTTAAAATAAATAAAGGATCTTTTTGTCGTGGTATTTTTAATCTAACACTGTTACAATTATAACTATTAAATCGAGTTATTTTTTCAAAAAAATAATGGGAAAAGCAACAAGGCGTGTGACAATTTAATTTCTGGAATGGTTCGTTAAAAATGTGTTTATGGCAATTGTACTCTAGAGACTTTTATCACTAGTGCAAGGAAATTGCCCCACGCGTCAGAGGCGGACGCTTAAAAGTTGACACATAAAATAAATAGCAAGAAGTAAATTATAAAATGTGCTCAAACACTTTACTGTTTTAAGAGTCTTCCGTGAAGTGACAAACGGGATAACATCTGTTAATATTTTAATATTAGATATGTTTCCATAGTTGTTTCAGTCAAGCTAGTATGACGTGCAGAATAAATGTTAATGCCGAAAACGACCGTTCTAAATCTATTTGCATATTTAAAATAATCTTTAATATTTAATTATATAATAATATTTAAAAAACGTTTTCCGATTTGGTAATTTACAATACGCGTATTTATTCCACAAGGAGACACATGCTCCGTTGTCTAGGAAAGTAAACGGTAGATTATATATAATAAAAGTAACACAACAATTAAATTGCAATGTTTGATTGGATCGTTTTTTTATTAGATTATATATCCAGGTTTTTATTATATTTTAACTTGCTAATTCACTCACGTATATCTACACTAAGTACCATACCCACTCTATTGTTATTATTAAATTACAAATTCACTTTATCAATCTGAGCTAGCTGGTGCCCATTAAATCATACTAATTAAGATAAAAACTAGAAGATTATGTACCCTGAAGAGACAGATTAAGTTAAGTACAAACTTTATTTATTTTTACGTACTATTAATGTTTATGCCCTTAGTTCAAGCGACATCTGTGAACATAAGTATTAGCAACATCTATAGGTCGTTTATTGAACTTATGTATTTATTAGCATATTCAATATTTAAATTACATAATCTTAGAATTACATTACATTTCAAATAATAAATAACGTAGGTGTCATTTATTATCAACGTTATACTTCAATATATATATATATATATATATATATATATATGGTAAACCTAATCAGTAGGCGATTAAAGGTCTGTATATTACTTCAAAATATATGTATTTAAAAAACTCTACATGTTTCGGCTGTATACGCCTTTTTCAAGATCATACAAAATATGAATGACAGGATATCCTGTCATTCATATTTTGTATTCTCTTGAAAAAGGCGTATACAGCCGAAACATGTAGAGTTTTTTAAATACATATATTTTGAAGTAATATACAGACCTTTAATCGCCTACTGATTAGGTTTACCATATCATACCAAGGGCACGAAGTTATTATATATATATATATATATATATATATATATATATATATATATATATATATATAAGTGATTAGTGATAAGTGATACCATATCATACCAAGGGCACGAAGTTATTATATATATATATATATATATATATATATATATATATATATATATATATATATATAAGTGATTAGATAATTTCTTAGCCGTTCATTAAATATAACATTTGATAAATTATTGGAGGTTTTCGGCTTTTATATGAAATATTTACAAATATCAAGTTAGTATGTATGTAATTGCAAAGTAAGGGGGGGATGTAAACATTGCTGTCTACAAATTACAAAGCAAATCATACGAAATTTTTAATTGAAAAAATGTCTATGTTGGGACTCGGCTGTGTAGCCGAAAACCTCCAATAATTTATCAAATGTTATATATATATATATATATATATATATATATATATATATACCGATAGGTTCAGCCCGCTACGGGCCATACGCAACAACATACGTATGGAACGTAATGCGATGTGGCAACGTGTGTACGATGCCACTCCGCGTGCGCATAGTATACAACCGCAGAGAAGGCACAAATAGCTTCGTGGTATTTTGCCGGAAATTGCTGTCGAACAACCGCTGATTTATTTGCTGTAGAGTACGTAAATCGGCCTATTCCTTCGCATTCGACGATTGAAAGGATCGTAAATGCGTTTAGGAAATATGGCTGTGTAGTCGGAAATTGCCGCAAATGCCAACAAATTGCAAGTTAAACTGTTTAGAATTTTCGAGACAATAACCCCTAGAAATCTCGAGGGAGTGAGGCGGGAGTTTTACAATAGGCTCGCCTATTGTTTGGGAAGAGAGGACGGTATTTTCGAATCCTATATTGAGTGACTTTCTTAAAATTTAAATTAATTTTGCAGAATTATTGATTTTTTTACTTTTATCTTTTAGAAAACGTTATTGTTTTTTTATTACTTAAAATTATTTTTCCGTAGCAGCTAAGAATACAATAATAATAATAAATTGGACCTTGTTATGTCTGAAGCAAATGGGCAAATTACGTATACAGAACGAATATTCAAACGACTATATCCTTGCGCGGTTTAAGTCTTACTAAATTCATAACTGCAATATGCGGCAATTTAAGCTACTGCGCGTAGAGGGGATTCGCTGTTGCCACTTATTGCTGGTTATGGCCCGTTCCGAGCTGGTCCTATCGGTATATATAGATAGACAATTATTTCGTGACCTTTGTATGTTATGGTAAATTCAATTTGTTAGCGATTTAAGGTCTGGTTTAACTTCAAAATGTATATATTTAAAACAATCTTACATGTTTCGGCATATGATGCCTTTTTCAAAGAATTTAAAATATAAATATAATATATTTTAAATTCTTTGAAAAAGGCATCATATGCCGAAATATGTAAGATTGCTTTAAATATATACATTTTGAAGTAAAACCAGACATTAAATCGCCAACTAATTGAATCTACCATAACATGCAAAGGTTACGACATAATTATCTTTATATATATATATATATATATATATATATATAATAGGCAAAACACCTCATAGCAGGGTTTCACAGTTCTAAATCCTCATTTTCGGTGTGAATCAGTCCTAATCCTTGCTGTTCATATCTTCTGGCTTATTTCTCTCCAGAGTTTCCTCTCCTTCGTTTTTTCCGGCCAGTTGTTAACGCCTGCTTCTCGTAAATGTTCTACTACCTCCTCTAGCCATTTGGATCTCGGTCTTCTTTTTTTCCTCCCGGCTTCCAGTTCAATAGGATTCTTCTTCCACCCTCCATACATGCCCCAGCTATTTTATTATTTGCTGTTTTATTTTTTTACAATATATGTATTTTCCTTTGATTTCTTGGTGAAGTTCGTCATTTGTACTTATTCTAAACTCATTGTCCGTTCGCTTGATTGGTCCCATTATGATTTTTAATATTTTCCGTTCGAGTACTCTTAGATTTTCTTCGCCTTTCTTGGCCATTGTCATCGTTTCCGCTGAATACGTTAGTATTGGTCTTATTATCATGTTATATATTTTTGTTTTATTCTTTTTGAAAGATTCATATTTTTCAATAATTTCCTATTGGTATAAACGGCTCTATTTGTTGCCATAATTTTTTCTTTTATTTCAGCGTCTCTATTTTCATCGTTTGATTTAATAATGGCCTGACATTTTAATTTTTCGACCTCTTTAAATGTAATATTTTCTATTTTAATACTTTTGTTCTCTTTGTCCTTTTTTCCAACTCTCATCAATTTCGTTTTTGTTTCATTGATTTTCACACCTAATTTCTCCCCTTCTTTGTTTATTTCTTGTAGTATTTCGACCATTATCTCTCTATTATATATGCATTTCCTTCAATACCACTCACTTATTTCGATACGCGCAAATATATTAGACGCAAATAGTAATTAAATATAAATATTAATAGTATATGGGCCTCTTATACTACTAATATTTAATGTAAGATTCATATATAAAAATACTGTAAAGATTATGGAATTTAAGATTGTATAGTTTATTTCTTGAATGAAAAAGAAAGTTCACATTCAAAGGTTTGCTGTATTTTTATCGACTGTGAAAATTTTTCTATAAATAGAGAAACAACTTTTGCACTTTTGAACAATTTTCACGAATTAATAATGTAAATGATATATGCCAATTAAGATTAGCGTTTGAATTTTTCGAAGTTATATTTTGTACATGTACATGATGAGAAATAGTAAATTGAATAATGAAAAGAGAAATGTCAAATGTAACAGTTAATAAATATTAACATAAAAGAAGTGTATAATGAACTTTTAATAATAAGAAATAAATTATTATATAAAAAGAAATGTATAAAGAGGAAATAAATTTACCAGAAGGTAGTTTTTGAATAATTGAAATACCAGGCTTAAAAATATATTTAAGGATTAATACATTTTGAAAAAGGATATCATAATAATAATTCATGCCTTACCATCACCAATAGCTTGACCTCAGTTATAGGGAGTAGTGGCAGGCCATGAGTTATTATTACGCCCGCGTCCGTGGAGCGACTTAATATATTTAGCTGTCGACATTCACTTTAAACGAGAACGAAAACCACGAAAATTTTCTCAGACAGCCGAGTCCCAGATCGGAGCCCGGGCCCCCTACATGATAAGCCAGTGCGTTTAGTACTTAGGCTTTCGATCGGATATGAGATATGGAAATGAAAAAGAAGAATGAAAAGATAAAAAATTAGCAATAAGTATTTATATTATTTGCATTTATAAAAAGAAGAAAAAAAATTAAAAATCAATATTAAAAAATATCTCATGATTCTTCCTTCAATTAGTTTTATATCAGTTTGAAATCAATGGTAAATAGATCCACCATTCTATGGTAAAATAGAATTACATTATGACCACATTATTAATTTAAATAAGTTAAAAAAATCAAATAAATAATATCCACTTTTTAAAGATTTTTTGTTATAATTATGTACTAGGAAACTCTTTGTCTGGTAATTATAGGATACTGTTGTTAGTATAGTTGAGTTTTCAAATTCTTGGTTGAATTAATGATTATGTATAGAGCAGACCAATTTCCGTGCGCGCCATGTGCGCCGATGTGAGGATGATTGTATACTTGTATACTTCTATACTTCTATACTTATATCGGTAACAAGCTCATGTTGCGTCCCTATTCTATCGCATATTCTAATTTATTACGAATTACACTGCCATACCGGCGCTCATGGCGCGCACGGAAATTGGTCTGCGCTAATTATGTATGATAGGTCTGATTAAGGAATTAAAAAAAAATTAAGAAACTTTACTAGCTTGAAGACAAGTGTTTTAATTTTGAGACATCTCCAATTCTGTTTGTATAACAATTATATTAATTAACAATAAAAGAGGATTAAGAACAGAAACTAAAAATAGAGTCAGTTATCAATATAATATGAATGCACTTTGATTTATTATTTTTTCCGCAAAACGTTAGGAAATTTTGACATTCCTGACAAAATTTCTTAAAGAAAAAGTCAACATTTCCTTACTGTAAGGAAATGATATTTCGTTACAGTTGTTAGTGTTCTACATAAATGATTGAAAACACGTTGTTTATAAGGAATTAATTTATATTTCGAAAACCTCAATGCATTGCAGAAGACATTTTGAAATTATTTTGTTATATTTACAGTTATTTGACAGTTAGTACAATTATTGAAAATTGGAGGAACATTATTTGAACTATGAGAAACATTTTGGACAACGTGCGAAGTAGTAGGGTTATTTTGTTGAATATTTTGTACTGTGAAAATTTTATTTGCCACCTCAACCTTATTGTTAAAAGATTCTTCGATATATCCTTCAGCAACGTTGGATGACTTCCATCCGCCATGCCTCTTTAAACTAGTTATGTCAGCACCAGAGTCAAATAATATTGTTGCAGAAGACCGACGAAAGCAGTGACCAGTAGATTTTGTCGCATTTACCAAATTCAAATAAGTAGCAACTATTTTAGGCATTTTTCTAAATTGATGTATTCCTACCACTTGTCTACAACCCTTTCCGCTTTGATATTTAAAGAAAAATCGCTCACTGTTCATATTTTCTGGTCTTAATGAAACATACTTCCGGTAAACATTCAAGTATATCTGATTAACTACAAATGATCTTGGTTTGTTGGTCTTCAAATCAGGTATGCTAATTAAAAGCTTAGATTCAAGGTCTTCTACATCGTGTAGAGTCATTCGGACTAACTCATCCATTCTACAGGCCCCAGAAATACCAATTATTAAAGCCACCTAAAAAATAAATAAATGTGTAATCAAAATAAAAATTAAAACCTTGTAAATTACCTTAATCATTAAATATTCTTTATTTGGAGCTTCCTGGATAAATTCTTCCTTTTCTTCCTTTGTTAAAATCTTAGATTTCTTTGCCCTATAACCTTGAGCTTGCCGTTTCAATAAAGAACGAAGTTTTGAATATGTAGATATATCTACATTGTGTTTAATTGCAAGGGTTGACTTCAACGTTGAATAATTCGCCCATAATGTTGAAGATTTTATCTTTAAACAAAGGTCTAGAAAGTATGCCATTACAACATTTTCCGAGAAAGAACTCGTGTTTTTACTCTTGCGATAGTCCATGAAACGCTTATATACATATTCGTACTTTTCTCTTGATTTCTTTGGCAATAATTCCAATGAAGCAGTATTCACTACCTCAACCAGCTCAGATATGGAAAATTCATCATCACTTATCATTTTACACTGTTTTGCTATCGAAAACACCAGCAGTTAAATTTATATGCGTCAAGTTTGACAATTCAACATTAATACGTTTCCATAGTAACGCAACCAATTATATTACGAATTTCAAAACACCATTTATTTGTGATTATTTTACACATACAAATATAAACCAATCAGATTCGCGTATTACTGAAGCAACTCGAAATTACAGCGGTAATTTATCGATAATTTTCATAGTAGAATAATTAGGCGTTGTTATGGAAATGCGGTTAATAAGGATAGACATTTCTAAAGTTCTGTCAAAAAACTGGTTTCATTGTCACAAAACATTGCTGAGATTTGGGGAAGAATCAGTTGTAAACATTGATCAAATAGTAAAACAAGCTGAGCCGGCTAATACGAAAAAGAGTAAAGCGTCAATTTAGCGACAATTTTGTGAGTTTTGTGATGCGAAAAACTACAGCATCGAACAAAATGTTACAGAAGAGGAACTTGCAGATATTCTGAAAGACTGGGCCTTCAATATGAGGAAGGTGAATGGGGAAGAATATAAAGAAGGTGTTGTTAAAACGATGTGGAATGTCACGGCAAAATTGCTACAAGAGAAGTTTAATAACGAATATAACAGAAAAATTGATCCTTTTCAGAGCATCGTATTTAAAGCAGCCCGCGACGCAAGGAACTCCAAAAGGAGAATTCTTCAAGCGATACCTGGTAAACGGAAAATGAGTTCTGCAGCTTTACAGAAAAACGAATATGAAAAAATGATAAATGTTTGGGATGAAGAAAATCCAGATGGACTACAAAAGAAATTTTACCTGATAGTGTCGATTGAATTGGCATGGCGAGGAGGAGAAGGCGCGGCATGTTTGATTCACTACTTTCGAGAAGAAATGAACGTATACAATACACCGACTGGATGAATAGAGTACAATCCCATATTCACGAAAACTACCCAAGGTGGAGCACAAAAATGTGCTGACAGTAAATGGTTGAATCCCAACAAAGTAAAACCAAGTAATTGCCCAGTCAGACTTTTTAAAAAACTCATTTCAAAGAGGACAGAAAACGCTCGTATAAAAAGTGATAGACTCTTTTTAACTGTCAATCCAGCGTGGAATAAGAAAAAAGGTAGCTGGTATAAAAATATGCCTATTGGAAGAAATGAAATTTTGAAATGGTTTAAGAAAAGTGCTGAACTCGCTGGTTTCAACACAGAAAACCAAAAAATAAGTAACTATTCCAGTCGCGCGACAGCTGTCTCAAATTTAGCAAAAGCTAGTGTAAATGAGCAACAATTAATTAAAATTTCTGGCCATAGTAGTTCGTATTCTATTAAGCCGTATCTACAAGTAGATAAAGAACACCATGAAACTATTATTAATCAAATGCGAGGAAATAGTTACAACAGTGCAAATATTGATTCAAGCACATCCAATAAAAAACAGAATGTATATAACAATTGTACCTTTCAGTGTAATAATTTATACATGAATTAATAAATAAAGAGTTTAGATAAATTTCATTTTGTATTACGTAAAATAATCTAATCAAATACCATACGAGCTTTGAATTAAAATCGATAATTTCACTCATACTTCCTACATAACGACTTCGACTCGTGTCAATTTGACAATTAAACCACTCCTTCGTGATTTAAATGCTTGTCAAACTGACACTCGTCTTCGTCGCTATGCAACAAGCATTCGTGAAATTATCGATAAATTCAAAGCTCTTATGGTATTACTACAGAATAAAATTATTCGCGATTTTTTCAAAATTAATTAATATCTGTCGAATTCTAAACGATTTGCGGAAAAATAGTATGTTTACCTCGTAGGAAAAGCCACATTCCTGGACTCTGTGTTGCTAAGTCTCGGCTTGCGCCTCGACTTAGCAATCTTCACAGTCGTCCAGGAATGTTAGGCTTTTCTTACTCAGTAAATAATATACTATTCTGTGTCTTACCAACACTTTATTAATATTAATTTTAAGACATGTGACATCTTGTATTTCTTTACTGTTTTCTGAGAAATTATTGAAAATAAATCTACGTCTCATTTGAAAACATCGATCTAACTTTGTGAATTTACGTCCTTTAATATAAAAATAATATGTGAAAATTTACCTGAAACTTTTTTTAAGCTTAATTGCATAGATAAATGAACCAGCCAGTATATATGTCACATAATGTGTGGAAAGCATTTTATTTTATAAATGAAAAAATGAGAATGTAAGTTTTTGTTTGTGTTCACAAATGCATATGGCTGTATTAATCGGTAAGAAGGCATTGAATTGTTCAATAAATAATTTAATCTAGACGGTAAAACAGACTACTAATGTTCAAAAATAACCACTGAAACTGGTTAACTTGTTTTAAATATATGTGTGTAAGTACATATCTACGTGTGTGTGTTTAAGAATAGAATCGATTATATCTCTTCGTAAGGAACAAGTTATTCACTCGATTATGGTTATTTCTGGAACTAAGCACTCCAGCCTTGCAGTTCTCGCAGTTGTTTCTTACGATGTATATCTGATTAATGCGGACTGTCTAAGATATTTCATCACATAATTCATAACAAATCAGATATGCCAAACATTATGGAAATAATTAAATTGCAGTGAAGACAATTCGAATTTCTTTATTTTTGAGAATTGATAAATTGCAAGATCAGGGAGTAATTTATTGCGGAATTATTCTTATTTATTTATTTAATTAAACATCAGACATACAGGACATCCAATCCCAAACCATGTCTACAATATATAAATAAACTACTCAAAAATGAATAAGGAATTCTTACTTTTTTGTATTTTTTAGATAGTATGGGTAAATATGTGTAGTGTATTATATTAGATACATAATTGTACACAACAATTTAAAATTTTCAAGTATATTTATTCAGAAAAATCGTTAGATTACTAAGAAATGATCAAAAATGAAATAAGCAACATCTTTAACAATAGCTAAAATAAACATTTTTCTGTAACAATTAATTCTAAAATCGTGTATAATGGCCACGGACATCTCTCACAGCTGTACATCTTCGGGGCATACTCATAATGCAATTATTAATGTGTTCTTGTGACACTCTTCTCCAACACAGCGATAAAATTTCCCGCAAGTGTTGCACGTTAACTGGGGGTGGATTATGTTCGTTGAGCTGTTCTTGAAGTCTGTCCCAAATGTGCTCAATTGGATTCAAGTCGGGAGACGTTGGTGGTAAAGGTAGATGGTTAATATGGAGATCATTTATTGCTTGCATTACAATTTGTGCACGATGAGGTCTTGCATTATCAACAATAAAAACCATGTTTTGATCCACAGCCTCACGAAAGTCGGCCACATATTGCTGAATAATATCGTCTCTGTATATGTGTCCATTGACATTGTTTTCAAGGAGATGGAGGTTCGTACGTCCATTCAAACTAATGCCCGCCCGCACCATGATACCACCGCCGCCAAAAGGCACCACAGCTTTTGTAAACTCGCGTCTATAACGGCCTCCTCGAGTTATCCAGACCCTTACTCTACGATTATCACTAAATAAGCAGAATCTGGATTCATCGGTGTATAAACCATGCTCCCATTGAAAATTTTCTGCTAGTCGTTGGTTAACCCAAGTTCTTCTAGCCATTCTATTGGCATTAGTTAATTTTGGGCGTCTCTCAGGCCTGCAGCTATGAAGATCCATTTCCCTCAGACGGTTTCTGATGGTTTGATCCGAAACTCTAACTCCAGTGGCGGCACGTAACTGTGTTTGCAACCATACAGCACTTCTAAACGGATTCATCCTTGTCTGAATTCGTATGTAGCGGTCTTGTCTCTGATTTGTTTTCCTCTCAGATCCACTACCGGGTCTTCTCCTTGCAGATCCTACCTGTTGGCATCTTGTTAGAGCCCTACTAACAACACTTGGAGACATATTAAAAATTGCGGCAATTTCTGCTCCAGATTGCCCTCGCTGATGCAATAACGCAATTAAATCAAAAGTTTCTTTATTTAAATGACGTCTTGGCATCGTGAAAATGTGAAATGACGTTTAAAATGAATAATACTTGTCAAACAATGCGATTTTTATAATTTTGTATTCTAAATTAATTTAAGGTTAAAATACAAGATTCAATATTTTATCACACAGAAAAGACATTTACCAAATAAAATGTCCACAAACGACTGTGGGCCTTCTAATTTATCTATAGTTTGAGAAAATACGTTAAATTTAATCGAATTAATTAGATCTGTTAAAAAAAGATCTAATTCCCTATTCATTTTTGAGTAGTTTATATAAATATGTAAATAGCCCACATACAACTTAAGATTTATAACATAAAACAAACTCTAATTTATATCAAAGTCCATACCATTCACATATTTAAAAAATACAACTTTTGTGCAATGAAACACATGCACATTAAAGGGCAAGCCATTCAGTTCCCTCATAATCGAATATATTGGATTTCTGAGTCCATAAGTCGTCCGATGGTAGTGCGCTGAATTTATTGTACTCGCTGCTGGTACTCTCACATCGAACATGCACGATAGCAACTCCGAACAACAGGAATCCAAATTTGAGGTATGCCTTTCTCCGCCTTGATTCTAGCGATTCAAAGCCCAATAGGTGCAGTCGTTGTAAGTAATTATAGGAATTTTTGTCGTTGTTTAGCTTATAGAGTTGCGTTGAATTCTCTCAATATGCCCACGGTATGTAGCGCTATGTGTGTTCCATACAATGCAACAATATTCCAAGATTGGTCATACCAGTGAATAGTAACGAGCCATCGAAAAAATTCATAATTGGAGTAGACTGTGAAATTGGGTTGGTACTTTAGCCACTTCCACATATTGACACATTACTTGATGCTTGACAGTTTCATTTGGTTTCATTGTAAAAAAAAGGTTATGGCATTGAAATGATACTACAACAAAAAAGAAAACAAATAATTTATTTAATATCGAAATCATAATCAAAATTTACATATAGCTACAGAAGTTGTTGAAAATGTTGTCCATTTACATCTAAACACAAACCAACTTTTCTCTGCAATCCAGCAAAAACTTTATGCAGCATTTGCGGTGAGTTGTTGATCTCTTCACACTTTTCGGTTATGCGAATTCTCAGTTGTTCCAGATTATGAATTGGCGTTGAATAAATCGAATTTTTGATGTATGGCCATACTAAAAAATCACATATGTTTAAATCGCAAGACCTAGTTGGATATGGGATTTCAGTGTTCCTGCTTATTATTCTGTTATCAAAAAATTCTCTGATATATTGAAGTGTTTCTCTGGTCGTATATGCTGTTGCACCATCTTGTTGGAAATACCCATTTTGTAATTCCTCATCATCCAGTTGATTTATGAATGAGCCGAGTATCTCATTGCGATATCGTGCAGCAGTAAGTGTACCTTCAAAAAAAATGGGACCCACCAATCTTCTTCGACATATTCCAACCCAAACACCAACTTTTTTGGGATGCAATGTTTTTTCAACAAAAAAATGAAGATTTTCGGAGGACCAACACCTCATATTCTGTGAATTAACATATCCAGAAAGATAAAACCAGGCCTCATCCGTGAAAAAACTGTGTTAAGGATATCCTGATTGTGTAGATTATTTTGAAACCATTGAAAAAATTCCACTCGTCTTAAATAATCCACTGAATAAAGTTCATGAAAACATTGCAGCTTGTATGGATGACAATGTAAGACTTTTTCAAGAATGAATTGGCACGTACCATAAGATAAATTTGTTTGTTGGGTCACTACTGAAATAGATGTTTTGGATTTTCATCAATAATGTGCTGAAGAGCTTCAATATTATCAGCTGTACGTTTAGATGGCCGTCCACTTCCAGTTTTTCGACCGACGCTATCAGTCTCTCTGAATAACTCTACACAATTTGTCAAAACATTGTAAAAATCATTGTAGTCAAACACTAATTCAGGAATTTTCTTCACTAAAATCAGCCATGCATTCCGTAATTGAATACTGCCACTCGACATTTACTTTCACACCTGTACGGAAGTAACATTCGATAATTTTTGCTTTTTGTTCTATGTTGAATACCATTTTTTAAATAAATTTAATTTTCTTAATAGGAGTTTGGAAAAATTTGACACAAACTTATAGTTTCAATGTCAAATAATAAATGTCATTATGTGGAAGTGGCTAAAGTACCAACCCAATTTCACAGTCTACTCTAATTATGAATTTTTTCGATGGCTCGTTACAATTTTATAATAGGCATAATTTCTAAAATCCCGTGTTTGGCGCTGTATAAAACCAAAAATCTTATTTGCTCTACATAAGATGTCGTCTATGTGTGTTCTATACAATCACTACGAGCGCGGCGACTAATTGTTCAATAAATTGTTATTGTAAATTATAATTCACTTATTAATTTGAGAAAGAGAAAAATTATAGCAATATAAGCAATATATATATAAGCAATATAGCAATATAAGGAATGACTTTTATGTTTTGCATAATGGAACATAGAGAACTTCATTAATCAAATGTCAGTACTTAAAAATTAACCTCCATCTTTAGTTAGACTAAATCCAAAGTTTTAGTGCGATACGTGTAGTGCTGTAGCTACAACAAACTGTCAAAGTTGACATGTTAGTCTAATAATTAAAAATTGCTGAAAAGCCACGTCCATCAACGGAACGTACAGACGCGTTTCGCTCTTATTGGAGCTTATCAATGTACGGTATCTCGAAGACGAATATGGCTATTCACTTCTATACTTTGTGTATATATAGTTAGCATTCTGAACTTACTGCAAATGAGAATTAATGAATATTAAATCTCATTTTTACATGTAAATGTCGCCTTATGTGATGCGTTAATAACTACAATCCGACAAACTAAGTTTGTACCTGTGGTAATAATGGTATTAAACTGTGAAAATCTTCGCGCAATAATTTTCAAAGACAATTAAATTATCTCAACAATATTGTCTCGCCGAATTAGTTTCTGTTTTCGGTAATGAAACACCACATCAGTCAACAATTTCTCGTTGGTATATAGAATTTAAACGTGGACAGATTCAAGCGTAGCGACGATCCAAGAGCAGGTGCACCAAAAACTCAGGAAAACGTCGATACTACGCGCAAGCTCATCAACGAAGATCGACATGTGACATATCGCGAAATTGAGGCATCATTGGGGATTTCATAGACCTAGTCCAGCTATTCTTACTCTTTCTATTAGAGCATGATATATGTTTCTTCTGTCGCCTTTCTTGATCTGCTCATTATATTGACGTCATCGGCATATGCTGCTATCTGAATGATCTTGTTTATTAGAAGATTCGATCTTCCTGCCTCCATATTCCTGACTAGATATTCAAGACCCAAATTAAATAAAATGGAAGCCAGCTCATCTGCTTGCTTTAACCCCTGCGTGATTTTAAATAGCTGGCTTTGTATGCGAACTCGAGCCCAGCAGTCCCATGAGTCACGCCAATTTCGACGGTATGGCCAATTCGTACGTGATTATTATAAGTTGTTCTTTTTCGATAAAATCATAGGCTTGACCGAAATTCACAAAAGAATTATATACATAAATATGATGTTCCTATATTTAGTTGAGCATTTGTTCCCCGTAAAAACTTGATCTATGATAGTCCTACTCACCCTGAAACTTGTTTGATACTTTCCCACAACGTCTCCAGCGATATTATTCTGTTGTTCATTATGCGGGTCAGTACCATATAACCGAAATACAGCAGAGATCCTATAATAGTTAGAGCAAGACAGCTTATCACTCTTGTTATATATGGGGCAAATTATACTCATTTGGAATCCTATCCTATCCTATTTGGACAATCAGCGAGTGGAGACGCCCCACAAGATTTCCGCCACCATATTTATATTATAAGTTAGTCCTCGGCGAATGACAATAAAAGGTATTACAGTGACGCGCAGAATATTGGTGTTGTTATACAAGCAATAAAGGAACTAAATATCAACCTGATTACGGCGTTACTGAAGATACCGTATATGGAATAAACTAACAAAAAGGTTATGGTCCAAACGTCGTTCAGGATATACTTGATATTGTTTAAAGTAGATATACTTCAAAAAGCGGTGCTGAACTCCTTTCAAGTACTTTGTAATATATAGTACAGGGAGGTGATATTAATGAAAGTATTCAACTTTAGATCTAACATATGTCAAATAGATACTAGTGATTGAAAATGGATATGAGAATTTCTTGCTGTTACGAATGATAAATTCCGATGATTTTAATGATGAAGAACTAATATTTTTTAGATGATGTGTTAACGTAAATTTACTGCCAAACGTGACATATTGACGCCTAAATTATTTCCCTACAGTTTTTTAAATGTATTGGTAAATCCACTGGACTTATCTGCCTTAAGAAATCCGAAATTGGTGGAGACTGTGGCTTGTAATCTGAAACAGAAATAAGAAAAACACTCTAACCACAATATATATCAATAAATACTATATACGTATTTCGGCAACTAAGTTGCCATCTTCAGTAGAATAACCTTAAAACTGAAAAAATGTTAAACGTAGCGTTTTTGGCTAAGGTAAACCTTAGAAGATATGCTCTTCACCAAATCGCCAGTGGGATAACACTAAATTCCTAACATCGAAATAACACTTATATACTACTTAAACCTAGCGTGAAATTTAGGGAACCGTGAAGCGTGAATACATGAAGCGTAAAAATAATGCTATTGTCACAATAAGGCATACAAACTGGACTGAGGGATTGGTCCATTGTCAGAATTCATTAATTTATTCTTATTTCTATATATATATATATAAATACTTTCATAACTATCTAATTCTCTATAATTATTAACAGTTTTAATCAACCTAAGGTTATTCGCCGGCACAGAATGACCTGTGTCCCAAATATGTCGGGCAACGCTAGATTTTTCGGCTCTGTTGAATCTAAAGTGGGAAATATGTTCCTTGTAACGAGTTGAAATTGAACGTCTAGTTTGGCCGATATATTTTTGGCTGCAATCGTCACAATTTATTTCATATATACCAGATTTATGTTCTACCTCAATTTTGTCCTTGGTGTTACCTCAAAATTCGTTGGAATTTATTCAAAAAATCAAAGATTATAAGCTGGAACAGGGTGATAATTTTAGTATCATTTGATGTCAGTTCATTGTTCCCTTCTGTACCTATTCCTGAAACACTGAAATATTTAGACAGTTTATTGCTTAAGAACAATATTGAACGCGAGAAAGTAAATGAATACTTGAGGTTGACAACTTTATACATGTCTCGGAACTGGTTTCAAATTGCTTCTATGAACAGCGGCATGGCACAGCAATGGGCAACTGCTTGTCTCCATTTATGGCGAACTTGTTTATGAGTCATTTTGAGATAGAATCTAAGAGATCATCTAAATAGTTCCCTAAAGTATGTATTAGGTATGTCGATGATATTTTCGCGGTTTTTAATACCAAGTTGTGTAATTTGGACGATTTTTTAATAGAATTAAATTCGAAATTCCCTACAATTAAATTCACTATAGAAAAAGAAAAGAATGAACAAATACCATTTTTAGATGTTTTGGTAATTAAGAATAATAATAACTTGGAAATAGATATTTACCGAAAAGACACCAATGTGAACAAGTTTATAACCGCGGATTCAAATCACAGTTTCCAACAAAAGATGGCATCCTTTAATTTTCTTATCCATCGGTTGTTAAGTTTCCCGCTTACGAAAGATAGATATGAAAAAGAACTTGGATTAATCAGAAGCATCGCTGCATACAATAGTTTCGATTCGAAAATAATAACCAACCTAACTAAGAAACATAGGCTTAGGAAACTTATTTATGATACCACGAGCTTACTACCTCAAAAAGATCTAGGTGAGAAATTTGTTTGTTTACCGTACCATTCAGCCTCTAGAAATCTGAACGCTATCTTCAAAAACCATTCTCTTCGAATAGCGTTTAAATCATGTAACTCATTAAAATCACTTTTAGGTAACACCAAGGACTAAATTGAGGTAGAACATAAATCTGGTATATATGAAATAAATTGTAACGATTTCAGCCAAAAATATATCGGCCAAACTAGACGTTCAATTTCAACTCGTTACAAGGAACATATTTCCCACTTTAGATTCAACAGACCCGAAAAATCTAGCGTTGCCGGACATATTTGGGACACAGGTCATTCTGTGCCGGCAAATAACCGTAGGTTGATTAAAACTGTTAATAATTATAGAAAATTAGATAGTTATGAAAGTATTTATATATATAGAAATAAGAATAAATTATTGAATTCTGACAATGGACCAATCCCTCAGTCCAGTTTGTATGCCTTATTGTGACAATAGCATTATTTTTACGCTTCATGTATTCACGCTTCACGGTTCCCTAAATTTCACGCTAGGTTTAAGTGGTATATAAGTGTTATTTCGATGTTAGGAATTTAGTGTTATCCCACTGGCGATTTGGTGAAGAGCATATCTTCTAAGGTTTACCTTAGGCAAATACGCTACGTTTAACATTTTTCAGTTTTAAGGTTATTCTACTGAAGATGGCAACTTAGTTTCCGAAATAAGTATATAGTATTTATTGATATATATTGTGGTTAGGGTGTTTTTCTTATTTCTGTGCCTTAAGAAACTTATTATAAGAAGACCGATGAAAATTTTAGAAAGTAATATATGAGGAAAGAGGAGACGCGGCCGACCTAGAGTGAGATGGAAAGACGATGTAACAGGTGATGCAGATCAATGCAACATCAATAATTAGAAGGGGAAAATAAATAAAACAACTCATGGCCCCACTGGGTATGTAGTGTTATTTTATACATACATATTTACATGAAGAACAATAATTTCGTTTGCACACGTTTTTGTAGATATTTAAAGTATTATGACATCAATCAAAGTATTAGCTTCCTCATATAAAACCTACGCAGAAACTGACACTTCTAATAAATCAATTTAACCGGCCCTCTAGACATAAAAGTTTCTTATTACTGCCAAAAAAAATAAAACATGATTTATTCTCACTCGTCAATAAACAATATATTTGTTGGCAATATCTAACATATTCCCATCACGATTTAAATTTACCTTTTACATGAAATTAATGATACAACTGAGTGTCATTAGCATATAAGTGGAAAATACGAGGGCAAATTGATATATAAGGTCTCAACTCTATAAAATAAGAATAAGAAAAGACAAAATAATGAAACCAGTCTCAAAATTAAGTAAATTTATTGTACTACTAACGTGCATATTTTTTTTCCACATAATCACCAGTTAGTGCAACACACTGAATCAATTTTTTCATACCGTCCATGAAAAAACTTTCTTGTTTACTGTTGATCCAATTGCGAACAGCAGTCTTAACTTCAGTGTTTGACGAAAAATGTTGACCTTTGAATACCTCCTTCGACTTTAGGAAGAACCAGAAATCTGAAGGTGCCAAATCAGGACTAAACGGAGGGTGCGTAACAAATTTGAATTTCAGGCTCGTCACAATCTTCATTGCTTCGTTGCTGTAATGTTGTCTGGCGTTATCGTGGTGCAAGATACTATTCTTTGATGATCATAAAACTTTGGAGTTGATTTCTTGATTCCTTCGACAGATATTCGGTACGAATAACTCCCTTTGCAACCCAGATAATGGTGAGCACGACTTTATGAATGATGGAACTCTTTATGAATTTTCGTACACGTGAAGAATCAAGACGACGATATTGCATTGACTGCCGCTTGTTTTCGGGGTCATAATGATGAACTTAAGATTCGTTCTCGTTCGTGATGTTCATGAGAAAATCATCTACTTCACGCCAATACTGATATCAATTCACTGTAGTCAACGTAAATTCAATATATTCTAAAGGCTAGATATTTTAAAAATCTCCTTTAAACTTTGCCTATTAGCAATGTCTGATAAACGAAGCAGAGATACCAGAATAGCGATGCATGTTCAAGCTTAAGATATATTAATGAGTGGAGCATCTTCAGTGTCTCCATTTTAAGAAACTTGTTCAGATATACTCAGAAAAACATTGATCAAATAAAATGCCAAGGTCTTTCATTTGTGTTTGTCTGGGAATACGAGTATGAGTCAGAATATATGAAAATATTAACGGATTGTATAAGCGACAACGACAAATTAACATTGAGCTTTCTGTATTTTGTTTTTGTGACATCAATCATTGACTGAACTTAAATTCCTCTGCAGTGCTTTACAGTCCTATATGAGACTGTAAACAATTTTTGCAAATATTTTTAGATAGTGGGCCTAAGCAAGGACATGGCAACCAAGAAGAGACCGTTAATATATTGAACAACAATTATCTCGTTAATGTCTCCCTTTTTTTTCTTCAAAGCATGGATTTGTGAAAAATCGCTCTAACAAACTTGTGCTGCATAAGCCAAAATATCGTCGAAGCTTCAGACGATGCCAGACAATTGGATGTTATTTATACGGATTTTGCGGAATCGATACCATCGACCATTTTACTTTTACAAAATTGTTATCTGTTAAATTTAACAATTCTCTAATTAAGTTTATGAAGTTATATTTGACAGGTAGAGCAAACTTTGTTACTTAAATATACCCAAATACTGTCGTGAGCAAAAAAAAAACGGGACACTGTTTCTGCGTGGGTTTAAATTGTGACTACTTAAGTGGCTATCTTTACTCATAATAGTAAGTCAGGAATTGTCAAAAATGTGTGTCTTATTGACATTTATTAAACATTTTTAAATAAATATAAATAAAAATTACTAAAAACGATAGAGAAAGATTATTTATTAAATTGAAATAATTATTACATTAAAATAATTAGTATTTCGTCATTCTACCATTTTTATTAACTGCATCTAAACTTGTAGACATTGAAGTGAAAATATTTTGTACAACATTTATAGAAATTTGATGCCAAGCATTTTGAACAATCTCCCAAAATTCTTCCTGGGTAGAAGCTCTATCTCATTAATCCCCATACATTTTCAATGGGATTTAGATAAGGACTGTAGGGTTGGATATCTCAAGTTTAAATTTAAATTATCCTCTTCCCTCCATTTTTTTAATATATTCTTGCGGCTGAACTTTTACCAATATTAAATTGAACCGATACACTTTTTAATGATTTCCCATTTTTCAAACTAGTAACAAGTCTGGCTTTATCAGTTTTCGAAAGATGCGGCATTTTCAATTTTGAATTAGCAACTATGATATATAATTTGACGTAGGTTTGAAAGTTAATCAAATATCGTCAAAATTACAACGCTAAAAAATAAAGGACATTGACATATCGATTTTGACACTGTCCCGATTTTTTTGCTCACGACAGTATATACAGACTTTTCTACTCAACTTCTGAAGTTCTTCAAGCTTCTAATTCAGGTCCACTTGTGTTTACTGTGACTAAATGACCTAATAACATTACTTGACTGCAATGTTCTGACTTATGCAGATGATTTTAAAATTTGTTACACTATTGAAGATATAACTGATATAGAGTTTTTGCAAAACAATCTAAATACTATCGACAGTTGATGTCGCATGAACTAATTTAAATATTAAATTACATATATATTAAACTTTCACAATGAAGATACATTGTGAAAGTTTCAACATACCATTTGGAAATATTTAAATAAAATTAGTTCATGCGACATCAACTGTCGATAATATTTAGATTGTTTTGCGAAAAAAACTACATCAGTACTACATATACGAAAGATCTTGGCTCGGTAGTAAGTTAATCTTCAGTAGCCTCTTAAATATCTTAAACAGTACTAAATATGATACTAAGACTGGGTTTTATTATGGAATGTTTCGGTTGGGTTTTATCATTACAACGTTCTGAAATTTTACAAATGTTGGTACCATTAAATCTTTTTATTTCGTATATGTCGTTACTAAGTTGGAAAATGCATCGACCATTTGGTACCCAACCTATGATATACACGTGAATCAAGTTGAATACTTTCAGCGTAAATTTTTGTACATCAGCTATAGGCTGGACGGTCTAATTGGAAAGGCATCTAGCTGTACGAAGACAAAGAAAGAGCGCATTATTACTTATAAAACATCTAATTAATAGAATCGACTCAGCATTATTATTAGTGTGTATAAATTTAATAGTACCACGTATTGCTGCTGAATACTTCCCAAGTTTTGTGTTTTCAACACTGAGAATGAATATTGTGCAGAGTTCTATTGGTGCATTCATCAAGGAATGCAAACGAACTATTTACGGATGATTTTATATTTTTATGGAATTAATTGATTTGTTTGTATGTGTATTGGCACATAGAATCAAAATTTTGTTGTGCTATTTGGATTGTATTTGTTAAGCAAAAATAAATAATTATTATTATTATTATAATGATTATTATTAACAGTGGACCTAGGTTCGAACGCTGTGGAACGCATGAAAATATGATGAATATACGGCGAAAATGGACCGTGTTTCCTTGGTCAGATAGAGGACGTTTCAATTCACTCTCGTAAGATTTAGCGTCTCATTTTTGATTACTGTTGATGATGGATGGCATATAAGTCAAAAAGAATTTATACTTTTGCTGCTAACCAACTGTTGCCTCCTCAGATCGCTTTGATTCTCCGTAGGTACTCTTATCATCCACTTTGAGAGTCACGGATTAATTAACAAACAAGGCATTTTAAAACTTTTCCATTCAGTGGATATCTAGGTTTTGTCAAATCGAAATTTGAATTTCAACTAATTGTCTCATCGACTATAAAATTATTTTGCGTTTCAGTACACATGCAAATTAGAAAATAATCGATGACAATACGCATTCCTTCATGCGCAAACAACTCTATTCTATAAGTACAATATGATCATTTATATTTACCCTCTAGCAAGCCATGAAATTATTTCTTGAAAATATTGTGTTGGTAGTGACAAATAAAATACATCTGTCATTATGTGTATGTTCTGATAAATAAAACTCATCTCACTCATCTGTCATTAATGTATTTATTAATTGACACTTAAAAATGTTTACAATAAATCATAAAGTTTTTCTGATCGAATCATACTTTAGGAATGGTGTAAAATTAGAAAATGGAGAATGGTCGTACTCCTTGCAGCCTTGTATAGAATAATTTCGGGCAGAATTTCCAAATTTTATGACAGTTTGCGGCAATTAATTCAAAAGTCAGTGGTTAAATTCCGTGAAACAGGGTCTGTGTCTCGAAAACCAGGTGCTGGTAGACCACTAAAGCGGACAGTTGAAAATATAGCAGATGTTGAGGGACGAATAAATCAATCACCTAAGAAATCGATTCGTAAGCTTTCACAACAAACACAACTGTCATATGGGACCTGCCAGAGAATCCTTAAAAAAGACTTAAAAAAATTTCCATACAAATTTCATTGCGTGCAAGAGCTTTCACCAATCGATCATGTAACCAGAGTTAATTACTGTCAGTGGTTCTTAAGTACGATTAATAACGATGACGTTCTTGACAAATCCTTCTGGTCCGATGAAGCATGGTTTCATTTATCAGGATATATAAATAAACAAACAATGCGCATCTGGTCTAGTCAAAATCCACATGAAATTCTTGAAACACCCTTGCATTCACAAAAAATAGGCGTTTGGCTTGCTGTTTCTCGTAGACGGATTATTGGTCCAATATTCTTTAATAATACGATAAATGCAGAACGATATCGTAATAATTTATTGCTACCATTTGTAAATCAATTACATGATGATGAGCTCCGCGAGGGATATTTCCAGCAACATAATGCAACAGCCCATAAGATAAGACGAATCGAATAGTAGACTTTCCACCACGATCTCCGGATTTAACAATTATGGACTATTTCATTTATCCACATCTAAAAAATAGAGTATTTACGAATCGTCCACATACAATTGAAGAACTTACTAATGCTATCCGAAATGTCTGTGAGGAAATTACACCACATAATTTAAGGAATGCCTTCAATAATATGAGACGAAGAGTTGCGCTATGCATAGAAAATGAAGGAGCTCACTTTGAACATTTATTGTAGCTGTTTTTATTATTAAACTTTTTATTTTTTCAACTGAAACGTTTGTATGTAATTATTTGTCAAAATGACAAAACCTAATCTGTCATCAGTATAAAATAACCTATATCACACACACGCTGCAAAATAAGTTAACTTAAATTATGGTACCAACTTAAGTTTAAAAAAGAAAAATGTCATTGCCTTCGGTGTATTTCTTCTTTCTGGTATGCACGTCACTCGTTTCATAGAATAATGGAATTCTTTTAAAGCCCTATTAATTGTTGATGTAGATATTTGCATGTCGGGCCATTGGCAAAGACTCTTTGCTTGTAAATCACGAAGTGTAAGAGTACAATCCTAGTCAATCCAATCACATATTCGTTCCTTTTGAGCTTCATTAAGCTTTTGCTTTCTGTGACCCGGAGGTTGTTTATGTATCTGTCCCGTTTGCACATGTTTTGCATAAATTTTACGCACTGTATTCGGTTTTACATTAAACTGTATTCCCACATTAATAGAAGATTTTCCCTGATTCATGGAGTTAATAATTAATGCGCGCCGCTACTAATTTTGGCATTTCGCCTTCTCACACGCTCCATGTTACAGTAATGACAGTTCGTGAAATTATTTTGACAAAAGATGAAATTCATTTGACAAATGTGAATATCATTTGAATAATGGTGAAATACAAATGACAAATGGTGAAAGACAAATAAAAGAGTGAATGTCATTTGATAAATAATGAATCACAAATGACAAATCGTGAAAGGCAACCTAAAAACCCTGTAAGTTTGCATACGCAAATTGAGTTTCCTCCGAGGTCACCTGGTTTGACTATTATGGACTATTTTGTGTTCCCTTACTGCAAAATAGTATATTGTACAACTAGTGCTGAAAATAGGATATTTCACACGAGCGTGAAGTTTGAGCCACGAGCCGTAGGCGAGTGGTTTGATTATGCGAGTGTGAAATATTTTCAGCACGTGTTGTACACTATACTTTTCCGACGACCGCTTAGTGCCAAGAATTAATTTCAATGAAAATAAAAGAATGATTCACAAAATAATGATATATGATGTAATTCAGTTGCTAACTGTTTTAAATTGGGAGGAGTTGAGGTTATTTCCTCGCTGTCCGAGCTGGATTCCATCCCAAAATTCTACAACACCTAAAATCGCGTCATTTGATACTCTTATTTTTATGTAAACTTACCAATTAACAATAACTAATTGAATAATCTAATTTAGACAAAACGAAAACACTAGCCAATTTACCAACACCGCGTATCAACAACAATTTGACATTTGAGAGTCATTCATTTGACAGTTTCCTATTTGTTATTTTATGATTAGTAGGTTGGCACGTCTGTTACTTTGCACACGGTTCTACGACGATTCTAATTGGCCCTCTTGAACTTTTCAGCACAGTTTTAGTTACAAGATAACTTTTCAACACAGTTTTGGGGATACAATGCAATTTGCAATTTTCAGTGCTAGTAAATCATGCGAATTTGTTCTTTTTACATTGTGGTCGTCGGAAAATAGAATTTTCAGAACTCCTGCACATAATTTACAAGAACTGCAACAAAAGATTATTGAAGTATGTACAAACATAACGCCACAAATGTTGCAAAATGTTTTTGATAGCATGAAAAGGCGCGTAAACGTGTGCATCGAACAAGGCGGGGGTCATTTTGAACATTTATTGTAATTTGTTTATTAATTTTTAATCAAATGTTATTCAAACATGTAAATCATTTTAGATAAACATATATTTACAAATTTTGTCAGTCAAATGTCAGTATGACAGTTATCCTGATAATTTAATCAGAATTATCTCAAAAGATTGATATAAATTGAAACGGACGTTTTACATTCCATGGCTATCCTTTATCAATATAATTTTTGATCTCGCGGTATAAGATAAATTTTATAGAAGAAATAAATCACATTACTATTATCACTACTATTATTATAGATTTTTAAAAAATATAGTTTTAATTTCAAAGTTACATATTTTATTTTTGTTATAGGTGACTTGATGGACGAGGAAAGCGTCTTGGATTTCTTAACCAGTTTAGAAGCTATGGATCTGCCTGATCGAATAGAGGAAGTCAATGCAAGAATATTAGAGAAGATAGTACAAGAAACTGAGTTCGTTGCAGTATTATTCTGTAAGTTCCTTTATTATTTATCCAAGATATCCGTACAGTTTAAATACACACGCAATATCAAAGAGGAATATAAATGATGTGTCAATAAATAGCATAAAGTAAATGTAATAGTATATTCAAACTATTACGTCTTCTAAGCTCTATTTAAAGCTCTATTTAAAAAGCGAAAAATTAATTATCGACTATTTTAAAAAAATATCTATTTCAGCAAATTCAAATTGATATTGAAGATTGTAATTGTAATGCTACAGTAATTACACTGAGTGTGATTTAAATAACTTAATAAATTACATTTATTTTCATTTGTTATCAAAGATTGTCGTACAATATTTGTTACTCCTACAAGAACCATTTTCTATTTGTCCACTAAAAAGTAATTGTTTTCAACCAAGGTGGAAGAAAAAGGTGAATTATTGGACGTGCTTTTAACACTACTTCAACGATAAATTACGAAAAGCGATTTATACATGGTCTACCCATAAATAACAACACATAATAACAAACTTGGTCTTTATGGAATTGTTGGTAGCTTGATTTTGTGGATTGCTTCTCACCTATCTCATAGGTCTCAAATAGTTAGGGTGTCATCGAAAACATCCAGGCCTATATCGGTTATTTCCAGTGTTCCTCAGGGCAGCCACTTAGCACCAATTCTCTTTCTGCTTTTTATAAATGATTTATATAAATACTTCACTTCTTCCAACTTTTTGGCCTACGCAGATATTTGAAAATATTGACTTTTGCAATGGCGGTAGGGCGCTTCAGGATGATATTGATTTGCTAGCGGCATGGTGTATAAGCAACAATATGTCTCTTAATTTTGGTAAATGCCATATTATCACTTTTTTTAAAGAAAAATAATTATTATGTCTTTAATTACATGTTGCAAGATACAGCCCTGAAAAGAGTTGACCAAGTTACCGACTTGTGTGTTGTTTTTGATGGTAATTTATCATTCACTTTACATATAGATCATATTATAAATAACTCCTTGCAGTTATGCAGCTACATTAAACGTGTATGCAGTGACTTCACGAACAGCATCTATATCATACAAATTTATAACGCCCTGGTCAGGTCTATACTCGAGTTTGTTCTGTGGTATGGTCTCCTTATCATGGGGTTCATATATAGATCGGATTGAGCGAATTCAGCGTAAAATGGCTAACTTTATACTCTTCAAATTGAAAATTGATAAAAACTTATATAATTACGCGGAGAGATTACAACTACTGGGTATTGAATCGCTGGAAAATAGAAGCCGTAAAGTATTTATTAAGCTTGGATATCAACTGTTACACAGAAACATTGACTGTTCTGCCCTTCATTCTCTGTTGCTTTTCCATGTTCCACCGTTTCGTGTTCGCTCAGGTGACGTTTCATATTCGTTTCTATCGAACTGAATATGGTAAGCATAACCCCATGGACCGACTTTTATTAGAACTGCATCTTTTGTCTGGAGTCGATTTGCATAATATTTCAAACCACGCCTTTCTGTATTTCCTAAAAAATTTGCGGTTTTCTTTATTTATATCATTTATAATTATAATTTACAAACACGTGCACGTTTTATTTTATTTTGTATTATGGGAGATTTTTTGAAATACGGGTTCTAGTAGTGGATGGATAAAAATCAATAGAACTTTTACAGGACGCTAAAGGGAACTTATTCGAGTGTGAATTTATAGTGGGAAAGGATATTTGATTGAAAATAATATTTAAAAAATAAAAACAATTTACTAACCTCGCATTTTGTCCATTTTTCAAATCAGGAAAAAAAGGGCAATTTTCGGCTAATAGTGTCTTTCAAATTCCCTAATCTATTAAGTAAACAACACTCTTTCGTATTTTTGCTATATTAACCTTAAATTTGTTTAAATAATATTGTTAAAAAGATGTGAAAAATTGCTATTTTTCTACGGCATTTTCTCGTTCAAATTGACATAACTGTAACAACAGCAGTTACAAGCTACCAACTTAAACGTTTACATTAAAATGTTATTGACGCGATGTCTATCTATATCAATTTATTTTTTCCAATTGTTATATTTAAAGGCAGGCAATGACATAACCTGAAAAGTTGAGAGGAGGGTATTCAAGTAATTCAAGTAAAAATTATATAAATTTTAATACATATATTAAACATAACCTGAAAAGTTGGGAGGAGGGTATTCAAGTAAAAATCATATAAATTTTAATACATATATTAAACTTTATCAATCACATACACATCAATTAATATTATCACTCACAAATTTATTAGCAAATGTAAAGAAAAAATACATCCTCGTTCTAAATCTTATTTCTAATTGATGATCAACTGTAAATTTAACAAAGTTATGTCGTCCATAACAAACGCCATTTTAAATTTGACAATTGGAAAAAATAAATTGATATAGATAGACATCGCGTCAGTAACATTTTAATGTAAACGTTTAAGTTGGTAGCTTAAAACTGGTGCTGTTAAAGTTATGTCAATTTGAAAATGAAAATGACGTATTAAAATAGACACTTTTTAATTACTTTTTAACAATGTTATTTAAACATATTGAATGTTAATATAGCAAAAATACTTAAGAGTGATGTTTATTTAATTGATTAGAAAGATACTTTTAGCCCTTATTTGTGCGTTTGTTCGTGTATTGAAAATGGACGAAATGCTAGGTTAGTTTATTTTTTTTTAATATTATTTTTCTTCCCATTTCCTTTCCCACTACAAATTCACACTCAAATAAGTTCCCTTTACGTCCTGTAAAAGTTCTATTGATTTTTATCCAGCCACTTCCAGTACTCGTATTCTCAATTCTGGCCGTATTATGCATTGTACTATTTGGAATTTTTTTCTTGTAGTGCACAATAAATAAATAACGAATGATCATTAAAATTCTCACTCGCAGCAGGCAGTGTATATAAAAAGTATGTCGTAACTACAGTCAGTAAGATGTTAATTCAAACGTCTATCAATGTCAATTATGTATCATATATGTAAATATTGCTTTCTACATTTTACGACGCTAATTATTCGAATTTTTAATTGAAAAAAATTCGCCCTTAAGCCCTCAAGTGGTAGAGCGGTGGTCCGGCAAACCATGAACGTGGGTTCGAATCCTGCTTAAGGCGTCGTAAAATGTAGAAAGCAATATTTACATTAACATTACAACGTAAAAATGCCATTAATTTGCAGTATGTATCATATAGTCTGATAAAAAGAAAAAATAATGGCATTCAACGATATACATAAAACTTTTATGGTTGAATGTTACTTCCTCACATCTCACAAAATGATATTAATTAAAATCCAACATTTTAATTTATTTTATAACAATCATGACGTTTGAAGCCATATTGACTGATCTCCTCAGTAACTTAAGGTACAACATGCTTTTTGTATACATGGCTTAACTTGAAAGAAAATTTTAATGATCACTCGTTACTATCAATATTGAACAATTTTACGAAATTATTAATAAGGGAGTTTAATAGCAACATAAACGGATCGTCGGTGATATGTAATATGTCAGTACTTGTTTGGTAGCCAGTAGTGAACAGCATTTATACTTAGATAGAAATATCCCTCATATTTCTAAAATAAGGTCCGTTTTTTAATAAGAAAAAAATACTGTAAATATCATTAAAATAACGAGCGATCAAGATAATTTGTAATCAAGTCATACATGATTCCGAAATTATATGTCGTTATTTGAACTGCACTTACATTACAAACGTCAAGTATTGTTATTTGACTGACATTTTACTTTACGTTTGTAATATAAGTGCAGTTCAAGTAACGACATACAATTTCGGATCGTTCGTTATATTTATTTCCAGATTTTACATATTTTCATCTGCTTTTCTACCAAATTATTTTTCTTCAAACATTTGTCAAACCGTTCAATAAGTTTTTGAATTCCGATGTCAAAGAAACCTGCCGCCTGTGAAGAAGCCCAATCCATGACTGCTGTTTTCATTCCCTCGTCGTTGTCGAACCGTTGACCTCCAAGAAACTCCTTTAAGTACAAGTGAAAATCACTGCGCGCATGGTCGGAACTGTAAGGTGGATATTCCAGTTGTTCCCACTCAAAAGACCTTGTGTTTGTGCAGAAACATATGACCTTGTATTGTCATGAAACAAGATCACACCAGAGGACAGTAGGCCAGGCTTGTTTTGTACAGCACGCCGGAGTTTTCTCAACGTCTCACAATACGCAGTAGAATCGATTGTTGTGCCTCTTGGCATAAAATTCACTAACAAAATCCCCTTCCTGTCGTAAAATATAATTGCATAATCTTTCGTCTTGAAAGTATCTGTTTGGTCTTCACTTTGGTTGGCAACGATGTGTGTCGCCATTCCATTGACTGTTGCTTAGATTCAGGAGTCATATGTTACACCCGAGTCTGATCTCGTCTAAACGATAAAAATCGATAAAGCACAGCCTACTCTTTTTGTTTTATGTTCATCAGGAAGCAGTTTTGGAACCCACCGACAACACAATTTTCGATATTTCAGATTCTCCGAAACGATGGCAACCTTGAAACTTGTGAAAAATCAATTGGTAACTTTGAAATCGTAAATCGTCGGTCCTCTCGAATTTTATTGTCAACTTCACGAACCAGATCTTCAGAGGTCAGCCAGGGCGTGGCTCATCATACACATTAACCTGCCTGTCTTTGAACATTCTCAGCCACTTTCGAACTTCACTGTCCCTGATATGATAATAAACTCACAAATCTGACGGTGTATTTTCGCTGCTATCAAATTTGTGCACTCAAGAATCGAATTGTAGATAGTATCCCACAATCGACGGAAGACTCAGTTTTCTTAAACATTATGAGCTTCTATAGCTCAGCAAACAGACATACGATACCGCTGCAAATGGAGTCTAAACGCGTGTAAAGCACATTGGGACCAGATATGCGTTTGTAATGCGGCGATCGCACGTCATTCTCACTCTCATTCACAAACGGATCCTTTTTAAAAAATATCCCTCGTATATTAACCAGTGTTTCGTATATCGTATTATCGGTCGATTTCGAGACATTTGGTGGTGCAAAGAATTGTGTCCCGTGAAACAAACGTCGCACTTAGAACAATATTTTGCATCATTCGGGAAGATTTTGGCATGAACGCTTATAGAAGGAGTAACCACCATCTTTTAACACCAGTGTTGAAAGTCATAAGAATCGAAAGAGCGAAGAAGTTGTTAAGTAGCAAAATCTTATTCTTGGACGAAAAAAACTTTACTATTGGGGAAAAATTTTACCGACAAAATGATAAGGTGTATATTTGAAGTTTCCTTCGAAGCTCAGAAGGACATGACACTGATACAAAGGCGGCCATCCGGTACAACCCGGCCTCAGTAAGGGTTTAGTGCCGTGCCTCCTGTTGTACGAGATTGAGGTGAAAACATTGGCCGGGGTGTATCAAGAAACCGTGTTGGAAACTTTGATGAAGCCCCTGAGAGACTCATTGTTTAGGGAGAAGAAATGTGTTTCGCAACAGGATTTCGCCCCCACACACAAAGCGAAAACGACCCAAACATAACTGGAAAACAACAATATTTTGATGTTTTCCAATGCATAACTTGCAAGAAACGTCGTATAAATTTCAATTTTGCGAAACGAAGTATTCTTGAGGCTGCAATAGACGCATCACCAGAAACTGGCTGGTCGTTTGCAACTCTGTGTGAACGCAGCAGGTGAACTCTTCGAATTATTTTGTGTTTCTAATGGGAGGAGGGAGAAGGTAGGGGAGAAGAGGGTTATTATTATTATTAATTATATATCGTTTAGAAGCTTATTTTCTGTACTTTTCGAATATGTATATGCATTTTAGTTTTATGTAATAAGTTATTTTTTTTTTCTACGCCGTTAAAACACTGACAGTATTTATGGCAACACTATGTATATGTTCAGCAAAACCCCCGCCAACTGCTATCAATCATATAATTTCCTTTTCTTGTTATCATATCAGAGATAAGCTTGTTAATCAATTTTAAAAATCCTGAAGTATTTACGCTATCTTTATAAGTTTATTTTTAGATCTCTTATGTAACAACTAGACATTTTGTGAATCATTGGTAAGATCATAGTCGATTCATTCGCTTAATTATTCGACTAATTTAAAATACATAAGGCGTCAGCGGGACATATGCTATACTGAAGACTATTGATGAAATCATAAAGTATATTAACAAAGCATGACGTTTGCGAGATTATTCGCTTCCAGTCCTGTAGGCGTGGAAACTGTTGAACTTGAGCCAGAAATTTTGACAAAATTTCTAGGTTTACTGAGGTTAATGTTCAACAATAAGATAGGCGTTCGTAATGCAATACAATAGCTTATTTTAAGAATAAAATGCTCATGTTATCTAAACATAAACTATAAAATGAAGTACTTCTAGCTTGCCAATAAAAAATTCTTATGTCATAGATATATGATTTATAAATAGTACAAGATTATTGTTTTCTTTCACGTTAATACTTTCATATAAAGCAACATACTTAACTTTTTATTTATGTTTAGAACATAACTAAATTATCCAAGCTTCATTTGTGTTATGTTAGGATCCCATGATGTATATAACGTGCCTTCAAAAACTTTCCTCATTATAATAGGCTGTCTTTTAAGTAAGTAAGTAATCAAAGATTTGTGCACATGCGAAGCTTAGAAAACTCCACATTCTGATAGTTGTCATACATAAATGCAAATTATAAACATTTACATTTTTTAAATTATTTTATTAAAATGTTAGAGCTACAACATAAAATATTTATTATTCAAAGTTACCGTAGAACTGGTCAAAAACTAGAAAATGGAGATTGAATTTTATTCCACTAATCAGTGCTTACAGGATTTCCGACAACAGTATTCTAATCTGCCAGTTACTTACGCACAACTGCAAAATACATATTCAAGCTTCTGTTATTAAATTTGGCGAAACAGGGGCAACAACTCGTAAACCTGGCGGTGGAGCACATAAAAAACCAACAGCAAATTGCATAGAGAATATTCGACGTCGAATGGATAATTCGACCAAAAAATCAATCGCAAAACTATCACAAGTTCATTTGTGAGTGGAAATATGTCATACTATTTTTAAAAAGGACTTAAAGTTGTTTCCATATAAAATTCCAGCAGTTTCGGTACTCAAGCAGGTAGATTTTGTTACAAGAACACAGTATTGTCTTTGGTTTTTGAATAACATAAATAATAATGACATTCTCGACAAATGCTTCTTTTCGGATGAGGTTTGGTTCCATCTTATAGGATATTTAAACTAGCAAAATATGAGAAATTGGTCGGCAGAAAATCCTTGTGAACTTGTGGAAACTACGCTACATCCACAAAAAATAGGCGTCCGGCTAGTAGTTTTAAGAAAACGAATTATTGGGCTTATATTTTTAGTCAACCGTAACTGCTGACAGATATCGAAATGAATTATTAGAGCCGTTTATTAATGAACTTCATGATGGTGAACTTACGGAAGCATATTTCCAGCAAGATAATGCACCAGCGCACAAATCTCGAGAAACAATAGCTTTTTTGCTTCATGAATTATTAATTTTCCTCCAAGATCTCCAGATCTGACAATTTTAGACTATTTTATTTTTATATATTTAAAGAATACCATTTTCAAGACCAGACATCACACAATTGAAGGGTTTCGTAATGCTATTGTGAATTCTTGTGCTGATATAATCCAAGAAATCCTAATAAATTGCTTCGAAAGCATGAAGCGTAGTGTTCAGCTTTGTCTTCAAAATAATGGTCAATATTTGCAACATCTGCTTTAGTATTATTTTCTTTTAATTTTGACTATTGTAATATATATTTTTTCAAAAACTAAATTATTAATTATTACACACATTTATATGACATAACCAAACTATCAAAATTATACGTTTATGACAGATTACGTGCACTGTCACCAGCCGATAAAAAAAGCATGTCCGTCTCTAATGAGGAAAGTTTTTGAAGGCAACTTATGTATTACATGTATGTATATATTACATGAATATGTTATTATTTTATTGGCAAGTGAATTTAATCAGTCAAATTAGTCAGTGGAATAGAAATTATAACACTTAGTACGGGAAGACATTGTTTGGTCAATTTTGAAAGAAATGTTACACAAATGAAATATAATATCATCAAGTGATAATAGTGTATATATTACATGAATATGTTATTATTTTCTTGGCAAGTGAATTTAATCAGTCAAATTAGTCAGTGGAATAGAAATTATAACACTTAGTACGGGAAGACATTGTTTGGTAAATTTTGAAAGAAATGTTACACAAATGAAATATAATATCAAGTGATAATAGTGTAATTGAGATTTTATGAATTTCTCTACTTATTTTATCATTAGAGCAATTGCGGTTTTCACCTGCCGGATCAATTGCAATCTTTGTAATCTTTGATTACTTACTTACTTAAAAGACAGTCTATTATAATGAGGAAAGTGTTTGAAGGCACGCTATATACATCATGAGATCCTAACATAACGCAAATGTTTGGTTTGCGACAAAAGCCACTTTGTAATCCTTTGAAAACTCGACCACAGAATAAGATCTTGGGGTCTCACTGTCCACATCTTGCGTTGTATGTCCCTATTGAACACCGAAAATAATGTTCATATTGGTGCAAGGAAAGGTTTCAATGAAATATTGAGTGGCGTAGGATTATTTTCAGTGATGAAACTAAGGGTGTGTACCAAAAATACTAGAGTGGAATCAAATTGACGGTTTTCCGTCCTAAAAATATGAAAATCTTACAAAAATCTATTTACGGGCCACGATTACTGAACTTTGGTTGTTTCAGTAATAACAATAATAGTTAAACTTGGAGAACGTTTCTACATTGTAGTTTTAACCCCCCCCCCTCGCCAGTCCTGCTTTTGTCAAATGCGCTTATATAATAATTCCGCTGTACCATTTTTACCCCTAATGGATGTTCTGTAATAACTACTAATAACTTATATTTTGATAGCAACGATCAACGCCACCCATATGAGCATTATATTTGAAAAGACTGTTTGGTTGCTCCACCTAAACTTTTTCCTTTTTCGATTTTATTGAAACTTGTCGAACAGGATATACTTGAACGCTATTTGTTATAACGTTGGTCAAACTCTTGTCATTCCATTTTACAATGCAAATTTTAGAATCCGTCGATTTGAAGTCATATTATCCTCTTGGTTTTTTCTTCATCTCTGTTTTAGACAAAAGAGGACATTTAGACAAACAAGTTTCTCTAATGGCGCCTGTGCCTTCTATAAAGTTCTTTCAAAAGAGGCACGGTTGAAAAAAAATTATCGAAAATGAATATTTAATAAAATTAAATTACAGGTTGTCATATTTAAATGTTCGTCTAAAATAATCGAAGTATCCCAGCAGTATTCCGAAAAGTTTTCTCATCCATTACTAAACATTAAAACATCGGAATTAATTGTAAATAAAATTTTCTGTTGCTGTGTCATATTTTTGATACCCATCCTAAATTCTATTTGGGGTTGCATAATGACCGGCGGATGGTTACACGGAAATTAGTGAAAGGAATCATTTTTGATATTCTGTGGAAACAAACATCTATTCGCCAAATTGTTGGAATTATGGCATGGAGCGCTATAATTTCTGGAATAAGGTACTCTCCGGTATTCATTAGAGGTACTCTGATCATCCGATTTTACTGCTGCAAAAATATTAAATAAAAATATTAAAAGAATGCCATGTTAGAGGCTCAAAATACATTTAATAACTTCGTGGTTCTGAAAATGTGTCCGTGTATTGTGACAGTGATTTGACGTTTATTTTGAGTTTGTACAATTTACAAAATGTCATACACTCATTCAAATTTGGAATATGTAAATATGTATGGTGTTTGTTTATGGTTTTTGTAATGGGAATGTTAGAGCAGCTGTTGAAGAATATAACGGTTTCCACATCAAAGGCATCCTAATATCCAGAGTTTTCAACAAACTGTGCAAGAACGAAAAGCTTCCTAGTGTTAACATAACATCTAAAAGAGCTACTCAACAAGATTTAGAAGACGTAGAAATTATTCTGGATCTAGTAGCAGAAGATGCAACAACCAGCTGATGAAGAATTAGTATTCAATCGGGCAACAAGAGTAATAAAGCAAGGCTTAGATCTATGCCATGTACAGAGAGTACAGCACCTATAACCGGACGATTATCCTAAATGTATGGAATTTTGACAGTGGATAAATAATAATCTTCGTGTTGTATCGTGCATACTTTTTACAGATAAAGCAACATTCACTCGTGACTGCATTAATAATATTCATAACTGTCATGTATGATTACACGAAAATCCTCACCAAACAGTCGAAAGTAATTTCCAATACAAGTTTTCGGTAAAGGTGCGGTCTGGTATGGTTATTTAATTGGCCCTTTTATTTTGGGGAATCACCTCGCAGGAGAAAACTACTCAATTTGTTACAAAATTATTTGCACGGACTACTAGAGGATGATCCTTTAAATATCCTTTAAATAATTAAGTTTAGCTGTCATTTTCTGTGTATTACTGTTATTCGTACGCTTATTAGTAATTTTGTTCAAATTTTACTTGCTTAGTGTTAGTGTATTTACGATTTCTTTTTTATTTAAGTTAAGTTCAAAAACATATTTAATTCGAAATAATGCAATTGAACGCAAGGCTGTGGTTCTATTCGATGAAGGATACAGTCAACGTAGTATAGCTGGAATACTTGGTGCTGCCCATGAGACTGTCAGAGATTCCATCAGGCGTTTTCGGGAGACGGGTTCTTAGACCACAAGGCCTGGTCAGGGCCGCCATCGCTGCACTTCCGTGAGGCACGATCGTTTTGTTATAAGCATGATTTTAAGAGATCGGTACTGCCGTTGAAGCCCGTAATCGTCTTGCTGAGGTTAGAAATGTGGACGTGAGCGAGCGAACTGTAAGAAGAAGGTTGGCAGAAAATAATATTTCAGCAAGACGCCCTTACCTAGCCCCACAGCTTCGCCCGCATCACAAAACCGCTAGACTCCGTTTTGCGCGGGAATACAGTATGTGGAATATGATTCAGTGGAAGAATGTTTTATTCTCCCACGAGAGCAGATTGCTTTAAGAAATCCCAATGGGCGCCAGCGTGTATACAGACGTCCAAACGAACTGTTTGCTCCGTGTTCTCTTGTTCAAACTATGGGTTACCAAGGAGGCCTAATAATGGTATGGGGAGGAGTTTATTACGAGGCTCGTATGGACCTGGTAATTTTTGATAGAGGCGGTGTAAATGCTCACAGATATGTATAAGAAGTTCTTCAAGATCATGTCATTCCGTTTGCGCCATTTATTGGAGACAACTTTGTTTTAATGCAAGACAACGCACGCTGTCACGTCGCTCGAGTGGTTTTGCAATACCTTAATGAAGTTGACATCAGAACTTTACCATGGCCAGCAAATAGTCCAGACATCAATCCAATAGAACAAATCTGGGATAACCTGAAACGTCGGATTCGAGCACGGAGACCAGCTCCAACCACGATTAGAGAGATGAAAACTGCTGCGTTGGAAGAATGGGAAAACATACCACAAGTTGACATCAAAAGTCATGGATATACCACGCAGGCTCTTTGATATGATTAGGGCACGGGGGAGTAACACTCATTATTGAGGTCAAGTTCGTTGACAACAATACTTTTTTTTCCATCTTGTTCAAAATGTTCGAAATTTTCAAAAACTGCTTTTTCTGTAATTTTTTTAAGAGTAAACAAACAATTTCAATTAATTGATGTTTGTTTCCTTTTCCAAGATGTACTTCGATATTAAAAAATTTCCGAATTAATGACAAAACATAGGGTGGGCGGTTAATTCTGCCGCTGTGTGTAGTATTAAAAAGTAATTTAGTTCAAATATTTAACACTTTTCGCCAATAATTTTTGATATTCAATATTTCATAAGTAATAAAATAACACAGTTTGCTTTGTAACAATATCACTTTATTGAGATTAACTAGCGATTGCAGTTTCAACAAATGTATGTCGAAACTGCAGTCCTTGGTTAAGCTCATTAAAGTGATATTGTTACAAAGTATAGTTTGTGTTTTTATCATTTCAAATTTACTTTGTTTAACATTTTAAGGTAATAAAAATGTTGGAATACCCCTGGTCTAAGTGTAGAGACTTGAAAGGTGATTATGGAGAAAAATAAAACTTTTTTTGTAACAAAAATAGTTTCGTCAAATATTCCTCGAATTTATCGTTGAAGCAATTTAGAAATGTCCTAGTTTTTGGTCGTTTTTGTAATTAATTTTAGTATAAATGTTATAATTGCAATAATAATTGCTTGACATAGTGTACACTACTTATGAATTTCTTTCCTTTTTTTTCATTTAGAAAATTGAAGCTATTTATTGTCACATTATGGTCGCTTTGTCGCTATTTATTGAAGGTAGAGTTCCTATAAAAATGTTACAGGTTCGGATAGACTTAAGTGTGCTCGAGAAGGCGTAAGTAAGTAAAGAGAAAATTTAATTGAACCCTGCAAACTCTCCGTTGTAGCCTTCTACACTTGATCTACAATAACCGTAACAGGAAATAAATAAAACTATTTCTTTCCATTCATTATTATTTAATATGTAGACCTTTAAATTTATATTTTTGTATTAGATGCTGGTTAATAGCATTAACGCATGTATCATTTTTTCCGTTATCTTTTACAATACTTTCTACCCACTCATAGCATATTTTCAAACTTGGAGTTCGAAATTTGCTTGATATGTTTTACAAATATATCAAGTTGATGCATAAGTTGGTAGCGTTTTTATTGAATTCAAAATTTATTCATTTTTTAACAAACAAAATACACGAACTAATTAAGAATATATTCACCCCCGTTATTTAGAATTGTATCGCAACGATGTAGGAACTTTTCGATTATATGCATGAAGAAATTTAGTGGTTTGGAAGTGAAAAAGTCGTGAAACCAAATATTAACCGCGATATCGTTATTAAAGTAGATTCCTCGAAAGTTGTTTGAGAGAGGATGCTAGGTAAGTAAATCAGACGGAAATCACCAGGAGAATAAGACGCATGTGGAATGAGCACCCAAATCGAGTTCTTGAATAGTCATGTTTGTAATACTAGCAGTATGTCATAATAATGTCTTCTCGATCTTTTTTCTTGAATTGTGACCTCAAGTGGACGAAATCTCAGCAGTGATGGTTACGCCCTCATTGTCCTACCAGATGCACATTCGTTTATGTGTATGAGTACCAACTTTTGCTCGAAGAGTTGCCTTTTTGTTAAAATTAAGCCAATTCCTTTCTGTTTTTGATGTTAACATGAAGGCACCATTTTTCGTCACCAGTAACAATGTGAGACAAAAACGGTCAATGTTGTTGATGAGCTAAGCTATGACGAACTAGCAATGTGGTACAAATATTGATACGCTAATTCTTTTTGTTTTCACTCAAAACGCACGGCAGACAAAAACTCTGTTTTTGAACGTTGCCCATAGAATAACCATGTTGTATTAATGTCGATTGGTTACAATCTATTATAATGGTAAATTTCGGACTTGATTGGCGTGGATCAATATGAAGTAAAGTGATCATACAATCTTTGTCAAAGTTCAATGGTCTTCCTGAACATTGAGGATCGTTTATATTAAAATTGCTCTCTGTAAGTCGACAAAATCCATTTCCGTGCTGTATTCTTCTAAATTACGCTTATTACTATTTATTTAGTGTATTGCTTACGTGGATTGAAATCCACAGAACAGAGTTGAATTTTAAAATCAAGGCCATTGATCCAGTCCAACTCATCCAAATCATCTCACCTTGATATGGTGTAAGGGGGCACTCAGCTGTAATATGGTGAATAGTCTGGCGAGGTTTTTATTCATTAAGTGTCTTCCATTGGTGACGAGGCAACTCAATTTTTGGTAAGGGTACGATAGGATCCGTGACATGGGCCGCTTGAGCGGATTTCAAGGCTTCCCAATACTCTGTCCATCTATCGTTTGGGTTTAAATTTTCTGCTGTAAATTTTTTCTAGCAGTAGTGGAGGAGATCTAGATTTAAATTTTGACAGGCCGGCATCAGGCATGTTACTGTGTACTGGGAGGTGGGGATTCAATATTATTCTATTATATTCTAAAACCATTCCACCATTGCGATCTCCAAGTGGTGGGAGGTGTAATATGGCCTAGAACGGGCAGCCAAAATAGAGGTGTGTACTTTTTAAACAACCGCTAATTATTCTTATGGTCTCATTGAGTTTGATGTCGATTATCTTCGCGTGGCAGCTTCTGGGGCCCAGTTTTCAACTACCGAGTAAACAAGGCTAAGTGACGTTTAAAGGGTGAAGGTATTCACGCCCAAAACAGTACCGCAGAATTTTATGTTATTTCTAGTGTTTTAGCTGTGGTGTTCACTAGATGTTTTTATGTAAGAGTGTTCGATTCATTGTTACTCCTAGATATTTTGGGTAAGGATTATAACTAGAGAACGGACGCAATTTCCATAAAATGCAATCGGCAATTGGAATTGTGTATAACGTCGCTCAGTACATCCCGGCGTAATTCAATGAAGTATTTGTTTGACTTACTCGGACACCTGGTCTCGCCGCGATAATAATGGACAACTCAGCTATTGTATTCGGAGAATATAGTGTTTTTTAAAGTGTTTTCATGAGCGTAGATAGAAGCGGGGTTTTTATAATGTATTTTATTTATTAGTTTATATTTCGTAAGATAAATAAAGTGCTGTGAGTAAGTTTCTTGTTTTTCATAGTTTTAACTGTTAATTACATCGTAATTTTTGTGATAGATCCTGTTTAATATCGTTTGATTGAATCTATTTCTACCAATTATTTCGACGTAAGAGTGTACATTGAATTTCGTTCAGTTTCAATAACTTACGCACACATTTTTAGTTTTCATTTATTTAGATCTAGAGCATTGTTTAAGTTACTTTTTCAGACATGATATGGAAGAATGTCGAGAACGGCATTGTAAAACAATGGCGAGTTGGATTGACGGTCATACTGATTGTATGTCCATTGTCAGTGATTCCGAAATTTATTACAAAATCCGTAAGATATCGTCAAAAATTCGTCACTTAGGATCGCAAACACATCTGAACTCTGTAAAACTTTTATGGCGGCTAATATTCCATTAAATAAACTTAGCAATCCCACTTTAAAAATATTTCTGAAAAAATATACTGGTCGAAATGTTCCTGATGAATCAACTTTACGCAAATATTATGTTTCTAGGTGCTATACGAGAACAGTAGAACGCATTAGAAGCCATCTTTTAAATCAATACATATGGCTAAGCGCCGACGAAACGGTGGATATGTTAGGACGCTGTGTGGTAAATGTTGTAGCTGGTGTACCACATCCAACTATTCCCTATAACTCATATGTAATAGCAACAAGTGTTATACATAGAGTTGATGCGGAAACAGTTGCTGAAACCATTAAGGAGAATATGCAAAAAATGCTTCATTCGGACGCTACGTACAAAGAAAAAATACTTTTATTTGTCAGTGATAGTGCTGCGTATATGTTAAAAACAGGCAGACTATTGAAGAAAACATATCCTAATATGCTGCATATTACTTGTGTAGCACATGCTCTCCACAGAATCTGGGAATATATCAGAGACACTTTTCCGGAAGGTGATAGACTTGTATCAGCTTTTAAAAAAGTTTTCAGAAAAGCACCATTCAGAGTAGCTCTTTTCAGGGAAAAGTTTCCATCTCTGTCACTGCCTCCTACTCCAGTAATAACTAGATGGGGAACATGGCTGGAAGCTACTAGTTATTATGCTGAGAATTTCGAAAGTCTAAAACATTTCGTAACACTGCTAAAGGAGGATGCTAGAAGTATTGGTGAGTGCAAGGAGCTCACATAAATCCCAAATTTAAAAAATCAGTTGTACTTTCTTCACGAACACTCTGGAAAATTGCCAAAACTAATCACTTATTTTGAAAATCGAAATCTCAAATTAAATGAGGGATTAACCACATTAGATGTGGCTGTTAATAATTTGAAAAGTATTCCAAGTGACTTCGGATGTGGCCTTCGGCAAAAGTTTGAACCAATTCTTAATAGAAATCCAGATTTAATTACATTGCAGCAATTATGTATGGAGACAATTCCACAAAATCTAACGGTTAAATATGATGAAATAAAAGAATATTTCCAGTATGCACCTATAACCAGTTGCGATGTAGAAAGGACGTTTTCTATTTATAAGGATGTACTTAATTCAAAGAGAACAAAATTGACAGAAGAAAACCTTGAGAAACTATTGCTAGTCAATATTAATTCTCCTTTACTCAACTTGAACGACAAAATGAACAAATAAAAATGTTCCAATTATAGAAATAAAATTAAAAACTTTAAAAATACAACTTTTCAACAAATACATATGTATTTCGTAATTTTATAGATCACCACCCGTTTGTTTTCCAATGATATAAATAAAATTAAAAACTTTATAAATACAACTTTTCAACAAATAAATATGTCGCTAAGAAATAAGTAATTAAACTTCTAGTTTCAAAAATTCTTTTATTGTAAATACCACTACAATATTGTTTCGCCATACAATTGCCTTCATCAGGTGGATGAAATACTCTTTATTATTTGATCCACCTGATGAAGCCATTGTATGGCGAAACAATATTGTAGTGGTATTTACAATAAAAGAATTTTTGAAACTAGAAGTTTAATTACTTATTTCTTAGCGTTATAATGAAGTTTCAACAAGTATCTCCTTCGTCAATTAACTAAATAAATATGTATTTCGTAATTTTATAGATCACCACCCGTTCGTTTTCCAATTATATAAATAAAATTGAATATTTTAGCAATACAGCCTTTCGCCAGTACTGCACTGGGTGGTAAGCGTGTCCGTTCTCTAATTATAACGTAGCAAATTGATATTGAAGTACATTTGCAGCTCTATACGTGCTTGCTTAGTATTGAGGTGAACACGACACTTCTGTTGTATTCTTGTTCTTGATTAGTCTCCAGTCAGCGAAGTATTTTACAAGCATGGGCAGGTCTTCTGAAAGTATGCTATTAGTTGCCTTTATAGTTTTACTCCGGGATTCAAGAGCCAGGTCATGTTTTTTTTCCTAAATGGCACAAATGGTTCTAGCGGCTTGCGATGCATTAATTCTTCTGTCGAACTCGAACAAAAGAATACGTTGGAATGTTCATATTTATTCTATTTGATGGTTCATTTTGTTTGTCAATAATTAATAGAATGTTTGCACAAATTCAAAAGCTATTCAATTAAACAATAATACGACATTAAAATAACTTTGACATATACCTACTTAGCAATTTTTTTTCCAAAGCCCTCTCATCCTAGAAACAAAAAACGTTACGAACTTATGCATCAACCTGATATTTGAAAATTAATATAGAATTTAAGAGACAAGTCAGATTTAAACGATTTATCATCCAGCTTGGTAAAAAGATTTCTTTTCTGTACTTGTATAAAGTCATAATTGATACTAAAAAAAAATAAATTAATCAAAAGAATTATAAATATTATTTACTAATGAATACACAAATATAATTCACTAAAATATACATTCTAAGTTTGGAAATGTTACACATACACATAAGAATTTTCCATAATAAATCGAAGCCATTTTCTTGAGTGATAATTAGGTAGATAGGGATATTCCTGATTTGAAATGGTAACTAAGTTTGAGTGCTTAATGTATTTTTTAAATAAAGAGAAAATATGGCAATTCTAATTTTGTAATTTCGATTTCTTTTCTAGTATTATTCTTTAAAAAAAAAATAAATAAATTGTTTAAAAATGAAATATTTATACACGTTCTTTTCGTGTTTGAAAACATTATCTAAACAGATCAATTAATCATATCTTGAACAAAAGATCCGACAATTTTTTTATAGAAAATGTAGCAGAAATATTCAAGTATTTGTACAAATAATAGTGCACTACCGTTGCCAGTGTTGTATATTTGGTGTACCCTTTTTTTAATTGTTTGGTCTATGTTGTTCTCGTATGTGGGCTGTGTTTTAAGATTCTGTGGCTAATTCATAATGCTATTACGATAACATTAAATAATAATTTCTGAATTTCCAGAATCATAAAAGTTCATATACAAAATTTTCGGAAAACGTTCTCTTAAATAGTTGTGATACTTTTTCACTATTGTTAATAATTTCGCAAATTATGGAATATAACTTTATTATTAAAGTACTTATAACATTTTATTATTTTAACGATTGCTCGAAGTACCCACCTAGGGCAATAACACAGGTCTCACGGCGTCGTATCATCGATTGTCTTACACGGTGAAAAATTACAGGAGTTAATTGATTGAAAATCATGCTCGATACGTTGCCAGAGAGATTGCGCATTTACAATTGGTGTTTGATATACGATACTTTTTAAATGTCTCCATAAGAAAAAAAATCACATGGATTGCAATCAGGTGAGCGTGGTGGCCATGCAATCGTTCCTGCCCTTCCAATCTAATGATTAGGAAACCTCGTATTCAAGAAGTCTCGTACAGCAATGCTAAAATGTGCAGGAGTCCTATCTTGCAAGAACCATAAATTTTGGCGTATTTGCAATGGACCTTCATCCAGCAACGCTTCTAACTCTTCTTCTAAAAACTGCCTATAATACTGACCATTAAGTAAAAAATTAAATACGCTAGTCCCAATAGAGAGTTGTCAATTATGCCGGCCCAAACGTTGTAGGAAAATTTTTGTTGATATCGAGTATGTACTATTTCATAGGGATTCGCGTTCGACCATCGATGATTCATTATTCCAATTCTTGAAAAACTACACTAAGCGGTAAAAAGAACACTATTATGAAAATGAGGGTCATTGCATTGCTCTAAAACCCATAGACAAAATAAATTGCAATTGTGGAAGAAAATCATTATCTGAAAGAGATCTGTACATGAAACGGTCATGAGGAACATTCCAAATAGTCTTCAATGAAATACCAACATCAGCAGCAATTCGTGTAGTACTTGTACTTTGGTCAGCATCAAGAGCATCTATCTCAAGAATATCTTCTTCTATAGCAGCATTACGAACTGTTCTGTTAGCCCCGTAGTCGAAATAAACCTTCGCGAAGGATCCTGTCTCTCTAAGACGAAAACGAATATCCGCAAAAGTACCTTTAGCTGGACAATGTTGCGCTGGATATGTTTCACGATACAGCCGGACAGCTTCTTAGGAAGCGTCCTTAAGTAAAATGAATATCTGTCATTTCTGCATTTGTGTATTTATACATTATGAGATACTTAAAAGTGTTACACTTCAATATGACATGTATGTATGAATGTCAATATTGACATGACAATGTTTGTCTTTGTCTTTTGCCTTTGTATACGAGATTTCGGGAGGTGGACCATCCTTCGAATCTCAAGGCACCGATTGCTATGATCATATGGATGAACTTTATTCGAGCAGTCATTAAAATAATAAAATGTTGTAAGTACTACAATAATAAAGTTATATTCCATAATTTGCGAAATCATTAAGAATAGTGAAAGCTATCACAACTATTTAGGAGAGCGATTTCCGTAAATTTTGTATATGAACTTTTATGATTATTTTGGAAAGTAGAATACGCAGATACGTATTTCGCCTTTCTACAGACTCATCGGTACGCCCCTGCTGGAGAAAGGATATCTTCAGACACATTCACAAAAAAGAACCACATCGCCATATCGCAGAAATTATCCAGACTGAGCGTAGAAGTGAATTCAGCGCTGCTTGTTGTCAGACAGCCGAAGTACCTCGCCCTGTCCACATAATTAATGTGAACCAACGACGCCCTTCCAAAGGTGGTACAGCGTCTCTCTAGAAACTGTATTTTGTTTGTGTCCGATGAGCCTGTAGAAAGGCGAAATACGTATCTGCGTCTCTGGGGAGGGATATGTTCGGACACGTTCACAAAAAATATTAATAGTGAACCTGTATTTGTGTTCTTCACACCAGATTTTTAATAATATTTTATATTATTAAAAATACCTTTGTATTATACAAAATTGGTGGGGTTTTACCCACTCATGTATGTTTCAATTATTCTGATACAAGTAGAATGCGCCCCTAGAATTTGGTCAAGTTAATCGGAAAGAACCTGTATACAAATCTATAAAAAAGATTCATCATCATTCAAACATTTTTAAGATAGAATTAGTACCCGACTATTCAAAAACCAATCCATTGCAGTAACGTTGTGTTCCTTCTTCCTGGTAGCATAAATTCAACTCTGGTGTTCATCGTCATTGCTTTTTCGAAAAGTCGATCTGTTAAAATTTGCCTAAAGCATTTTCGCACTGAAGGTGAAAGACCTTTTTGATATAACCGAATAATTCGTCCAGCGTTCATTTTTTTAAACAGATTGTCCCGAAACTGTTCATATTAAAACATATCCACACGTTCACTTTAACAAGATGTCTCGTATAGCGGAGCTTTTATAAAGAATAAACTTTTTTTAAGTTTCCCACATATAGACAATTCTCATAATTCAAGATAACGTTTGATCAACCATTGTTCATATTTTTCTGTGCTTATCAGGTAGCAATAGTTTGGTGACTGTGATACAGCAAGCAAGTTCTATTTCAATAAATAACTGTCTAAATGTTGCTAAATTGATCTTTATATTCATTTTTCAAACTCAGATTACGTTTACTTATGTAATGCTAACTACTCTTTTCGAATGATACTCCTGGTTCTTAGTCTGTTTGACATTTTAGTCCTCTCTGACATTAGAATACTCTAGATAGCCATTACGACCCTCCAAGATCGATTGTAGTCCTCATGGTCGTTTTTTCTAGCTCTATTCCTTTACTCAGTAGATTGATTGTAAACTTGGAACGAATGTTTCATAAGGAACTGTTTTTGCCGATCTCTGACCTGAGGACCTCTTCCAGCTTTCTCTAGATCTATTTTCAGTCCACTTTTTCATGGTTGTTTCTGAAATGGTACAGGAAGGCTCCGGTCCTATGAAGACCAATGATGAAGCTTGTCGAGACAATTCGTCCGCCTTTTAATGTAATATTATTTTCTTGTGACTACTGAGCTCTTTTAGGATACACAAACAATCCAATGCAAGTCTAGATTTAACTTGTACCGAATTCCATGCCTTTAAGATTGCTTGGCTGTAGTAGAAAATGGTGACGGTGCTAATTGTTCTACACCGTCTGTTAATTTCTCCAATATATTGATGCAATGCAGTTACTTCCGCTTGAAACGGGTCTTCAAAAACTTTCCTAATTAGAGACGGCCATGCTCATTCAAAGTTATACATTTGTGGCAGATTACGTGCACTGTCACCAACCACTATCGAAAAGCATGGCCGTCTCTAATAAGGAAAGTTTTTGAAGAACCGTTAAATGTTTGCCACCATACTCCGGGTCGGTTCGCCTGATATTCTAAACTTGTATGTCACATGTGGATTAGAGGAATACCTCACGACATCTACCGGCCAAGAGTAGCAAAGCCTTGCGATGGCGTGTGTCCATTTGTACGTGTACACGTATTTATACTGTTGGTGTTAGTAAACATCGATATGCTATATTTTACATCTTGAAAATGAAAAACATATTTTCCTTTATTAAACTGAGCACTCACTGAGATACTTAATTTCAGGAATTTGTCCTTATAATAGTTTAAGTATCATACCTTTAAGATATAAATTCAGTATCTATGCACATAATGTTGAAGAAACCACATGCACTGCACGATGCACGACTGTAGGTATTTAACATAAAACGAAGTATATTTTGCAAATAAATTTTTTGGATTTATATTTTTTTAATTATTATGGTGTTATTTAAAAGACGTTATTTCATTTTAACAAGCGCATTTTTAAATTTTGCTTTAGTGGATTCTTAAGATTTTAATATAAATATGTGTGGTTATAGTACAAATAAAATAAAAATTATTGATTTTGTAAGCATTTCTTAACCCTGTTCTTCTTTATAATATTTTCGTCATAATATTTCATGTTTTATTGAGTTAATGTTTCCTCTTTAAATTAGGTAGCATTTATGTGAACTATGGTTCATGCAAATTCAAGCATCTATATTCGATAATAATACCTATAGTTTAGACATACAATAAAACATGAACAAGCAGTATATGTGTATAATACTTATACATCGAAAATAAAAGATTTATTTACTAGCTTACGATAATATATACATTATTATTTAGCGTATGGCTTACATAGATTGAAATTTAAAGTTACATATACATCTATACAAGCTGTCCCGTATCGTTATGTTCAAATTTTAGGAGTGTAAAGTAGACTGCATTTCAAGTAACAAAAACGTAAAACTTGTATATACATTTTTATTTCTTTCAAAGTTACAGATCTATGAATGTGATTGTCAGATCATGAAAGAAAATGTAATCCTATAGTCAATAAAAACTGATTTTATTTAAAAAAGTTCAATTAATAATATTTTCAAAATGTCCACCTCCTTGTTGAATGCAGGCTTGAACAAAAGAAGTACTTATCCGAATTTCATACTTGTTTTGTCGGATTTGCTCGGCAGCCAGGTGAATACGAGCCATCAACTCTTCTCTTGTGTTCGAAACTTTTCATGTACTCCCATAAATAAAAGTCAAAGGGATTAAAATCGGTTGATTTGTGTGGCCATGCAACAGGATCACCTCGTCCAGCAATTCCGAAATGTGGTGGAGACCCATCCATGTGAAACCACATGTCTCGTCGAACATTCTGTGGGACATCCTCTAAAAGACCTGGCAGTTCGTTAATTATAAATTGAAGGTAATTGTCCGCATTTAACCTCCCAGGAATAACGACAGGACCAATCAACAAGTCATCGATTAAGGCCGCCCAAACATTAATAGAAAATTTATGTTGAAATTTAGATGGGCATATAGCTTTGAGATTTTCTGATGATAACCTGTGCAGGTTTCTCATATTTGTAACACCACTTCTCGTGAACGTAGATTCATCTGTCCAGAGGACTGTTCTGCAGAAATTAAAATGAAGCCGTGACTGTCTTAATATCCAGGTAGAATAAACTAGACAATCATAGTGGTCTGCCTCAAGCAAACCGTGTCCCCTGCGATAGTGATATTGATGTAAGCCCTCACGTTTTAAAATGCGCCAAACTGTCGTTCGTGGCACTCCTGGTTGTCTAGCGATTCGACGTACACTGAGAGTTGGATCCCTTGTAACAATAGCTACTGCTTCTTCCTCTAAGTCTGCTGGCAAATTTACTCCTTAGTCGAAAAGATAATCCGCAGTCCGCATTCCCGCAATTGTCTGTGTAGTTCCAGAAACGTTCTGGAATGAGGAATGCGTCTATCGGGAAACCGATGTAGGTATTTAATAACTGCTTGACGTGCACTGCCGTTACAGTAGCCATACACAAAATGCCTGTCCGCATACTCTTGAGAAGAAAATCGCTAAGGCATTTTGAATAAAGAAAACGTGTCCACTCACTAATAAGCTGTTGTATGAACTGAAACGTAATGTAATCCTTTATTAAAAAATGCAACGTTAACAGTCATCTGAACATTTGTTTATTGTATGATATTCATGGTTCAGCACTTACGAAATAAGTAAGAACCTTCTTTATCATAAATCAATTTCCAGTACTCTTTTTTGTAGATCTCCAAGAAATTACTGTATGCACTACGATATGTGTTTATTTATTTTAGGATAACATTTTATTATGCGACGTTAACAATCACAGGCCTGTTATTGAATGGTATAACTTTTTTTTAAATAAAATCAGTTTGTATTGACTTTAGAATTATATTTTTTTCATGATCTGACAATCACATTCATAGATCTGTAACTTTGAAACAATTAAAAATGGATATACAAGTTTTGCGTTTTTCTTACTTGAAATTAAGTCTACTTTACACTCCTAAAATTTGAACATATCGATACGGGACACCTTGTATAGAACACAGCTACCTTTTAAAATGAAAGAAGTCACTCATCTCACCTCCAGATACTGTCAGCGGGCACTCAACTGTAATATGGTGAATAGCTTAGCGAGGTTCTTCGCATTCGCAAGTCGGTGTCTCAGTCAGTCCCCAATTATACAATGAGTCACGATAGATGCGGTGGAACATTCTTATTCTATTGAGTGTCTTTCATTCGTGGCAGTTCCATTCTTGGTAAGAATACAGTAGGATCAGTGATACGGTCTGGTTGAACGGGTTTCAAAGCTACCCGTTTTTCCATCTATCACTTCATTTGAAATTTTCTGCTATAAGTTGTTCTGCTAGCAATAGTGGAGGAGATCTAGACTTCAGTCTTGACAAATCGTCATCAAACAGGTCACTGTGTACTGGGAGGTGAGGATTCGATATGATTTTATTATACTCTCTAAGCAGGCTTTTCTGTCTCCGGATGGTGGGAGGTGTAATATGGCTTAGAACGGGGAGCCAGGGTATAGGTGTACTTTTTAATCAAACCGCTAATTATTCTCATGGTCTCATTGAGTTTGACGTCGATCATCTTTACGTGGCAGCTGTTTAGCCAGACTGAGGCGTAGTATTCACCTACCGAGTAAACAAGGTTAAGAGCTGAAGTTCTAAGGGTGAATGCGTTTGCACCCCGACAAGTACCGCAGAGCTTGTGGGTTATGTTATTTCTATTTAGGATAATTAAAAATTAGTGAAAAGCCATTTCCATCAACGGGAACGTACAGACGCGTTTCGCTTTAATTGAAGCTTATCAATGTACGGTATCTCGAAGACAGTCACAGCTTTTCACTTCTCTACTTTGTGTATATATAGTTAACATTGCAGTAAGTTCAGAATGTTAACTATATATACACAAAGTAGAGAAGTGAAAAGCTGTGACTGTCTTCGAGATACCGTACATTGATAAGCTTCAATTAAAGCGAAACGCGTCTGTACGTTCCCGTTGATGGAAATGGATTTTCACTAATTTTTAATTATCCTAACAACCTGTAAGATCGTAGTCGCGACGAGGTGTGTACATGCTAGTACAAACTTGGTTTGTCGATTGTAGTTATTAATGCATCACATAAGGCGACATTGACATGTAAAAATGAGATTTAATATTCATTAATTCTCATTTGCAGTAAGTTCAGAATGTTAACTATATATACACAAAGTAGAGAAGTGAAAAGCTGTGACTGTCTTCGAGATACCGTACATTGATAAGCTTCAATTAAAGCGAAACGCGTCTGTACGTTCCCGTTGATGGAAATGGGTTTTCACTAATTTTTAATTATCCTAACAACCTGTAAGATCGTAGTCGCGACGAGGTGTGTTATACATGCTAGTACAAACTTGGTTTGTCGGATTGTAGTTATTAATGCATCACATAAGGCGACATTGACATGTAAAAATGAGATTTAATATTCATTAATTCTCATTTGCAGTTATTTCTAGTGTTTATTTTACCTTAGGTGTTCTCTAGATGTTTTTTATATGATAGTGTTCGATCCATTGTTACTTCCAGATATTTTGGGTAAGAATTATAACATAGCAAGTTGTTATTGAAGTACACTTTCGGCTCTAGACGTGCTTCTTTATTATTGAGGTGAAAGCATCACACTGCTGTTTTATTCATATTCGGGATTAGTCTCCAGTCGACGAAGTATTTTCCCAGCACGGACAGGTCCTCTGAAAGTGTATAATTAGTTCCCTCTATGGTTTTACTCCGGGATACAAGAGCCAGGTCATCGGCATATCCAAACTTTTTTTATCTTGTGTATGTAAGTAATTTATTAATGTTTAAATATTATAAATTTTCAAATATTCTGTAACAATAACTGTTTCTACTATTCTTGGAATCTTTTTTATAAGTTTCTGAAGAGTTTCTGGAGTTTTGTGTCATTCGTATACTCCACGATCCATTTCTGGATATAGGATTCTTTACCTGAATTCTATGATCGACTTGGTCTTAGAAAAGCTTTAGGTGGCGATTCGCAGATTAAATAAATCATAATTTTAAAAATTTGATTATTCTTTTACAATTTTAAGTAATCTTTGCACAATCTAGGTAGGTATGCATTTTGTGATCATTACATATGACAATGTTTCCGAACATATATCCAACACTAATAAAATTCTAAATACACAAGCCATACGCTTCTGCATTATTTTTTTTGTCAATATGCGCTTATACTCTTCTTTCCTCATTATCCAGCCATATGAATTTTATCTCCGACTCTCGCAGATCATCACACAACTCTATACTAGTACTCATCTTTTGCCTTATTTAATAGTAGGTCTCATGCATTTCAGTAGTTTTTTATCTTAACAATCTTTCATCAACTTCTACATAAAAAAAATCTGGAGTACTCATTGTCTCTCACTAAAAACTTCAAAATTAGATTCGTCGCTTACATTACAAATGTCTTAGTTTCTTTCAAGCGCCGTTTTACAGTATTAAGGGATACCTTTTTTGGTGTCTATTAAACTTAAAATGGATATACAACCTCATTTTTTAATGATGATATTTTTCTTCTTAATACTATTATAACCCTGTCACAGAAGTTTCCAATACCAAAGGGCCAAAAAGAAATAACCCTTCTTTATCTGAGGTGCGTCCTGTCAAACCGTTTACAATTCTAAATACATGTACGTTGACATCTTTCAATCACATCATACACTTTTGTATCGCGAACGTTAAATTTCATAAATTTAAACGAATATTCACACCATACTACCAAAATCGTATTGGGATGCTACAGCAAAACGGTACTGATATTTCGCAAAGAGATTAACGAAAATGAAATCGATATTGATCACGTTTCTGAAATTCTAATTAATATTTATGTGTAGCATTTACACTATAAAATATTTTTATGGATGCCTGAACTTCAGTCAGTAATAGTGTATATAATTGTTGCAAGTTACTTTCCTAAGTTTAATATGATTAAATTTACTTTAAACTGTAAATTTCCTTTTTTAAAGAGAAATAATATATTTTCCCCTTCTTTATTTATATATGTATACTCGCTGTTTATCTCTTTTGGATTTCAGAAAAAAATTGACGAATCTAAAATTTCACAAGCTACAATACAGGGTGTTTATAAATTGGCGGACCCACTACACGCGGCGATGTTCTTCGTTAAATTCGGAGTCCAAAATCCTAATACGAAAATGTTGTACCATGCTCCATATCTTTGCACGAGGTTTCTAAAGTTCGGATTTTCAGTCTTGAAATAAGCATTATTACTCGATATTTGTTGACAGAAAGAGCTACAAGTTAGAAGAAAGAAGAATTGTTGTTATTATCCTTTCGTTAAAGTTTTCTTTTTGATTTTAAAGTTTGTTTTTAATATTTGTTTATTAACTTGTTTTGACGAAAAACACATCTGACAACGTTGTAAAACAATAAGTAGGCAGCCTAATGTTGTTCTAGTCAAATATATTACTACTGTAAAATTCATTCTGAAGACAAAGGAAGCCTGATACATCGTTTTCGGATTAGGACTTTTAACTCAAAATTTGACCAAGAATGTCGCCACGTGTAGTGGGTCCGCCAATTTATACACACCTTGTATATGTATCTAGATATCTGATACGAGGTGTGTAAATTAAGTAACGACACTGATTTTTTCAATCTTTTTATTCGAATAAAATTACAATTCAATATTGTCTCCCTCAAAATAACTTCCTTGGGAAGCGCTGGAGATGGTTCTTCCATCTTCTGGTATTTTATTTTCTCAAAAATTTTTGCAATGATTTTTCAAATTCTTGGCTATCATGTTTTAAACTTTCTGCTGGAATGTTATTCTCAACGGCGCTCTTATTATTTTTTTACTTAATTTATACAGTCGTCCATTTCATTTTTTTTTGTATTCTTGTATATTATTTATCTGCTTCTGTATTCTCTTATCTCTCCACCCATTAGTACTCTGTTTCACTTAGTTTCACTTAATATTTCTCTAAAATACTCGGCAAATCTTTTTAACTTTTCCTCTTTATTACCTACTAAAACTCCCTTTTTGTCTTAGTAGTAATGTCTTGTTGGGGTCGGTTCCCTTTACTTCTTTTTATTTCTCAGTATAAATTTCTCCATTTTTTGTTTTTATACGATTGTTCAATTTTTTTTAAATACTTCATCTAAATGACTTATCTTATCTCTTTCCATACTTTTATGATCATTGAGGCAATAAACTGTTTTTGCAAATACGTTATAATCGACATTGATTTCAATTTTATCCATTTTCAAAGAAACACTAATACAGATTATAGTTAATAAATCTTGAACAAAACAAAACAGATACTTGAAACTTTGTGTGTAGGTAAAGTAAATGACAAGTCCTCAAGAAAAGTCTTTTTTCATTTGTCGATCATAGGTTACTATGTTGGAGGCAATAATTCCTAATACTTACTATAACAATGTTATCCTTAATGCGTTAGTTTATTGAATTAAAAAATATTCCAAGTAACTACATGTGTAAGTATAAGTAACGCATTACAAAGAAAGGTAAGAAATATATTTACATTTGTATGAATGAATTAAAATTAAAATTAAACTAATAATTAAAGGAAGAAAAATTAAAGGATACAAAATTCATCAATTTATTTCGTGTCAAAACACATATTTTGTGTCCCATGTATGGCCAGACATGTCGAACCTTTTTATAGGGTAGAACTGCCTTTCTCGGAATATTTAGTGTAACTAAAAGTCTTGGTGCAGAAATGAAATTGTTTATTTCGTTTTAAAATTAGTTTGGTCAGGCCATGTGTTTGGGAAAATACAGGATATTTACAATGGGAAAATTTTTTTTTTGGGTGGTTGGAGTTGTCTTCTGTTGTTCTATTGAAGACAACCCCAACCACACAAAAAAAAAATTTCCCATTGTAAATATACTGTATTTTCCCAAACACGACCTGACCAAACTAATTTTAAAACGAAATAAACAATTTCATTTCTGCACCAAGACTTTTAGTTACACTAAATATTCCGAGAAAGGCAGTTCGACCCTATAAAAAGGTTCGACATGTCTGGCCATACATGTGACACAAAGTATGTGTTTTGACACGAAATAAATTGGTGAGTTTTGTATCCTTTAGTTTTCCTTACTTTAATTATTAGTTTAATTTTAATTTTAATTAATTCATACAAATGTAAATATATTTCTTACCTTTCTTTGTATTAATTTTTTAGTTCTAATCACTTGAAAAAGACTTAATAATAAAAAAGTTAGGTCGCTAAACCAAGAAAAAGTCTATTATTTTAATATTATGACACGGCCAATAAAATAAAAAAGAAATAAATTTTAATTCCTACTAACACTAAATATATATAGATAAAATAAATTAAAATCGGGTAAGCAGTCTGTCAATTAAAAAACTCCTTTATTAAATAACCCTATATTTCGCAACAAATTTGTTGCGAAATATAGGGTTATTTAATAAAGGAGTTTTTTAATTGACAGACCGCTTACCCGATTTTAATTTATTTTTTCAATATATTACGGTCGATAATTTCGTTTAAATTATATATATATATATATATATATATATATATATATATATGTATATATATATATATATATATATATATATATATAATAACATAATAATATATATATATGTATATATACATCTGATTCATTAACACTGTTACTTTATAATGCATTTCTAAATAGCTTGAACCTAGGTCTATTGTGGGTGAGTGGTAAAACTGACAGTCCGGAAAACTGTAGACTTGGGTTCGAGTCCCAACAGACAATATTTTTCAATTTAAAATTTCGTATGATTTGCTTTGTAATTTGTAGACAGCAATGTTTACATCCCCCCTTTCTTTGCAATTACATATATACTAACTTGATATTGTAAATATTTCATATAAAAGCCGAAAAACTCCAATAATTTATCAATTGTTATATTTAATAAACGGCTAAGAAATTATATAAACATATATATATATATATATATATATATATATATATATATATATATATATATATGCAGGTGTGCTTGAAATAAAAAGACAACGTATGCAAATGGAAAGAAGTAATTATATAGAATATAAATCCAAAATATTTTCCTAAAATTCCCTCTCATAAGCGAGAAAAAAAATGTCAAAAATATTTTTAAAAAAATTGTCACGCTTCTGTGTGATTATAAAAACTATCAGAGACGATATCTTAAAGTTGACCGACAATAACAAAAATAATAGTTTCGTTATTATTTATTATCATTCCCATCCACCTGTTACGTATGTAAACATACGCTATGGCATATGTGCGTGTGAGGTATTTATTATTTATACACATTCTGAATATATTGGCGTCGCGTAAATAATTTTTGGGGTGTTTTTAATTTCGGGGTTCGCGTCATAATTGGGCCACAATATTTTGGATTTATAATTTACATAATTACATCTTACCATTTATCATATGTTGTCTCTTTATTTCAAGGACACTCTGTATGCGTAACGAAATATTTTAAGATCCCAGCGTCTATATTTCTGTATATTTTAATATCTATTACAATGGACGTGCAAAATTGTAGCTGTCTTTAAAGGTCTGAAAGTGGAATTTTATGACATATTGTTTTTATGTTAATCTGAACAAACACATCTTGTTATTAATTAAATATTTTTTCCTAGATAAGCCTGATTGCAAGAGATGCGTGAAAGTTCTACAAGAACTAGAAAATATTGATGATGAAGCCGACCAACTAGGCATTGGATTCGTTAAAATTAACGACGAAGCTTTAGCAGAGGAATATAATTTAGGTCAACTACCAGCTCTAGTTTATTATAGGCATCAAATACCAATTATTTATGAAGGTATATCCCCTTTAAATACATAAATGTTTTGTAGTAATTACCTATACATTGGCAATACGTAGGTGAATTAACGAAAGAAGAGGATGTATTAGAATGGTTAGTTCAACATAAAAGTACCGGTGACGAAGAAGACATTATAGAGGATGTAACCCTTAAAACTCTGTCTACACTAATAGACAGCGTAGATCATTTGGTGGTGTTATTCTGTAAGTTTAACAAGGAACTTGTAAATATAATCGATCACTTTTATTTTTGTATATAGATGATCATGGTGATGAAGATTCTATGCAAGTTCTTATAGAATTAGAAAATATTGATGACGACTGCGACAAACATGGGATTCAGTTCGTAAAAATAGATGATGAAGCTGCCGCCGAAGAATTTGGTATAGACACATTACCAGCTGTTGTTTATTTCGAAAAAGGCATACCCAATGTGTACGATGGAGATTTAGAAGAAGAGCAAGAATTGCTGGACTGGTTAGTGCAACAATTGGAAAAAGATGAAATAGAAGATGTTACCGATGAAATGCTCGATAAACTAGTCAAAGATGGAAAGACTGTTGCCGTTCTCTTTTGTAAGTTTTTAGTTGATTAATTATTAATTTGGAATTTGTAGTAGTCAACGAAATTAATTTACAATCTGTATTATAATTATATAATTGAATGTTTTTAACACACATGTTGCAATTAGATTTGACTAATGATTGACACTATTTATATACATAAAAATCAACGATTAGAAACAACAGTAAATTAACTCTAAACTAGGAAGTCTAAAACTAGGTCCGTTGGAGTGTGGCGTTTTAGCCTGCGACGATGGTAGGTATATCAATTATTTGTTTAGATCATCCCAAAGTCTTTTGGCATATGCTTCAATATAATTTCTTATTTCGCCTTTTATTGTTTTTGTAAGCCGTATGTAAACCCTGGAACATTGGGTATCATTTTAAGAGCTTTGGATTCAAACCTTTCCAATATTTCAATGTTCGGTGTTGATAGAGTCTGGCAAAAGTTGGATTATATCCGTACTAGTTTTAAAAATTGTTTTGTGTAGCAGCTTATTTGCCTGTAAAAGTTGACACTTAGAACCAATTAACCAATATAGCTGGACAGATATGCTTGTATATATTTACGGCTGTGTCTGTTGACCAGAATAAATCCAAGCTATTTGGCTTCTTGTTGCGGAATCTGGCGATTATTAAGGATAGTATAAGAACTACCTTTTTCACGTGAATGTAATATGCACTGAGTTTGTCTCTCTTACTTTGATTTTCCAGCGTTTAAACCACAATCAGAATACTTTCTTCGGTCGGTATTTCGGCCATATATATAGGAAGCACAAAACAAATAAAAATAGAGCTAAATTTTATTCAATGTCCGAACTTTGGCAATTTTGGATTTTCGAATGCCTTGTTACTGACTTTTTAGTTACACACATTAACATAATCTAAGGATATATCTTATTTGCTTTAAAAAAATAATTTAGTGCATCTTTTTACCCATTTTTGTCTTGAAAGTTAAATGTAAAATAAGCTATGAGTGAAATTAACTTAAATTAATATTTAACACAATTTTAATAATAATTTATTAATTAGAAATTAGAAATTCTACAAAATGGAACTAAACAACAATTCAAAATTAATCTTATATTGAATTAAAAAAATTGAAGATTAAGGAATTAATAAAGAGTGGGACCTCCTCTGGAGTTTAAAACCGCCCTACATCTTCTTGGCATAGACAGAATAAGATTGTCCAAGTCTTCTTGTGGAAGAAGATTCCACTGTTGTGAAAGAAGTTCTTGCAGTTGCCGTCGATTTTGTATAGCGTCCATATGTGGCAGGCATCTTCTCTGAAGCATATCCCATGCATGCTCAATGGGATTGAGGTCTGGGGATTGAGCTGGCCATGGCAAAACCTCAATTCTTGCTTCATTGAGCCAATCGGTAACAACTCTTGCCACATGTGGTCGTCCATTGTCATGCATAAGGGTTAAATTTCGGCCCAACGCTTCTGCAAATGGCTGAACAACAGGTTCAAGAATATTCTGGATATATTGCTCAGCATTTAAGAATTGATCTAGCGAAACGAGATCAGTTTTCCTACCCAGCATAATTCCCGCTCATATCATTACAGTACCACCTCGGTAGCTGTGCACTTCTTGGGCATGCTGTAGCCTTGCTGCATTACCAGGCTGACGCCAGACTCTTAATCTGCGAGTATCTGGTCTTAATCCAAATCGCGACTCGTCAGAAAAAAGTATAGTCGACCATTGTTCTCGAGTCCAGTTTAAGTGTTCTCGAGCCCAGTTTACTCGATGTCCTCGATTTCCCTTGGTTAATGGTGGAACCCTAAGGGGGCGTCTGGAGTGAAGATTGACTTCTCTTAAACGACGCCTGATGGTTTGGCTGTGGACTGTCACGTTATGCACTGCCTGGAGACGCGATTTTAACTCAGTAGCAGTTAGTGAACTCTGTCGGCGAGCCTGAAGAGTGATGTACCGGTCCTGAATAGCAGTGGTGGCGCGTCTTCTTTCAAGATGTTGTTCCCTGGGATTACCTGTATCTCTGTAACGTCGCCATAGTCGGCTAATTACTCTCTGTGTTGTACCTAGCCGCTCCGCTACGTCAACTTGTCTTACTCCAACTTCCAGCATTCCAACAGCCCTATTCATTTCGTCAGGATGCAAATGACGACGTCTATTTTGTTCATTCATGTTTGCTTTTAACGCAATTTATGCTTACACTTATCAATGGGTACTAATTTTTGTGAAACAACGCAGAAATTGTGGGAGAAGTAACACACTAAAGTTAAAATTCAAAACATTTTAAGATTTATCATTAACTGTACTTGTTTAATGGATACTTTTGAAAGATAGTTGTTTATAAGTTACCCAGCAACCAAACTAAACAACAAAAGACAATATTAACGGAAGTAAAATCAAGCAAATAAAATAAAAATTGATATCCTTAGATTATGTTGATGTGTGTATAAGATTACGTGCACATATTTTATATTTATACATGTTACAATTAATTATGTAACGTACATTTATATTTTTTCAAATTTCAGATGACGATGATGATAGAAAATCACAACGCGTTCTGAACGAATTAGAAAACATCGACGATGAATGCGACAAGCTCGGTATCGTTTTCGTTAAAATCGACAACGATGAGGAAGCTCGCGAATACGGCATCGAAAAAATACCCTCACTGGTCTACTTCGAGAAGGGCATACCGACCTTGTACGAGGGTAACCTCGAAGAAGAGGAGAAGGTCCTCAAGTGGTTCGAATATCAGATAAAAAATGACGAAATCGAAGATGTTACTGATGAAATGTTGGACATGGTGTTGGCAAAAATGCATTACGTTGCGGTATTGTTTTGTAAGTATTACAGGTTTTATTTCGACAAGTTTATAAGTTTCAGAGAAATTGATTTAATTGTATACAAATTGTTTACAAAATTATAAATTAAGATAATGAAGAAATAGCAAATCAATACGTAAGCACGCATTAAGCTTTTGTTACAAATATGCATAAACATATCTGTATCTGTACACATGTACATACACCATGTATTTAACCACCGTTCACTTCAACCAAAGACACAAGCGTTACTGTCTTACGCTTTTTTAGTCTTTGGTTGAAGTGAACACTGGTTAAATAAGTTGTGTATGTCCATGCGTACAGATGCAGATATGTTCATGCATATTTGTATTATTTGTAACAAAAATTTAATGTGTACTTAAGCATCGATATGCTATTTTTTGGTATATCGATAGCCACCTGGCTACAAGTTACTAGACTACACCAATATACGTATTTTTTTCTTCTTATGTATTGGCATAGCCAGTCGAGAGAAGATCGTTATTATCGGCGTAGTCTCTTTTGTTCGTCAGATGTCGCGAGATTATCTGATGCCAACTGATAGGAGAAAATTTACTTCTTGACCAAAGGCGAACCTTTAAACGTTACTTCAAAGCCAGACTGATGACGTGATAACACGAAGCGCATGTGTCTTTGGTTGAAGCGAACGCTGGTTAAATATGTAGTGTATGTCCATATGTAAAAATATACAGATGTTTATGCATATTTGTATCATTTGTTATTAATTAAGAGATCAAGAATTATGATATGAATACATATGAGATTAAGTATCCAATTTTTGTTTTAACGTCAAAACTACGAATTGTATTTTTATTCAAATTAATTGTAATTTATAAAAATGCTTTAAAGTCTTCCATTAACAAAAATAGCAACTGCTTGCAAAACAGCTTTTATTCATAAAATTCTACTTTACATGGTACAAGTTTAATAATGTAAATGTCTTTAAATGTACACAAGCAATCCTCCCTGAATAGTTAACAAATCGGAGACTGTGGCTTATAAGTGAATAAAATAAAATTAAAAAACCCTTACCACAATAGAACACAATAGAACAGAATTCTATTTTGGTAAGGGTTTTTTAATTTTATTTTACTCCCTGAATAGCATTGTAAGTAACATAATTTTCGAAAGAAACAAAGTTTTATCTTTTTTATCTTCTTTTCTGGTCTCTAAAATATTATTAGAAAAGATTGTAATATCTTTATAATTACTATATTTAGTATATATGATTGTTTCGGCCTTTACTTGATGAAATTCCATTATAACTATTAAGATAAAATAAAACAAATTTTATGAATTTCACTTTTTAATTATCACTGTAACGAGTCGTTTCGCACCAACCTGGGCTTCGTCAGACATATAACTAACTTATTTACAAAATATTTTTTATATTAAACACAAGTAAACAGTAACAAGCAAAAACACATGTTTTATTTTAAAAAATAGTCTGAGGGATGGGTGCTTTTTATTACGGGATGTCTATACAAAACTTTCGCTACGGTTTATAAAAAAAAAAAATGTACTGTTCTTAAGTAATAAAACTAAAGGTTTACATTATATTACAGGGATAAAGAATTCTATGGAAAAATACAAAAATACTATACACTATGTAACTGTCTGCAAATCAAATAAATAGATTAAGTAAGGGTGAATTATTTGTTTCTAATTGATCATTTAAGATCTTGTCAGTTTTCTTTATTTTATTGATTTCCAGTGACTCTAATAAATTAAGTTTTTTGCCCTTATTTTCTATATGTAATATTTTAAATTCTTTGTTAAAATTGTGGTTCGTTGAATTGATATGAGACGCATATGAAGAGTCACTTTTATTATTTCTAAATGAAGAAAAATGTTCTTTGACGCGTACTTCAAACGATCTGCCTGTCTGTCCGATAGAAAGTTTTGTATAGACATCCCGTAATAAAAAGCACCCATCCCTCCGACTATTTTTTAAAATAAAACATGTGGTTTTGCTTGTTACTGTTTACTTGTGTTTAATATAAAAAATATTTTGTAAATAAGTTAGTTATATGTCTGACGAAGCCCAGGTTGGTGCGAAACGACTCGTTACAGTGATAATTAAAAAGTGAAATTCATAAAATTTGTTTTATTTTATCTTAATAGTTACTATATTTAGTATTTCATTTATTGCGTTAAAATATCCTTCTTTTTACTATTCAGATTTGAAGAGAGAAAATAAATATAATTTACAATTTATTGTGTTTTGTAGATGACAAGGATCAAAAGAAAAGCCTGAAGATTTTGGCGGAATTGGAAAATATTGACGACGAATGTGATCAAAATGGAATCGCTTTCGTTAAGATAGATGACGACAATGAAGCTAAAGAATATGGCATAGATGTAATGCCAAGTCTCGTATTTTTTGAGAAGGGCATACCTCACCTTTACGAAGGTGATTTAATGAAAGAAGAAGAACTGTTGGGTTGGCTAATTCATCAGAAGAAACACTGCGAAATTCCGGATATCACTGATGAAATGATGGACATGTTAATTGAGAAAACCGCGTATCTTGCTGTCTTGTTTTGTAAGTATTTGCGTACAAATGTACCTTCAAATGTCTTTTATGAATTTAGTATGGATAAAATAGATATTTTTAAATCAAATTTGTTTAATTTTTATTCATTCATTTATTCCAAAATGAAAGAAATAAGAAATTATTAAATTTTTAGGTTTAGTTAATTTTGTTTCATTTAAATCCATATAATATTTTTGATATGCCTTCTAGATGACAAAGATGATAAAGAGGACATTAGAGTTTTAAATGAATTAGAAAACATCGATGACGAATTAGAAAAGGAAGGGATAGTTATTGTGCGCATGGATAATGATGCAGAAGCAAAAGAATACGGTATCGATCATCTCCCCACATTGGTGTATTTTGAAGATAAAATTCCTTCATTATACGAAGGTGATCTTATGAATGAGAACGAGGTGTTAGAATGGCTAATTGAACAGAAAAATAGTGCCACCATTGAAGAGGTCACGGACGAAATTCTCGAAGATTTGATTGAAGAACACGAATACGTTGTTGTGTATTTTAGCGGAAAATGTGATGAGGGCGAACACTGCGACAATATACTTGACGAATTGGAAAATATTGATGACGAATTAGATGAAACTGGTATTATATTCGTGACTACTGAAGATCTGAACTTCGCCAAGAAACATGCAATTAAAACTTTCCCCAAACTTGTGTTCTTTAGAAATAAGGAACCGTTGGTATACTCTGGAGATATCGAGGATGAAGATGAGGTATTAGCTTGGTTAACTGATGAAGATACGTTAGAAATTCCCGATCGCATTGAGGAAGTCAATACTAAAATGTTAGATAAAATATTGGCAGAAAATGAACATGTCGTTGTATTTTTCTGTAAGTAGTTTGTTATCGAAGTTGTTAAGTTTTAAGAAGTTAACATCGCTTTAATTTTATATTATATTAAAAATATACGATTAAAAAGACAATAAAACACTTACTTTGTTTTTGCCACTTTATTCACTTCATGTGACCGTGGTTTCGACAATGAATGTTATTTTCAAACTACAATTAACATGTTCAGAAATAGTGTTATTTAATAATCTTCCTCTGGTGGCTCAAGATTATTAGTGGTAGGCCATAAAAGCAGCTCATCATAAAAGAATTTCTTGTCTTCTGGAACATATTGCACAAGTTTCTTCAGATTGTCCATTTTTTTAAAATTAATAGCGATTTTTCCTGTGTAAGCAGGCTCTAACTCCAGCTGGTTTTCCCAAAGAAAATTCATAGAAAATAAACCCGTCGATAAACGGGCGTACTTTAACAGTCCCAGGTTTTCTGCAATCATATTCGAATTCGTTATACTGAGAAATTTGAAACGTCGTTTTCTCATCTTTTTTTCCCATAGGAGTCGATGGACAGGATGGTTTTCTTGTAATATTTGGGCCACCATTTCTTAAAGTCTAAAATTTCCTCATTATGCACTATTTTTATTGAGAAAAGAGACTTCTTGAAGATTTTCTGATAAGCTCATAATATTCATCAGGAAGATAAATTCGGTCTTGCTTGCGAACTAGCCTTTTTGCTACCCCAAAGTTTCTGTCGCACGGAAGGAATGAGTGTCCCCTGATTGAAAAGTAATGAGAAATTTTTCTGAATCTTCCTGAGGAGCCAAGGGCTAAAAGGCAACGAACGACCGTGTGATTCTTATTTTGGCCGGCGCATCCATTCTTTTACACATGCAGGGACCTCATTCTCAAAATATTGTTTTAAGAAAGTGCACAGTTCATTGGGTCCTTTGAGAACCTCATCCTCATGAACTCAAAAACTCATAACTGTCGATAGTAAAATATTTCTTGTACATGTATATCCGGTATAGGTAAATTTTGCATGTAATCCATTGTTATTGCCAATATATCATCTGTCCCTGCAACGAGCCTCTTGATGTGGTCTAGTTTCTTATAGAATATCTTAGCCCTATTTTTGTGAACTATGAGTTCTGCAACGGCAACTAGTTTTGCAACGTCATTCAGAGTTGTACTTTTAACTTTCTGGCCCAGTTCTTCGCAGGTAGAACACAGGTCAACTCGAGGACGACCAAAAGTATAAGCAAAATTTTCATGTAAATGTTTCAAATAAAAACTGTATTTCACCTTCGAATCAGGAAACTTTTCCATAAACATTTTATGCATCTGTTTAACATCCAAAGTAGTGGACAAATACTTTTTCAGTATATTGTTAGAATAATGAACTTCTTTCACGTCGAACGAATCTATGTGTTCCTTTATTTGAAAGCACACCTCACCTGGTATTAAATTATGCCTGAATTTCACAGATTTACCTCTATTATCTGTAGCAGTGGTTCCAGTAGTTAGTAGGTGACATAATCGTCTAATATGCTTTTCACCAACACCATATAAACTCAAGAAAGTTTTCTTACATACTTCTTTTAAACAAATATGAAACAAAAAATTATGGTGTTTGTCAATTTGTTTATTGGCATTTTGCGATTTTCCTCTTCTAATAGTAGGTGTTACTTCTATCATATATTGTAAGAGTCTTGAGAGTTTTTATCATCAAACTGATGTAAAGAAGTCAACAAAGATATTCTGTCCAATTCTGAATAATTTTTACAAATTTTCTTGTGACAACTGCAGTCGATTACCGTTTTTCGCGCCATAACCTTCTTTCCTACATGATTTACAAGCTCCTTACCTTTTACTTTAGCCTTCTTGATTACTTCATTTTTATACTTAGGACGATTAATAATGCCCTTCTCTCTCTTCCTTTGTTAATTAATTTCAATAATGGCACTGCTTTCACTGTCCGAGTTAAGCATCTTTGTAAAAACAAAGCGTGTGTTCACAAGCGACTGCAGACTGAGACGTCCGTTAACATCAACAAACTCTTCGGCGCCGGCATGTTGTTGGACAACGCCACATCTCCGGAGAAGTGTAAACTCAGTAAACAGAAAATCACAGTGTTCAAGTTACACTAACGAACAGCGGAAATGTGGCGTTTTCACATGTAACAAAGCTTAAAACATATTCTGATCGATTGGTGAGCTTAACTCATTTTCGCCTACTTGAGGAGATGTGGCCTTTTCGAAATAATCGATTTAATTATCTTGTCTTTAGAGTTTGAATAAAGTTAAGAATTAATAACTAAAAGAATGTATTTCTTTAGATAAAGAAGGAGACAAAAAGTCACAAAAGATACTACAAGAATTAGAAAATATCGATGACGAATGTGAAGAGAAGGATATTGATTTTGTAAAGACGTCCGACGATGGCATTCAAAAAGAATACGACCTAGCAACTCTCCCAGCGCTGGCGTTCTACAGAAACCGTTTCAGAGAAATTTACACCGGAGACTTGATGCACGAAGAAAATATTTTGGAATGGGTTCTGAAACTACGAGATGCTAAACCGGACGTGATAGAGAACGTTGACAGAAAAACTCTACAAGTAAGTCCTCCTTATTTTTTTTTAGATCTAGTTTACTAATCTATCTAAATTTGTTCAGAACGTAGACCAAAAGAGAAAATCTTCACAGAAAAAGACTACTAAATAAGTTATAGCAATGCATAAGAACTGATTACAAATTACTAGTTTAGAAATTGTAATATACGAGGTGTAACAGAAAGTTATGTGTTAAATTAAATAATTGAATATAGAAAAAGTTTCAGTACAAAATTAATGAAATATATAAACTTTTTACGTTGACCAAGTATAGCAACATTAAGTCATCTTAAATTACTTCCTTATCACCTTATGCATTCAAGATTTATTGAGAATACTTTGTTAATCTTTAAGTAGAGTTTAGAGTATACACTTTAAAGGACATAACAACGTATGAATAATGTCAGAAAATTGTCAGTCAATTACGACGCGAACGCCAAAATTAAAAACTCCTTGAAAATTATATTATGTGCCGCCTGTGAATTCAGAATAATAAATACATTCCTCTATTGAACTTACGCATACATACACGCTACAGCGTATGTGTGTGTGTGTTATATACGTAACAGCTGTCGATGTTATAAAAACTATAACACTCAAATAACTTTGTTTTATTACTAAGGGTTTAATAACCTCAATATATTTACGTACGAAATCAACTTTTTGTGTATTCAAGTGAATTATTAAAAATTAAGATGTGTGCTCCACCGGGCAAGTTCACGTTTTTCAGCTGTACGATTACTTTCGTGATATTATTTTATTATATTGTTCAATTTCACTTTTTTTGTTTTGCTCTAAATAAATACTATATGTATTATACAAACTTAGCATTAATTTGCAAGCCTATTTTAAAAATCATGCTAAAAATAATTAACAAATATAAAATATTGAGATCGTGTTGGTTCGCAACCCTCGTAATTTGGTAACAATCTACCTGTTTCCAAAGTAATTTTAAATACGTGTGTAGGTAAAACGTAAATTGTTGTATAAAGCAAAAACATTTTTAATACTAAAAATAAATATTGTTTAAAATCAGGTGTGAAGAACACAATAAAAGTTCATGAAAGATACTTTCACACAAATATGAACTTTTATGGTGTTTTCACACCCGATTGTTTTTGTTTTCTACCTGTTTCCCTTGATAATAATAATAAGTAAATGTAAATCATATCGAACGTGCACATGTACACATGTAACGATCGAAACTGAATCCGGAATAGTTCTTCCGCTACTTAAACGCTACCCCTTCTCTTTATAGTCATTCACAATTTTTTTCTAAAGTTTGCAAGGGGATTTGGGGAAAGTATTTTGGGTTTATATTCTATATAATTTAATCTTTTAATTTTTCATACATTGTCTTTTTCTTTCAAGGACGACCAGTATATATATATATATATATATATATATATATATATATATATATATAATTGCGCGTAATTCTAACGTAATAGATTCCCTAGAATTGAATATAAATACATTTAAATAATATGAAAATATATGGTCCGGTAATAGGTGTTGGCAGTTTTAAATATGTGATGCCTGCCTTAGGATTTGTAATACATAAATTAATTTTGATTCTATACACAATGCAGTTCAAACATGATTAGTTTTGGAATAAAGCAACATGTCCCATTTTGACTTGGTGCAAAACGTTCGGACCGATTGTTCTTTATTTTCTTTTCCAATTCCTGCAGTGTACGCAGCCTTTTAGAAAACAGTTGGGATTTCAGATACCCCACAAAGTATATACTTAATAAGTATATAAAAAGCATAGCGGGTCAAATTCAGTCATCTTGCCAGATAATAAATATTATTACTTCTCGATGCAAACATTTTTCTTAAAACTGTCCTATAAGTTGAACTGTATAGTACGTTGTTTCATCTTTCCGGAACTATAAATAGTATATATTGTTTATTTTCTTTCCTAAGGAGTGCAATTCTGCTGCTAAAAAAAATCAATAATTGACAAATATTATTGCGATAATATTGCGAATTCTTCGAACTTCCTCTTTTAAAATGTAAGGACCGTTTATCCCGATAGCAGATATACCGTAAACCCGGTAAAGGAAAATGTGACTTAACTCAAATATGATTATGGCAAATATATGAAACCCATGTATATCTCGAAACGTGCATAGACTAGCATTTCATTCTCATTAGAAATCGTCAGTCCACAATATTATGTCTCCGAATATCGTATTTCTTTCTAATGAGAAGGAAATGCTAACATAGACGTGGGTTTCATATATTTTCATTTATCCTCACAACCTGGATGGTTGACGTCGCAACGTTTTGCGTCTCCATTCTTCGGTAGGAATAATCTTGTCAGATTGTAGAAGTAACGTAATAAATTAAGCGACAATTGCGTGTGACATGAGATTTTAATAATTAATAATTCTCACATGCATTAAGTCCAGATATAATTGTATTATTCACATTATCTGGATTGCCACTGATAAGAGCAGGGAAGTCTTGAGAACTTGCATGGGTCCGCAAAATCTTGCGATTGAAGTTCTTGAGGAATTTGAATTATGTGTGCACGAAATCCTAAATAGATGCATAAATCGGCAGTACTTCTGTTTGTAAGATTTAATGGTGTTGTTTGACCCTGCTTCTTAACGCTGTGGATTTCGCAATACCACTTGCAGTACCTTTTCCATTATTTTTGGCGTCTCTGGTTTCAATGGTGAATATTGTTCAAATTTGCTTATTCATTAAATCATAAATGACAGCAAAATTAATAATGAATCCCATGATGCCTAGAAATATAATGTTCTGGTCGAAATTGGTGTTGGAAGTCCTTTTGAAAGAATACCTTAACGAAAAAATGTGTCGTTGTACGGGCAGCAATTTATGACTATGAAAACTACTTAACATATAAAACTTTTTGTGAATTTACCTCCATGTTATATCGTCATGTTCAATGCAATGCTTGAAAATACATTCTGCTTACTTCGTATACAATACATATATATATATAGTTGAACTTTTCAATCAGACCCATGACTTGAATAACAAATCGATATCATTGCGTTCTGTCTTCTGCCTTTACGTTCCATCGTATCACATTAATTGTTCCATTCTCAATTTCTTTTCTCCAACGATTTCTTGGCTTTTCTCGTACCTTTCCACTTATCATAACTATCCTCGGTCTGCTTTCAATAGGTATCCCGAAAATGTGCTCCATCCACTCTATCCTCTGCGAATAAACAACATCAACTTTTGGTTTGTGTATTTCTTCCATCATCTTTTACTAGCTCTCCTCAAAAAGCCTTTTTTATACTATCCTCTCCCACACCTACAGTTTGTTTTCTTCCGATATCGTAAGGTCCTCGCCGTCATACACCACCATTTGGTCTTTCACATAGATAAGCAGTACTATATATCGAAAGATAAGACATGAATCCAATACTTTTTTATTTTATTTATTAATTTTTATTTAAGTTTAAGCCTTTGATTTATTGAAAAGTAACGAACCTTAAACAATACATTGAATCGGTTTTAATAAATAAACGTTTTCCGCAAATCGTTAGGAAATGTTGACATTCCTGACAAAATTTCATAAAGAAAAAGTCAACATTTCCTAACTGTTAGGAAATGTTGACTTTTTCTTATACATATTCGTACTTTTCTCTTGATTTCTTTGGTAATAATTCTAATGAAGCAGTATTCACTACCTCAACCAGCTCTGGAGGAGTCCCAGATATGGAAAATTCATCATCACTTATCATTTTACACTGTGTTGCTATCGAAAACACCAGCAGTTAAATTTATATGCGTCAAGTTTGACAATTCAACACTAATACGTTTCCATAGTAACGCAACCAATTATATTACGAATTTCAAAACACAATTTATTTGTGAATAAAATTATTCGCGATTTTTTCAAAATTAACTAATATCTGTCGAATTTTAACGATTTAAACGATTTTCGGAAAAATAGTATGCTTACCTCGTAGGAAAAGCCACATTCCTGGACTCTGTGTTGCTAAGTCTCGGCTTACGCCTCGACTTAGCAATCTTCACAGTCGTCCAGGAATGTTAGGCTTTTCTTACTCGGTAAACAATATACTATTATCAAACTTTATATTTGGTATTTAATATAAAGAATGTATAAATAAACATAAAATGTGAATTATATTCTAAATACTACTTGAAGATCAACGACGAATTGTCAATAAATTGCTTAAATTCCTAAACCGCCCGCTAGGAATAATATTTCCCATATTGTCCATTTTAAAATTGATCGATTAGACATATGATATCAGTTTAAAAATTGTATGTACAAACTTCGAAATTTGTAACATTACGAGTGAGTATCACGTGTTGGATTTTTTAAAGGTATGAAGATAGTAATTTTGAATCTTATGCTGCTGTATTATCCTTTATATTGTACACATATAATTTAATTGTTACCATCACTTGTGTCATATTTGAATATAGTTATTCAAATATATATAGCAAATATCCTCATCTGAAGTTAATCTGACATTACTAATAAAATAATAATAAAACACTGGATACTAATAATGTAAAGTATAAATAACACTGTTTATAGAAGTTATTTGGTTTATTACATACTTTCTCCTTGTATATCCATAATTTTAGCATTTTTGTTATTTCTTTCCAGTTGAAATTAGGATAAAGGTTTACGTAAATTTTGAATTTGTTGTTTTGTTGAAAATATATTGTTGAGACTAGTTGTTATTGTTAAGTCTTGTAATAATAATTAACATAAGAAATTACGAACCTACTAATGTTGTTCTTCTTTAAGAATAACATTCTGTAAACAAATATGATGCGTATAAATACATTTAACAAACACTAAGTATTTTACTAACTCAAATTTAACAATTTAAATGGAACGTGACCAATTCCAGGATTTATCTGAAAAAAATTACTTTCGCTTGTACCATTTTTCAGTTTAAAGATGTAAAAAATGATTGAAATATTTAAATACTTTTAGATTTATTACATTAAATTAGCAAAAATACGAGTTATTGGAACAGCTTTATTAAATATATGTATATGTGCTACTAGTAAAACTAAAAATTAAAAATAATAAGATATTCGATCATACTTATATTAAAGAAAATAGTGACTATCTTCGCTTGAATATATTTAGATTATATGTATTTCTAATTCCCAAGCTTAGTTTATTGTATAGTCATGTATACATGCATCGAATGTAACCCTTTTATGATAGGGTGTTAAAATATCTTTAACATGCCTATTATTGTAACTATGATGAGAATTAAAGAACAGAATATATAGATATTACAGGCATGGGAATACATTAAATACTGATTAACAAGAAGTACCCATAGACCCACACGATATGATGGTCTGAGCAGTTTTTTGTCTTATAGTTAGATCAAGTAGCCTCCAGACACAACACAAGGCAATCAGCCGAGAAAATTTTACTGAAATTGTCAATATTACAATTAATATAGCAGCCAATATTACAATCAATCAGCATATACGCTAAAGTACTTAATGCAAAGAAGTTGTTTTAATGATTTATTATTAACTTATTTATTATTAACTGGTACAATATAATCGCAATTTATTGTATTTCGATATATTACGCCTTGATATGAAGTTATATGTAGAGCTGAGGATGTTTGCGGTACGGCAGGACCGTATGTAGTGCATCCCCACATTTAACTATTTATCTAAATATTCTCTGAAATGATTTGCCGAATCTCATAAATTAATAGAGTGATATTTTAGTATGCACTGGATGTTGTTATTATACAAAATCATAATAGCCATTTGTATTTATGGATCATAAATAATAATACGCATGTATTTGTATTTGGTTGTGAATTGAATTTAAACTTAAAACGAATCGTAATATTTTAACGACAAGCCGTCCTTACAATACATGCATTCGAGACAAAGTGTGCAACTCTACGAATAACTTCCATAATTGATCGAAAATTGACATTTTGGAGCTGAAGTAAAGCCCCTATTCTTAGAAAATTTTATTACTGTCGTTAAGAACTATTATTATAAACAACAAAGGCCTTTTATTAGTGTTGAAGTTTTAGTTTCATTGAATTTCCATGTTGTAAGTAGTCAATTGTAAAGTGTTCATTCACAATATTCTAAAACAAGGTGTAAATTTAACTAAAATCCAGAAAAACACATTCTGATAATATATTACTAGATTAGAAGCTGTGTTTATTACTATTTATTATATTATTTTTATAACCAAATGCAATAAAAGCTACGAAAACAAAAGAAACCTCGATTTATTAAAATCTTGTCACACAGCCTTTCAAAGCCTGGCAGCACATATTTTGCATATATTTTATATATACTACCTACTTGAACTAGGTGAATGAAGTTAGAAGTTATAAGTTATAACTTCAATTTAAACTTAGTTAGAAGTTATAAGTTATAACTTCTAACTTCATTCACCTAGTTCAAGTAGGTAGTATATATAAAATATATGCAAAATATGTGCTGCCAGGCTTTGAAAGGCTGTGTGACAAGATTTTAATAAATCGAGGTTTCTTTTGTTTTCGTAGCTTTTATTGCTTTTGGTTATAAAAATAATATAATAAATAGTAATAAACACAGCTTCTAATCTAGTAATATATTATCAGAATGTGTTTTTCTGGATTTTAGTTAAATTTACACCTTGTTTTAGAATATTGTGAATGAACACTTTACAATTGACTACTTACAACATGGAAATTCAATGAAACTAAAACTTCAACACTAATAAAAGGCCTTTGTTGTTTATAATAATTAGGGAACGGACATTCTTACCACATGACTCAGCGTAATACAATGAAGTATATGTTAGACTTACCCGGCACCTGCACTTACAGCTATAACAATGGACAACACATCATTGTATTCGGAGGATATATTCCATTAGACGCAATCGGCAATTGGAAATGTTTATAAACTTCTTGGAAATGTTTATAAACTTCGCTCAGAACATCCCGGCGTAATACAATGAAGATTTTGTGTTTGAGTTACTCGGACACCTGCTCTCGCAGCGTTAACAATAACAATATAGTCATGTGGTAAGAATGTCCGTTCTCTAATAATAATAGTTCTTAACGACAGTAATAAAATTTTCTAAGAATAGGGGCTTTACTTCAGCTCCAAAATGTCCATTTTCGATCAATTATGGAAGTTATTCGTAGAGTTGCACACTTTGTCTCGAATGCAGGTATTGTAAGGACGGCTTGTCGTTAAAATATTACGATTCGTTTTAAGTTTAAATTGAATTCACAACCAAATACAAATACATGCGTATTATTATTTATGATCCATAAATACAAATGGCTATTATGATTTTGAATAATAACAATATCCAGTGCATACTAAAATATCACTCTATTAATTTATGAGATCCGGCAAATCATTTCAGAGAATACTTAGATAAATAGTTAAATGTGGGGATGCACTACATACGGTCCTGCCGTACCGCAAACATCCTCAGCTCTAGTTATATGTGTTATATAATTTTCCCATTATTGAAATAAATATTGCATAAGGCTTTACATACATAGTATACTTTCATAAATAACATAGTCAGATATATCATATATTGATAAAAGTAACTCAAACCACAAGTATAAATAAATATGTCTAGAGAAAATAATGTTAAGCTATTCGTTGGTATTGATGATATAACGGAAACAGAATTGAGTTATTTTACCTAACTGAATTGATTCGGCTTTTACTTGATGAAGATCCATAATTTAAAATAGAAATATATCTATTCTATTTTACCTATTTAAATTGAAAAAGGCACAAGTTGAAAACAGTTTCAGTTTTCAAAAAATTAGTAAAGATGGATTGATTGGATTCATTTTGTGGGTTAAATATAATTATAATAAACAAAAAAAAAGAACACGTTAGATTCTAATGATAAATATAATATAGTTTGGGTAGAGTTAATTATTTGAACATTTTATTTTTGTGTAGATATGTATATACATAATATAATGATATTGTAGTGTAATTAATATTATTAACGGAGTTATTATAGCTAATAATAATATTTCGTTAACGTGTACATGCGATTTACAATACAACATTGCGAATAAATATTTATTTATGAACTAATGTAGTGCATTTTAGGATTACTTAAAATCCAGTAAAGCTTCTGGTAAAAATAAACTCACTTTAATTAAAGTTAATTGCCATTATACTCGTATATACATAGATTAATTGTTTTTAACTAGTACCTATTCATTAACAACACTAATAAATTATTTGTATTATAACAAACAATATACATTCTCACTTCTTTCACACAAGCTTTCAAAGTCAATAGAAATATATTAAAATATTTTATTTTGTTGTATTTTAGAAGGTATTTGCTTTTACCAGAAACTTTAAGTTTACTTTAATCCATTTTGCCAATTTTGCTAATTAATTTATTTCTAAATCACTCAATATGTAGCACCTGTTAGATGTAAACATTAAAAATTAAGAAAATTAACTTAATTTAATTCTTTCCTTATTTTCACCGTTTCAAATGCAGTAAACTATACGATAAATATTAAATTACGAGGCCGGGTTGATTAATTCACGCGATCTTATAGAAACAAAGGAATAATTTAAATAAACAAACTTTATTTTTCTACATAACCTCTTAATTCGATATATTTGGTCCACCCGTGTTCAAGTTTCTTTATTCCGTCTCTAAACTGATTTTCATCAAACGCTGCAAAATAATCGTCCACTGTTGAAGTTAGCTCTTCATTTATGCAGAAATTTTTGGCTCCGAGAAAAGTTTTTAATTTATTTTATTTTTATTTTATTTACATATTTATTACCCAACAGAATTATAATTCCATTTACAGGATAAAATAAAACAAAATTGTAAATCATACACATAACAATAAGTACTAATAGAAAAAAAAAGTAGGTACTATAAAGACATAATTTCCTAAATATAAAAAATATAAAGAAGCCTAAAATAATATACAACATTCAAGCAAATAATATATATGAATACAAACAATAGTCTGGACAAGTGATCAAAACCAATAAAAACAAAAAAGAAACGGGAACATCCAGGAATTAATTACACACTACAACGAATACACATCGCAGATGTTATAGAGACACTGTCTGAAGCACAACAAACCATGAAAATGTATATCCATGTCAGAAGAAACCTGATTGTAATTACTACTCATAACGTAGACATGAGACCTTACCAACACATTGGTTCGAGGAAAAGGAAGATAGAAAGTACGGGAAGGACGTGTGAAGAAAATTAAAGTAGGATAATAGTGTTGTGCAGTCAACTTCATTGTGAAGAAGCCTATGAAGGAAGTTGAGACTGGCTACAAAACGTCTAAAGGAGAGAGAAGGCACGTTGAAACGAGAAAGGAGTTGAGTGTGATCAAAGCCCCTGTCGGGATAGACGCCGTCCACCTTGAGCCACATGTATTTCAAAAATCGCCGCTGAACTTGCTCAGGTAGACGTTTTTGTGATTGATAAAACGGATACCATATCCAAACGTGATCTCACTAATGAGTTAAATAAGGATGTCAATACGCTCACGTTAGAAAATTCGCCACTGTTGCGGATAATAAAACCAGGAGTTTGTGTGGCCTGCTTAGACACATTGCTGATATGTTTATTGAAAGTCAGTTTCATATCGAAGGTAACGCCCAGGTCTTTAATTGATTCAGCACGGGATATACTTATATCCCCAAATTGGTAATCAAAGTGCATAACATTACGTCTTTTGGTGAAAGATAAAACCTTGCACTTAACGGGGTTCAAAGGCAAATTGTTATCCTTGCACCAAGTTTGTATATTCACCAGATCCGTCTGAAGTCGAAGGCAGTCCCTCGAGTCGGAGACTCGAGAAAACAACTTCAAGTCATCGGCAAAGAAAAGGTTATTAGACTCGAGCTGGTCTGAGAGATCGTTAATGAAAATAATGAAAAGTAGAGGACCCAAGTTAGAGCCTTGCGGAACTCCCAAAGTGGCAATGTAAGGTGTCGATAAATATCCGTTGTAAAATACACGTTGAGACCTATTATGTAGATATGAAGTTAAAAGGTTAACCAGCGGTTTACTAAATCCAAAACTCGCCAATTTAGCTGGCAAGATAGCGTGATCCACTCGATCAAATGCCTTGGAAAAGTCAGTATATAAGACATCAACCTGTGACCCGCAATCCAACGCGTCAGCAACGTATTGAGAGAATACTGCAAGGTTAGAGACAGTAGATCGCTTTTTCATGATGCCATGTTGATTCGGTGATATTGCAGTCTTAATAAGAGGGTATACCTTTTGGTATAATACAATTTCAAAAACTTTCGCGAAGTTCGAAATGATGGCAATAGGACGGTAGTGGGCAATGTCCGAAGGAAATAGATGAAAGTCAGATGGTGCTAGGTCTGACGAATTGGGAGGTGGGCTGCTAATTCGAACCTTAATTCTTCTTAGTATTTCCTTAGTCATTCCTGCACTGTTTTTCTCTGGTGTTGGCTCTCCACGTTTGGTCCACATCTTCAATTGTTGTTTAGATTTGCGTGTATAATAATGAGCCTATGTTTCGTCACAAGTATCAAGTCAGCACAAAAAATCTGTTGTGTTGCGTTTAAAAGTTTCTAAAATCATCATGGATTTCAGTAAAGGACATGCCTTTCTTTAAAAAATACTTAACCACTGCACGACGTTCAAAGTGATCCATTTACACTTATTAGTAGCAGTGTAAAATTTAAAAAATTGCCTACGAAACACGCTTTGTCACAAATTTATCAAACACTAATAGTAAACTGACAAGGCATCTATTTTCAAAATGTGATGTGTATTTTTTTTTTATTTCACAGCCTACTCTAAGCGATCGCGCGAATAAGTCAATCTGCTCTCGTAAATAGGTACCCACCACCCATACATGCATATACAAAAAAAATTCTTAATAATTCGTAATTACAAGACCTACTATTAGTTATATTCTACTTATTATTATTTCTTTATTATTTAAAACTCTTTTATTTAAAACAATATTTTTTATTTAACAATTAGAATGTAATCAAAAATTTAATCGGAGTAGTGGATTTAGTGGATTAATGTTTGTGTTGAATTAAAACGACTTAAATTAACGATTAAAAAAATAATGTTCCATAATTATGGATGGAAATTTAGAAGAAGAAAATTTTAAAATATATTGAAAATATTGAAAGCGAGAGACTTTATTACACAAACTTAATTTGTAATTGTATATGCATATTATATATTTGTACGAGTAGATTTCCAAAAGAACCCGAACTCTAGCAGTAAATAAAATTGCAAGAGTCCCTGTACTTCATTCACCTTCGTTATCTTTAAAGTAGTCTCTTTAGGAGTACAAGCACCGACCTCAGCGTCTCTGTCAAGAAATTAATCTATTCTTGAAGTCTCTATTTGTTAATGTGCTCAGCACCGTTCGCGTTTCAACTTCAGTCTTTTTTATCGTGTCAAATCTTCGCTCCTTCATCTTGATTTTCATCTTTACAAAGAGAAAAAAATCTTAAGAAGCCAAATTAGGTAAATACGTTGGATGAAGGACAACGACCATATTGTGTTTCGTCAAAAACTGTTGTATCATGAAAGCGGTATTTGGTCTCCATTATCTTGTTGGAGTTCTGCGTGGCTTTTCTGGATGTTTCCTTCTCATATCTTCCGTTAATCGCCTTAAGGTTTCATAATAGAATTTTGCATTAATCGTCTGACCTGAAAGAATGAACTCTTTGTCGATAATCCAATCAGTATCGGAGAACAGTGCAGTAAGGGCATGTTGCTTTTGTTGTTCAGCGATTTCTTAAACGTTTAAATCAGTCGTAAGATTGTGTTTATCTCAAGACGCCGTCCCTAAATATTTTGTTTAACATTTCATGTTTTTCTACGACATTCCTACCGAGTTTAAAACTATATAAAAATCTATATAAAAACGTTGCCTCAAATCAACCATTGAAGCAGACAGAAGTAGATACAATAAGGAAAGATTGTTTACCAAAAAGAATGTTTCCACTTACAATGACGCCGCTTAGTATATTATAAAAAAAATAAACTCATAAAATTTAGAGAACTTTTGAGTACCGCCTAGTAGTTTCAAACCAAATAAAAATCACCATATCAAGAAGTAACTTGACTCTAAATAAGCGACAAATTAATAAAAAGTAATTTATGCACGAGAATATGAATTCTTCAAATATTAAAAATTACAAATAAACTAACAATTATTTAACAGAATTAAAAAATAATGTGCAAGTATGCTTAATATATTTAATTACTATAACAACAATTAAAGTAATTAATAGTTAAAATTATGAAAAAAATATTTTTTTTAATTGCATCCATGTTACATATTTTACAATCTTTATGTGTTGGGAATATTAAGTAAATTTTATGACTTGATATGGGTTTTCCAGTAAAGATATCTTTTTTTATTTCTTAACTTAAGTTACTTTAATGTCTAGACTGACATAAGGTACTATTTCTACGCAATCACTTACTTTTTTTTAAATTTATTAGTAAGATCCATAGCTTTAAATCACCTTAGACGCAGCATTTCATCTTTTTTATGGATCTTAACTAAAACATTTTGATGTTAACTTTACCTCTGTCTGAATTTTTCAACTCAGTGCTAATTTCTTCCTAAACAGATGTTAATTTAAAAATCCACATATATGATACTATTTAGTATAAATAAAAGGATATTAATTATGATTATTAATATTTCGCTTTGTAATGTCTGCATTATATTTATGTAGATTTGATTTAATGGCACCTCCCGTAATCTTTCTGTCATACGTACATACTCGTTTAGTCTTCTATATCAGCAACTAATTTTGAATAGATAATTGAGCCTGTTTACTAATAAACCATAGACTTTTAGACTAAATTTAGAAAGAGACAAGTGACATAACTAGATTCACGTGTGCGTTGATTGGAAAAAAAACTCCGATATACAACAATTATTTATCGTTTAAATTTGGAAAAACTGAAAAAAGCACCTGTTTAGCCATTCGAATGAATTTGGATGAGCAATAACTGCATGATGTTATACATAGGTTATTCCTGTCGACTGTTGAATTATTTCTACATGTATGTATGTGTATGTTTAAAACTAAGAATTTAATAAAAAGATCTAATAAATATAAAAGCAAAAAGCAGAGCTGCATGTACCAAATTTAAATCAACTTTTCAGTTACAATCTTAAGGCAATTTTGAAAAAAATATATTGAAATATTCCTATATTTATGTGGGGAACTAAAAATTACTTTTTTAACTTAAATTAATCCCAGTATAAAATTTTAGAAAAACATAAGTGCATGATAATATTTTGCATATTCATATTATTTGTATATTATTGACTATAAACAAAATACAAATTTACACAAAAAATGGATTAAAGAATGTTGGTTAGTGTAGGTATTTACTGTAAATAAAATAAGTTATTAAGTTAGTAAAGTTCGATATACTTTTATGGAGAGTTTATTACAAATTCAGTGTATTTTCGTTTTTATTCTAGTATTTTTCAATTTTTCAATTTTACCTATTCAGTAGCAGAAGTTTTAATATTAATGATGCATCATTAAAGATCTCTTAAGAATTCTTCGAAGAATGTAATGAGGATGGATTTTTTTTACGATCGATCACTATTACAGATGTCACGTCCGATAGAAAAAATACGCTTTTTAATATTTGTTTAATTACTAATTCCAGAATTATTTGTCTGCAATTTTAGTTAGCTTTACAATGAAAACGGTATCATCGGTAAAATACGTAAATTCTGAATAAATTAATTCTATTAGGTGGTGATGAGTTGTCACTATCAGCAGACCTGAAGAAGAAAGTTCTTTTTACAGTCAGAATTTAACTTTTGATTAGAACTCTTTCAATATGTTTTGACAAACATAGGGAAAAATCTTCTATCGGTTTTAGGTGTGGTTGAAGTATAATTATTGATGTTTTGCATATGTTCTATTGCATATCATAGCCTACGCATAGATATAATTTCTAAAAAACTCCAGAAAGAAAATCATCTAAAAAAGAACATCTTCCAAGGCTTACCTTCGAGAAATATATTATTGTTATATTTGGCACTAATCTTAGTAGTACTAATAGTTGTACATTATTACTTAAAAAGTTACAAAATATTGATATGAAACTGTATTTTGTAGTAAACTCTTTATGATATATACATATATTATAAATTGTGTTAGGAGCCTAGATATTCAATAAAACCAATATTTATGATATTGATCCTGTATTTATTTTTATTAACAAAAAAATCATTGTAGATATATCTAGAATTATTATAACTAACATATACTGAGTGTCCTTGAAATAAAAACACAACGTATGAAAAATTAAACGATGTAATTATTAGAGCAGACCAATTTCCGTTCGCGCTATGAGCGCCGGTATGTGAGTGTAATTCGTAATATATTAGAATATGCGATAGAGTAGGGATGCAACATGAGCTTGTTACCGATATAAGTATAGAAGTAGAGACATTTATTCTATCAGAAATAACTAAATATACATTTGGTTTTCTGCTATTAAAGTAATATGCATAAACACACGAAAAATAAGAATAGTACATATTATAGCAGCGTTGTATGTACCTATAAATAAAATGGAAAATGTATGAAATCGGTGATTGAGTGCACGATAGAGGATTTAAAAAAAACACTTACCGTCTAAGCGTCTTCCAAGGACAAACTGGAGAAACTCGATGTATATTTTCAACATCAGGTGCGTTTCTAAGGTTATTTCTGAAAAACATGTCCGCCGTGAGGAAAAAATATGTTTTTCCACGGTCGGGAGTAGAAATCAGTTTCTATGACATCAAAATTAAAACAGAAGTAGTCGATTATTCCCAAGGGAGTATAATGCTCCCAAGGGAGTTTACATTATGGAGAACGTTTGTGATTCATGTTTGTTTATTTTGTAGTTATGACAATAACTCAACGACTACTAAATAAATGCTCAAATCCGAATACAATAATTCTGGTGCTACTTACTTCATAATGACAAAATATGTGTTTTTAAGTTAATGAGACCGTGGAAAAAATAGTATATACCATTCGGGAGAGATGCTATTTTGTCCTCGGTTCAAATTGCACCTCTGCCAAAATAACGCATTTCTCTCCCTTATAGTATAATATACTATTATATTCGGAAAACGAGCGTTCTACATCTAGTAATGTTATATTCGCATAATCAAAATACTTTTTTAAGCAACTTAACGCATCTGTAGATGTGCCCTCACAAATTCGTGTTAAGGTGTCAAAATCTGCATTTCTGTCTAAAACACTTTCAAATTTAATTAAAACACTTTCACTTTTTGCGTCTTCTACAGCACACAGTTGTGCGTGAACATCTTTAACGATTTCCAGTGATTCCTCTAACGACAGCGACGAATTTTCTAATTTTGTTATTGCTTCTTCTAGTCCCAAGTAATTCTCACGAATACTTTGTAAATCCATTTTAATCTGCGCATCTTTTTTCTGGCTTGTATTGATAGCTGCACTTTCTTTCGGATCGAATGATAAAACCACGTCCTTAATTTTTTCAAACTGTTCATGATAGTAAACTCCCCCCCCCCCCCCGCCCGTAACCTCTGAAATTTTTTCGGCATTACATTGTTCTAGTCGTCTGGATGCTAATAAAATTGAAGACGTTGGTTGATGTGGTTCCATATTACGCGCCATCACATTAACTACAGATTGTTTTTTGCTGTCAGTTGTTGCGTCCACACATAACCACAGTTTTTTATTTTTCAGTTCGGCTTTGATTTTATTTTCAACCTGTTTACGCACCGATGGTAAATTCCTTCGTAACGTTGTCGTGCTCGGTAATGTTTGATTCGCGTATTTATTCCAAAATGAAATAAATGAATCATTACTTAACAAGGTAAACGGCAGTGTACACACAATCATAGTTACACATAGTTCATGTATAAACTGTTGTCGATTAATTTTGTTATTATTGTGCTTCGAACTGCTTACGTGTTCTTTACAATGTGTTTTTACCAACACATTAGATATATATTGCACACTAAGCATTTAATTTTTGAGTCATCGTATATTAAGTCCAGGAAATCCATAATAAACTTATTCACTTCGTCTGACAACGGTCGTTTTCTCGATTTATGTGTCAACGAGATTTTATTACGTATACTTACATTTACATGCAGTCTAAGCAAGTACCAAACACATACTGAATGCTTTTTATTAGTTTTGATGCAATACAATCATCCTCACATCGGCGCACATGGCGCGCACGGGAATTGGTCTGCTCTAGTAATTATATAGAATATAAATCCAAAATATTTTCCCAAAATTCCCTCTCATAAGCTAGAAAAAAAATTACAAAGATATTAAAAAAATTTTTGTCATACTGTGCGATTATAAAAAGTATCATAGACGATATCTTAAAGTTGACCGGCAGTAGCAAAAAGAAGTGTTTTATTATTATCCATCTCATCCAGCTGTTACGTATGTAAGCGTACGCTATAGTGTACGTATGCGTAAGGTATTTATTATTTATACATATTCTGAATATTTTGAGTTCATAGGCGTCACGTAATACAATTTTTGGGGTGTTTTAATTGCGGGATTCGCGTCGTAATTGGCAATATTTTGGATTTATATTCTATATAATTTCATCTTTCCATTTATCATATGTTGTCTCTTTATATCAAGGACGCCTGTACATTATATTATATTACATATGTTCTGATTATCAAAAATTATACACTCTTATGGAGCCAATATTTAACAAACCAATGATCAGTTATGCCAGTACAAAATAATGATTCATACTCGTATTACACATTAAACCTACACGAACAAATTATGCATGCAATAATTGTATTTGGGGTGTGTTTGCTTCCAGGTCGCGCGTTATAACGTGGCGAGATTCGTTTTTTTTTTTGCGAGTTATAATTATTTTGTATTAATCGTCAGATGTTAATCATTTTTAAATCAGTTATCTCTGTAGCAGAATATTAAAAACAAATTGGAAACAAAAACTATGCAGTTTGAAGAGTTCTATAAAACTCTACGAAATATCAACGCAGCTTGAAGAACTATTTTCAAAAGAGAAGAAAACTTAAATGGTTTTTGTAATATGTGTAATGCTTTACAAGAATTATTTATTGTAATTTATTCAATAGTTTTCAATAACAAACTTCTATTTAAGTACTGAGCTCATGTCTTTTATTATTAATAATTAATTGAAAATAACCCTTACAATAATGTACCTTTAATCCTGGGTACGTATTTAGACAACTAAGTTGCTATCATCAGTATAGCATTAATACATCGGAGATGTATGGCGATGTGTTTGAGAAGTGTGTGCTAGTGCTCAATCTGCAATACTTTTTTCTACTGCTGATGATGACAACTTGTTGTCAAAGTCCGTATCCAGGATTGAAGAGACATTGTCGCAAGTGTTGTTTTCAATTAAGATCTATTATTGTTTTAATGAATCAAAAGCAAAAATTAGTAATATTAGATTGGTGCATATAAGATGTCGGTTTATTCCTTTCAAGCAGAAATAGTGCGCACTATTTTGGCATGTTTGTGATAAAAAAGAAATACGTAATGTGAATTAACTTAAAATTGAACTTAAGCAAGCGATTGGTGAGGATGCGTTACTTTTAAAACTTAAAACTTTGAGTGGTACAGCCGTTTTAAAAATGGACGTGGCGAATGTGACGAAAGTGCGTGATGCTATCCTGCAAGACCGAAGCAGAACAATCCATGTCATTTGTCAGCATATTCTGTCCGGCGAACTCAACGCGTAGGTTACTGCCAAAGTTACTCAGCATTGAACAAAAATGGCACTGTGTTCATGTGTGTACAGAGCTGAAAGAAACTGTCGAAAGGTATGCGAACTTCAGTGCCAGAATCATTACTGCATTAAGCAGCAGTCATCGCAGTGGAAGAGCATCACCACGACCGAAGAAACCACGTCAACTTCAAAGCAACGTCAAGGCGATGTTGATTTGCATCTTTGATGCTGATAGCGTCATGCACACAGAATTTCTCCCACCAGGTGAAACAGCTAAAGGACTATTTTATTGCGATGTTCTTCGGCAACTAAGAGAACACATTCGACATGTCAAGTGATGGATCCTAACACCACGATAATGCAGCAAACCACACGTCACTTATTGTACGTCAGTTTTAGACTCAACGAAGACGGCAATACTACCCCACCCTCTCTACTTCTAAGATTGCCCCTTGTAACTTCGTCCTTCCGAAGCTGAAACTGAAACTCAACGGGCGCCGTTTTGAGACGATTGAGGAGATCTTCTCGAAGACTACCAGCACTGCTTCCAATGAAGAACAGGTCGCTGAGATCGGTGTATTCACGCGGAAGCAGAGTACTTTGAAGGGGATGGTAGTAAATAAGTAGCAAGAACAATTTATTGTCTTTTTTTCACATTCCGGGAATTTCTGGGTATCACCTTATATAATGTAACACTATATCGAAGATTAACTTAAATTTCACAATTTCTACTCTATTCACCTGACTTGACTTCAACAAATTATTATTCTTTTTTAGAATATTCTCAAAAAAGAAGAATGTATTAATGAAGGAGAGGCTAATAACAGTAGAAATATTCATCAGATCCTGAGATTCAAATTTTATATATGCCCTCCTTAGTCTATGGTCAAACAAAAATTTGTTTCGACTAATTTAATTTGTTTCTCTCAGAAACTAAAGTTTTCGATTTTACTCGCGCTTTCAATTTTAATGCGCATATATCATATGCGCATTTTATATGCATCAATCTAATGAAATTACTGTGTCGATTTGTTAGATTGGAAAGTTTTTCGATAAAAATAGAAGTTCGCCATTTTGGAAATCGTCATTCCAGAAATATATTTGCTAGTAATTAATATTGGTAGTTTTGGCGAATGGAGTTTTGCCTTTAAGCTTCAAGAATAAAGAGACAGTTACTTTTATTGTCTAAAAAGATATCTTGTTTTAATTAAAATTACTTAATCCATTCTTTTATCTCTTTTCGTGATATTTTTACCAAATTACTAGAACGACCATATGCTCCATATATATATATATATATATATATATATATATATATATATATATATATATATATATATATAATAATCGAAAGTGTATCAGAAACAGCATTTAATAAAATAATTATAAATAACAACCGTCATTAAAATTAGCAGCAAAAAAAAAACATAAAGGTCCTAATAAAACACTAGCAATTTTTATTTAATTTTAAAAATTATATTCGATGAATGAATTAAATGCGTGCGTAATCTCGCCACGTCATAACGCATGGCCTGTTTTAGTCCAAATATGTGCTTTTGCTTATGTTGAATAGAATTTATTACTTACAGAACTGGTAAGTAAAATTTGTGGAAAGCTTTCGCAAATTACCTTTCTGATCCTTATTCAGATGCCTTTATAAAAAACCTAACACCAAACTGAGAAATTCTTTAGACATATAACGAGATTATCCTGTTATATAGTTGACTACAAAATATAACAATATCTTTGGCAGCTCTAGTAAATTAAAAAATTTGATCGTATAATATCTATTCAAGAACATTAGCCGATGATAAGAAGTTTAATTCAGTTTCCTTTTCAATTATGAGTACTATGAATATTGCCTTGATTATGATGCAACATTCATTTAGATTTAACTGGTACAGATATGATTTATTTATTCCTATTATTTAACACGTCATAACGTTGATTCCCAAACTTCCTACTCTACTATTTTCGAAGACGTCAATGACAAATTTTTGCCTTAATTTTTTTAGTGTAGTATAATTAACGTAAATATTAAACTAATTACTTTTGTTGGCTTCGTGTTTGTTTTCTGTACTAAAAATTATTTATAGAGATTACTTTGTTAATTTGCTTTTGTAGGTTTAAAATGTTACGCAATAAATTGATTTTCGATTTGATCATATTCAAGTTTTGTTAAATATTTTGGGAGTAACAAACTGTTAATGAATTTTAATTTCTTCGAAAGCAAGAGGACTTCGCCAACACAGAAAGCTGGACTTATTATATAGTTATTGTTGCGTTCTAAATAATAATAATTTAAGCAACATTATGAAGCTATTCATTGTTTTAAAAAAGGTTGACAATAAAATTAGAGATTATTTGAAATTCCAAAATCAAAATAAATATATTATCTATGCAGATAATATATTTATTTTGATTTATTATATGAATGTAAAGAAACAGTCTACTCAAGAAAAATCCTTGCGAAGTCACATCTAGAGACCTGGAAATTCATTGAATTTCTACAGTTAGAGCTTAGGAAATGTTAGATTTAAAAGCGTTTTTACTAATTTCGCAGTGTGCGCAGGGTAATTATACTTAGAACCATAATTACCGAAATTGATATTAAGATATAATATGAAATTTATTTTAAATGAACATAAAAAATTTTGTAATTTTTATGGTCGATCGTTTCAAAATATTTCGTACTAACGTATGGAACTTAAGTTTTGAGAAAAAGTTTTGACGAGGAATGTTATTACCAAAAATGGTCCAAACTAGTTACCACTGGGCTAGAAAAGATGCTCGTTTGTTAGTTACTATGGTGACGTGTTAAATTTGTCAGAAATAGTTTTGAAAGATGTCATACAATATTGAAATACGAAAGCTTATATAAAATTCAGTTGGACGAGTGCCTAAACGTGAGATTGTTAACATTTTTCGAGACCAAAATATTGGACTGTCAACCATATACCGCACAATTAAGGAATGTGAAGAAGTTATGCGGTGCATGAATTTACCGAAAAGTGGACGACCGCCAGTTTTGGCCCCAGATGAAATAAACCGACTCATCCAATCTGCTCAAGACAGAGTTGGGACGTCTACGCGCACTTTCGGCCATAGATTTGGAATTGCGCATAAGATTGTTGACAGAATTTTGACTAAAAATGGATTAGAATATTGAAAAAGAAGGTTATGTCCCAAATACACCGCAGCCCAGCTAGAGAGAACCCCCAGATGCTGCTGAACATGAAGGCGTCAACATTTTATTGGAAACAGAGTTATTGTTTCAGACGATGAGAAATATTTCACATTATCCAATTCGGAAATAAAGGGTAACGATGGTTTTTACACGTCCAATATTGCAAATGTCCTGCCAACGTAAAATTCAAACCGAAAGCGAAATTGACGACAAGATTATGGTCTGGTGCGCTATTTCTCAAGCAGGAATTGACCTTACTTTGGGAGAGTTAGAGGTGAAGCTGTGGATGCAAACGTCTATATTCGCAAATGTCTATCTAAATTGATAAATTTCATTAATGCTCATCATCCAAATAATAATGTAATATTCTGGCCCGATCTGGCTTCATGCAATTATACTAGAATCACTCAGAACTGCTTAATAGAACGTAACGTGTATTATGTACCTAAGGAAGACTATCCCCCCAACGTACCTCAGGCGCGCCCCATTGAGAAATTTTTGGCACTACTAAGCAGGAAAGTTTATGACAAGGGTTGGGAAGCCCAAAATGAAGCACAGTTACGGGCCAGAATATTCCAGAAGATCAGAGAAGTGAATATAAACGTCGTCCAGAGAATGATGGGGAGAATTCTACCAAAATTGCCATTGAGGACCATGGACCCTTATCAGTTTTGTGAATTTAGTTTTTGTATGACGCAATAGTGTATAATAATATCCCAATGTTTATGTTTTAATAAAATTTTTACTACTAATCGATTTTTACCTTTGATTTTTTTTCAAAACTTATGTTCCATACGTTATTCGTGAACTAATACCCACTTCTTCGGGTATTTGACGTGATGAGCACGGGTCGTTTTTTTTGACTACACTGCGTGTGGCTTTTTCACGAATTTTTAATTATCCTATAACAACCAGGAAGGTTGATGTCGCGACGCGTAGCGTCCTGCATACTTCTGCAAACATCCTTTGTCAAATTGTAATAATTAACGCATCACATAAGGCGACGTTTGCATGTAGGAATGAGATTTAATTGTAATTAATTCTCATTTGCAACAAAGTTCAAAATGTTAACTATCTGTCTCCAGGATACCGTATATTGACGAACTCCAATAAGAGCGAAATGCATCTATACGTTGCAGGGATGGATATAGCTTTTCACGAATTTTTAATTACACTACTTAATGCTCGTCGCTTTCATTCCTGATTCTCGTGATTTACAAGAGGCTATCGGACGTTTAAATTTTTACATTTCCCACAGTTTGTTATAGATCCTGTAGATTCAAATTTGTGTGCGATTTTTAATACCACTGTCGTTGCAGGATCAGGCCTATTTTCAAACATAAAAGCGTAAACACCGACAAGTTTATTTGCTACTTAACGATTTGTACTTTCTCTTCCTAAGTGTATAGCAACAAATAAAGGACAATCAAAAAGAACGTAGACACAAGATATTTAAAATACAGTATATTCTATATCACTCAATAAAGTATGTACAGTCCTAACAAATAAGCCTAACAAATACAGTAGTACCCCCATATCCGCGGGGGTTTGGTTCTGTGGTCTTCCGCGGATACTGAAAACCGCGGATAGAAGCGAACGCTTTATTTTCGAGTACAATATGAAATATGGAGCAAAGTTAAAACAATGAAACAAGAAAAAATAAGTTATATTATATTTATTTAAAATAAATAAACAATAAATAAATAAATATTCTTGTGCTGTGGCACAAATAGAATTTAAGTTTAATAAATATATAAGTTCCTACATATGTACACATATGTAGTACATATTTACATACACAACAAGAAAATATACAACAAGAAAGACTTTATCATCGTGAGCTACATATTCATTCATCTTCCTCCAAGTCCAAGTTAGCAGTCGATTGTTTACTTAGATCCGAAGCAAACGATGTTGATGGCTGTGCATTATCATTGTTATTGGTAGTCGTCGTTTTTGTCTTTTCATTTCAATAAACAAATCCTCCAAAGGTTTCAAGTTTTCTGTTATAATGCGAGTAATTTTTATACTGCATTCCATTATTGGATCATATTCTACTATCTGTTCTTTTAATGTTTGAGCAGTTCGAAATATCGCTGAAAATTTTTCAAGCGTCCATGCTGGCGGTTCTTGTTTACCCTCATCCTCATCGTCACTCGCTTCTGGAGAATATTTCACATGGTCTTTCAATTCCTCGTTGGTGAATACTTGATCCTCTTCGTTTATGTAATCACTGAGTTCCTCTTGGGTTATATCGTTAAATCCTTCTCCATCTATTTTCTGCGCTATGTTAAATATCGTTGTTAGATGTGAATTAATATCATGTGTGTCTTCAGAACTAAGAACGATGTCATTCCACAGATTTTTCCAACATGCTATTATCGTTTCTGACTTTAATTCCTCCATCGCTACTTTGATAAATAGAAATTGCGTCAGCAATTGTAAATGACTTCCAGCATTCCATGAGCCCGATATCAGAGCATTCGTTAGCCATTGTATACAGCATTTCGAAAACCTGTCGAATATATATGGTTTAAAGCATCTAATGACACCTTGATCAAGGGGCTGAAGCAATGAGGTCGTGTTAGGTGGTAAAAAAAGCACTTCAACATTTTTATCTTCTGTGCCTAGTGACACAGGATGCCCAGGAGCATTGTCTAGTATCAGCAGCACTTTAAATGGTAATTCTTCCTTTTCCAAATATCTTTTCACTTCCGCAATAAAGCATTGATGAAACCATTGTGTAAATAGAACAACCGTAACCCACGCCTTTTGATTTGATTGCCAAAATACAGGCAGGCAAGCTTTATCTTTGTATTTAAGAGCACGTGGATTCTGTGATCGGTAAACAAGTCCGGGTTTAATCATATGATCATTAATATCAAGGTAAGTCTATCCTTAATTGCTTTAAAGCCTGGTGCACTCTTTGCAGTCTTATGAATATAAGTCCGTTGAGGCATTTTTTCCACATAAGACCAGTCTCATCGCAGTTAAAAACTTGCTTAGGATGATAATTCTTTTCTGCAATCATTTGTTTAAATTTTTCTGGAAACAGGGCAGCAGCTACATGATCAGCCGACGCAGATTCCCCTGTCATTTTTATATTTTTTAGATTAAACCGAGTTTTAAATCTATGCAGCCACCCCCTACTTGCTGTGAATGATTTTCCTTCCTCTTCGGTATAATCTTGGGTCTGCATATCTTCATATAAAACCAACGTCTTTTGTTGTAGCACTTTGCCATCGATAGGAATATGTTTTCTTGACATATCTTCCACCCATAAATTTAAGGCATTTTCTACCTTAAGTAACACTTTATTAGGTATTGTGGTTGCAACTTTTGCAGTTTGGGGTGCACTATAAAAACTAGCTCGAATCTTATCTTTGTTTTTTAACACTTCTCGTATCGAAGATTCGTTTTTATTGTATATTTTAGCAACAGTTGCAATAGATTTTTTTTTCTATTTTAATCATATTAATGATTTTTATATTTTCACTAATAGTGAGCATTTCACGTTTTCTTTTTGGTTTAGAAGCCATTTTAAAATGATTTTCAAATTTACTTGCTTAATTTAAAAACTATTGCAAGCACCGTCTTGTCCGACAATTCGAATAGTACTAAACTCATAGGTAATAGGAGCGTTTATATGTACAAGTAAAAGCGAGTGGCACCTTAAGCACGTTCCAACTTGTTTAATTTATCATAAGAGAGCGCCGAATTCAGGGGATGACTCATATATACGACGATATATAGTCAAATGCTTCTATAACTTTTATATTTATTGATATAACGCGTTTTCTGCTCATCATAGGTAAATCGCGGATGACTGAAACCGCGGATACGGAATCAGCTGATAACGGGGTACTACTGTAAGTAAATCTTTACTAACTAGCAATAGCGTTAGTTGAGTTTCGTCGGTGTACGTGTATCGCAGATTCGAGATTCTTTGTTATAGTGGCCAAATATTACAACGGTGCATATGTATTTTAACGAGAACCTTAATACAATATTTTTCAGCCCTTGTATGGAACTATTATTATTTTGAACGCAACCATAATTGCAAAAGAATAGACACAACAACAAATATAATCTAAACTACTCAAAAATGAATAGGGAATTAGATCTTTTTTTAACAGATCTAATGAATTCGATAAAATTTAACGTATTTTCTCAAACCATAGATAAATTAGTAGGCACACAGTCGTTTGTGGACATTTTATTTGGTAAATGTCTTTTCTGTGTGATAAAATATTGAATCTTGTATTTTAACCTTAAATTAATTTAGAATACAAAATTATTAAAATCGCATTTTTTGACAAGTATTATTCATTTTAAACGTCATTTCACATTTGCACGATGCCAAGACGTCATTTAAATAAAGAAACTTTTGATTTAATTGCGTTATTGCATCAGCGAGGGCAATCTGGAGCAGAAATTGCCGCAATTTTTAATGTGTCTCCAAGTGTTGTTAGTAGGGCTCTAACAAGATTCCAACAGGTAGGATCTGCAAGGAGAAGACCCGGTAGTAGATCTGAGAGGAAAACAAATCAGAGGCAAGACCGCTACATACGAATTCAGACAAGGATGAATCCGTTTAGAAGTGCTATATGGTTGCAAACACAGTTACGTGCCGCCACTGGAGTTAGAGTTTCGGATCAAACCATCAGAAACCGTCTGAGGGAAATGGATCTTCATAGCTGCAGGCCTGTGAGACGCCCAAAATTAACTAATGCCAATAGAATGGCTAGATGAACTTGGGTTAACCAACGACTAGCAGAAAATTTTCAATGGGAGCATGGTTTATACACCGATGAATCCAGATTCTGCTTATTTAGTGATAATCGTAGAGTAAGAGTCTGGAGAACTCGAGGAGACCGTTATAAATGCGAGTTTACAAAAGCTGTGGTCCCTCTTAGCGGCGGTAGTATCATGGTGTGGGCGGGCATTGTTTGAATGGACATACGAACCTCCATCTCTTTGAAAACAATGTCAATGGACACATATACAGAGATGACATTATTCAGCAATATGTGGCCGACTTTCGTGAGGCTGTGGATGAAAACATGGTTTTTATTGATGATAATGCACGACCTCATCGTGCACACATTGTAATGCAAGCAATAAATTACCTCCATATTAACCATCTACCTTTACCACCAACGTCTCCCGACTTGAATCCAATTGAGCACATTTGGGACAGACTTCAAGAACAGCTCAGCGAACATAATCCACCCCCAGTTAACGTGGAACACTTGCGGGAAATTTACCGCTGTGTTGGAGAAGAGTGTCACAAGAACACATTAATAATTGCATTATGAGTATGCCCCGAAGATGTACAGCTGTGAGAGATGTCCGTGGCCATTATACACGATTTTAGAATTAATTGTTACAGAAAAATGTTTATTTTAGCTATTGTTAAAAATGTTGCTTATTTCATTTTTGATCATTTCTTAGTAATCTAACGATTTTTCTGAATAAATATACTTGAAAATTTTAAATTGTTGTGTATAATTATGTATCTAATATAATACACTACAAATATTTACCCATACTATCTAAAAAATACAAAAAAGTAAAAATTCCTTATTCATTTTTGAGTAGTTTATATTATGTCAGAGATTAAATGTATTGTACTTAGCAATTTAACATTTAGCTGTTTTTAATTATTCGAGCCCACATTTTAAAAATTTCGTTTCTTTTAGTCATTAATTTGCGTATTTTGTTTGTTTTAGTCATTAATTAGCGACGTCGACCACCTAGCCGTATTCTTTTATGACGACAAGTGCAAAGAATGTCCCGAGATCCTAGAGGAATTAGAGACAATTGATGATGACACCGACCAGCACGACATTCAATTTGTAAAATCCAAAGACGCCAAACTTGCCTCAGAGATTGGTATCTTTAGTTTTCCAGCATTGGTATATTATGAAACTGGTGTTCCCATCATGTACGACGGTAAGAGTTTAACATAAGAACTTAAAACTTCGTCCAAAGGACGGGCAAATAGAACGTTCTCTAATGCAAAGGGGTTTTTGAGTTAATTTAAAAGTCATCTACGGTTAATTTGATCCTATTGTTTTTATAGGGAAGCTAAAAGACGAGGACAAAGTTCTGGAATGGCTTATAAAACAGAAAAGTAAGAACATTTTTCATATTACATAAGTATCGGGCAGTAAATAATACTTTTACTTTACTTATTTTTAATTTGTTTACAACATGGCACTGATCTTTACTGTTTATTACTGCTATTTACTAATTACAACTATTAACTAATTGTATTAGTTTGATACCATTACCAAAACGGAATTTAATTTCATCAAATTTCATTTCGTGATAAAGTAGTATAAACAGATATGCTCAACAATTAAAATTTATATATAGCATCAATATTTTAATCAATAATTGTAATTTTAGAAGGTAGTAATCAGTAAAGATATAAATAAATTTTATACCAAGTGGTTCATAAATGTTTTGTTGAGAATGAGAGACAATTTTTGTCAATTAATTTATAATTAATTCACCTTTCTTGGGATACATTGAATAATATAAAATATCTTAAATAATATTAAACTATACTTTGTCTCAAAATAAAAAGAAGTGATTTAAATATCGCACCGAAAAACTGATTATTTTTAAGTAATGTCATTGTCACTTGGTCAGTCAAAATTATATGTCATATTTACATTCAAACATAACCATAACCAAATACAGGTGGCCCAAAATGACCGAAGGGGTTTGAGTTCATTATAACTTCTTATTTAAGACATAATTATTAAATTTTTTGAATTTTAAATGCAGTATATTAATGGAGAATATTTTTAATTTAATTATGAAAAATTATATCTCGCAAGTGGTGGCCATTTTCTGCTTCGCATATTCGTGCTCTTTCCAAAACATTTTCCATAACCTTTCGCAAAACTTCAGGTGATATGTTGTTCATTTCGTCGCGTATATTATCTTTTAATTGCTGTATGGTTCGAGGCTTATTAATATAGACTTTTCCTTTCAAATAACCCCAAAGGAAACAGTCTGGAGCGGTTAAATCCGGTGAACGCGGAGGCCAATTAAAATCGCTTCTACGGGAAATAATTCGTTCACCAAAGATGTCGCGTAAAAGAACCATTGTGTCTCTCGAAGTGTGCGCTGTGGCTCCATCCTGTTGGAACCATACTTGCGGATGATTTTCCACGGCTGGCCTTAAAAAATTTTCCAAAATAGTCCGATATCGAACACCAGTGTTGGAAACGGAAACATCGTGTTCATTTTCAAAAAAATATGGGCCAATTATCCTTTCCGACGAAACACCGCACCAAACGGTACACTTAAGTGGGTGTAATTCTCGCTGTTGAACTACTCTTGGATTTTCCGTAGCCCATATCCTGCAGTTTTGCCTATTAACGAACCCATTTAATTGGAAATGGGCTTCGTCGCTCATAATTAAATTATGAATAAAATCATGATTTTCTTCTGCTTTTTGACGAAAATAAATTGCATAATCAAGTCGTTGCTGGTAATCTGTCGGTTTCAATTGTTGGACAAGCTGAATTTTGTATGGAAACATTCTTATTGTATGCAAAATTCTCCGCAGCGGCCCTCTTGAGAGGTCAAGTTGTGCCGAACGTCTCCTGGTTGATGTTTCTCCATCTTCCCGAATACTCTCCTGTACCCGTTCAATATTGTCATCCGTGTGCACCGTTCGTTGTCTGCCGGCACTAGGAAGGTTCCTTACTGCCCCTTGTTCTCGAAAATTTGCAACCAGACGGTTTATTGTTGACTCTGAGGGTCCAACCCGCACATTAAAATAACGACGATATGCACGCTGAGTCAAAACAATCGTTGATTTGAGAAATAAAGTTCAACGATTTTGGCACGTTGTTCAACTGTGTACTGTTCCATTTTAAATTCCCCAAGTCTTCTTTACAAAATACTGAAAATAAAAAAAAAATATAATAAAAAAGTTATAAGGAATTAAAACCCCTTCGGTCATTTAAGGCCAGCCTGTAACAGCCTGTAACATCATTTTCATGCTATTATTACTTTATTAATGAGAGTAGCCAGGTTAAAATTTGGTCATAGCTAATATTCAGTTCATCTTATCATTTGAATATGCCGATTTTCTACATATTAGCTTGTTAGTTGCATAAATATGAAGTGCAGCAATTTATAAATAATTTAAATTACGAAAATATGTTTCTGCCTAGTATCGTCGTTCTGTTAGGTTATAATTAAAGACCGAATTATATGCACTTCCTTGTGAAAAATATGCAGGTAAAAAATACGAGGAATGTTAGAAAATGAAATACTGTAGAAAAAAATATTCTATTATATTTACTAGAAGTATATTTAGAACATTTTACAACATAATTAACTATGAAAACAATTTACAATCACATATTTCTCAAAGTTTTCAACAGAAAAATTGTGTGAATTGTCTGAAAACATGTATTTATATATTGAAAAGTTTCGTTCTACGTCGACGCTTGTTATAGGAGCATATTTCAAATTAGAAATATCATCTATTGTCAACTCAATATTTTCTACTGAATCACACACAAGATTTTAGCAATGTCCTTTAGCTTTTTAAAACCCTCATTTTTTCCTATTACACTTAAAAATTTTTTATACACGGACTGTCCCCCTCTTTCTTTAACATCAAAACATGACTTTTCAAATTTGTTTATTATTTCAACGCTCTCGATTAGCGACATAATTTTTTTTTACAACTGCAATATAGAAGTGGAAATAAAACTGTAATTGGCTTTAATAAACGCCAACTGTTGAGGTATTTCTTTACTCGAATACACCTTTTGGGCGTCTATCACATGTAAAATAGCAGCCTCCAACCACGTTCTCCATCGTGTGATTACTGGTTGAGGAGGAAGCGGAACACCTGGTAGATGTTGTTTGTAAAACTGAACTCGTAATGGGGCCTTTAAAAATACTTTGTTAACACTACTAATTAAAGTATTTACTAAGGGAAAATAGTTTCTGACTTCTTCTGCAACACGATTTAGTCGGTGCGCTAGAAGTTGTGTGAATTAAATTTGGGTAAAAGATTTTCAAGTTGAACATGTATGGTGCAGCATCCGTCAAAAACAATAGAATTTTCTCTGTTTGAATCGATTCCGGTAAGAAGAAAGTTGCCAGTTCGTCCTGTATAAACCAAATTATTTGCCTTTTTCAACTGTTTGGATGAAATTAAATAAGATTTTGCTGGAACCGATACGTTAAGGATACCAATCATTAAATAAACTATATATCGGCCCACACTATCAGCAATTTCATTTACGCATATATAAAGACAATTGTTTGCAACAACCTTCTTAATGCTGTTCAATGTTTCTGCATAGACACAGCGAATATAATTTTTTCTTAACGTGTTCTCGTCGGGAATATTAAATTTGCTGATATACTTTTGCAAAAATAACTTGACATTTAAATTGTTTAATTTATGTAGTGGAATATTTGCCGACACAATCATTTGACACAAATCTTCATTAAATTGTTCTTGCTCTGATTTTTTGGAAGTTGATGGCAAACATTGCAGTAATGTTTGCTGACTCTTCTTCGTCTATTTCATCTTTGTTAGTTTTGCAGTATGAGATGGAGTTTTCATATGTTGGTCGACTTGGAACTTTCTCTTACTCGTAATCTGCAAAAAAAATATCACATTATCGGTTGTTTTCTTATAAAATAAATGTTAGTAAAAGATAAAGGAATAATTAAAAACTTAATTAATTAATTAATAGAGGAAATAAACTTAAAATTTTACTCACAATCTTGCAGCATGCTACGCAAAACACTGTTTCTCCATCCATACGTAATTCTGAATGAGGTGCAATCCATCAAGACGCAGTCGCTATTTTCGGAATTTTTGCTATTTATATCACAACTCACAAGTTTACACTTCGAAAAGTTTGTTTGTTACATCCACGACATATTTTTAGTAATGCCTATAGTAAATTTGATTTAGTAAATAAATAAAACTCGGATACTTAAAATATGCAAAAATGCTGAATTACTACAATATATGCAAATAATATATCTACAAAATGCATATATTATGCAAATTTATGCAAACTGCATATAATCCGGCTTTTAATTATAATAATAAACGTCTATCTTAGGTCTCTTAGGTACTTGTGCAATGTTAAATAAAAATTATTTAACAAAATAATTTGAAACATATTTGAATGGATAATAATATAAAATATTATTAAAAATAGGGTGTGAAGAACATAATACCCATTTATGTATTCGTTAGATGCATAAATATGAAGTATAGAAATTTATAAATAATTTAACTCATGAGAATATGCTTCTGCCTAGTAACGTCGTTTTGTTAGGTTATATTAATAAACGTCTTTATGATCTAATAATCCGCTTAAGTTCTTCTACGCTCTGTCTTAATAATTTCTGCGAGATAGCGAAGTTGTTATGTTTGTAAATGTATCTCGCCAGCAGGGGCGTCCCGATGATTCTGTAGAAAGATGAAATACGTCTCTGGGGAGATACCTTTACAAATATATGCACTTGTATTGCGTTATTCACACCCGATTTTTAATAACATATTTTATTATTAAAAAGACTTTTTGTTTTAAAAATTATTTTGTGTTAATTAATACTAATAATAATAATAGAGATAAGGAATAGAGATTCCTTTATTCGTCCTGTGTGGGTTCTCTTTTTACCGATGGTCGATTTCTTGTGTGTTATTGTTAGTCATTTCGACAGACCCTGAAATGTGAAACTTGTGTCCCTGCAATCTCTTTCACCTGAATTAAATTTGGTAATATTTTTATTAGTCAATCGAATAGCGATTTTTTTAAAAAAATTTTAATTAATGTTAGTAAAGCTAATTTCTAATTATACACAGATTTCAGCATATGTAATACACATATATTATGATTGTATTTTTTAAATATGTCTTTTTGGTCAATTTGTAATTGCATAATTTTTTGTTACTAAATTACTAATATTTTTCTATATAAATCAATGGAACCTAGACACAGCGATAAATAACCATAGAAATTCTCTCACTTTATCAATTCAAATGAATCATACACATTTAAGAATCGCTTAGTATAAAACACAAAAGTTCTCACTCATACACTTTTCACAAACTACACAACGCAAAAAAGAATACAAGTCAAAGAAACATCCGTCTAATTATATTGCCTATACATTTGCTTCGGGTGTAAGGCGAGTGTGTTGCATGATAGCTGCATGTTGCTATGATGTCTCAGGTGATGGACGATCGAATGCGTCAGACGATGATGACGACGACGATGATGATGATGATTCAGAAGACGACGATGGCGATGATGATGATGATGATCATATTAAAACCAGCAAACATAGCGATTTGATTAAAGGCCTGATTCCAGGTAATTGACGTATCAATTCCTCGTATAGAATGGTTCGAAAAGAAACCTAAGTACAGTCAGTATTTTTTTAATGTCATGATAAAATTTTGTTACGAGAAAAGAAAGTACAGATATATTTAGCCCCATTTAATACGTAGAACACCACTGAGGATGGAGTGGGAGCTTTTTGTCTATGCATGTTTCAAAATTCCTATACTTATATTACTGCATGCAGGACATAGTGTCAGACTCGCTCCTTCTGTTTTTCTACTAACAGCTACGGGAACATAAAGAGCAAAAAAATATCGTTTTCTTTTTTGTTTACTTTTTTGTTTTTTTAAAATATATTTTACTGGTCTTTGCTATATAAATGATTAGTATAATTATTTAATTTTTAATTTGATTTTGAGTGAATTCTGACATTATGTTTCCTGTAACAGGCGATGGTTGCTTCTACGTGGGCTTAGGTGGCAAGGGCCAATTCCCTAAAAATTCTTTCGAACCGTACCAATGTTGTCCCAGTTCTAAACCAAGCGGGGGATCCAAGATATCCAAGTTACCGTCCTCTACCAAACAGGTGGCACGCAAAACTACCCAGAAGTCGGCCCAACAACCGGAAAGACCTTTCACGACGGTAAGAAAAGACGCCAAGGTCGTTAAAAGACCACCACCGCAAGGGTCGTCAGCGAAGAGTGTTCCCCCTGGTAAACCTCCGAAGGAGAAGGAAACCGGTAAAAATAATAAAGGAAAAGATGTCACGAAACAGGACAAACAGTCTGGAAAAGGAAAAAAGAGCTTCTTCGGTACGGGTAAATATATTTGGTGGTGGTAGGCCACACGAAATTTAATATCAGCACAATAATGTTCCATGATGAAGTGTGATGACATGATTCTTGATGACGATGATGATGATGCGAGTTCTACGATGATACGAAGAAGTGACTGTGATTAGTATCTGCAGGCGAACGAATTTGTTCGCAAAAAACAAAAACAATTTAAAAGAACGTGACTTTTGAAACATTGTTTTTGTTTCTGTTGATCGGCTTTATAGTTACTTTAGCTTTACGAGTGAGACATTATTAAGTTCCCTTTTTTCTTATTTTAATAGAATTTTTAATGCCTCTGCCAGATTGACAAAGCATAAATTGTATTGAAATAGTGGATTTTTAATTAAATATCAAAATTAAATTTAAAAAACCAGAAAATAAAAATAAAATCAAGTAAATTGAAGCTAACACAAACAAATGTCTAATTTAATCATATTATCAATATACATTCTGCATATCTTCTTAAGAATATTTAAAATGCTTTGCAAATGTAATTCTTTGTTTATAAATTTTTATAAATTAAATGAATAAATAATTCTGTTTATTTATTAATTGAGAAATTATATCAAGCATGTATATCATTATTATAAGAACTAGCGCTTTCTAGGCAAAATTACCAAAAATTTAAGAGTTTATTCTCCAATATATTACAGATTTCTAATTAAAAATGTTTTCTTGTTTTTACAGGTTGCAATAAATTATTGGTCCAAACGCCTCATAGGTTTTTACTTGTTTTTAACTTCTTTTTAATTGATTAATTTCTTTATCATTTATAATATACTATACTTCCGTCAATGCCTTACTTTTTTCTATTGGAAAGCCTGAGTTTGTTAAAAGATTTTCTTCCAAATCTTTCTGTCTTCTACAACTTTGTCTCAATTTCTAATATTAATTTTCCTTAGGTCCTTTTCTACCGGATTTCGCTATTTCTTCACTGATCTTCTTTTGCGTCTAGTACTTATTAAATTTCCTCAGCTAATTCTTTGATGATCTTTCCGGTGGGAGCCTTTGGATATGTGAATCTTATTCTTTGTGTTCTGCTCATTCCAAATATACCTGTTTTGCCAAATTTGTTCATTATTTTTTCACTTGCTCTTGATATGTGTAACCCCCCCCCCCTTTCCTCAATATTTTTTTCCTATTTCTCTCATTCTTGCTGGTTAGCTAAATCCTCACGTATGTACGTTAGAGTTGACCTTTCGATGATTTGATAGGTTTTAAGTTCCTGCTCCTGCTTATCTGCTTTGGCTATTTTGACATCTATCGCCTTGCTTTCATTACAGTTTCCAATTTTTATCACTCCAAAATATACTTACAAATTTACACTCTCAAAGTTTTGGTCTACTGTATTTCTTGTGTTAACCATTAATTCCTTGCTCGTCTCATTATTCAAATTTATTGTATATAGTTCTATATGTACTTTGTCCTATCTTGATTTATTATTAACCCCATTCTTTCCGCCTTCTTGGTTAGATTACTTGTAACTCTTATAATTCTTGGCTTTGATCATTACACCGTCTACAAATACTAGACATTCATAATTTCATAAATATGTATGTATTTCCTCTTGTCTTTTCCAGTACTTCTTTTTATCTTTGCAAAGCTATAATATTCAATAATATCGTGAACGCTATTCTTAACCTCTAACTTGACTTCCAACTTTTTAACCTCTAATTCATTCAATGTCTGCACTTGTATTTTAAGGACAATTTTTCCTGCTTCTATCTTCATCTAAAACCCGTTTAAAGTCTATAAACATTGTGTATTATGGATTTCAATTATTTAAAAAGTTCTACTATATTTATTTTTGAATAAATGTATGGTCAATAACTGTTTTGTTACTTAATAAATATGTTATTTAATACTTTAATAAAATCTTTAAAGCAGGAATACTTTTATTGGTCAACCACCTGCATTGCCGAGTATATGAAAGCTGTTGATCTTAATTTTTTTCCATAATTTGTATGTAGAATGTAATTCATAAATATTTTTTTAAAAATTCCAAATTATTTTTGCGCGTGAAATCATTTTTTTGCCTGAACTTATATTCAGTAATTCAATAATTAAAAATCCAATGTTCAATTTAATATTTCCTCAAAATGCAACATACGAGGAAATACAGCTTAACAATTGTTTTTTATTTATTTTATTAATCAATTAATTATTAAATTGTAAATATTGTTAATTATGATTATTAATTTAGCTGTTTATCTAATTTAGTTTTATTATTTTATAAGCATGTTAATGATCGTATGCGCACCATTTTGGAAAATACAGATGACAATAATTATATAATATATATATACAGAGTATATTTTTATGTTAATAATTTGTTATGCTGGTGTAAATATCGTTATCTTGTTGTTCCCTTTAAAAAAATCGTTTTCGAGAAAAGGAATGGTAAACATACTATCATACGGAATTCAACTGAAAATGCTTATACCTACCCATTAACACAATGAATAATTCCAACATAGGGCTCTACGTGTACGTATTACCAATTTCAGTTGTGTTCTCGAGTTCGGTAAATATTTTTTCCTAACTACCTTTTTAAAAATATTGTTAAATTTCACATGATTTTGCACATTAAGTACGGTGTTAGTTGGTGCTCATCACTGCCACATGTCTCGCATTAGCAAGGAAACAGAAAAAATGAACGTTAGAAACAAACACAAACTTTACACACCAAGTACATACATTACATGTAAACACCAAATTGTTGTTGAATAAATTGTTTTCTATATTACGAACGCGACTTTTTATTGTACTTTTCTGGATCAACTGGCCGTTCCACAACTTATTCTCCAATTACCCCCGTAATGCTTTCGCTCACTAAAACCAGGGAAAGTACGAGTTGTTCTATATATACAGGTAATTTATTGGACGAAGGCGAAGTTCTGGAATGGATGACCGACCAGAAAAATGACGAAAGTATAGAAGAGATTGACAGGCAGAAACTCTTTAAGTACATCGAAACAAAAGAATTCTTGGCAGTGATATTTTGTAAGTAAAAGAAGTAAGGTATTTTTTAGCAAGTCAATAATATATTGTAAGTAGATTACTTACAAAAGAAAACTTATGTTGAAAGATTACTTGGAATGTCTGGCGTTCACTTGTAAAAAGCAAAAATACAAAAACAGTCCTGCACAAGTAGGTTTGATATTTTAGGCGTAGTACTAACTATTTTTTTATAAGAATGTATATAAAACAAAAGAAAAAATCTTTAAATTACTTACAGATATCGAGTTACAAAGCAATACTGATACAGCATTTACTGTAAACCCTAACTTTCGCTCATCTTAAAAACATTCGGTATTGTAGCGAATTCTTTGCACAAAATTCTATAGACTTACAAGGCAGGTGTCACGAATAATATGATAATATGATTTCGCCATGCAGTCGTTGTAATAATCGATATTTAGTTGTTATCAATGTAATAGCAGACCATGATATCAAATTCTAAAACCGACAGCAGTCTTTTAGATTCTTAGTCTGATGTTGGAGAAGTTGGCAGTAGAAACAGCATCGGTTATTGTAACGATCACACGGTGAAAACTTGACGAAAAATGTATTATATAACCCTTTAAATATTAAAAAATTTATTGCTTAAGGAAATTTCTCGAATAGAGTCATGAATTCAATATGTATTAAAGAGACAACTACTTAGACTACCATATAAAACGCCACAATGATTCAATACAAAATTTTATTTATTCAACAAGTATTCTTTTAAGATTTACACATTTAGCAGACCGTTCATAAAATAATTATTTAAAAAAAATTCTTTGTCGTGGTGTGCAAACCAGTCCTCAACGGCACATGTGATTTTATCATTGTCGAAAATCTTTTGCCTTCCTAATGTGTTACGAATAAATAATAGTCTGACGGTGCTAAATACGGAGAATTAGTCAAATGTGCTTCTGATCAGCATTCGAAAATCTCAGATGATAAGTCGTGATGAATTATGTGAAACCCACATTCGGAATGTACAATGCTTCTGCGATACACTTGATCCCAATTCGTCGATCTTCTACAAACATATCATGAGCAGAATCAATCTTTTCCGGAGTGGTCAGAGAAATTGGTCTTCCAGAGCGATGCTCATCTTTAGCATCTGGTCTGCCTCTCTTAAATTCCGCAATCCAGTTTTTAATAGTGGTGTATGAAGGACACTGATGACCTATGGCTACAGTAAAAATTTCTCTGCCTGATAACTTTTTCAAAAATAAATACTTAATTTATAACTGGCCGAAATTCGGTTTTTCAAAATCTTGCGTTTCGTCAGGCATTCTGTTTTCAAAAATTCACAATTTTATAACCGTTCAACTTGTGAATGTCAAATTTGACAACTTATTTATAAAATATCATAGTTGTAACTATAGCAACCATATAAAATTTTGTTTACTAGAAACTTTCAAGATTAACTATATTTGAATTCTCCCTCGCATATCCTATTTATCTCAAGAATATTTAGTACTGTAACAAATTCCTCGAATATTAACATATTAACACGATTATTGCTTTAGGAGCATTTTCAGAATTAAATCGTCGTTTCAAAACTATAACGCGTAATATAAAAACCAAAAATATATCCACAAAGTAGAATAATAAAATTGACTGGTTAAAATACTAAAATAATAGTCGCATAATCAGAAAAATCATTATTTATTTAATAATTTAAAATTGGAAGATGCCTAAATTTTTTTTCTGCTTAGAATATCACTAATATACAAACATAGCAATGACTAAACTGTTTTGCTCTTTAGGATTCAAACAAATAGTGTATCTACAGTTGCGCAGACTCGCATTAACGGTTTGTTACTTTACCACATGATGTGAAAAGTTTCCTGCATTGACAATACGATACATTTTTCATTTATTTTCCGACATAAAAACCTATTAGCGAACATATTTCTTTGAACACTTTTTGTCAAACTTCAAAAAAATAATATTACTTAATATGCCAATTTTCGTTTCTTTTATAGTTCTAATAATAGTAATAACAACAAATTTATTCTGGCACGTCAGGTTTTAGAAAAAAAATATTGAAAAGTAAATGAATTAATATTAATTAGGCATGTATACATTATATGGAGCTGTATGATATCGTCCTGTTTAAAATGTTTTTCTTTTTAATTTTATTTTATACTGTTCTTCGGCACTGTGATATCAATGTCCAACAATAATTAGCAAGCATTTCATTATTCTACTTGGCCTGATAACATGTTTCAATAACAGAAATGCCTTGATGAAACCTTCCGCCGTGTTCAACACTCACTTCGCCAAGGTTCGGGAAATGAAAATTATATTTTAATGCCCATATTACAACCCAATTTATGGTAACTTCTAAGAAGTTCGTTAACATATTCTTCACTCGAAACACCTATGGATCTTGGTACTGGCAAAGCTTCCGAATGAGGTACTGGAGTAGCAGAGGGCAGACTAGCATAACTAATATTTTTCTTATTTTTGTTGTAAAACCCGAAAGTTTTCGTGTAGCAAAAGTAGCAATCAGTCAAATGGTCCGTTTGTCGACGTCAAATCATAGGTCTTGCAAATGGCATAGCGCTTTTCGTACCCGTTGACCAGCTGCGTATGCTGGAAGTCCATGGCTTGTCTTGATGTTTAATGGTTAAGCCAAAATAGTGAAGATATAACTTTTCTATTAAAGATGTAATATCCCGCGTATGCTGATGGGTAGTGAATTCTCCACATACATAACAGAAACTGTTTGGATTATTTATACACGTACGCGGCATTATGAAATAAAAAAACGTTTAGCTAACACAAACCGACTGACATTGAATCGAAAGAGCCGTGTGTAGCTCTGCATATACCCACATAGCCAGATACCTACCAGTTCTTACTTCGATTGGTTCCAGAGCAAAATGGGCTTGGTTTAAATACTTTGACGTAGGAAACATGCAGGAACATGTTCAGACATGTTCACTTAATGTTCGATACAACAATATTTTTAGTAGTATCTTTCTTATATAAAAGTAACTTTGAAATTTTGTAAAAATTAATTGGTTTTTGAAAAAACTATCTAAGAAAATATCTCAACATCTTGACGTGACGAAGTAAATTTTAAATCAAACTCTACTACTGCAACTGCTCGTATTGGTGTATAAGGAAACCAGACTATGTTAACCAGTGTTATTGACCAGCCTTTAAAATAAAGATAATATATAGCACTACAAATTTGAAACTTATTCATTTTTCACAAAATACAAAAGATCGACTTGAAAATTTAAAAAGAGTCTCATAAAAGATTATGTTTTCGAACTAAAATACTTCTAATTCCATATAATACTATTTACAGATATGTTAATACGAGTATAGAATACTTTTCAATCTATGTAATTATTATTCGATTATGTCCCACAAACATTTGTTCTTCACAAACGATGTATAATAAGAAGTAAGTATTTTTTCGATAGTATTTTTGTCAGTGAATGTGGGTAAAGTTCCTTCATTTGGAAGCACTTAGAAGACGAATATATAAAAACCCTATCATTATAATCACTTATCGACTAGTTATGTGAAAGACTTGTATAAAATGTTCAAGTAGTTTATACTATAGATAAATATATAAAGAAATGCTGGACATTATTTGCAAGAGTGACGAAACAGAAGTATAGCTTCACTTTATATAGAATAAAAATTTCTCAAGACTATTTACTTTATAGACGCTTCTAAACAGGTAAAATATTCATATAGGATTGTTTCAGTTTTTACTTGATGAAATTCCATTACAACCATTATCAGGATAAAATAAAACCAATTTTAATGAATTTCACTTTTCAATTTACACAGTAACGATCGTTTCGTTCCACAGGAGCTTCATCAGACATATTCGCTGTGTTGAACATTCTCATGTTGCACCCAATTTATCATTACCTTCAACTAAGCGATCTAAAAAAAAATCGTTTGGCAGTCATTCCAATAAAGCATTTAACGATAATACGCATAATTTCAAATAACATTTGGGGGCTCCTGCGTTTACCTGTGAAACATTTCTAAAGCCATCGATATGTTACAAATTAATCATTCATGGATTAATTCATACTGTTTTTACTTTATTGTCAACATATATGTCTGACGAAGCTCCTGTGGAGCGAAACTATCCTTACTGTGTAAAGTAAAAAGTAGTAAAACATTCAATAAGTTTCTACTCATACTTAGGTTTAGGCTACTCATATTTCAAAATTTTAAAATAATATGTTTCATCATTTGATGATGATCACGATCATGGTAAGTGATTAGATCGCCCATACATTCAAATTCTACCCGAAAATTGCTATACTAATTCTGCTGAAGACATTTCTCTTTGAATAAATGTTCACTTCTTGTAACAAACTACATCTTGCATACACTCATATAAAGACTATTGCAATAACTCAATATATACAATTAATATTCTAAATATATTTTATTATTTATTTATTTATTTATCAAGTATTAATCAATCTGTCTTTCTATATTTTAATATTTTTAGATATCAGTTTTTTAAGTAATTCGAGAAACAAATAAGTACATCAAAATAAGCAATATAAACAAAATTCAATAATTTTTGCGTGTAATTCATATCGAAGAACTTTTTTTATTCCTTCATATAGAATGTGAACAATACAGTACCATGATGGAATCAATTCTGCGCTTACTTCGAATAAAATTCATTTATTATCACTTAATTATTAATTAACGTATTGGATTAATATTGAAGTTAACAGAAACATATGTGAAATATTTAAGAATATAAATTCAAAATTTATTATTTAATGAACAACATGACGAAGCTTAATGCCAGTTAATATCTTCGAAATGGCGTGTGCTAAAATATATACTTACATATGAAAGATAACTCCTTGGAAATTTCAGCATACTATTCGGTGTAATCAGATTTAAACTAAATAATAAAATTAAAAAACCATTACCACAATAGAATTTAATGATTCTAAATACGTATTTCTACAACCACGTTGTCATCTTCAGATGTAGAAATACGTATTTAGAATCATTAAATTCTATTGTGTTAAGGGTTTTTTAATTTTATTATTCACTTATAAGCCACAGTCTCCGATTTGTTAGATTTAAACTAGTTTAAATCTGAGTTACACAATAGAATATTTGGCTATTTTCAACTTGGTCTGTGTTGAACATTCTCATATTACACCCAATTTGTCATTACTTTCAATTAATCGATCTAAAAAAGATCGTTTGGCAGTCATTCCAATAAAGCATTTAACGATAATACATGGTCCATCATTTCAAGTAACATATGGGGGCCCCTACTTTTACCTGTGAAACATTTTATAAGGAATCGGTATGTTACGAATTAATAGTTCGTGGATATTTTCGTGTGTTTACTGTATTGTCAACAAATGCATTTGAAAAATATAATTCAAGACGGGATCTTGGTTTCTTAGATAAATCGAATTTACCTCGTAAAATTTTACAAAACTACATTTTCGCTGTAGTTTCTGAAAGTGCATTGTTTGAATATACATACTCCTTAATATTTTTACGGCAATAAAAACGATATTCGAAAATCCGCTTAGCATAAGTTAGTGAAAATAAAGGTGTCCGCTCTCATTAATTTATAAGAGGTTCATATCTGGAAGAAAATTTAAATGAACTAATTCTGCCTGTCTGTGTGCAGACATTTCGCTCTTTCAATAAATGTTGATTTCTTGCAACAAACTACAGTTCACACTCGTATGAAAGCTAACGTATCTCTCAAAAGTTTTCGGAAAAAAAAAGTCAATTTTTTTTATTTTATCTTTTATTCTTTTGAATTTTAACAATTATGCTTATATAACGTGTGTATAAATTGTCGCAAAAGCTACACGCAGCGACATTCTTCGTTCGGTTCTGAATAAAAAATCTTAATGTTAAAATGTCGTATCATGCTTCGTTTGTTTTCACTGGGTTCTTGAAGTTCAGACTTTTAGTGCATAACTAACCTTTGCTCTTCGATATCTGTTAATAGAGATAGATGCAATTTAGTTTAAAGAAAAAATTTTTAATAGTATTATTTCGTAAACGTTTTCTTTTTGATTTAAAAGCTTCTTTTTAACATTTATTCATTAACGTACTTCCACGAAAAACACATTTGGCAACGTTGTAGAACAATAAGTTTGTATTTAAAAGTGAGTTCAATCAAAATCATTACTGTCAAATTTTGACATTTACGAATTTACGAAGCATGATACGACATTTTAACATTAAGATTTTTTATTCAGAACTGAACGAAGAATGTCGCTACGTGTAGCTTTTGCGACAATTTATACAGACCTTGTATAGCCTTAATTCAATTAAACATAGGCTAAGCATGCCAGAACATTATTTGGTGGTTGGGATGATGCGTATTTATAAAATTTCGAAGGTTCGTGAGGAATTTTCGTATGTAATGTGTTCATTGATGGCGTCACCTCGAACACGTCCAACATGAGGCCGTAAAACACCAACCTCTGATATGGCACACCACACCAAAATTTTATTTTCAAACTTGACTTTGCCTTTGAATTTAACATTGTTAGGAGCGTCTTGTACATTGTCCGTCTGGAAACCGTCATTACCTTTGATCTCCGAGTTGGACAACGTGAAATATTTTTCATCGTCTATAACGATAACTTTAACAAGAAAATAAATGTGTCTCAAAGCACGGCAACACCTGGGAATTCTTTCCAACTGAGCGGCGGTGTATCTTGGAGCCTTTCTTCTGTTACGATAATTTAGATTATTTCTGGCTGCTGTTCGACTAACAGTCGAGCGTGAAATATGGTATCATCGAGATAACTTCCGCGTTGACATTCCCAATGTGCTTTTTGCTCTTTCAATCAACCTTCGCTCATTAAGTCGGCTTAAAACTGGGTCGTCCACTTTTTGGTAAATTGATACAAGGAATACCATCCTGGCAATCTTTTATTGTCTGATAAATTGTCGAAATCGAAATATCTTGCCCTCTGTAGATTCTAACAATATCGCGTTTAGGTACTTGTCCAATCAACTGATAAATACCTCTACGAATATCAAGCTTGTACAACATTGTTGACATTAACTATTTACAAAAATGATAAGTCATATTAACCTTCAAACAATTTACTAAATTTTGTTTCCAACAGCAACTGGATCAGGTCACGTTTACTATAGTTCATAAAATATAAGTTTACAGTTCAAGGCCAAATTCAAAGCATGTGATTCAAATCAGTACTGCAGAGTCAAATGAAGTCAATATTCAATCGTTTGTCATCATAAAATATAAACGTTAAGTTATGCAATATTGTCAAAATTTTAGTATGCTACTTGCAATATAACCAAAGAAAACGTATACATAACCTACAAGTCAAAATAATAATAATGAGTAAAGTAGGAACATGAATAGTTCAAAAGTATTGTTTATTTTCTAGATTTGTATAAATATATTCTATCCAAGAAAACTATGCGGAAATTATTACTTTAATATTCGAACAAATTATTTTAAATGTTATTTATAATTATAAACTCACAAGAACATTCGATCAAAAATTTATTTAAAGAGAAATATTTCAAGTCAGATATGAATATTGAAATGTACAGATATTGAAAAAGATCTTTAATGTTAAAAAATGTTTGCATTACTAAGAATGACATACCTACATACCAAAATAATTTTCTTGCGCTATATTTGGAGTAAGAAGATTGGGAATGTACGAATTCGATGTAAAATTTAGATTTCTACATAATTTATATATTTCTTATATTTTAAATAAGTTTTAATATATTGGAAAAGAATGTAAAAGTTATGTTTATAACTCCTTGAAAAAGTATTAAAATCTTTTGAAAGTTGTCAATATATGTTTCTAAATTACATTTAAAATTATACATAAAAGAAACATTTATACAGTCTACATTTAATATTTTATTGTTTCTTAAGAAAATAATGGTATAATAATTCGTCTTGCAGATAATACAATCCAAATCCATATTAACCTTTATTACATGAAGATTATATTTAACAAACACATGAGGATTTTCTGATAACTACATTTGATAATTTTGCAAGTTAGTGCACCCCAATAAGACAAACAAACTTCATTCTAATAAAACGTTGCCTCAAGATCTTCATCATGTAATGTTTCTTTGAACCAGTGGCAGTAATTTCTTTGCTGCTTCATATTATGTGCATGCAAATGATGCACATTGATGATTTTTATGGCAGTATTAATGTTACCATATTAAACTTCTACAAAATATAAATACAAAAATATTTTGTCATACATGTCAAACAGTATTTCGAACTTCCATTTTAGTTGCTTCTGGTAAGTCCTTAGTTTTTGGCTTCTTACAAGACCTTTTTCTGCCAGGAGGCGATAATGCTGGATTCTATGATGTTTAATAGTCTAGACAGTTCTACTAGATATATTAAGGGCTTTTGCTACCTTCGAAAATAAAACTTATTTTATAACACTGCCTTATCTAACTGATTATGTGAATTACCTCATGAACATGATCGATGGATATAAATGGTCCACCATTCTCTTTTTCCCGTTCAAAATAGGCTGTAAGATTTAATACAAGCTGTTGAGCTTGAGAACCAAGAGGTTTACCAGGCATCTAAGAAATATTCTGTAAAATAAAGAGGTTAGAAATGTTAAAATGATAACCAAACAATTTCGTACTTATTGCCACTAATTGATATTACTATTTATTTTCAGTATTGTATTGTTATCAGATTTTGTAATTTTTGATGACAAACTAAATATTCAAATTGGAAAAATGTTTAACCTAGAAGTCAGAATACCGGAAACAAAGTCAATAAACAACAATATTGAAATAATTTGACAGCAAGCCTGATATCATAAGACTATCTCATGGACAACTTATCTTTTTTATTTAATATAATATTGCAAAGACGTACGTCTTAACTTAAAATGACAAACGTCTGTAGTACTACAGCACGTATTCATGTGTGTTAGAAAGAGATAAATTACAATTTGGGGTTCACACTTGGGCAGTACAAAGTGAAAACTTATACTTTATGGACTGTACAAATAAATTTTATTGGAATTTTTTCCGAAAACTTTTGATACATGCGTTATTGCAATGACCCGCTTTTATAAAATAAAGCTGCTAAATAGTAGAAGAGTAAAAGCTCTGATAAATAACAATAAAATTCCTTTATTTGATATTTAAGTTACCGCTATTTATTTAAAATTTCCTCAAAAAAATTAAATTAAAGAAATTGTTAGAGGAAGTAAATAAATTATGTTTTAACTAATGTTGTTCTAATCAGAAATGCATTTTCGTAATTACTTTAATCAGATAATGAAAAAGATCCGGATAGTCCCAGAATTCTTAGGCACATCGAGCTCATCGACGACGAAGCTGCGGAGTACGGTATAAAAATAGTTAAAACTAAAGATCTTCTGATGGCGAAGAAGTACGGATTTAGAAATCCTCCGGGAGTGAGTTATTTCAGGAAAGGCAAGCTCATCAATTACGACGGCGATATAGACGACGAAGAAGAACTTCTAGACTGGCTAACTGATCCGGAAAATATGGAACTTACTGACCACATAGAGCGGATAAACAGAAAAATGTTCAATAAAATCAGACAAAGATCGGATTATGTAGCAGTGTTTTTATGTAAGTTAATGACTTCTATTAACGTATTTGAATCGTAATTCGACATCCATAATATAACTTTTAATATGCATTAGGACTCATTTGGAATTATTAAACTAATTCTTTTAAAATAATTTGTCTAATTTTACTAATTGACAAGATGCACGATATTACGATGGTTATTTTCTTTTTTTTGACAAAACACATTTATTTATAATTTTTAAAAGTATTACCCTCCATAGTCAATACATTTCTGCATATTTGAAAAACAATTTTCAAAACATTTTTTCCAATCTTTCAGGGTAAGGTATTCATTTTTAAATTGGTCAACCGCTTCTTCGACCCTGATGTAAAACGTAACATATCCCTGACAAATGGAAACAAAAAAAATTAAGCGCCCTATACGATTAATGACTCAGTTATTTCAGTGTTTTGAGCATTCAAATACTCAATCATTCTTGTAGCAAGGTGAGCCCGACCGTTATCGTGATGCAAGGTGATCCCTCCTTTTGGACGACTTTCGCGTGAACTTTGGAGAAGATAACTGTGGTATAGCGATCTTCTAGCGCTACAGTGGAAACATGCCCATTAGTTCCAAAAAATGTAATTAAATCTCAATAAAAGAACAACTTTTATCGGAACCGACTTATTTTTAAAGATCCAAACTGCTGATTGTGTTTTTTGAGGATCACAGCCTTCTATCCAAGTTTTATCACTTGTAATATTTCTGTATAATGAATGAGACGATCCGTTGGCAAAGCGATCTGAAAGTACTTTCACTCTCATGCGATCTTGTTTTTCAACCGGAGTCAGATTATAAGGAATTCAACGAAACAAAGCGTATGTACACGACCAGATTAACTTCATCCCATAAAGGCAAAAGTCGTATAATCAATGAAAAAGATTATGGTCAAAATATTAGGTTTGAAAGGGCATATGTACCTTCAAATGTTTGTATAAAACGGTGTCAATTGCTTTTACACCAATCTTGAGGGTTGCTTGAATACTTCTTACAGTAACTTCCTGTAGAATACCAATATTTTTAGAGTCTTCTTAGAGTCTCAAAACATGTTACTTAAGTAAAGTCGGTCACCTTGAAATTCATTGTACCGCCTTTTTACGATAACTAAATAACATTACTTGTAAATAATAAAATAAAATAAAACAATAACTTTGTTAATACCACTTTATTCACATATAATCGTGACCGCGGTTTCGACACACAATGTCATTATCAAACTGCAAAAGTTACAGGCCTACATAGAACTTATAAATGACACAAAAATATATGGGGGTGGTTTATGATGTTATTTAAAATTATTACATCATAAACCACCCCCATATATTTTTGTGTCATTTATAAGTTCTATGTAGGCCTGTAACTTTTGCAGTTTGATAATGACATTGTATGTCGAAACCGCGGTCACTGTTATATGTGAATAAAGTGGTATTAACAAAGTTATTGTTTTATTCTATTTTATTATTTTCAAAATGAATTACCACAAAGTTACGGCTACCAGTATTAATTTTCTTAAACATTACTTGTTGTCAAATAGTCTATTGATTTCCTCAAAGCGTTCCATGTGGCTAAACTACGATTGAAATTGTAAAGAAGAACAGCTCGATAATGCTTTTTGTTCAATTCCATGATTCCTTATGTAAATGATTACTTTACACCTTTAGTTCAGTTTACAAATTTGCAGATGCATTTTTCAAACGGACACTGTTGTTAAGTTTGTAAATGACTAGATTAAAATATAAAAAAAATATATATAGCAAACATCATTACTTACTAGAGAGATTCGGCAGGAGTACAATCCTCATACAACAAAACTTGTGAGCGTGGAATTTAACTTTGTAACTAACAGAAAAAAACACAATAAACATTTGACTAAATTGCAATTCACCAACTAACTTTTTTTCGTAAAGAATAAAAATTTCTCAAGGTCTATGTTTCAGACAGCACTGACTGTAAACAATGCCCAAGGGTACTCGCGGAAGTGGAACATATTGACGATGAGGCGGATGCGGCCGGTATTAATTTCGTCAAAATAGAGGATAAGTTTATGGCAAAAGAATTCGGTGTATTCGCTTTACCTGCCATTCTCTTTTTCAAAATGGACTCGAAAGAGCCGGTTATCTATGCGGGTGACCTCTACGATGAACAGCAAATTTTACAATGGCTTCTGACACAAAAAGATCCATCTGGGGACGTCATAGATGCGGTCGAAGGTGCACAGTTAATGGAAATGATAGAAAACGAGGAGGCGTTGGCGATATATTTCTGTAAGAAAACATTCTAATTCATTATTTTAAAAGCTAGCAGATGTTATTTTATTCTACTTGGACTAACATAAGTCTTCAGTATTTATAATTTTATATTTCTCTATTACCAAAACAAATTTTATGTAGTACATTTTATTTGTATCAACTATATGGAGAGTTGTTAAATACTAGAGTACAAATTATTAATATTTTATAATTATTAAAAAGGAAATTCATAAGTGATATCTGCTTACACACATTTTCATAAACTGATTTCTTTTGTTTTTTTTTTTTTGGTAACTGAAAAATATTAAATGCTCCTCACTATTTTAAAGATAATTACATTATCTGTTTGTAGAAGTAAATAATGTGTGATTCACAAAGCTTTTTTTCAGAGTTAACTATGAGACAAATCAGTCATGTCTTAAATTAATTCTATTTACTAATTTATCTGTCACTCCACTACGGATTATGTTGATAAAAAAAATTCGCTATTTTACCATTTAAAAAGTCTGTCGCTTTAATAATTAGTTATTTTGGCGTGTTTTATTTATTTTATTGTTTACATATTAGAAACAAAAAATTGTGTTATAGAAAGAAATCAAACAAGACATAGTCTTTTCCATGGCTTCACTATTTTCATTGAAATGATCAATCGCTGACAAAATTCTTGGGTGGATGTAGTTTCGACACTAACCAAGTAGTTCACACAAATCTTATCGGTAAGTTCGACACTGAGATTTAGGGTCATGCCTAATTCTACACTTATTTTCGACACTACACGAATTGTAAAATTAAGCATGCTATATTGTAATAAAAAAGAATAAGTTTCAAAAGTGAATAAAATAAAATAAAACACAAAATTTGAAAGAAAAATAAAACAATTGAAATCTGAATATTAATACGTAGAAGAGAGGAATTAAAAATTTTATACTTCGTGTCGAAATTACACACGGGATTAACAATACCGTTCTCTTAGTCAAGTGATAGAAGGGTCAAAACTACACCCGCCGAAATTTTTCGAGATATGTCTGCGGGAAGTATTTTATAAATCATTTGTAAAACATAAGGATATACAGGGTGTCATTTTGAAAACGTACCACCCTCTATATTTCGGCCCCTATAGAAATTCCAAAAATATGCAAAAACACGTCAAACTTATTTTTAAGGGGGACATTTTGTAGGCTGGTTTTCAATTAAATTACATCAATCCTCTAGCGGGGGTGGACATAACCTCTAAAAATTTAAATGGAAATGGGGGTTGATACCTCATTTTAAAGGTCGTTTAACCCGCTTTTCAAAAATGCTAAATTCTTGTCCTTTATTTTTAATAATTTTGAAGAAATCAAGTCAAACCATGAACATACAAGTATCAAGTGTTTTGCAATAAAACATTAAAAAACTAATAAAAAGTAACTTATTTTATAAAATTTTCGAAATGTTGTCCATTATTTTCTAAACAGTGATAAAGTCTACTCTCAAACTCCTCTCTAACATTTCGCAACACTTCTGCCTGAAGTTCTCTACATGTAGCTGTTATTCTTCTCTTTAAATCTTGCAAATCTCGAGGCGGTGTTTTATAAACAATCGATTTTAGATGCCCCCATAGGAAGAAATCTAGAGGCGATAAGTCGGGTGATCGTGGTGGCCATTCTATTGCTCCTCTTCGACCAATCCACCTGCCAGGAAATCTATCATTTAGCCACTGTCTAACTGGAAGATAGTAGTGTGGTGGAGCTCCATCTTGTTGGAAGTGTAGAAGATCTTCTTGCAAAACCATGTTGCCAGCCGCGTCAATTTGATTTTCCAAACTAGTTGTTATTAAGGGGTCTATTATTTCTTCAAGCAAATTTAAGTAGAGCTCACCAGTTAGATTTCCTTCAATGAATGAAGGTCCAATAATAGTATTCCCAAGGATACCAGCCCAAACGTTCACTTTTTCTGGATACTGTGTGTGACCTTCCCTAAAAAGTCGCGGATTTTCATCGCTCCAGTAGCGACAATTTTGCTTGTTAACATGCCCATTAAGAAAAAAAGTACACTCATCAGTAAAGCAAATATTGTGCAAGATATTTTGGTTTTCATTTATAAAATCCGTCATTGTTTCACAAAATTCAATCCTTCTGTCGAAATCGTCGTCAAAAAGCTGTTGTAGAATTTGCATTTTATAGGGGTGAAACTTATTTAACTTTAGTGCTTTCCTTACTGTTTCGTGAGACACTCCTACTTGGCGTGCCACAATGCGAAGTGATGTGGAGGGTTCTGCAGTAAAGGTGCCTAATACTTCTATTTGTGCTGCTTCATCCCAAGACACGGCTAATATTTCTTTTTTTGTTAGCAACGGAACCAGTTTCACTAAACTTAGCGACTAATTGTAGAACATACTTATGATTTAAATTACTATTCGGATACCTTTCATTAAACATTCTTGACGTTCTTGCGCATCTTCCACATTCCCCATAAATAAGAATAATTTCAATTCTTTGTTGAAGTGTAAACACCATTTTCGCAACTTTTACCTCGCAAAACTAATTTTACAATAAAGTAATTTTGGCTAAAATAAATGGAGTGACAAATAAAGAAAAATTTGACAAGAATGTCAAGAATGCTTAAACCAGGGCTCTTTTTTTCCTACGTTAAACTACCTGTACGACTATCCCAAGTACTTGTTTAGGTAAATTAAATTCTTTCCAATAATAATGTTTAACTGAATAGTATGCGTCTTTATTATTTCGTTGGATATTAGAAGTAAAAATAGTTTAAAAATTTACCGTCATGTAATACCTCAATTTCATTTATTTTAATTCATTAAAGCAATATCACAAAGTGTTTTTGATACCTAAACTTCTTTACAGTTTTCACCAAATATCTCGCGAACTGCTAAAAAGAAAAGGCAAGAATTTAGCATTTTTGAAAAGCGGGTTAAACGACCTTTAAAATGAGGTATCACTCAACCCCCATTTCCATTTAAATTTTTAGAGGTTATGTCCACCCCCGCTAGAGGATTGATGTAACTTAATTGAAAACCAGCCTACAAAATGTCCCCCTTAAAAATAAGTTTGACTTGTTTTTGCATATTTTTGAAATTTCTATAGGGGCCGAAATATAGAGGGTGGTACGTTTTCAAAATGACACCCTGTAAGTGTAAATCAGTTTTTAAGGATACGTCTAGACACGTCTAGTAGTACCATAAAGAAAATCTAGTTCTTGCTATAAGTGTTGTGCAGAAATATTGACCTTCCTCAATTACTTGCCTCGCCGCTTTAACAGTCACTTAATTTTTAACCATTGGTATAACACTGCCTTTCCTGCGATCCACACTTCCTTAATAACTGCACAAAACAGAGGATAAATGTACTGAAATGATCATACTACATAGCTTCATCATCAAAGTCCTCTACAAAATCTTCATATACATGTCTTACATAATAAATCCATCCACCATTAATTTTTTAATATTTCTTGAATAATTTCAACCTTATATCGTTTTCGTTGTCTATTAAATGCGAAATCTATTGCTTACTGACGAATTTCAATTTTATTTATAAATAAAGACCGGCATTCTCGGTCGGCTCACACAGTTGTGGACCAGCGATAGATTCGGGAGGCTCACTTTATCAGCATGTGTATGTAGTACACGAATACGTGAACAGCTATCATAGTGTGAAGTTGTATATAGACGTATTTACGAATACGCGTACACCAACACGTATTCGAACTGAAAGTATTTTTCTAAATAACGCACTTTTATTTTAGTAAACTCAACGCACTGACACCGCTGTTTGTGTATCTAAGTGCCGGTCTTTACAAATGACAAATAAAATATTCTCACCAAATTTCTCTGCATATATGAGACGTGACTGCTATATCTGTCTTTTTCATTCATAGCCTACTCTGAAAAAGATACTTGTGGCTCATCTGTTACATATTTTTGATAAATTAAGAGACTGAAGACAAATGTGTAATGTTAATAGCCCAGGCGCAATTTTATGTTTATATCACAATCAAAGAATACCAACAGGAATTGTGCATCATTGTATAAATCTATTATTAATGCTCTACGCATGAAACGCTTGTCTAACTTGATCTAATTAAACAGGGAATAAAACGCTTTGCAATATTTGCAACAACCTACAACAAAGTGGCCGCAAACCTGGCCACAAGCAACGTCCGTTATCTGAAGAAGATTTTATAGGCGTCATCGGTATTACACTGCATTTTAAATCATTTTATTTTAGCCTCTGTAGACTAGAATTACCACGTAGAATTTTCCATTAAGAAAAAGCGAAACACGACTCGCTCTCTATGTTGTTTTAGTTTTGTCAGTTTTCTTTTTTTTTCGTATTTATTTTCCACATTAAAATGAGTATAAATTTATCTACATGAATATATAAACATTATTAGTAGTTTTTGTTAATTTTGAACTATTAATAAAACAAATTTATTCCCATATTTTTCTCGTTTTAAGTATTTGCCTAATAACTTTTCATTTTTAATTTGTGTAGTTTGTTTATTGAATTTTACCATTATAATCTTACATTAAAGCATTCACAGTATATTCCATCTCCTTTTAATATTAATATGAAGTAATATTTTTTTTGCAATCATAGTGTAATGAACACTTTACTTAAATAATTGTCGCCAAGAAAGTATCATTTTACCGAACTAGTCCGCTGAATGTTTTTTATCGGGCTAGTCCTGTAAAAACAAGAAGTTAAACGATATTTTTACAAATTGACTGTTGTTTATTGACTAGTTGCTAAGGCAATACACATTACTGCAAAAGCCTACCGCAGGGTTAAAACCATAATTTGTTCAGTAAAAGTGGAAAATTTACGATAATAAAAGTGGAAAATTTACGATTGCAAAAAAAAAATGTTGTAAATACCACGTCAGGAAGGTGCTTTTACTGGCCTCGTAAGTTAACTTGGACTCATTTACACCTCGTTCTGGTATTTGACAGGATAAGGAATCAATACTTAAACTTGAAACAAAACAGGTTGGCAAAATAGTGAATTTTAAATGTGCTTTTGCTGATTATATTTTGCTACATTTTATTTAATAAGCGAAAAATCTTAAAATGTTTCCGCAAGTATCCTGTCAAATAAAGACAACTGCTATGTAGAAAATTGCTAGACAAAATACCAAAACTTCTATAGCAACAGTTTTTGTTTCTTCATCTTCAACGTCAATTTACTGTGGAAACACATCTGATATTGCAAATATTTAACCGATTTAACCCAGTTTGTCACTTCGCGGAAGACGTTTATAACGGTATAACGGTAAGGGTTCCACAACTTTGTATAAATTTATACCTTACTATTTATTTATATAGATTTCGGCGCGTTTCGGTTTTTAACAGCAATAATTTATTACTCTAAACGAGCGAAGTACGCTCAACGTTGCCCGGTGGCGACTGAAAAACTAACGGGCCTTTAAAAACTTTCCTCATTATAGTAGGCTGTTTTTTAAGTAATTAAGTAATCAAAGATTGGTGCACATGCGAAGCTTTCGCGAAAACTTCAAATTCTGACAGTTGTCATATATAAATTCGAATTATAAACGCTTATATTTTTTAAATTATTTTATTATAATTTATTTATTTATTACCCAACAGAATTATAATTCTATTTACAGGATAAAATCAAAATAAAATTGTAAATCATACACATAACAACAAGCATTATTTATTAGTAACAAAAAGAAAGTATTATAAATACTAATTCTTCCTAAATATAAAGAATATAAAGAAGCCTTAAACAATACACAAAATTCAAGCTAATAGTACATATGAATATAAACAAAAGTCTACACAAGTGATTAAAACTTAAAAAAAAAACAAAAACAAGAACATCCAGGAATTAATTGTCCAGATACATACATACTAACGAATATTTATCGCAGGTGTCATAGAGAAGCCGTTTGAAGATCAACAAACTATAGAAATGAATATCTATGTCAGAAGAAACCTGATTGAAGTTGCTGTTGATAACGTAGACAAGAGACCTGACCAACAAATTGGTTCGAGGGAAAGGAAGATAGAAAGTGCGGGAAGAACGTGTGAAGAATAGTGGGACAAGAAAATTAAAGTAAGATAATAGCGTTGCGCAGTCAACTTCGTTGTGAAGAAGCCTATGAAGGAAGTTAATGCTGATTGCGAAACGTCTAAAGGAGAGAGAAGCGGGAAAGGAGTTGAGTGTGATCAAAGACCATATGGATATGGATACCATATCAAACTGGCATATTCCAAATGTGATCTCACTAATGAGTTAAATAAGGAAGTTAATACGCTCACGTTAGAAAATTCATCACAGTTACGGATAATAAATCCAAGAGTTTGTGTGGTAAATAATGTTACAACACAAAATATTTATTATCCAAAGTTACTATCGAACTGGCCAAAAATTAGAAAATGGAGATTGAGTTTATTCCATTAATCAGTGCTTACAGGACTTCCGACAACATCAAAAACAACTGCAAAAACATATTCAAGCTTGTGTTATTAAATTTGGTGAAGTAGGGGCAATAACTTGCAAACGTGGTGGTGGAGCACCTAGAAAACGAACAGCAAATTGCAACTCATCCAAAAAATCAATCGCGAAACTATGACAATTAGTTCATTTGTCAGCGAGAAAATGTCATACTAATTTAAAAAAGGACTTAAAGTTGTTTCCATATAAAATTAAAGCAGTTTCGGAACTCAAACAGGTAGATTTTGTTACGAGAACACAGTAGTGTCATTAGTTTTTGAATAACATAAATAACAATGACATTCTCGACAAACGCTTCTTTTTGGGTGAGGCTTGGTTCCATCTTACAGGATATTTAAACAAGCAAAATATGAGAATTTGGTCTGCAGAAAACCCTCGTGAATTTGTGGAAACTACATCTACAAAAAATAAGCTAGCAGTTTCAAAAAGACGAATTATTAGGCCTATATTTTTTAATCAAACCATAACTGCTGAAAAATATCGAAATGAATTATTAGTGCCGTTTATTAATGAACTTAATCATGATGAACTTACAGAGGAATATTTCCGGCAAGATAATTTTTTGTAAGAACTTTTCGTTACAAGAATTATTAATTTTGCTCCAAGATCTCCAGATTTGACAAGTTTAGACTATTTTATTTTACATTACACAATCGAAGAGCTTCGTGAGTTCTTGTGCTGACATAACCCAAGAAATCCTAATCAATGGCTTTGAACGCGTGAAGCGTAGAGTTCAACTTTGTCTTCAAAATAATGGTCAATATTTTCAACATCTGCTTTAGTCATATTTTCTTTGAATGTTTGCTATCGTAATAAATATTTTTTCAAAAACAAAATTACTAAGTATTACACACATTTACATGACATAACCAAACTATCAAAATTATACGTTGCATGGTCGTCTCTAATGAAGAAAGATTTTGAAGGCACATTATATACAAGTATACGCGCAAGAACGAGCCACCGATACGATGATACTCGAATAAACCTTTCTACTTATTAGTTAATAATACTTATTTTTCAAAATATTTATTAAACAAACTACATAAATATAATTATAAACAAGAATTTCGAGCATGCATACGAATAAGACGGGATCCATGAAATAGTTATTTACGATACAAGTGTTAAAAGTGCGATTTTATTTCACGAGTAAAAGTTCGCTAACGCTCGTGTCGCAATTTACGAGTGAAATAAAATAGCATTTTTAACATGTGTATCGTACAATATTTTTTCTACAAACACATTTTTTATTATAAAATATAAAGAAACTCCACTGACCAATTTTGACAGCTCATGAATACGTTTTGACACAACTGGACGCAGCCGTTAAATTACGTCAAATTAAGTCACAATTCATACAAAAGATGAGTTCGTATTTTAATAAAGAAAATGAAGTAATAGCTAGAATAATAATTCTGAAAGTACTGCAACACAGGAAATAAATATCTCGAATTACACAAACTGTATATTTAATATTAATTATCCAAGAATTCCAAGATGTAATTTTCAATCATTTTAATATATGTTGTCATTTTTGACAAACTGTCATGTCAATTTACTTTTAACACTAGTGTTAAAGTACTACTTTTAAAATGCTACGCTATAAAATCGCATTTTTAATTGAAGTTAGCCGTGTCAAAATGTCAACTTTTAACGGTGTTTGTAGAAATAGAATATTTTGTTCAAAATGCGAGAAAACTACTTGTATCAAAATGTTTTAAAAATGTTAATTCGTAAATATCTGTGTCTAAAAACGCATGCGATTTATCGTTACCAATATAAAAGAATTGTGTTCCTCAATTATATAATTCGTCTTGTAAATATGCCAACATTATATGCTAACACTGAATTGTATGAATGTCTAGGAAGTTATTTATACTTTTAACAAAACGGAATGATTCATTTAGTGTAACATAAATTAGTAAAACTATTGGCTTGTCCTAACATACATAATATCTCTCCGACGTTCACAAATATTTAAATGTAACAAAAAGAAATTTTAAGTTTCGGAAGAACTGCGCGTTGTAAAACGTTTATTAATAAAGTCGAACCGTAACAGATTTGGCATAGCGAATGCCAGTAAATTCTTGTGTATTTACAGCACTAAAATTCAATGGAATTTTTATCGTCTTAGTAATCAAGAGTTACAACACATGCAACTTTAAATTTAAAGTAAATTAGTACTTAAGTTTATTATACAGAGACTGCTGGGAATACTTCTGGAAACTACTTATATAAAAAAAAACATTAAATTTAGTAAACGATTTTATTGTTTTTCAAAGTCATGCGCTATTGACATTAATACTACAACCGGGAACAAATAGAAATTACAAGATAATAAATCTACTGAATACGGAAAATAAGTTATTAAATCAACATTTTTACTGGCTAATAAATCAACGGTCTGACGCGCTCATATTGTGATTCGTCGATTTTGATTATTTATTTTCATTAGATCAATAATTTCCGGCAAATAAATAGTGCGTCCACAAATCAGTGTTCACGGTTTTTCGATTCTCTGTACGAGGGTGGTTCGGAAACGTGGCTTAACAAAGAGAACGCAAGTTTTTTTGACAAAAAACATTTTATTTTTCAATATAGTGTCTTGCTCGCTCAACACACTTATTCCAACGATATTCTCAAATTAGTAATGCCTTTATTGTAGCTCTATGAATCTAAATCCTCGAAATAGCTATCTACCGCAGCGATTAACTCGGAATTAGACGAAAATCTCTTACAGCCGAGACATTTTTTCAGGCTTGGAAATAGACGATAATTTCTGGAAGCCAAATCTAGGGAATAGGGTGAATGTGGCACTAATTCGGATCCAAATTCATGAATTTTTACCATTGTAATAGCAGACTTGTGAACAGGTGCGTTATCCTGATGGAAAAGCACTTTCTTCTTTGCCAAACGAGGCCATTTCTTTTTTATTTGGTCCCTTAATTGCTGCGAAAAATTGGCATAATAGTCCCCATTTATCGTTTTCCTCTTTTCTAAGTAGTCGACCAAGATAATTCCATGAGAATTCCACAAAACAGTTGCCATAACCTTTCCTGCTGACGTAATCGTTTTGGGCTTCTTTGGTAGCGGAGTCCATTGTCAATTGTTTAGATTGTCTTTTTTTGTTTCGGGAGTGTAATGGTAGACCCAGGTTTTATTGACGATAATGAAACGGAGTACAAAGCCGTTGTGATTGCTGCGAAAACGTGCTAAAAGGTCGTGAGAAACCCGAGAAACGCGGCACCCAACACGCCGAATATTTTTTCATTTTTAATTCTTCTGTTAAAATTTTGTCCAAACTATTATTTGAGGTACCTACATTGTCTGCTATCTCGCGAACTTTTACTCGACAGTCAACCAATACGATACGGTGGACTTCTCATATCCGCAACAGTAACACTTTTTGGACGTCCACTACGGGGTTCATCATTTATCTCATACGACCACGCTTAAATTCGACAATCCAGTTTTTAACCATTGAAAACGACGGAGCAAATTCCGCGTATTCCAATAGAGTAGAACCCAGCTCTGTTTTGATTTCGGATGGTGTTAAGCCTTTCAAATGAAAGTACTATATCATTGCTCTCAACTCGATTTTTTCCATTATTACAAAAGCACACTAGACGTTCACTTTGGCGTACGTCAAAAATAGATTAATTGACAAATCGTTCTGTACTGTCATACCTTCAATGGCTAAATTTTCAAATCTAGCAACAATACGTGTTCGAACAAAAAGACGCTTCATCAGTGAAAAGTATTTTCATTAACCTATTATGATTTTCATTTAATTAATTAAATAGTGTTTCGCAAAAATCAACACGTCTTATTATATCTTCATGAAGTAATTGTTGGTAATTAGAAAACTTGTAAAATTTGTGTTTGTACTGTTTTAAATACAGACGTCTTCGAAATATTCAATTGTTGTGCTATTTTACTTAATGTTGTTATGAGGCATTCTTCAATGTTACATAACACATTTAATTTTAGGTCTTCTGAAAGAATGTGGGGTGTTTTAATTTTCTTTCTGTGTGTATTTATTAGGCAGCTATCACGATCAAATTTTCTAGTAATCGTCTGAATTTTTCCAATAGATGGTATGGGCCTGTCAAGATATTTGATAGAAAAATGATCTCGCACATTCCTTAAACTGTTTACAGCTTTATACTAGTTCAAAATTTCAATTTTTTCATCTTATATATATATATATATATATATATATATATATATATATATATATTTAAAATTAGGTGAATACAAGTATCAAATGCTAAAATATTTAAAATGTTATTTTGTTTATACACATTACTGTCATTGATTTTGACTTTTGTCGAAACACATAATCGAGTGATGTTGGTTGCATAACATTCCCATGCATTGAGGCATTCTTTTCGAAACTAAACATAGACAATGTTTAGAGATAAGAAAAAGTCACGGTATCTAATATATTAAAGGATGATTCAACAGAATGGTAGAGAAGATTCCTGCAAATTCGCACCTCTTTCTGTTAGGCCACGTAGTTTCCGAACAATCCTCGTAGTTACTGTTATTACGTGTCCAGTATAATCTGAGAAGCAAGCATTATTTGTTTCGCAGCAATGCGTAAACGAACAACATTTATAGATTTTTGCGTCACGGCCTTGGTTTTGAGCTTCTGTCAATGTGTGGAATTCAACATCCATAAAGCTACCATACAGTCAAATGTTCATGCAAAATCATGTGTGTTGCTTTCATGGCGATACCCAGAGATCCTTCTATTTAACAGTTCCACTATTCACTTTCTCGTTCAATCATTTCATCAACATTAGTGCAGCAACAGGACGAGCTTGATGAAATTCTTTTCTGAGGGTGATGCATGCACGCCGAAATGCCACAAACCAACTGTAAAGGCTACTCTTGCATGATTCTTGATTTGAAAATCAAATAAAGTGCATACATGTAATGCTTCAGCGTTAAACCAAATTTGAAATCTATGATATATTTTTACACAAGACTACTTTCCTTTAAGTGCTATGTTAAAAGTATCAAATTTTATGAAAATGACAGTTGATAAAAGCGGATACCATTTAAACTAATAGATTCCAGAAATTTTCTCGGTAGCCCTCGTATATGACAATAGCGAGAGAATATCTAATTGGTTGGCATGCTTCAATGGTTTTACTTAGTCCATAGAAAATTTTAATAATAATTTGGTAAGGTATAATTTAATATTTCATGCACGGCGTTAACATTAGTTGCTACTTGACGAATCTCGTCTCTGACAGCGGTGCTTTCAGCTTAAAATTCAGTAAACAAACTGTAAACACTAATCTTGCATGGTACCCCAACACTAAATGCCCAATCAAATCCATCGGTACAATATTTTGGCGCTAAACTACATTTTAAATCTATTTTAACGAATATGACTGTTGAAAAACGTAAATTCTAGAAATTTTTCCGGCAGTCCTCGTATTAATTAAAAATACAGTCTACAAAATTATATATTTAAGAATACGTGGTCAAAACGTCAAAATATTTCAACTAACCTATTTTATACTCAAAGAGAAGTTTCGATATCTATAAACACTTGATTTCGACGAAAATTAATTATAATTTCAAGTGAGATATGTAAAGTGCCGGTTTCCAAATCTATTTTTTCAATGAAATATTTATCATTAAAAATACTTCGAGTTATCCCCGAATATACATAGAAAGTTTAGAGTTGCTTATTATGTGATTATATGTTTAATTTCACTGAAATAAACAATTTTAAGAACGGATTATACATTTACTGGTTTCATAGTACTACAGCAGAATAATATTTTCTTTACTAACATGTTATAGATTACTAGCATACTACCCAGTACTTTCCAAAAGACGTAGGCGTGTGACAATAGAATAATATAGCAAACCTTTTTTGTAACATTTTTCAATTTATATATTCTCTTAGATAGCGGAGAATGCGATCAGTGTGGACCTATTCTGGAAGAACTGGAAAATATAGATGACGACTGTGAAAGGCACGGCATTATCTTCGTGAAAACTAAAGATTTAAAGATAGCAGAACAATATGGTGCAACTGACTTTCCTGTATTAATGTATTTCGAACATGGAATCGGTGGTATGTTCGAAGGTGACATAGAAGAAGAAGAGGAAGTATTACAGTGGTTGATACAACAACGTACCGAGGACAGAATTGAATTAATCACTAGGGTCATGTTGGAAAATTTGGTCGAAGATACGCAATATCTTGCCGTTTATTTTTACAAAACGAACTGTCACATTTGCGAAGAAATTTTAGAAGATTTGGAAAATATCGACGATGAATGCGACGTCTACGGTATACATCTAGTAAAAATACAAGATCCGCAGTTAGCGAAGAGGTACAGCATTAAGACGTTCCCAGCATTGGTTTATTTCAGAAATGGAAATCCTCTCTTATTTGAGGGCGATCTTCAAAATGAAGAATCTGTTTTAGAATGGTTAGTAGATGACGATAATAGAGAATTAGCTGATGAAATTGAGTCTGTCAATGAAAGAATGTTGGCGAGGCTCTTGGCTGAATCCCCATTTTTGGCGGTTTTCTTCTGTAAGTATATCAAGTTTTATATATTTTAATAGGAGAATTTTGGAAGGGAAACAAAAACACATATTTTTTGCAGTATCTATCATACAAAATATAAAAAAAATATTTACTAATCAGCAGAGAGCAGACTGAAGCGATTGAATGACCAATTACCCCGATGAAACCTTGTGGTGGCATTATGTATAGTATGCATGTTATAACAGCCCCAGTATTTGCTTGCTCGATTGCAATCGTCGAGCAGATGTTGTTATTTCCGTCGTTATTGTGTCTATTCATTTATACCTTTTTTTTTACAGTGGCGTGTTTCTGGTTTCGTTTCTTTCAGTGTTATTTGGTTACAACGTTTAGTATTTCAAAAAATCCGTTTTATATTGTTATATTGTATATTTGTCCTATAATTTTTTATAAATATTAAGTTTAATTTACTATCTTATTTTTGGAGTAGTTTCTTCTTTTTAGTCAATTTCTTTCTGTTCTTAGTATTTCTCTTTATTTTCATTAACTATGGAGAATTCTCATAGGGCAACCATGGTAAGATGGATTAGAGGCCATACAGATTGGTTGCATATTCGTAATGATACCCAGGTTATATGTTAAAAATAGGGAAATTATTAAATCAATCTTATCCCAATATGCTACACGTTATCTGTGCAGCACATGCACTACACAGAGTATATCAGGGATCATTTTCCAAATGTTTATAAGTTAGTTTCATCATTTAGAAAGATATTTCTCAAAGCTGAGACAAACAATTGCTGCCATAGTTAGCAGAAATCGAGATTTGAATATATTATATCAATTCTGCACAGAGCCGATTGAAAAATCTATACATTCGAAGTATGGTGCATTTTTGCAACATTGTAATCACGCACCCATCACCAGTTGTGATGTGGAATAGACATTTTCTATTTTGAAAGACGTTTTAACATCTAAAAACACTAATTTAAAACAGGAACACCTTGAACAAATTTTAGTTGTTCATAGTAATGTTTTACACTTTCACAGAAAATTCATAGTTTTGAGTTTTGTTCTTTGTAAATTATGTTTATTCAAAATTCGATACGCAATTCGCTTCTCAGCTTTACTTTTGTTTCAGCAGTAGTTGTTGCCGGTTACCAAAGCGTTTATTACATTCGCTCTGTTGTGCATTGACAGATACATCTTAAAAGCATATGTAGTAATGTGCCACTTATGCAGGTTGCCACGCGTATCAAATTGTTCGAAACTCACGCATCGCCTACACTGCAGTGTTTTTCAACATGTGGGTCGCGACCCCCTGGGGGTCGCGAAGCCTCTGTAGGGGGGTCGCGAGAGGTCGAGAGAACTCAGTAAAAAAATCAATAAATTTTAAAAAGGTAGATATATTAAAAAAAAGTTAACAAAATGATACTCGTTATGTTATTTATACAAACACATTAACAAAAAATAAAATCTTCGAGTACTCGTTCATTTTAATGTGAAGGTTGCGCTTGAGTTTGTTCAGTCAATTTCTCCCATCGTGGATCCGTTTTTGCAACTTTAAGTATTAAATCGTTTACCAAATTTAAGCGATTTCTTAGTTTACTTTTTATTTGGGCCATTGATGAAAATGCCAACTCGCACAAGTACGAGGTAGAAAATGGAATCAAACACTTCAAAGCCTCGGTTGTTAATTCCGGGTATTCTGTTTTTCTTTTTAACCAAAAGGTATCCAAATTTTCAGACTTGAATTCCAAGTGTAACATCCCATCGGCAGATAATTCCAGCAGATTCTCTTTGAGCTTAGTTGATAAATTTGCCTCATTTATAGCTGCATTTAAAAACGGATTTAAGATCCATCTTTGCCCAGTGTTATCCGATATCTCTTGCACTGAGAAGTAATGACACAATTCTTTCTTCAAATTATCTAACACCATTTTCATACCAGATATATATGAGTTGATGTTTATCTCGCTTCCGACTTCTTCAATGAAAGACTGGGTCGACGAAAATGAATCAAAGTTGTTTTGTTTTATAGATGATGACCACAATTCAATTTTTTTTATAAAGCCATGGAGTTTGTCTTTTGCTGTAATGACATTTTCATCCCGCCCTTGAAGACTTTTATTCAAGTTATTTAAATGCTCAAATAAGTCATCAAAAGGAATTCCGGGTCAAAAATGAATTCAGAGTAATGTGACTTGGCTTGTTGTAAATATACTAATAGTTCAGCGCGAAGTTCCATAACTCTGGTCAGTACTTTGCCTTTTGATAACCACCTAACTTCTGTATGGTAAAGCAAATTGCGGTGTAGTGCCCCCATATCTTCACAAATGATTAGAAACAATCGAGTCTGCAACGCTTTTCCTTTAATAGAATTTACAATGTTAATAATAATATTTAGAACTTGACTGTATTCTTGTGGCAAAGTTTTGGCTGCAAGAGCTTGGCGATGGAGAAAGCAATGCATCCAACAAGCGTTTGGCATCTGTTCTTTCAGTCTAGCAATAAATCCACTCTTCGCACCAGTCATGGCTTTTGCTCCGTCACTACAAATAGCAATGCATTTTTGTGCCGAATCGATATTCATATCTTGCGTAGCTTCAAGGAACGTGTCATGCAAGCACTGACCTGTAGTATTTTTGGGTAGTGCCTTGCAAAATAGTATTTCTTCCATTATTATTCATTGGATTCAAAACGCACAAAAGCTACAAACTGCGCACAACCCGCAATATCCGTTGATTCATCAAATTGCAAGGACACAAGAGAAATTTTTTCTATGACTTGATCACGAACGTCAGTCGCCATATTGCTTATCCTGCGTTGAATGATATAGTCAGAGAGAGGTATACTTTTGAGCTTTTCGACCTCTTGCTTGCAAACATAACCTCTGCTATATCTTAAGCCGCTGGTAAAATCAAATTTTCGGCAATACTGTGAGGTTTTCCTGCTTTAGCCACACGAAAAGCTACTCGATAACTAGCGAGCAACATTTTCTCATTTAAGTTGGACATTTGTCCTATAGCAGTTTTTTGATGTTCAAGAGATTTTAATTTTCGCTCAAAAAATTCCAGGGGTTTATTTTTTTCATTAGGATGTTTCTGTTTAGGTGGCGTACCAACTTCGATGGCTTCATGCTTTCTCTTGACAAAGTTTCAAAGCAAATTACGCACTGCGGTTTATTCTCAATCACAGTAAACCCAAATTTCAAATAATTGTCGTCATAAAGACGTTTTTTCTTTATTCCACTACTGCCGCTAGACTTAGACGTTGATGGTTCTGATGATCTTTTCAGGAATTTATCCATTTTCAATTATAACAAACAACTCAAATAAATACGTAAAACAAGTGATTCGTGCTCTTCAAACAACTAAACAGCAGACGACATGACCACTTGCTTCGCGGTCTTGCACTCAACTGCCGCGGTCGATCGCCCTATTTATAGGCCAGCGCATTCTAGCGAGAATCATCTCAGAGCGTAACGAAACGTCTCGAAACTTGTGGATAATTAGCGCGGGCCGTGGAGCGCGCGGGGACTACTAGCGCCATCCGTTGGTAACACTCGGAACCTGTACTAGTTCCGAGTGTTACCAACAGATGGCGCTGGGAGTCTCGGCCCCTAACAATATGTTTGTATTTGTTTGTTAGTTATCAATTGGCCACGTATTCGATTTAAAATTATATGTTTTACGTAGTTAATTGTATATTTATATCCGAATCCTAATAACGCAAACGCCTAAAATTTTTGTATGGAGGGTCGGGAAATATTTTTTGATACTAGGGGGGTCGTGTCATGAAAAGGGTTGAAAAACACTGGCCTACAGAAACAAACCTATTGCGAATACAAGGCAGACGCCTATGGGCTGTGAATCATCAATCGATCGAGTCCGCTTTCTGCTAATCAGTTAAAATTAAAACAACTGTCTTGGAATCACATACTTGAAGGTTAATGAAACCATAGGTAGCTCTTGAGGAGTAAATTTCTTATATTAAGTATTTTGTAGCTTGCTGCTTTATTTGTGTTAAGATTATTAATTTCTTCTAACATACGTAGATCGTGTCGCAAGTTTTTCGTATTAAAACATTTTTGAGTGTTTTTCGAAATAGTGTTCATCATTGTCAATCTGCTCTTATTGTTCTGATTGTTTCTTTGGTTATAGCGTAAAAAACTTTGTCCCATATTGCGAAAAAGTCATCCGCCAATACAATTTTTTTGACTTTTCAACTGCAATTTTGCATAAAGAACGAGTATAACACCACATAGCCTGGCCTGTAGGAAGGATAGTCTAATACTTTCAGGCCTGGATCATACAAAAAGTCGGTGATTTTTGCAGATATCGCGAAGACATTCTCGAATTCGGACGTAAATTTGTCAGAGCTTCGAAAATTTGAAGCAAATAGATTTCAGTGTACCTCCTCAAGCTCTTTCTTGGTCTAGTATAAGTATCAGGATACATGTGTATTATAATGGTTTTAGATCTAAACCTTACACTTCAGCCTTACCTCAGCGTGCCGCAGGGCTTTAATTTGGGACCGCTGCTCTTCATTATGTTCATTAATAACTAGAGACCGGACACATTGGGCTGAAACGACGTCATTACGACGGACGATATAAATAGTCTATAACATCTGTAAGTACATCACACAGTTATTTAATAGCACTATTCATTCGGTTAACCGCACACAAAAAATATGTCCAGTTAACCGAATGAATAGTGCTATTCAACAACTGCGTGATGTACTTACAGATGTTGTAGACTATTTATATCGTAATGACGTCCATTTCAGCCGATGTGTCCGGTCTCTATTAATAACCTACTAACTATCATATCTTGTGCAATTTTCAATTTTGGCCTATGCAGATAATCTTAAGATTAACCGTTCCATTTTAAATAAACTACACATCACTTGTCTGCAGAACGCATTGAGCATTATAGCTTAATGGTAGAGGGAAAACAAGCTTAATCTTAATATTAGCAATGCAATTCTGTATCTTACACGAAGGAACATAATGTCTTAACAGCTACTTATTTCATCCACGGTGAACCTATTGCACGTTGCAATACTCTTTTGCATTTAGGTGCGTTTGATAATCAATTGAACTTTTACGCAACATCACCTCATCAGCTGTAAGATCACTGGGCTTTATTATAGGAGTTACCAATAATTTTGAAGACCCCAGAACATTAACAACTTTATAATAAGTGCAGAGGAGATTTTTAAAGCCTTTTAAATTGAATAGAGCATTTCACGAACGTAATATAGACCACGATCTTCTCTTGCACAAACATAACAAGGAATCCTTGAGTGTGCGTAGACTGCAAATGGGTGCTTTATTTTTAAAGAAAATCATCAGCAATCAAATTTATTTGCTGTATTTGTTTTCTCGGGTTAGTTTTCATGTGTCGCGCCTTTCGTCTAGAAATATTTCCACATTATCTGTTCCTAGTTCAGAACCAATATTATGACGAAAGTGCTCCTTACTCATGATACAGTGAATGCTAATAAACTCTATGATGACATATTCTTTTTTCCAGTTGGATTGTAAAATACTCATTTATTTATAAATATTAAAATGAAGTCTTTTTCTTTCTCTGTTTATTATAAGTAGAGAACGGATGCAATTTCCATAAAACGCAATAGGCAATTGGAATTGTGTATAACGTCGCACAGTACATCCCGGCGTAATTCAATGAAGTATTTGTTTGACTTACTCGGCCACCTGGTCTCGCACGATAACAATGGACAACTGAGCTATTGTATTCGGAGAATATAGTGTTTTCATGAGCGTAGATAGAAGCGAGGTTTTTATAATGTATTTTATTTATTAGTTTATATTTCGTAAGATAAATAAAGTGCTGTGAGTAAGTTTCTTGTTTTCATAGTTTTAACTGTTAATTACATCGTAATTTTTGTGATGTGTCCTGTTTAATATCGTTTGATTGAATCTATTTCTACCAATTATTTCGACGTAAGTGTGCATTGAATTTCGTTCAGTTTCAATAACGTACGCACACATTTTTAGTTTTCATTTATTTAGATCTAGAGCATTGTTTAAGTTACTTTTTCAGACATGATATGGAAGAATGTCGAGAACGGCATTGTAAAACAATGGCGAGTTGGATTGACGGTCATACTGATTGTATGTCCATTGTCAGTGATTCCGAAATTTATTACAAAATCCGTAAGATATCGTCAAAAATTCGTCACTTAGGATCGCAAACACATCTGAACTCTGTAAAACTTTTATGGCGGCTAATATTCCACTAAATAAACTTAGCAATCCCACTTTAAAAATATTTCTGAAAAAATATACTGGTCGAAATGTTCCTGATGAATCAACTTTACGCAAATATTATGTTTCTAGGTGCTATACGAGAACAGTAGAACGCATTAGAAGTCATCTTTTAAATCAATACATATGGATAAGCGCCGACGAAACGGTGGATATGTTAGGACGCTGTGTGGTAAATGTTGTAGCTGGTGTACTACATCCAACTATTCCCTATAACTCATATGTAATAGCAACAAGTGTTATAAATAGAGTTGATGCGGAAACAGTTGCTGAAACCATTAAGGAGAATATGCAAAAAATGCTTCATTCGGACGCCACGTACAAAGAAAAAATACTTTTATTTGTCAGTGATAGTGCTGCGTATATGTTAAAAACAGGCAGACTATTGAAGAAAACATATCCTAATATGCTGCATATTACTTGTGTAGCACATGCTCTCCACAGAATCTGTGAATATATCAGAGACACATTTCCGGAAGTTGATAGACTTGTATCAGCTTTTAAAAAAGTTTTCAGAAAAGCACCATTGAGACTAGCTCTTTTCAGGGAAAAATCTCTCATATCTCTGTCACTGCCTCCCACTCCAGTAATAACTAGATGGAGAACATGGCTGGAAGCTACTAGTTATTATGCTGAGAATTTCGATAGTCTAAAACATTTCGTAACACTGCTAAAGGAGGATGCTAGAAGTATTGGTGAGTGCAAGGAGCTCACACAAATCCCAAATTTAAAAAATCAGTTGTACTTTCTTCACGAACACTTTGGAAAATTGACAAAACTAATCACTTATTTTAAAAATCGAAATCTCAAATTAAATGACGGATTAACCACATTAGATGTGGCTGTTAATAATTTGAAAAGTATTCCAAGTGACTTCGGATGTGGCCTTCGGCAAAAGTTTGAAGCAATTCTTAATACAAATCCAGATTAATTACATTGCAGAAATTATGTATGGAGACAATTCCACAAAATCAAACGGCTAAATATGAAGAAATAAAAGAATATTTCCAGTATGCACCTATAACCAGTTGCGATGTAGAAAGGACGTTTTCTATTTATAAGGATGTACTTAATTCAAAGCGAACAAAATTGACAGAAGAAAACCTTGAGAAACTATTGCTAGTCAATATTAATACTCCTTTACTCAACTTGAACGACAAAATGAACAAATAAAAATGTTCCAATTATAGAAATAAAATTAAAAACTTTAAAAATACAACTTTTCAACAAATACATATATATTTCGTAATTTTATAGATCACCACCCGTTTGTTTTCCAATTATATAAATAAAATTAATTAATAAATATGTATTTCGTAATTTTAGATAGATAGATCAACACCCGTATGTTTTCCAATTATATAAATAAAATTAAAAACTTTATAAATACAACTTTTCAACAAATAAATATGTGTTTCGTAATTTTATAGATCACCACCCGTTTGTTTTCCAATTATATAAATAAAATTAAATATTTTAGAAATACAGCCTTTCGCCAGTACTGCACTGGGCTTTGCGTCATGTGGTAAGCGTGTCCGTTCTCTAATGATAAGCATACAGAATATACTTTTTTATGTTACGCAATGTGTGTCACTTTTGGTTAAATTTTATTTGCCCTGTAAATGGATTGCTGGGTACAAATATATTATTATTACGAGTAGTATTATTATATTTGCCATTAAACCACTCTTTAAAAAAAAAAAATCAGTCGCTTCATGCTTAATGCTATGCTTTTGTTGGAATATCTTAATAACAAACCCCTTTTTTTGCACCATGAATTTAAATTTTTTAATCATTTTGTTGCGTCAGTTTACGCAATGTTTTCGTTAGAAATCCATTTGATTTAGAAGTATCTAAAGTCTACAAAATTCCTGTACTTACAATGCGACCAATACTTCGTGTAAATATGTGCAGCGTCTCCTTTAACTGCCTCTTAGGTTTTTTCTTATCTTTAATCGCTGTAACGTTCTCTGAGGTCAACACCTTTGCAGATTAATCCGATCGTGGATCGTCTCCAAAATTAAATTGCCCTCATTAAAATTCTATTTAATGAAAAAGTCAATAACCATTTATAAAACTTCTGATTTCTTGCACTTTCTGATTTATTTAATTTAAAATTTGCAGGAAATATGTATTGTCTATTTATATTTATGTAAATTTCCCCAGATGATGAAGATTGCCCGGAATGCGACGAGATTTTAGAGCATCTGGAAGAAATAGACGGCGAAGCGGATCTTTTCGGTATAGATTTCGTTAAGATTTGTAGTGCAGAGGCGGCAGCTGAACATGGTATTCATACTTTACCTGCACTAATGTATTTCAGGAAAAAGACACCTATGATCTTCGATGGGGATCTCACGCAAGCTGATAAGGTTTTGGATTGGCTCACAAGTCAAGATGTGTTCGAGATAAAGAATGAAATCGAAGAAGTGAACAAGAGAATGTTGGAAAAGATATTGGAAGAAAACGAATTCGTTACAGTATTTTTCTGTAAGTTCTAAATTTTTATATTTATTGCTCTTGAAAAAACTAATGCTTAAGGTAGCAAAGATCTAGCACTGCAATCAAATTTCCTTGAGAAACGATAATTTAAAAAAAAATTGATGGTTTTGTTTATGTTTGATGTAACGGTTAATACTTCCCCGGCATGCGTGCTTATGGGTACCATATTAAATATACTTACGTGAGTTTATTGGTAAACTTTGCAGCGAAGAAATCTTTTGATTTGTAATTACTTGATTTTCCTAAATGTTTGTTGAATCAATTTACAAATTCCTATTGTAAACATGTTTAAATTGATTCAACAGGCAACTCGGTTCAAAGGCTGCGGTGGCAGAGAGATACAAGAAAAATCCTCAACCACAATAAATTAATAAACTTCTAAATACGTATTTCAGCAACTAAGTTGCCATCCTCAGGAGAAGAATCTGAAAAAGAAAGATTGTGTTAAACGTAGCATCTTTGGCTAAGGCACAACCTTTTAAGATATATTGTTCACCAAATCGCCGGTGGGATAACACTGCACAGACATTTTGCAAGATATGCACAGCCTTTGGAGAAACTGGTGCAGAAATTATTTCAATTTTGTTTTTGACAATGAATCACTTGAAAATGAAAATGAAAAACTTTCACTATAGTAAATAAAATTTACAATGAATATGTTAGAAACTGACATATCTTCAAATTGAGTGAAATAATTCGACCACGTGTGCAACTGGGAAAACTATGAAAAAAAAAAGCAAACGGACAACGCACACATTAACAAATAGTAACAAACTTCAAAGACTAACAATATGTTTTTCATTTCTTTCACACTATTAAAACGCACCTTCTCTTGAATCAATTTGTGTTTGTGTACTTATGATGACAAACAGATACTCTGATTGAGTGCCATATACTTCCAAGTCACATCTTCATTCACATAAGATTTTGGTTTGTATACTGCAGTGGACTGCAGCGGTTACTAACTATGAGTTTCTCTCGGTCAAAAAATTACAACTGAGATTTACTCCGTGCAACTAGAACGTGTAGTAAATGATGAGTTTCTCCGAAACCGGGCAGGATTAATTAATCGTAAGAAAGGGTTTTTTCTTGCAAAATCACGTGTTACTACCAATAATCATCTTTTCCTGGCCTTGGAAAACCATAGGCATAGTAGGAAGTCTCTTAATAAAAAGATATCAAAAATAATTTGTAATTGTGAAGGTGGTTACTTTAATGAATAAGTTTATTTCTAAAAGTCGGCGGATTAGTTGTTAACAAACACGCTAAGGAGATATAATTGGATATATGATCAGGTAGAGGAATTACCCCCCCCCCCCCTCCCCCAACACACGAACGGTGCAAATTTTAATTGAATATTAGTCCTTGGCAAAGTTTTCTATACGTGAAACGTTTTGAGGCACACAGAACTGATAAAGTAACATTTATATTATATATTCGTAAGACATCAAAACTGATTCTTATAAATCAGTTTTGATGATTCAATCTATTTACGAAATAGATTGCGCTGGAGCGAGCAATAATATGCGTGGTTTTAGATTATTATGTATGATTACTAGTACGAAGGTTGATTAATTTATATCAAAAGGGACTATTAACATCAGTATGGGAATGATTTCATAGTAATACGGAAAAATGATGTAGTGATCCAAATATTCGCAGATGACTGTGTGATGACTGAATAGAAAGTAACAAATCCTATTCAAACGATTGAATTGTCTTTGCAATTGAAGATGTGCGGGTCAATCTGAAACAAAAGCTTTGTTGAAAGCACAGCTATATATACCAACGAACAGCTTTTCCGTAATATAGGAATGATGTGGCGATCACTATCGACTAATTCCGCTGAATTACTGAAAATTTTATGCGATTTGGACATCTTATTAATTATTCGGAGCATTAGTGCTTTTCGGTTTTGTCAATTAATTTTTTTTTAATATCGATTTTTACAATTTCTATAGAGACTGTATGTTGTCTGTTGACAATAGATATGAAATTGTTGCTGAATTAAGGGTTGGATTAGATTATTAATAAGTTATTCTCTCGGTTATTAATAATAACCGAGAGAATTTTAACGGTGCGTCCGAACTGCGGTAAAAATTTTTCTGTTTACCTGGGCTTTAAATAACGAGTACCGAACTGCGGTAAAAATCTTAATGGTTTTATTAGCTAATGTATACTTTATTCAAATAAAAGAATTTATTCAAATTTATATGTACTTTGTTAAACTAGAATACAAGTTATTTAAAAAAATTATACAATCAAAATCATTTACAAAATTACAATTTTCTAATGTACATTTTATTGAAATAAAACAATTTATTCAAATTTATATGTACTTTATTAAACTAAAATACGTCACTTAAAAAAATATACAATCAAAATCATTTACATTGGTATCAATGCAACAAAACAGTACTGTTAAATTTATAGCTAACACACTTTTCACTTACAATTTTCGAATTAATAAATGCTTGTTTTTCTAAAACTTTTTTCGAAATACTGCGCTTTTCATTTATATTAACAGAATTCATTTTTATATATGAATCTGTCTGAATATTTTTTAAAGTTTCTAAAAAAACTTGAATATTTGGATGAGGCCAAGGACAACAAGCTCTAAATTTTGCATGGAACGACTCGCAAGCGTTCGTTGTTCTGTAAATGCTAGCTGTATTAGCAGCCCATATATTTGGCGGAAATAGGGCATTTTCATCAATGTAGGTATCTATAAGATAATCGACAAATCTGTCAACTCTCTCATCTATAGGTTTTTCACTCATGAAGTCAAACACGAAAGATTCACTTACTTCTTCCGACGAAAGAAAAGTTAAACCAAATAAATGCCTTAACCACATTCCAATTTCAGAGTTCATATTCTTATATTCTGCACAAAGTCCAAAGCTTTGTATTTTCCTCCACCAGGATTGCGCAAGATGAAATCTACACCAGGGATGATTGCACCAGGGAAGACTTCGGTAACGCTAGAGTGTATACTTATCTCGAAATCAATCACAATCTTTCGAGGATTAAAAATATGCCCTACATTGTCGCATTTCTTCTTTAATAATTCGAATAGGTTTTTATATGTGGATTTTTTTTTATCTTTTAATAGGCAAAAGGCAACGGGTATGTAAATATTGTTCGCTAAAGCATGTATAGTAAAGAGTTGCAAAAATAATTTCGTGCAGTAATTGAAAGTACCGTCCATAAATAATGTTTCTTGTTGACACATAAATTTAATATTTGAGGCACATGTAAACACAACTATGTTTGAGGCGGTGTCATTAATAAACAGGATAGATTCATTTTTTAAAGTAGCAATTACACAATTATTCAAAAACTCTTGAACATCGTTTGTTGACTTTGGTAATTTTGGCGTCAGCTTCAAGCGGGTATGATTTATATTCTTCTGAATATAACGTACATCTTTTGAAGACAAGTAAATCAGACAATCTTTCTGATTATTTATTTCTTCATGAATTAATTTGGATGGCCTTGCTGATAAATCATCTACAGCTTTTCTTTTAACAGAATTATTTAGTATTTGGCGTGTCAGAATTTCTTCATTTACACTATGATTATGAGTACCACATTTTCGCGAAAATACTGAGTTCAATGTATACACTTTAGCACAACACTTTTTATTAGTACAACACCAAACTATTTCTTCTAACTTATTGTCACGATATTTTCTAAACTTATAATTATCGTGAATTAATAAATGTTTGCCACGTTCGCTCAACATATATTTTAGATCCATGTTAACCCTAAGAAACTTCCAAATAAACTAAACTAATATAAGAAAACAAATTAAAATGTACTTTGTTAAACTGTATGTAAATTACATTACAAATGACATTGCAATTTGAGGATTAAGAATAACAAATAAGAGGATTAAGAGAAAAGGTCTTGACCGCAGTTCAGCCACATTATATACCTGCCTTAATTACAATTGTACCTATAAAAATTCTTACCGCAATTCGGATATGCCCGAATTTTAAAAGGGTAATCATTCAATTAATTTAATCATGTGGATTTACTCCGGTGAATTATAACAAAAAAAATTATATTATGTATAAATTTTCGTATAAAGGATTTTATAATAGCTATTTATGTAACCAGTTATGAAATGGGTTATTTTGTGAAACGAAATGGAATGTTTGCAGGACGAGCGAGCGTAGCGAGCGAGATCCTGCAAAATGACATGAGTTACACAAAATAACATTTCATAACGTGTTTCATACAAGATTTTATCTAATTTTGACCAAAACATAGATTTATAATTTTCCAGTTGATCTGACATTAAACGTCATAAGTCGTATTAAATAATTAGTGACAGTTTTCATGCTATTGATAATAATTCATTTGACTTGACAGGTGTTTGTTAATTTAAGTATAAGTATTTACTTTTATTAGCTAAATATTTCGGTGATTTGTACGAGTAAAAATGTCGGATTCAGATTCAGGTGGACTACCAAGCGATATAGAAGAGGCTGCACAAAGTGCATTATCGACTGTGATTCCACAAAAGTCGAAAGCCCAGTACGATTTGGCTTATGAAAAATTTTGGAAGTGGTTTAAAGACAAAAAAATTAAATGTGTTAATGAGAAGGTTTTATTAGCCTATTTCGAGGGAAGAAAGAATCAAAAAGCTTCAACACTCTGGACTCTTTATTCCATGTTACGAAGTGAATTGTCTTTGAAGAAGAATATTGATATTGCAAAATATGCCAGTTTACATGCATTTCTAAAGAGGCAGTCAGAGGGATACCATGCAAAAAAGTCTAATATTTTGTCAAAGGAAAACGTCTCCCGGTTTATGACAGAAGCTGAGGATAAAACATATTTAATGACAAAGGTCGCATTGATCGTTGGAATAGCTGGTGCTTGTCGAAAAAGTGAGCTAACTTTTCTACGTGTGGGGGATATTTTAGACGAGTTTTCTCATTTTGTAATAAAAATCCCTAAAACAAAGACAAAAGTAACGCGCGAGTTTGTGATCACAGAAGGAAATATTGAAGGGCAAAATTTTCTTGATCTTATTAGAAAATATATTTCTTTGCGTCCACAAAACGTTAATCACGATAGGTTTTTCGTCAAATATAATAATGGTAAATGCGGGGCACAGCCAGTTGGCATTAATACAATCGGTAATCTACCGAAAAGAATTGCTCAGTTTTTGAAACTACCAAATCCCTTCTTATTTACCGGACACTGCTTCAGAAGGTCATCGGCTACCTTGTTGGCAGATTCTGGTGCGGATATTTTTAAGGTTAAACGACATGGAGGCTGGAAGTCCAATACTGTAGCTGAGGGCTATGTAGAGAATTCTATAGAAAATAAGAAAAGGATTGCCAATGATATTCTTGGTGAATCAAGCTCAAATGCACATTCCGTTTTGCATCATAACATCAGAGTACCTGCCATGAATTCTACGTGTGCAGGAATTAACCTCACCAATTGTTCACATTGTGTCATAAATGTTTATAATGCATAAAATAAAAATTTAACCAGTTTGTGTCATTTAACATTCCCCTTTATTAACTTGAGATGAAATGATTTTTTCAAAATATTTCGTAACTAGTGATGAAATGAACTTTTCAACACTAGATACGAAATATTTTACTTTTCGTAGCTAGTTACGAAAAGTAAAGCGTTTCCTAACGTCATACAGTTTTGAAAAGTGTCACTTTATGTGTCAAAATTAGATAAAACAGTTTATTTATAGTAATCGTTTTTAATCATGTGTAATTACGTAAACCAACCTAAAATTGTATTGGCTCAAACATCCATTACAGCAATCTTATTCGGATTTACAGAAATAGATCATGGATCCAGACAAAATAAAAACGTTTGCGTCATTTTATAGCCCATTCTTCTGATGTAAAATTAAAGCTAAATCATTTGGAGATGCAAATTTTTTACAGTTATGTATGTTATGTCCTATATTTTCCTTAGAATGCTTTTTGGGCTAAGATTATTTACGATTCTTATCATACAGCCAGTCATCAAAATTTAGTAGCAGCTTTTGGTGACAATAGTCCTACATTAGCTAGAGTTAGTTAGGCACTGGTTTCGTGAATTTATACGTGGAAGGTGTACTCTAGAAGATGAATCAAAACCTGGACGACCTGCAGTACCACTAAAAACATTATTGATACAGAAAAGATAATTAAGAGAAATCGCAGTGTTACCGTTATCAAACAATAGAGGTGTCGCCGATTTTGTTTCTTTTGTGGTTCTCGACTACAACCTATTTAACATAACATTAACATGTAAGTAAGTATGTAAGTAGATACTAAGTTGGAAGTGAAATAACAACAAAATGATTAAAACTGAAAGAGAGCCGTTACTGATAGTTTTATCAGAGCTTGTTAAAAGTTAAAATATTTGGAAAACCGAACAAATACTGAAAGGTTAGTCGACAGTCATAATAAGTATAGTCTGTTTCAAGATAAAGTGCGACAGCAAGCTGATGTGCAAATACTTTAAGTAGGTATCCTGCGGTGAGGGTCTAGCTAAATGCAAACAGTGACTATAATATCGGCATAAAAACCAGAGAAGTATTGAGTAGAAATTTTTATTATAGAAACTTAATTTTGTCTATACATATTATAAATTGATTGACAAATAATATCGATTTGCCACATTGGAATTTTCCTTGGATCTTTTATCCCTTTTACTCTTTCTTGTTTTAATGCTATATTTGACAATTTTGTTTAACTTCGTTTCAAGTTATACTGCGATGACATAAGTAAAACCATAAAGGATCTATTGTGCCAATCCCTCCATTATCCGGCGATGGTACACACACATTCTAAGTACCTGAAATCTAACTAGGCCGGCTTGAGTGTATTAAAAAATAATGTAATTAATATAAATCTCTAATTTTAATACTGTAAACTTATTTATCTAATTTTGACACTTTTCAAAACTGTATGACGTTAGGAAACGCTTTACTTTTCGTAACCAGTTACGTAATGAAAAATATTTCGTAACCAGTAATGAAAAATTCATTTCATCACCAGCTAATAAAGGCAACACAGAAAAGAGGAACGTTTAATGACACAAACTGGTTGAATCTTCATTTTATACATTATAAACATTTATGATACAATGTGAATAAATGATGAAGTTAATTCCTGCAGACGTAGAATTCATGGCAGCTGCTCTAATTTCATGATGCAAAACAGAACTTGCATTTGAGCTTGATTCACCAAGAATATCAGTGGCAATCCTTTTCTTATTTTCTATAGAATTCTCTACGTAACCCTCCGCTACAATATTGAACTTCCAGCCTCCATGTCGTTTAACATAAAAAATATCCACACCAGAATATGCCAAAAGGTAGCCGACAACATTCTGAAGCAGTGTCCGGTAAATAAGAAAGGATTTGGTAGTTTCAAAAACTGAGCAATATTCTTCAGTAGATTACCGATGATATTAATGCCAACTGGCTGTGCGCCGCATTTACCATTATTATATTTGACGAAAAACCTATCGTGTTTAACTTTTTGTGGACGCAAAGAAATATACTTTCTAATAAGATCAAGAAAATTTTGCTCTTCAATATTTCCTTGTGTGATCACAAACTCACGCGTTACTTTTGTCTTTGAATTAAGGATTTTTGTTACAAAATGAGAAAATTCGTCTAAAATATCTCCCACACGTAGAAAAGTTAACTCACTTTTTCGGCAAGCACCAGCTATTCCAACAATCAATGCGACCTTTATAATTAAATATGTTTTATCGTCAGCTTCTGTCATGTTTTCTTTTGACAAGGTATCAGACTTTTTGACATGGTATCCCTCTGATTGCCTCTTTAGAAATGCATGTAACTGGTATATTTTGCAATATAAATATTCTTCTTCAAAGACAATTCACTTCTCAACATGGAATAAAGAGTCCAGAGTGTGAAGCTTTTTGATTCTTTCTTCTCTCGAAATAGGCTAATAAAACCTTCTCATTAACCTATTTAATATTTTTGTTTTCAAACCACTTCCAAAATTTTTTATAAACCAAATCGTACCGGCTTTCGGCTTTTGTGGAACAACGATCGATAATGCACTTTGTGCGGCCTCTTCTATATCGCTTGGTGGTCCGCCTGAATCTGAATCCGTACGATCCAACGAAATATTTAGCTAATCAAAATAAATATTTATACTTAAATTAACACCTGTCAACTTAAATGAATTATTATCAATAGCATGAAAACTGTCATTAGTGTCATTACTAATTTAATACGATTTATGTCGTATGGCATTTCTAAGAAAATTAGTTATGACGTTTAATGTCAGATTAATTGTAAAATTATAAAACTATGTTTTGGTCAAAATTAGATAAAAACTTGTATGCAACACGTTATGAAATGTTATTTTGTGTAACTCATGTCATTTTGCAGGATCTCGCTCGCTATGCTCTCTCGTCCTGCAAATATTCCATTTCGTTACAGAAAATAACCCATTTCATAACTGGTTACATAAATAGCTATGTTATAGTCAAATAAAATTTTCAATTTTGATTATTTTAAACAACTAAGGTGATTGGGCGTTATAAATTCAAAAGCGTGCAATATTCAGACCTTAGAAAAATAATAGTGCAGTTACTTCAAGAGAAGATGTTCCAGTGGATGTGGATGTTAGCAACGGGGACGAAATATATAATAGAAAACAATGACAACATTTATCTATGTATGCAAAGCAAATTGTATCAAATGTTCACAATGGTTTAATGGAAATAGATGAATTATGTACTTCGAAAGCTATCCTAAAAACTTCACAACTTACTAAAATACCGGAATCGACTATTAGAAAAATATTGAATGTTGGTGCTTCTGAAAGAAAAAAGAGATGTGATAGTGGAAAATTAAAAAAAAGGAACTTTGAGAAACGTCGATGTAGTTCGACAGAAGATATACCCCTTGTATGGAATATACTACCTACAGTCGATAGTTTATGGGTTGCATGAATGAGTGATGATATTGAATATTCAAAATTAACACTGTGGAGATTGTTAAAAGCAAATGGATTCGAATCAGGCGCGGCTCGTGATGACGTATTTGGGAGTGCAAGAACAATGATACGAGTGCCTCGTGTGTTTTCGGTGTTTACTAAGAAAACGTTACAGTTAGTACATGAGAATACACGAAGCACTCGCATCATTGTAGAAGAAGATTGTAGATAGAAGGCAGTGTATAATGGAAAGTTAGAGAATAGGTAAGTGGCGGTACAATTACTTACTTGTTATCGGCAGATATAGACAGCAAGTAAGAAGTATTTATTGCCTCGACGAAACGTGATATGATACGTGTGATATTGTAAAAATGGGATAGAGTGATACTTCAGATCAGTGCTAGTTAGATGTTCCTGCATCTAGAGGAAAAAGACTTATAATACTGCATTGTGGATCTACAAATGGTTGGGTTGAAGGAACTGCATTCTTGTCTGCAAAAAAACATAAAAAAATTGTTCTTTAGATTACCACGACATATGTCGACAATATTCGAAGATTGGTTTGAAAATAGTTTAATACCAAAGTTAAGTACAAATAACGTAATTGTTTTTGATAATGCTCCTTACCACTTTCGCTTACAAAAGAAAAAGCCAACATCAGCAGTAGTAAAGAAACTATACAAGAGTTTCTATATGACAATAACGGCTTCTTTGAAGGTTCTTATACACAAAATAAATTACTTGAAGTCATTTGAATTCTCAAAGGAATATGTAGTAGATACCATAGCAAGAAAAAAAATCATGATGTGTTACGTTTGTCGCCGTATCACTGCATTTTTAACACTATTGAATTGATTTGAGTACTACTCAAAGAGAACATCCAAAGAAAAAATAAATCGCCGAAATTCAGTGATAGTATTATACAACTAATAAAAGAAGAAATAAAAAACATATGTACAAACGCATGGCGTAATGCAATTAATCACGTCACGAAAATTGAAAGAATTTAAATAGTGACGAATATTCCACCGAGTCAGAGTTTGAGGATGATACAGATATTTTTATATAGTAAGTTTTAGATGTTTTCATCTCCCTTTGTTTATATGTTTGTTAATTTATAAATTAACTGTCATACAATTTACAGAATAAATTAACGTGCAAAAGGTATTCTAGTATTGACTTTTCACGTAGGTGACATTTCGTATAAATATACATTCATATTATAATACACGTATAATTTTATTATTTATAATCAAATAAACAAACAGGCCTGCAGTGTGTTTCCCATATCGATTACTTTTATTGCATACCACCTGTGGTGGTGGAAGCTGGCGTTTCGTACTATATCTTGAAACAGACTATACAGTAGACACTCGATAGTGTGAACATCGCGTAACGAAAACTTATAACGTAAACAATATACAGTCGATTCTCTTTACTTAGGCGAATTCCGTATGACGATGTCTGCTTCACGTCACGTTCGGGTTATGCGAACGATAAACACTAAATAAACAGGGAAGGTATATAAGAATTAGGTAGAGAATAATCGGCAGTGTATACCATTTTACACAAACATCTACGTGTTTGTTACACAATGAAAACACAATCATGTATACAACCACAAAAACAATCTTTTAGACAAATCTAGATTGGAACTGGTCACTTCACAATATAGCCCAAATTTGCAAAATTTGCAAAATAGTTGCAAAATAGCAACAATTTTCATATGTAAATAAAACTTTTCAGCATAGTCCTTGTAAATATGAAAAAAAATGAAATACATAAATCCTGTCTACAATTTCAATTGTTTAAAATATTCTTTTGATACTATCGTATGAGTAATTTTATGGAGTGTTTCTTATTAAATTTACAGACGAGCCGCTTTCGGAAGAAAGTAAACTCATTTTGGATAAACTTGAGAACATTGACAGTGAAACCGACAATTTCGACATAACTTTCGTTAAGATGGCCGACCCACGGTATGCCAGAAAATGGGGTGTGACGCAGCTTCCTGCCATTGTCTACTTCCGTCGAAGATTTCCCAGCATTTATAGGGGCGATTTGAAAGACGAAAGGGACGTTCTAGAATGGCTGAGGAAGAATCGTTTCCGACAACCGGAACTGAACCTTTTCATGTACGCGATATGCGCGATAGCCATCGCTTTCATCACGTACACAGCTTTCCTCCTCCAATGCTTCAAACCGCAACCACAAGCACTTGTCCCTCATCCTAAGCAAACGTAGTTGTCATTAAAAAATGTAGATCTAACATTACTACATGTGAACATTTTATACTTTTTATATAAAAAATAAACTATTAAGTTATCGGATCACAATTTTTAAATATATATCTCATATTTAGACCACCTTGTTATATCTGAAACACAAATATGTAATCCTTTTCTTTAATGATAATTCTGTTACTTTTTTATTAAGTAATATCGCAAAACAAATTTAAGAAAAAAAGAAAATATATTTGAGAAACTAAGTAAAAATAGAATGCACAATAGCAAGGAAAAAGAACTTGGTTGTACCGGACAAAAACATAGCAAAGTGCGGAAGGTATATATGAAAAAACGTGTGATTAATTAATAAAAATTAAATACGTAAAAAGAAACTAGAAAATTAAAAAAAAGTTAATCGAACAAATAAAAGTACTTACTTATGAGAGAAGTAACCAAATTTCAACAAAAGTATAAACACATCCCTAAGTCCATTATTACATTGGCGGACTACGGTATCAAAAATTCTGGACAAAATAGAGAAATTAACACTATAATATAGACTCGCAACTAAAAAATTATAAGAAAACTAAGTGTAAAAAATAACCTAAATACAAGGTATACTGTTATATATATGGACAAAAAAACCTTGAACTTAAATCAAGAAAAGAAACATAAGATAAAAAGATTAGAAAATGTTTGTGAAGTCAAATCATCGAAGCAACGGGGCAAAGCATATAAAGAAAATTGAAACACACAGAGCCGGTGGCCAATATGGAAAAGCGAAGTAAATAGAAACTAAAATTCACATGGGAGAATTGGACTAAGTTTCAATACAAAAATCCTAAAAGAAATAATAGTTTATACCAGAGGCCCTGCAAAATTAAGGCAATCGAAGAGATAGGCAGAAGATTTAAAAAAATTACTCGTAGTTCACAAATTCAATATGGATGGGAATACGTTATGTTATGCAAAGAATTACGAAGAAAAAGCAGAGATACTTGCACTAATAATCGCTGACATTTCTAAATTTTGTAATTTGTGTAATAAAATGCGAAGCTCTTTTCCTTTCGATGCCATTACAACAATTAAAGGATAACAACTATATTCTATCATCGAGTATTCATTGCCCGCTCACTAATCATGTGATTAAATAAATCCAAAAATGTTTCACGGATTATAAATTGGGAGCAAATGAACAGCAGGGACATAAAGCTTGTATACCAGGTGTCCTTGAAATAAAAGGACAACATATGAAAAATGAAAAGATGTAATTATATAGAATATAAATCCAAAATATTTTCCCAAAATTCCCTATCGTAAGCGAGAAAAAAAATGAAAAAGATATCCAAAAAATGTCACGCCACTGTGCGACTATAAAAAGTATCAGAGATGATATCTTAAAGTTGATCGACAGCAACAAAAAGAATAGTTTTGTGATGGTCCATCTCATCCAGCTGTTACGTATTTAAACGTATGCTATAGCGTATGTGTGTGTGAGGTATTTTTTACTTATACGCATTCTGAATATTTTGAATTCATAGGCGTTATGTAATATAATTTTCAGGTGTTTTTAATTTCGGGGTTCGCCTAGTAATTGACTCACAATATTTTGGATTTATATTCTTTATAATTACATCTTTCAATTTATCATATGTTATCTCTTTATTTCAAGGACACCTGTATAAGAAAATACTCTCTCTGTTTTAAACTATGATACGTATTTCTGTTTTGTTCTTGTTCCTACTTTGTACTACAAAAAACTTTTAAATGTGTTGGTTTTGTAAACTCGACTTTAGCACATATTAAAATCAATTTTAACTTAATTTAAGCATTATTTAAATAATCTTTTGTTAAAAGCTTATAAATAAAAAAAATACTAATATGCCAGGCATATATGTGCTACACCTAATGTAGACATGTAAGGGTTCTTCACGTCTAAGTTTTTCTTGAGTTAGATGTGAAATTCTGTAAGTATTACCGTCAGAAGCCATCATAGGTGCTGCATACACTGTAATGTAAAAAATACATTACCTTTTTTTTTTACTTAATGTGCTGAATGTATCTGACATACATGTAATTAATTTATTAACAGTTTTCGACGATTCTTGGTATTGTAATGACCGAATTGAATTGAAAAATCGGTCAAAAACATTGAAGTCAAGACTATTCGGTGGCTGTAATTTCAGTTAAACATTTCATCCCTCTTGATCTTTTAACCACCGAAAAATTATCATTTCCACAAGGACAAGCATGCGACTTCGCAATATCTTGATAAATGTAAATGATTAACTTTTTGTACCACTAGAAATTTAGATCGAATGACTAGGGAAAGATTATCAATCAAAGATCACTGTTTTACATTCTATGACATTATAAATTCAATAGCTTCGGTCACTGATGTTTCTTTTCTTCGAATCTTGTCATTTTATTTAGCAACTTTATTAACTGCTTGCTTTTACCATATTTATCGGGCCCTTCTTCACAAAAAATTCTATATACCATACAATCATCTAATAACATCATCTATATAGATGTAGTCCCCCCTCCCGGTTTAATTTTTTTAAATAAGGGAAAAGGTAATTGATTAGGAGATTCCAATTGTAAACGACCGACTGCCGTTTATTTCGCGACAATTCAATGTGGTAGATTTTATCAGATTTGTTCTTATTCAAATTATCCACGTGAATCTTGTACATAAGTCACATTTTCTCTTTTTATATCTAAAACATCAGCAAAAAGCTTTGACAATATGAAAAATGCGGAAAACAGCCAAACGAGAAATATGTGAATTTAATCGCTCTTTCATCAATGACACTGTGGCTCAATTTATTGCCAACTTTATGTTGTAAGTACTAAGCACAGCTTAAATGATTGTTTTCCTTATCTGTTCCATAAGAAGAATCTTTTCAACTATGGTTTCTATATTGTCACATAAAACTATCATAGCTCCTAGTATTCTCAAACAGTCCACAATCAAAAAGTTTGATGGAAATACCATAATTTGGGACAAAATAATTATTAATTAATTAAAATAGAGTGGATATATGCACATTGAAATGAAGATAAAAGATATAAGCTCTATTTTATAAAAAGATATTATCAATTCATAAGGGCTATAGTAACTAAGAGGTTTTGAAAATCTAAATACTTTCAGGTTTATTTAATTTTATTTTTCAAATAACGGTGATATTGCCTTTAAGCAAAATTCTGCTACATTACCTCTAGAACCATTAAATTTTATATGTTATAATTCCAAATTTAAGAAAGTCATTATTATAAGTTCACATGTAGTAATATTACCATTAGAAAGGCTATTACAACGTATGTGTGACAGAATGTTTGCATTGAATGAATGATTTAGATAAGATTTACATACGCGAGAAATGAATGGATAAATCGTCATAAATAGCCAGAATACGATTCTATTACAATTTTTGAACCGTCTCTGACTTTTATTTTTTATTTTTTTATTATTATTTTCCATTTGTAACACAATTTTAATTGAACCAGACAAATAATAAGATTTTCAAAAGAAAAAAACGCACATGATTGTATGAAAACATTCATCACTTTTTATTCGCATATATATGTGTAGATACATACGTTATGTAGAACGAATTGCTAAAAAAACATCATTCATGGCCCCAGAATGGACCAAAAAAGTGTAATTATTATATAATTATGCAGTCATCAATCTAAATAATATATAATATATTTTATACAATCATTCCCAATAAGACAACAAATATGTCCTGTAATTTAATGGTAGGTTTATGAACTGTAAATATATTGTACATAAATATAATATTATATATAAGATTTGTTGTATTATTTCTTACAATCTAACATGTTATGTGTATACTTCATGTTTCTAAAATTAATAACAAGATTCTTAGCAACGATGATTGCGTCAAATACAAAATTATCTTTAAAAAATTAATCGTTCATCCTTTCGACACATATTTGGTGTGCTCCCTTTGCATCCCAGAAAATGGTGAGAATGACTTAATCATATACGCAGGACGACGATATTCCATTAGCTGCCGCTTGTTTTTGGGGTTACAGTGATAAACCCAAGGTGATGTTCATAAGAAAAGCATCTTCCTCACATCGATACTGCTTAAGAAGTTCTTGACAAATATTTTTTCTTTGTTGTTTCAAGACATCCGTTAATTGTCGCGGGACCAATCTAACGCAAATTTTTCTGTAATTCAAAGTCTAAACAATATACTCTTTCTTGACTAATGCCTGATTGCTGAGCAATTTGTAGTTTCGTAATCCAGCGATTTCCTTCAATCGCTGCAATCATCTATCTTCAATTTTTTTCATGGGTTACTGATACTAATTGACTTGATCGTTTTTCCTCAAACACCTTCGTTTCGCCCCTAGAACAGAGTTTTGCACGTCGAACTCACTGGCGAACATTCTTCACATCTATACAACCGTTGCGATAAACAGCTCTCAAACGCCTGAAAATTTAGAAATTTAGGGCGCGCAACTTTCCAGCGTAAAAAAATTCAATCACGGATTTTTGTATATATGTATATATTTATATATGTATATATTTATATATGTATATATATATATATATATATATATATATGTTTAGATAATTTCTTAGCCGTTTATTAAATATAACAATTGATAAATTATTGGAGTTTTTCGGCTTTTATATGAAATATTTGATATTTGTAAATATTTCATATAAAAGTCGAAAAACTCCAATAATTTATCAATTGTTATATATATATATATATATATATATATAAACTATTTGATAGATTCTTGGAGTTTCGGCTTTATATTAAATATATGTTCCTTATAAAGCATTTCCAATGAACTTGAAACCAAGTCCTCATAGCTCAGTTGGTAGAGCGATGGTCCGGCAAACCGTGGACGTGGTCCACGGTTTGCCATATTAATATTCTGACGTTTGGAAATTGCTAAATTTTCATCTTTATTTATATTTAATAATATAGAGACTATTTCTTAGCCGTTTGATAAATCTTTAAAATATTCAATATAAAGCCGAAACTCCAAGAATTTATAAAATGATATATATATATATATATATATATATATATATATATATATATGGTAAACCTAATCAGTAGGCGATTAAAGGTCTGTATATTACTTCAAAATATATGTATTTAAAAAACTCTACATGTTTCGGCTGTATACGCCTTTTTTAAGAGAATACAAAATATGAAAAACCCATTCATATTTTGTATTCTCTTGAAAAAGGCGTATACAGCCGAAACATGTAGAGTTTTTTAAATACATATATTTTGAAGTAATATACAGACCTTTAATCGCCTACTGATTAGGTTTACCATATAATACCAAGGTCACGAAGTTATTATATATATATATATATATATATATATATATATAGGTTAATAATAAATTAAAGAGCGGGCAAGCGGTCTGTCAATTAAAACTCAGTTATTTTCGATCTCTATATTTCACAACGGGTTTGTTGCTTCTTCAGGAGATGCTACAAGATTAATGAACAAGATATTAAATAAATTAGTGTATAAAGCAATAGCAAAATACTCACAGAGTGTAGAGTTAAAAGATCAAAGTGACGTACATATTAAAATTGATTAAATTTAAATATAAAACATTAATGTAACTATAGATACATGGTCTCACATCAACCCTTAAAAAACAAACAGATAAATTAAATTAAAGTAAAAATTGTCTTAAAGTATCCTTGTAAAAAGAGTTTAGCGCCTCCAGAAACTCGTAACGGTATGACAGATACATTATCTGATTCTGCTCCTTAATATTATATTTAAAACTTATTTCATAATTGAAAATTTGGAACAAAGGAAAAAGTCTGTGAGTGTGCAGTATTCAAAAATTTTTAGACCACGAATTCGGTCTTAAAAAATGTTACTTTTTGGATTCCTGCATTATTAGCAGCTGAATAAAATTGAATCATACAAATCAATGCCGGAGCAAATTTTGCGATAAATAACAGAATTCGGAAAAGTTTTTGAAAAAAATGGTGGCTAGAATCTGGGTCTGACATGAAAACTTCCTGTCACTTTCTAGTATTACTAAGATTATGGCAACAATTTATTGAGATTTTGCAATGATTTCTTTTATTGATTGTATATCAGGCAGGAGCACGACATCAGATCAATATTATACGAAACTTATAACGAAAATTCGTGAACCAATACTGCCACCTACAGCGCTGGCTTCGAATTTTAAGCTTCAATTTTTACGTAATATTTATGTGGGACTATTTTTTTATTATGAAGACGGAATCACTTTTATGAATGAGTATGTCAAAAGAAAGATATCAAAGCCCATTTCGATACACCAAATATATTTAATCTTATAGGAGATCAGTGAAAAAAAAAATTCCGACATCTATAAGGCGCACAAATTTGACTTTCCGATTAAATTAAATAATAAAATACACATAACACTTTAAATGATGACTTAAATTATTTTATTATTTTGTTTTCTAGTATAAGTGTGCAGTAAAAATGATATCTGTCAGGCAGGCGCGGCTCGTGATGACGTATTTTGGTTTGCAGTACAATGATCCGAGTGCTTCGTGTATTCTCGTGTACTAACTGTAGCATTTGCTTAGTAAACACCGAAAACACACGAGGCACTCGTATCATTGTACTGCAAACCAAAATACGTCATCACGAGCCGCGCCTGCTGTCAGGTAATCCTCTCTGCTTCTGTGACATGATAATATATTTTTCCATTTTCGATAACATTTTCGCAGACATTCTATCCAATTTCTCCAATTGCTTGAGTAATGTTATCTCGAAGCTGTTCAGTTGTTTGAGGATTGTTAGCCTAAACTCTGGCCTTCAAGTGACCCCGCAGGAAATAATGTAAGAGCGTGAAGTCGCACAACCAACCTAAGCGGAAAAATGACATCAGCTCTTCGAGAAATTATTTGATCGTCAAATCTCTCCCTTAAAGGATTCAGTGTTTCATCTGCTGTATGATAAATGGCACCTTCCCGTTTAAACCACATGTTCTGAACATTCATTTGGATTTTACACACCCCATATTCTGCAATTATGCTTGTTTATACCGGGTGTATTATGAAAAACCTTTGGGGCTGTAGCTTCCTTATATTTTATCTGATTTTAATGAATGATATGTCAAACTAAATCGTTTTTAAAGCACTGTAACCTGTTTTAAAAAAAAAAAAAATTTTTGACATTTCGTTTTGACAGACAGTACTAAATCTTTTTTTTAAATTGTACTACATATTTTTTTTTACTTATTCTAATAAACATTTATTTCCTGAAGACACCACCATTAAATTGAGTGACAAATTTATTATTATTATTAAAAAAAAACTACGAAATTTACAGAAATCAAGCTATCATATATTTTAATGAATCAAATGTTCGAAATTGGCCCCATTTTGTTCCAGACACATTTGACACCTTCTATTAACTCCAACTGCTGCGTTTAATATAAGATTTGGTGGTATTTCATGACATACTTGTACTATCCTTCTTACTAAATCATCTCTGGTATCAGGTGGAGTCAAATAGACATGATTTTGAATGTAAGACCACAGAAAGAAATCCAGTGGATTCAGATCTGGCGATCTAGTAGGCCATCGAATAGGTCCGTAAGTGCCCATCCATCTGACGCCAAAATAATTATTTAGAAAATCAGTATTCATTCGTGCATTATGGGGTGTGGCACCGTCCTGTTGGAACACCACCCTGTTTAACTCAGCAAGTGGCAACTCATCTAAATAATCGCCTAATTCATTGCGTAACAAATTATTATACTTTTCTTGGTTTAGATTACCCTCCACAAAAAAAGGCCCTACTACTCTATCGCCTAAAATGCCACACCATACAATTACACTGAACCGATTTTGAAAATTGTGTTGCATCACAACATGGTTATTTTCAGTGCTCCAATGGCGATGATTATTTCTGTTGAATACACCATTTTTCCCAAAAGTGCATTCATCTGACCACAACACACGACGATAAAAAATTGGATCTTCCCTTAGTTTATTCATGAAAACCGTGCAGAATTGAACCCTTCGTTGAGGGTCGTTTTCACCGAGAGCATGCACCTTCCGTGGTTTATAAGGAAAGAACTTGTGCTTCTTCAGAATGTACTGAACTGTAGAATGTGATACCTGCATGTAGTGAGCTATTTCTCGCGTAGACGTATTAGGGTTTTCTTCCACATAGAGCAAGACACTTAATTCTAAATTTTGTTCTTGAATTACACGTGCGTTTATTTTCGGTTTTTTGAATGATCCAAAATTTCGTAAATTTCGCACGAGCCTTCCAAACTTATCGGCACTTGGACGCAGTCTGTCAGGAAAACGATTTTCATAAAGTCGCAAAGCATCTGCAGAATTTGTTCCGCATTCAAAATATGCTTGAATCGCATCCACACATTCGCCATTATCCATTTCACTAACAAAATTTAGAAATAAATCGTTGAAAATGTTATAATGAATGTGTGACTGACAGATGTCACAGCTCTCTTCGAAAATTTGGAATGCACTTTTATCGTTAAATAAGACTGCTTGATTTTTAAATTTTTAAAATAAACACTGTAAATGTTGTTGTTGACCCACCGCTCACTGATAACATTGGTTTGTAATCCTTTATGGGCTATATAGTATTGAATGTAAGTGATTTTAAAAGGTACACACATTTGCTGGTAATAAAATGAAATAGAGTATTTAAAATGCATTTAAGAAATCTCTGTGTTCGGAAAAACCAGAATAAATCGAACTGAAAAAAAACCTACAACCGATTTATCGAAAACTGATCCGACCGTTGAAGTATTAACGTTTGATTTCCAACAAAATATGCCTCTGCCTGTTTCTTCAAGTGGAGAGGTTTTTTATAAAATACAGCTATGGGTTTTCAACTTTTGTATTCATGTGAGTAGCACTGGAAAGAGTTATTTTTACATGTATGAGGAAACTTTAGGAGGCAAAGGCCAGAATGAAGTTGCTAGTTTTCTTTTACATTTTTTTAATACTTATATACGGCCAAAAGTTACAGATTTATATATTTTTTCAGATAACTGCTTAGTTTTCATATCAGAATAAAAACATCCAGCTTTTCTAAGGTGCACAGACTTTTCGGTTTCCAAAACTTTTCTTTCGGCGTCAGAGTCAGCAACATTTATTTTGTTAATTAATTTGTCACACTTCTGGCAAGTATCGGATTTTGACTTCCCAAAACTAATGTTGAAATGTTCGGCAAAATATTTTCTATAAAATTCGTATTTGACAATAGGGTTGTTTTTTCGATTATCTTGACTTAACTGATATTGATTAGGCTCATATTTTTGTAAATATAAGTCATGCACTTTAGATACAGGCAATAGCGGGCGACAAGTAATAGTGTTGCAAATTGTCTTTTCTGCTATAGTGTGACTTATACTTCGGAAAACTCAAAATGTGTGCTTGTATTTGGGCAATGATGGCATCAGAGATTTTGTTGGGCCTATTCCCATGCTTTCCTCTTCGATCAACAGGAGGAATGTTATTTTGACTTGACAGGTGTTTTTGCAACCGTTCCAGCCTGCTTTTACTTATCCCATGTAGAGATAAAAAAGCTTGCTGACAAATTTTTTGTTGTTCACCGGCTTGCCGAATCTAAGAATGTAATAATTTTTAAGTGGGAATATAGAGGAATGGTAAAGCTTACTTCATAATAAAAGGATGATTTTTTTTCGGTTCCTTCTCCCAATTTCTCGTTTTTTTTTTCATACAAGGATATCGTTGTTTACAGTTTCATATTCAGAAAAAGTAATATATTTGAATAAGGAAAAAAATATATATAGTGCAATTTAAAAAAAAAACACAGTTTACAGCTGTCTGTCAAAAACAAAGTGTAAAAAAAAATTCAAAGCGGATCACGTTACAGTGTTTTTAAAACGATTTAGTTCGACGTAAAATTTATTACATTCGGATAAAAAATAAAAAAGTTACAGCACGAAAGGTTTTTCATAATACACCCGGTATATCCACAAATATCGAAAACATTCTTTCTTGAAAAAAATTGTAATTTTCTTACATTCATTCTAAGGCCCAATTAACAAACGTACGGCGTGACATGTGATCGTTGGATTTGAATTCTTGAGTTAACTGCAAACATTCCAAATTTCTCAGCACCCGAACAGAATCTTTATTAAACAACATGCTTTGTGACAAGCCCTTCCAAATAATAACAGGAGAGGAAAGTCAAAAAAGTTTGTATATGCCGATAACATGGCTCTTTTATTCCGGGGTAAAACAATAAAGTAAGCTAATAACATACTTTAGAGGACCTGTCGGTGCTATAAAAATACTTCGCCGACTGGAAACTAATCCCGAATATTAATAAAACTGAAGTATCGTATTTTCACCTGAATAATAAGCAAGCACGTCTAGAGTTGCAAGTGTACTTCAATAACAACTTGCTACATTATAATGCTTACCCAAAATATTTAGGAGTAACAATGGATCGAACAATTTCATATAAAAAAACATCTAGAGAACATCTCAGCCAAAATAAACACTAGATATAACATAATCTGCAAACCTTGTTGCTTAGCCTTGTTTAGTCGGTAGCTGAATAATGCGCCCCAGTCTTGCTAAACAGCTGACACGCAAAAATGATTGGCATCAAACTCAATGAGACCATTAAAATAATTAGCGATTTTTTAAAAACTACACATCTACCCTGGGTCCAAATTCTAACCCATATTGCACCTCCCACCATCCGGAGACAAGAAATCCTGGTTAGAAAATATAATAAAATAATATCGAATCTCCACCCCACCATTACACAGTGATCTGCTTGGTTCCGGCCTGTAGAGACTGAAGTCAATATCTTCTGGACCACTGCTTATAGCAGAAAATTTCAACTCAAATAATAGATGGAGAGAATATTCAATAGATGGAGAAAATATTCAAACCCTTTGAACCCCACTCAAACGGTGGTATGGGTATCACCGATCCTACCGTACCCTTACCAGGAATGAAGCTGCTTCGTCATGAATACGAAGATACTCAATAGAATAAGAACATCCCACGGCATCTGTCGAGAGTCATTCTATAAATACGGACTGACTGAGACACCGACTTGCAAATGCGGAGGATCTCACCATACTATTCATCATATTACAGCTAAGTGCCCCCGCACATCATATGGAGGTGAGATGAGTGACATCTTTGAAGCCACTGACACCGTGTTAGACTGGATCAAAAGCTTTGGTTTTAAAATTTAACTCTGTTCTGTATATATATGTATTGCAACTTTAAATTGCATCCCATGTAATCCATACGTTAAATATGTAATAATTACCCATTTTGGTAATTAATTTTCACAATAAATATTCGTTCTTCGATCAAGCCATAACTAATCGCAAAGTTCTTACTTGATATCTATCACTATAGGAAAACTGTCGATGAAGATTGGTATAAATGGTGTCCTGTTGTAAAATATGGACACCTGTTAACTTACTTCCTTCTAAACTATTCTATTTGGTTCATTTCTCTTTGATTAAAGGCAGTTTCAACCCCGAATTGTATCATACTATCAAATTAGCGAAATATAAATGTTTAAATTGTATAAATTTCTGCAAAAGACTAATTAGAATTATATATAAAAAAAACAAAAACTCGTAATAAAATTTTATAAATATTTTTTCTATGACATGTCGAAAAATCCATTTAGTATATTCTAATCAACAAAATAAGTCGATAAGAAATAAGTAATAAACTTCTAGTTTAAAAAAAAAAATTATTGGAAATCCACTACAATATTGTTTTGCCATACAATGGCTTCATCAGGTGGATGAAAACTGAATCTTTAAAATACAAATTTTAATATCTATGTACACATTATTGAGAAAAGAGGTGGTGGAAGAATTTTACAATCTTAAATTTATAAGGGAATTGTTTAAATCTAATTGGTCATTTAAAAGTAATCCTAAATTTTTGTATCTATTAATTTCTAAATTTTCTAATAAGTTAAGTTTTCTACTTTTTTCTTGAATATGTAAAGTTTTGAAATTTTTATTGAGTCTATGATTCATTTCTAAACAATGATTTGCAAAAGTTGAGTCTATTTTCTTTTCTTTATAGCTTCTATCGTGTTCCTTCGTCCTAATTTTGAACAACCTCCCCGTTTGTCCAATGTATACTTTATTACAATGTTCATATGTTAACTTATAGGCGTCAGAGATTGATTCTTTGCCCATTTTATCTTAGTTGTTTTTAATAATTTTCTGTATAGTATTGTCTGTTTTAAATGATATACGTTCGTTATTAAGTTATTTAACCTTTCAGTGGTCGCGTGAACTTTTTGTACGTCAGTGGTCGCACACGGTCTCAGAGACCAGTTTACAAATTTCAAAAACTAACTAAAATTTTCAAATAATTCCTGTAGCAATTCAAACTTAGATACATAAGTAACAGATGCCAACTAATATCAATATATTTATTAAACGTAACATTCAGTCTTCAATGTACAGAAATAAAATAACAAAATTTTGACTCGCTATATCTTATAGTACATATAAACAAAAAAAATCTAATTAAATCTTAACTAATTGCAGATTTGTTTTCTAAAGACATAAGGTAACTTATTTTTTCAGGCAAAAATCGTCGGCTTCATCGAACTAAACACCACGCAGAGTACAAAGAAGTATAAAAATATTAGCGACTATTTTCATAACACTCAGAACAGACATCAAGTATATGCTCAAGATACATAAATTTTCCGCACTGTTTACAAGAGTATCTGGTTTTTCTATTTCTTTTCCATCCACAATAACTACACCTTCCCACTGTACCTGGAGGTGGCAAATTCTGTTGTTCTTCAACGTCTAAATGGCATATTTCTCGAAGTCTTAGTTTTATTGTCTTTGGCAGACTAGTGAGCATAGCACGATTTTTTTGGTGGGGATAGAGTAATGACGATGACAGGGCGACTAGAAATTCTCTTCTGGTACATGTTGAGTTTGAATTGTTTATACTAGAAATTACGAATGTATTAATTCCTGCAACATTTAGCATGCTATAAAAGATATCCATGGGCCACCTTCTTGTCCCTCGAGCAACATTATATTGAGCACATAGTTTGTCCACTAGATCAACTCCCCCTTTTGTTTCATTGTATGTGTGAATTATTTCAGGTTTCCCAGTTACTCGATTTATATCGTCTCCTTTATGCATAGTAGAAAACAACAAAACATTTTTGTTTTTCTTTGGAATGTACGATACTAATGTACCGCCACACTCAAATCCAAACATGCTTGACTCTATTGGACGCCCATTCTGTTGTCTAAACAAATCTGGAATCTCCTTTTTATTTTTTCTTATAGTTCCTATAAAAGTGAGTACATTATCTTTAAGACTAAGTGCCAGAGGAACACTAGAAAACCAGTTGTCAGTGGTTACATTCCTATTAGTTCTAAAAATGTGCTCACAAAGCCTTTCAACCACTGACTTTGCACTTGTATCCAATTTATATGGACCATCTGGTTGCTGGCCCACATAAACCTCCATATGACTTGTATAGAACATTTTCGCATCCGATATTGCAAATATTTTTACTCCGTATTTATTCGGCTTGCTTGGTATATATTGTCTAAAGCGACATTTCCCTCTAAAAGCTTCCAATTTTTCATCAATTGTGACGTAATCAGAATGGCTATAACATTTTTTAAGTCTTCATTGAAATGATCAAACAAATCTCTTATGGGAGCTAGTTTATCTTGTGTGACCCTTTCTTGACGAGTAGTAATATCATCAAACCGAATAAAACGAAGTAGTGGCCGAAACCTTCTCAGACTCATTGTGAGACGAAATGTTTCTATACCAGTTCCATCCGTCTTCCACAGATCTTCAGTATTTAAATGGTTAGCTTTTCTTACTCCTGCTAGATATAAGAGGCCTAGCAATGCATTTATTTCATTAATATTTGTTGGATGCAAGTCTCTGCTACGACTGTAATTATTATTTTCATTCTGTATCTTAATATTGGTAAAATTCACGATTTTACTGAGAATTTCCCTATCAAAAAAGCATTCCCAAATTTCAGTGAGAGTTTTTCCTTTGACATAGTCTTTAGCTCCAGGCAAATGAATAGTTAAATTTTCTTTTCTTGTTCTGACATTTTTGGGTGGACAGTGTTTGCTCCATTTCGTTTTCTTATCTCGTCCTACAAAATATGGTCCTTTTACATCCATTTCCTCAGCTATGTCTTCATTAAACTCTTGTTCTGTATCGCTATCGTCAGGTCTTTCTTCGATATTGTCCTCTTCTCCTGTTTCTTCTTCGTCATCGTATTCTTCTCCACTACTCACCTCTTCAAATAGTCTCAATAACCTTGCTTGTTCTTTCTCATAGTCCATGTCTATATATAAATTAATTAAAGCAATGATACAGTAATAATAGATACACACTTACCCGAAAATACACAATTTTTACACTAAGAAACTTAAAACAACTACCTTACAGATTTTATTACATCAGTGGTCGCACCCGGTCTGACACACCGTTTTGACGGTTATAACAGTTATTTTAACACTGCGCATAATAAAAACTGTTGTAACGTATAAATTTAAATCTCTGGGAAAGGTACACAAACGGAAATTGACGAGCTTAGCCGATTTTTTGAAATACCACACGAAAGTATTGCACCGGTCTCCTACACCGTGCGCGACCACTGAAAGGTTAATGAAAGTGACAATTTTTTTTTAATTTTCTATAAGTACCTAATTGAATTGCAGGAATTAGTTATGTTGTTTTTTCTTAATTTTTGAGTAAACTAAAGAGTTTTAGTTTTTTCTTTTCTATTCACGATGTTATTGGCAATATTTATAGAGTAATCATTGTTTAGTGCTATCAAAAATTCAAAATAAAATACAAATTTTAGTATAGAAGACAAAAACTTGTCAAATATATTTGTTTGAAAAGAATTAAAGAATATTTATTCCAATATAATTGTTATAGTTGAAATGAGTACTTTTTGTAAATATTAAGACTAATTTATTACCTACTTATTTTATTTCATGTTAATGGCATTACACTACAAGAACGTGTATTAAATACATTTTAATATTAACTTTAACAGAAAAATATAAAGATGTAAAGACAAACCGAGGATATCTGTTCATGTATTTCTATATTTTAACGTAAATATCATCATAAAACCTTAAGGAATTCTTTTGTTTATGAAAAAACCAATTATTGCCGGATTATGCAACCACTTCTACACAGGCACCAAATAAATGAACATAAAAAGAAATATTTCTAATCAATTACTTTTTTACAATTATGTAGTACAATTTACGTACACATTCAGTTAGAAAATCGCTATCTCCTAATAAACGATAATCTTAAATAAATATCAGAAATAACAAAATTTCATTAGATCGTAAAAGTTACACGTAGCCTGTTTGTATAAATTACAGGTGAGGTAGAATTAAGAGCATGCGCAGCACCGCCTAACTTTATAAAGCGAGACAAATGTGAAAAAAGAAAAAAAGAGCGAACAGATAGTGTCGGATTTTAGAGAGCAGGTGGTTGTATGAGTGTTTTGTTGGTGTCTAGTGCTTTGTTCGTGAAAAGAAAGGAGACAACCGGCGTCTGTTGAGGTAGGTTTAAGGAAAGAGAATGTCGAAAATTACTTAAAAAAAAAATGTAAACCATTATTACTCGAATAATTGCATCGATTTTATTTTATTAAATGTCAACGGCGACCGTTCAATTTTAAAAATCAAATTGGAAGTTCTACATTCAAATGTCACGCTCACATTTTCAAAATTACAAACGGGTTCGTAGCAAAAGACAATGGAATTTGTATTCTAAAACATTTATGGTTATTTAATAAACAATTTTAAGCAATCAAAATTTATATTATGTGGCAAGGTAGCAGTTCTTGCATTTGTTTATTCCTATCTTTAACGTATGTACCTATACATTTAAATTTGTAGGAAGTAATATGCAGATGCAAATATGTACGTTGGCGTATGTTTTCTAGGTTTTTATCTACCTGTAACTTTTTTTTCTATAATATAGTAATATAATAAGCAGTAATATGTTCAACTCAATCTAGAACATCCTACGAATGGCTTATCAGGATTATATATCTTGATAACGTGAATCATTCCACAAATTTACCAATATCCCATTCCCACATTGTGTAAGTTCTTTGAATTTACTAAATTATCTACCTATATAATTTCGTATAGGTAAAATGTTCATGTATATAGGTATCTATATATAAAATAGATTTAATTAGTTTTAATACATACCGTATTTGCTTTTTTTCCTATTTATACAACAAAGTAGTTGAAAAACAGTTTTATAGCTGCATTTAATGCTTTCCATATTTTTTAAATAAAATTGTGATTATTACAAGTTTGTATTTAAATGTTTTGAATATATTAAAACATTTTCATTTGTACTTGAATTAAATAGTAAAATATACATAGGATAGACCCCATCGTACCATTGCAATTTGCGATGATTAATATATTCAAGGTTCTATAATTTGGACTAATTTACTATGTGATGTTCTGTTCACAACAATATAAATAACGATTGACGATAGGTATCCGTTTAATAATCCTTTTCTAACTGTTTTATTGACTTCTACGAAACCTGTGTCGCGGTCGGTCTTAATTGATTTTCTTCGCCAAGTCGAATGGTTAAGGCAAAAAAACTTCACACTTATAAATTAAAAAAAACTAATGCCACCATTATTTTATGTTGGGAAATAATCTCAGTGCAAGTATCTGTACGCAATGTTTTGTTGTCGATAATTGTAGAATGGATTTTACGTTTACACTATACCTTCAAGGAAATGTTCTATTATTACAATGAATCACATCTAATTTATCTGTTTTGATCATAGCATGCAGAATATTTTAACGGTATTTGTAATGTAAGAAATTGTAAAGCAAACAAGCAATATCAAGTAATACTAACACCGTTTTCTTATTTTAAAATTTCACGTATTTAACATTTGTTAAAATTTAACCTATATTTTCTAAAAATTTAAATTTTACTTAATGTCCTACTTGATATTTCAATTAAATTCTTAATATTTCTAGCTTCTAATTACGAATATTTAGTAATTATTTCAGAATGTAAAGAATTTTTGTTCTAAACCATCCACTATGGTTTAGAACAAAAATTACTGTAATAAAATTTGCTAATTATATAGGTACCATTCGTACCTCGTTTGATCCAGATTCAAATTGAAATTATTAAACAATTTGCAAAATTTATGGCCAATTCCTGAATTTCATCTTCATTTCGTTGGCATAGTGCCATCGAAAATAGTTGTCATTGCCGCTCCCTAATAACAACTACAATCTTGAAAAGAAACCGCTTCATTAGGATATGATCGTGAACTTTTCCAATGTCGTTACTAATACTGTTACTTATGGGATGGGTGCACAAATAGATAAATAATTTGCAATAACTTACAAATTACTATATATATATATAACGTATGATCAAAAAGTCTTTGGATCGTGATAGCCATGAAACGTAAAGCTATCTATAAAATTATTTACTTCTGTGATTCATTACCTTGAAGTACGCATAAGTCACAAATAAAATAGATTTTAGGTTATGGTATTTATTTACATTTTATGTATGTTATATTTAATAACATTTATAGAGATTACAGAATGCATTTATAAATAAACAAAGTTTTAATAACTAATAAAAAAATAATAAGGCTCATTACAGTTAAGAAAAGAACTCCCACAATGAAACAATAACATTCAGGTAGGTACACTTTTACAATAAAAAATTATAAAAGATGTTGAAAATGTCTTTCCTGTTCTTGAATACACCGGTTAACACGTCGGCCCATGTTATTAAAAACTTTAATTAAAAGATCAGGTATTACTGTGAGACAGTTTTCAACAATACGTTCTTGTAATTCATCTAAAGTGTGAACTGGAGTTTTAAAAATGTTATTCTTAAGCAATGGGAATAAGAAGTAGTCTAGAGGACTCAAATCACAAGACCTAGGTGGGTAACGTCCGTCTGATATTAACCTTTCATCATGCGGTCTCGCGTTATCTTGCTGAAAGTATCCATTATGAAGTTCATCATCGTGTAATTGATTGATAAAAGGATCAAGTATTTGATTTATACCGTGATATCATAAAGTTTCTAGGACGAAGATGGCCATGGGGTGAAAAACGTCTGTCTTAATTTATATCACCCTTTTGAGAAAATTCGGATGAAATTTTCAGGTTAAGTGTCATGCTCACGTTAAAATTTGTCAATATATTAATCTTAATGTCAGTATGACACATAACCTGAAAATTTTATCAGATTTTTCTCAAAAGGATGATATAAATTAAGACAGACGTTTTTCACCCCATGGCCACCGTTGACCAAGATAATTTTTGATATCTCGGTATATCTTTTTCGCGTTTATGGTATCTTGAAAAAATATTAGCCCTATTACCCGTCTACGGGACATTGCAACCCAAACACCAATCTTAGGACTATGTAAAGGAGCCTCACTATGAAAATTAGGATTATTCTCGCTCCACATACGCATAACTTGTTTAGTAACGTATCCAGATAGGTAAAAATAAGATTCGTCTGTAAAAATGATAAATCAAGGATATCGTTATTCATATGGTCATTAAACCAGGTACAGTACAATACTCTCTTCTGATAATCTGGTGGCAGTAACTTCTGACACATCTGCAGTTTATAAGGAAACATGTTCAAGTCATGTTTAACAATGGTTTGACACGTCCCATAACTTAAATTGATTTCTTGTTTCAATCTACGCAAGGATAAGGTAGGTTCTTCCTGCATGCGTTGCCTAACCAGATCAATAACATAATCATTTCTAGCCCGTCTTCTTCCAGATCGAACACTATCGCTGATATTACCAGTTCCTTCAAATTTGTCCACAATTCGTTGAAGTTGCCGAAAAAAATCTCGTTCGATTATTGCGAAGTTGGGAAATCTCTCACGGAACTCATTCAAACAAACGAGGTGAATAAACTCAATTACCATTTTCACCTATATTTCCATTACTGTAGTATGATTTGATAATAAAAATTTGTTCTAATGGAAACATTTTGAATTATAACCAGCTGACTTGAAAGTTGTCAAGTAAATTTCAAAACTAATTGAAATAAATAATTTCATAGATATCTCGTAAATTCCACGGCAATAGCGATCCAAAGACTTTTGATCATACGATATATATATATATATATATATATATATATATATATATATATATACATATATACGAGGGTGGATCAATAAATACCCGTGTTAGGAAAGAAGACGCAAGTTTTTCACAAATTTTTTATTTATTTTTCAACGTAATCACCCTTTAGTACAATACACTTTTCCCAACGTTTCTGCCATTTCTTTAACCCCTCCAAAAAATACGATTTGTCAAACTCTGCAAAATACGCTTCTGTCTCGACGATAACCTCCTCGTTTGAGCTGAATCTTTTTCCCCCGAGCCACGTTTTCATGTTGGGGAACAGAAAGAAGTCGCAGGGAGCCAAGTCAGGCGAGTACGGTGGGTGCGGCAGCAATTCGTAGTGCAGTTCATGCAACTTTGCCGCGACAATTCTTAATGAATGTGCTGGTGCATTATCGTGGTGGAACAGCACTTTTTTCTTAGCCAAATGGGGCCGTGTCTCCTTCAATTTTATATCGAATCGGTCCAATAATTCACTGTAGTACTGCCCCGTGACCGTTCTTCCTTTCTGCAAAAAGTCCATGAGGATTATTCCGTTGGAATCCCAAAAAATCGTGGTCATGACCTTTCCGGCCGATGGGACCGTCTTTGCCTTATTCGGAGCAGATTCACCCCGAAAAATCCATTGTTTTGACTGTCGCTTGGACTCTGGCGTATAATAATGGATCCAGGTTTCATCAACGGTGACGACTCGACGCAAAAACTCCTGCGAATTTCTCTTGAAGAGGTCCAAACACTGCTTCGACATTGACAACCGTATCCGCTTGTTGTCCACCGTAAGCAATCGCGGCACCCATCGGGCCGACACCTTTCTCACCGATAACTTATCATGTAAAATATTAATTGCCGTTCCGTACAACACGCCTACGGCCTTTGCTACTTCGCGCACTTTCGTTCGGCGATCAGCGAGAATCATGTCGTGGACCTTTTCAACGATTTCCTCGGTAACCACGTCTGCCGGGCGGCCTGGGCGCTCCTCATCAAAAACAGATGTACGACCACGTTTAAATTCGTTGAACCAATATCTTACGGTTGTCATAGATGGTGAAGGGTCCCCATAGACAGCATCCAACTTCGCTTTTATTTCTTCGCATGTTTTTCCATCCAAAAATAAAAAGCGAATTACGGATCGATATTGCTCTTTTTCCATTTTATCGAGAAACACGAAACACGTGTGATACAACTGGCTGCCAAATAAAAACTAACCTATGAATCAGTCTGAAATTTATTATGGTGTTGTCTGACAGATGGTAGTACACGACGGTAATGCCAACTTCCCTCACCTGTCTTCAAACGCGGGTACTTACTGATCTTCCCTCGTTTATAAATATAAATATAATATCTTCGTGACCTTGGTATGATAAGGTAAACTTAATAAGTCGGCGATTAAAGGTCCGGTTTACTTTAGAGTATATATATTTAAAACAACCCTACATATTTCGGCTATACGCCTTTGTCAAGAGAATACAAAATATAAATCATTTATATTTTGTATTCTCTTCTAGAATACAAAATATAAATCATTTATATTTTGTATTCTCTTGACAAAGGCGTATAGCCGAAACATGTAGGGTTGTTTTAAATATATATACTCTAAAGTAAACCAGACCTTTAATCGCCGACTTATTAAGTTTACCTTATATATATATATATATATATATATATATATATATATATATATAAATATAATAACTTCGTGACCTTGGTATGATATGGTAAACCTAATCAGTAGGCGATTAAAGGTCTGTATATTACTTCAAAATATATGTATTTAAAAAAAACTCTACATGTTTCGGCTGTATACGCCTTTTTCAAGAGAATACAAAATATGAATGACAGGATATAAAATCCTGTCATATATATATATATGTTATATCCTGTCATTCATATTTTGTATTCTCTTGAAAAAGGCGTATACAGCCGAAACATGTAGAGTTTTTTTTAAATACATATATTTTGAAGTAATATACAGACCTTTAATCGCCTACTGATTAGGTTTACTATATATATATATATATATATATATATATATATATATATATATATATTGATGTGAGTCAACTTTCTATATATATATATATATATTGATGTGAGTCAACTTTCTTCCTTCATTAATTCTTTTACTAATAAGATATCGGTTTCAAGAATGTTATATCTAGAATATTCAGATTCGTGAAATATTACTTTATAGTAAGAATTTTGTAATAAATTCATAATTGGTTTTTGAAATCATGATACCGTTTAATATTGTATGTTATATTTAATCTATTTTAATGTTTTGCTAATTAATAAATTAACTTTAACTTATTTTCGCGAGGATTTTGGATTTTTACAACCAACTATGTTTTATTTCATTTGTGAACAAATTACTGTAAGCTTTATTATTTTTATGACTTCTGTGAACATCATATTCTAAATTTGTAATTGAGATTACGTGAGTGGATTTTATTATTATTTTATCTTTTATATTATTTTAGAAACCATTGTACAATTTCCTTAGAATATTTCATTTATGCTATTACAAAATTTCTTATGGGAGTCTTGACGACGAAAAACAAGATTATTGATTATTATTTTTATTTGACGGATTGAAAAAGATTTTTATCTGCATTATATAAATTTAGTCTTTCATTAATATTCCATTTATATTCCTTATATATAATGTTTATGGACGTTTATTGAACATAAGGAAGTGGTATTATAAGATATTCTGGATGTATAAACCATATAAGGAGTATATAGATATACATATGATTATGGAAGAATAGATTATATATGTTAAAGGAACGCTCTTAAAGAAGAAATCAGATTCCTGTGTATTATTTTGGAATAAGAACACCTCATCAGGATTCTATTTTAAACATAACCTGGAACTATACCCTGCAAGATTGGATCATAAGCATATCAGCGACCAGGATATTATCCAGTTATTTAAATCAAGTAACTGACAACCAACTTTGATGTTCCAGTTGGAAATATTCCTGTGAATTTCGTCCTAAGAACATGTTGAAATTGTGATCTTCTAAATTTAACGTATCCATCAGGTATTTAAGAGAAAATTGTATCTTATATGTTTGTAAAAGATAACATTCCTTGCAGTCACTTATCTATATATCATTTACTCACGTCATCTCAAATGTCATATTACTTTGCTTTTAAATGTCAGATTTGGTAGTTATATTTGTAAATCTTGAAACTTGTTTAATTTAGATCTTGACATACGATTAGGTTGTCTAGTATTTGAATAGGCAATACATCTCATATTATTAAACGAAGGATAGCATAATATTATATTAGATATCACGAACTTAATTTTTTTTTTTTTAATTGTCTCTTAAATGTTTTTTTTTATTTGTATCTTGTGATAATCGAAATAATATCATTTAAATATATTTATATACATAAATTTGACTCTTTCGTTTTATTTCATGTATTTGTAAGTGTTTGTCTGTGTATCGAGAACTTACTTCGAGACCCTAGAGATTGAGTAGTTTTCAGGCTTAATAAATATATTAACTTCTCATATTTTATATTATTACATTATTGTCACCAGAACGTGAGGCTTTTCTTTATAATACCCCTTTGCATGATTACATTTTGGCGGCCCAACTTAGGGGCTGTTCTTTGCTTATTACATTTTGACGTCCGAACGTGGGGCAATTCTCCACGGCATTCGGGTATTATTACAAGTGTCACTATTGTGATACTTCTTAGCATTGCTTGCATCCCTTGTGAGCTATGTGGTACTTCTTGCTTTAGTGTTGTTATATTAGATATTTCTTCCCAAAATTTTACATATTGTTCCTTGTTAAAAAAGATTTTGTGAAGTTATAGCTGTTGCCTTGTATCTTTTATTGTATTAAATCTTGTACATCAATTGAGGGGTCCAATGCAATAACCGGGTAAGTCCATTTTTTCGCTAAATTGTGTTATTAATATATTCTTGCTGAGGATTAAATTCTCTATTATCCTGTGCAACAACAATGTTTAAATGTAGAAAATATGCAGTACACGGATGTATTTGTAGTTGCCTGCTTAGCAATACTGAGCAAGAACAGGGTAAGTCCTGGACTTCCCCTGTTATTGCAAAGTACCGTCAAACCTTATGCATGTGGTCGAAAGTGTGTTATGCGATCGGTTTTTTGTGGAAAACAGTGTTAAACCTGTTAAAAATGCTCTCAGACAGTGACAATTCCACGAGTGACCCGTATTTTAGTGATGGTGACGACGAATATGTACCGGAACATGAAAAAAAAACTCGATTACAACGTAACCTCATATACTGTAGTTCTCAGTGTGATGACTTGAGTGAACCACCTGCCTCATCTCAGCCTGGTACTTCTGCGAATAATCTAAATTTTGACGAACTATTTCCCCGATCCTCTCATGACGAAGTTTCTGTGGATGTTGGAGTCGATATTGGAGCTCAGGTACAAACTGCCGCACCTTGTACACCACAGATTACAAAGAAAAAAATAATTCGTGAAAAGTTGTGGCAAAGAAATGTAAGGAAAGCCAATAGGACCCAAGGAAAACCATATACAAACACAAAAGGGCGTTGTGTTCCTGGAAGCAAAATGGGACCCAAGTGCAAATGTAAACACCTTTGCTTAGAAAAAATTATTGGAAACGAGAACTGCAAAAAATTATTTTCTGATTTTTATGCGATGTCTTCTAAAGATCTTCAGGATTGTTATTTATATGGGTGCATAAAAAGGAAGTACATTGTTCGACACAGGCCACGCTCGCATCACAAAACAAAAATTATTGCAATTTTTTCATACTCTTGTTGATACTGGACGATATAAATCAATATACCATAGGTATCCCGAACCGGGCCACAGCTTTCTGCCCTGCGATCGCAGTTTTGGGGCGATAGAAATACAGAAAAGGAAACATGACAAGATATATTTACCAAGGGATTATATTAAAATCGTTCAGGGTACAAGCAAGAATTTTGAGGTAATAGCAGTAACGCAAGATATGCTTTTGAACTTTAAGGATCATTTAAAACAGTTTTTTGTGCGAAATCCTTCATAAGGTAATAAGGTTTATAAGGTAAACTTAATTTGTCGGCGATTAAAGGTCTGGTTATTACTTCAAAGTGTATATATTTAAAATAATCCTACATGTTTCGGCAATGATGCCTTTGTCAAGGATATAAAAAATATAAATAAAAATATAAAAAATATAATATACATTTATATTTTTTATATCCTTGACAAAGACATCATTGCCGAAACATGTAGGATTATTTTAAATATATACACTTTGAAGTAATAATAACCAGACCTTTAATCGCCGACAAATTAAGTTTACCTTATCTTACCAAGGTCACGAATATACTATATTTATATATATATATATATATATATATATATATATATATATATATATATATATATATAAAGGCTGTCTCAAAGGGAGGTTTGTTTTTGAAGTTGCAATTAAACACATTAGATTGTTATGTTTTTAATTCATGATAAAGTACAGACATGGACGTTACATTTGGAACACAATATCTGACAAGTGGCCGCCGCGACTACGTTGACAGATGTCCATTCTGTTGACGAAATTTTGTATGACTCTTGCACACAATTGCGGCACCATCTCAGCAATCGCGTTTCGAATCGCGTCTTTCAGCTGTTGAAGTGTTTGAGGATTGTTAGCATAAACCTTTCCTTTCAAAAATCCTCAAAGAAAAAAGTCCATCGGGGTGATATCGCACGATCTTGGTGGCCAATTTTGATCGCCATGATGAGAAATTACACGGCCTGGAAACCTTGTGCGCAATAACTCAATTGTTTGGTTCGCTGTGTGGCTGGTGGCACCATCTTGATGAAACCAGAAGTTATCCGCATCCATACCATCCAACTCACCCCACAAATAATGGGCTATCATGTCACGATCACGATCACCAGTGACAGTTACCGCGGCAGCGTTTTAAAAAGAAAATGGTCTCATTACACCGCCGGCCCAAAATCCGCACCAAACAGTGACTCGTGGTGGGGGCATAGGTTGTTCTTCAATCGCACGAGGATTCTCAGCGCCTCAAATTTTGCAATTTTGTTTGTTAACGTAACCATTAAGTTGAAAATGCGCTTCATCACTGAAGATGATTTGTGTCGCAAAATCGGGATTATCCTGTTGCATCGCTAACACCCAATTGCAGAACTCACGGCGCTGTCCATGGTTGGCTGGTTTCAATGTCTGCGTCAATTGGATCTTGTATGCGCGTAAGTGCAAATCCTGGGTCAAAATACGCTGCACAATACTTCTGGAAAGGTCTAATTGCTGTGCACGTCGTCGTCGTGCACAGCATCATCGGCCACACTTTCTTCCACTGCGGTTATGTTTTCAGCCGAACGACCGCTGCGAGGACGCAAAGGTGTTTTTACGTCTGCCACAGAACCAGTGCGTTCAAACTTTTCAATTAATTTCGTAATCGCGGTCTTACTTGGGCGATTATGAATACCAAAATGATCACGTAAATTGCGAAATGTACCCACGATAGATTCTCCATTTTGGTAATAGGTTTTCACAATAAGCGCTGCATTCTTGAAATGCAAGACTTCACAATGCTAACTGTCAAATCTCACCGCTGTAGCACCAACTTAACCATATTTCGCGCGAATTTCAAAAACAAACCTCCCGTTGAGACACCCGATATATATATATATATATATATATATATATATATATATATATATGGTATATTCAATTAGTTGGCGATTTAAGGTCTGGTTTTACTTCAGAATGTATATAATCAAAACAATCTTACATGTTTCGGCATATGATGCCTTTTTCAAAGAATTTAAAATATAATTTATATATAACTGGATTATCAATTTGACCAATATAAATATTCCGGATAATGTTAAATACATACTTAGCCTAGACCCAAATTTAATATGCCACCAAACAAAATACCCATTAATGACTATATAGCTAGCATTGAAACTGGAATACAATATTTACCACAAGACAAACAGAACGAAATACGTAACAATCTGTAATATAATCACTAACCATAAACATAAGAAAATAAATAATAAAAAACATATATCAAATCTATACCGCCTCATTATGAGCAAACGCAACGATCCGAATATATGAATATTTCTCCCGCTCCGAATATAAATCCCCTGAACGCGTTTAGCCAATCACAAAACAGTCTGTCGCGCAACCATTTGACAATTAATGTCACAAATTAGTGTCATCACTGTCACCCTATACGGAGTCTCTTAAGCGTTTGAATAGTGATCATGTCGCGTTATACACTAGAAGAGAAAGCCGAAATGATGAAATGGTACCACGCTGATAATTCTTATCAAAGAGTATGTGACTTATTTGCCGGAAGGTATCCCGACAGGCCCATCCCGAACAAAGCTACAATTTGTAGACTTAAAAAGAAAATAGACATTACAGGTTCTTTACAAAATTTAAAACCATTATTCCCAAATCGCAGAGTTCCTAATGATACGTCCATTTAAGTATGCGCTGAAATAGAACTAAATTCAAATTTGACACTTAGCAATATTTCCAACGATTTAGGCATATGCTGCTCGTCCGTTAACCGCATACTAAAATTAAATGTTGTAAAATAAATTGCTCATAATGAGAAATTAATTATAATTTCTCATTATGAACAATTTATTTTATTATTTGTAAGAGAAAATTTTTCTTTACATTACTAGAATTTAATTTAGTTTTTATTTATTTCTGAAGTTTATTTAGTTTACTATGAATAGTTTTTGTAACCTTTATTATTAAAATTAAAACACGAAATTCAAACCCAAATACACGATTAAAAATAGTCTAGAGTTAGTTGACCATATCAAAGACACCAACTTCGCCGATAATACCAAATTCATATTTTTCGATGTTAAAAACGTATTTCCTAGTTTCCCCCCTTATACAGTGATTTATCTAATTGATAAAACGCTATCATATAATAAAACAAACCCCATAATAAAAGAAGAGATCGTACATTCACATAAGGTTTGCTTAGATCAAAATTACATTTCATTTAATAACAAATTCTATCTGTGTAAAAAAGGTCTAATTATGATAAATCCGCTTTCTCCGAAATTTATGTGTGTATATACAATCATTTGTATATATATACACGCAGTATAGAAATAAAAGTCGTATCTATTCCCGAATAATGTGTACTGAAGATTAGTAAAAACTATGAAATATCGGTATCTGCACATTCCAGGTGGATATGGCTTTCACACATTTTTTCATTCGCCCGGATAACCTGGACGGTTGGCGCCGCAACGTGTTGTATCTGCATTCTTAGGCAAATGTGATTTTGGCATTTGTAGAAATTAATACAACATATTATAGGGGCAATTGCATGTAATGTGTGAATTTAATAGTTATTAATTCTCATTAACATATACATACATCCACACAAGTTTTGTTCTAGGAAAAACATGTATATAGTATCTGACTTTTATTATTTATGATAAGTACAAGAAGTAAAGATATACATATTGCTATGAACTGTGGTGTTGATTAATTATTTAAATTGGCCCACAATACACAACAGCTTGCTCGGTTTAACTCTAGTCGGTTCAGCCTTCCAGGAGCTCTTGTATCTTCAGGTTACCCACGAAGGGGTATGTGTTAAATAAAAAAGGTATTAGAATTAAAACTCACGTTAACAACACAAACATATAATTTAAAAAAAAATAAAAAACTTCTCTTAACAAAGTATTAAGAGTGTCTTATGCAACACAAATGCATAAGACTGAGGAAAACTTGTATAAATATTGACTAGTATACAAGAAAGAAAACCTCAATTTGACCGCGAACAAACTTAACCTAATTAAATAGTTAGCAAAACTTTCAAATTTAATTAATTACGTTAACCAGAAACTTCAAACGTCAAACAGAAAATTATCTGTGAGCGCGTAAGTCAAAATAACAGAATCATGCGCAATAACATGATCAAATTCCCACCAAATTTCCCTGACCTTCATACAACTACCGCCAACGAAAGCAAAAACTAGCAAAAAAACTAAAATGTTGAAAATTTTTCTGACTATAAATATATTATAAACTAAAATTTACTGAAATTACGAGCTCAATCAATATACAAATAACTTAACTAAATTAATATAAATATAAATATACTTGCAAATGCACACGTACATTAATTAATGTGGTCGTCGCACCTCACTAAAAAAATTATACTAAAAGAGAGATTTCAGATAGGTCGCACAAATCAAAAATTACAAGTATCAAAACTCGTAATTAATCGAAAATTGCTTTAAACACATCAAAGATCACAACTAAAAACACAAACCGAAATTAACTATAATATATCCGAATAAAAAGGTCCTTATTCAGAAAAAACTAACTCGACCTATCTGTCTAACGGATGAAAAATCTCTGCCTCTCCTACTCGGAAATGAAATTATCTCCATGCCTAGAACATAAATCAAAAGATCAACGGTCGAACTACCCAGCTCAAGACAACATTCGAACATCCTACAGGCGTGGACAAAAATACACATTATAATCAACTTTTAAATTAAATATACAAAATCTCTAATTATTTTCCTGGAATAAAATGTACATAATTATAAATTGTCTTTTTAAAGTTTCTTCATTTTTCTTCGGGGAAAAATCCATGACAATATGTATGGCAATACTATTAACAAGTGTTCATTTGAAAAGTCAATCTAGTAGTATGTGGTTTACTGAGAACATTTTGAAGTATGTCGTAAATTAAAATTTACAACTTAACCTACGAAGTCGTATATTTTGACAGTTTCGTACATACAAATAAATAACAAATAATAGGTATTTATTGAAAACTATAATAAATGTTGAAAATGTTGTCCTTCAAGATCAATGCACTTTAAAATCCTCCGTTCAAAATTTGTGATGATATTCTGCAACATTTTTTGTGATTGACATTATCCAATGTCATTTGGATTTACGTTTACGGAACAACAAACACACTATAATAAATGTTGAAAATGTTGTCCTTCAAGATCAATGCACTTTAAAATCCTCCGTTCAAAATTTGTGATGATATTCTGCAACATTTTTTGTGATTGACATTATCAAATGTCATTTGGATTTACGTTTACGGAACAACAAACACATACTAATATATTTGCGTCTTATTCTATCAAAATTTCAAAGTAACCTAGATTGACTTTTCATCAAATGAACACACGTTATGAGTGTAGAGCCTAACATTAGTAGCAACAGTAGTAGTAGCAAAACTGTAGTTACTATCCTTGTGTTTCACGAGTTGTAAGAGAACTGGCACTTTCATTCTGAAAATAACCCAGTTCTTCTTCATTTGCATTCAGTTCAGCGACAAATAATTGTAACATGTGGATATAAAGCTGTTCTGTTTATTCAAAGAAAATTAGACCTATCATTATCCTTCTAAACATGGCTTATCCATACTCTAACGCTTATAGCGTAAAGTTGTGTTCCATGAAATTTATGTGGATTTTCTACAGATAAAATAGACTATTATCCCTTAAATGTACATTAAACCAAATACAATATTCAATGCGTTTATTTAAATCTAAAGGATATCATTCTTGCACAACTGATACCTTGTATGGATATAAATCCAATTCTCGTTTGACTACCTTTTGCGTTGATTCATATGTGATAAACCTGATAATTGGAACCAATTTAAAATATTTTAAGCTTATTTTATAACCTATCTCTTGGCTCAAGTATTGTAAAGGCTCTGTAGAGCGATGTTCAATAGATTTACGCACATTTTCAATAACTTCTTCCGTCAAGATTGTTAGTCGGCCCGGTTACTTCCTTTTGCTAACACTTTGAAAATTACACAGTCGATTAACAATTCGGTAAATATAGCGTATTAGATTGTTTTTGTTATATATCCCTTTAAGTCCAAGGGAAAACGGTATTTTGTAATCAGAAACCGAATAACCTATAAAACAATAACGTTCAAATTATTTTGTGTCTCAAAATGATATTACGCCTTGATCTGCGGCTTTGATAAGGAGAGTTAAATAATAAACAAACAGTAACGCGCCAAGTATCTTCGGCGCTGTCGTGCGAAATACTGATAGGCGCCTTTACCCTATATGTATTGAGCCAAAATTACCAGCCCCTCTCCCACAGTTCAACATTGAAATTTATGACGAACTCTTTAGACTTGTTAGTACTGGTAGGTATTTTTTATTTGAGGCAAACAATAGGTTCACATACAAAAAAATATTATTAAAATTTTTATTGCACACTGAAACAACAGTAACAAAATAAAAAACAGTATTCCAAATTATTAAAAAACAAAAGGTCAAATAAAATATTTTTAGAGTGCCCGTGTTTTTAAATAGATAAACGTGAAGGAAAACAGCGGAAATGTCTTATAGAAATTGGACTTTTCTAGCTTTACTTTTGGCAAATTCATTAATAAGATTTTCAATATTCAACTGCTTTAAAAAGTCAGACTCTATAGAAATGATAGCAAGATTTTCTAGCCGCTCCTGGCCCATTCTAGATCGTAAGTAATCCTTAATTAACTTTAATTTAGAAAATGATCTTTCGGCTGTAGCTACAGAAATTGGTATAGTTAACAATATATGTAATGCAATTGTAATGTTTGGGGATGAGTGGGTTAAGTTATTTATTGTAATGTTACAGTATGATTATTAGCTTCTATTAAAATGCTTAAGATACACCTTTTTTAATTATTAAATAATATTAATTATGTTAAATTTATACAAAAAACAGTGTAGATGCAAATATCAAGTACACTCTTTGAAGTAACAATAAAATTATTGCTGTCAATGCTAAAATAATTGTAATAATTGTTTTATGTAAATTTGTTGATTTGTTGTAAACTTTCAAAAAATGTTTTTAATATTTTTAAAATTTAACTTGTCACAAGTGGCCGTAGGCGCCTTTAAGGCCTTGGCGCCGTTGTGCGCTGCACGACCTTGCCCATATGGACGGCGCGTCACTGTAAACAAATAACATAAAATAAAAGAAAACCGTAGGTACAAGAACAAATAACAATACACACAAATCAATCACAGTTTACGACAGAAATGCAGATATTTTTGAAAAATGTTAATTTCATAACAGTAATTAATTATGAATGGAATTAACAACAGTTCCGCTTTTTTTTTATAACAATCAATTGTTAATCGCAGTGTATTTAAAGTAACATTTTATTTTAGTTTCTGTTTCAAATGTAGGTGCTGGTAGTAATCAGTTTTAAAGAAATTTCAAATTTAGTTAATTCGTTGTTTTCAAAACTAGCTTCTATATTCGTAAGTGAAAAGTTGTTCATTTTTCGATTCTACCTATATATGTTAAAGCAAATTAGGTATAGAGTTTTCCTTAAATTTTATGTGCCTAATGTGCCTCTGACACAGTTAACCATTTAAGACCGGACAATGTGCCGCACGCGTCGACCTATTATTGGTAAATTTGAACATGAACCTGTCCAACACTTATTTGCTTCAATAATTCTACAGTATTTTTTGCGCCATGTTTGAAATGCACACTTTTCTTCTATTTTGCCTCTAGTTTCTTGTCAGAATAAAAATTAAATTTACGCCCCTCTTTTTTTTACTCATAAAAACGTGTTTGCTTGGACTTTGCATCTGCACGAACTTAAGTTTTACTCTATTATTAATAGATAACAGTATCCAGAGAATATGTATATATCGTACATATAAGTTGTTTTACATTTTTAGTCTGTCATTAATTTATTATAAATTACATAGAAACGTATATGATAGTGAAGACGATTATTATAATCTTTTTAAAGCATCAGAAGCAAGCAGAAGAAGTGATACTGAAGAATTTATCAATATAGAAACCTGATATCCTATTTAGTATCCAGCATCTAAAGCCCTCTAAAAAAATTTCCAATTACAGAACCGGATTGTAATAGATTAAATGCTTTTAAGAGAAACGAATCGATTTGTCCAACAGCAATTAAATATAATATATTATCTAATAATTTATAGAACTTTTTATACTGGTCAACTTGAGAAATTATAAAAATACCTATGTAACTGGTAAGATTCTAAAAGAATACCCTAAGGTAGCAATAAAGTATATCACATATATTTAATGCTATTTTAAGAAGTGGACACTTTCCGTCGCAATGGAAGGTTGCCCAAATTGTTTTAATTCCTAAGCCTGGCAAACCTGTGGAGGAAGTGACATCATATCGCGCAATTAGTCTTCTGCCTACTTTGTCTACTCTTGAAAAGACTAAAGCCTTTAATTGATGAACTGGCAATTATCCCTCATCATCAATTAGGGTTTGGAGAAATGCATACCACTATTGAGCAAGTGCTTCATCTGATGGAAATCATACTTAGAGCATATGAAAAAACTGAAGCCTTTAATTGACGAACTCGCAATAATCCTACGTATACCTAAGAAAAATATAGTAACTTGCGTATTCTTAAGTAAGACATTGCCTTTAGTAAATCGCATTGTGGAACAGACTTGCTATAAAAAATTAGTTTTTATGCGAAGCGAAATTTAGGTCCTTCATTATACTATTAATTTTTTTTATACATATGATACGCCATAAATACCCAGTTTAATATGCTTAAACACGAAGCAACGTGTGAAAATGTAAGTATGTCGTGGTAGAACGTTATAGTGAACTTTACCAAGTAAAATTTTGAAGACAACGCTAGTCGATCAGTTAATTGAATACAATTGAAAAATAACGGAAATTTACAAAACTAAGTATAAAGCAATTATTAGATTTTTAACAACAGAGAGTGGTCTTCTTCAATTAAACACCTTTGAATAATCATTATGAAGAATTTTCTCTATTCTTTACTCATGCGAAAATTGGCAGAGATTTTTCATATTGAGCAAATATACTTTGAAACTCGCTCGTCCTATAGATATGTTGACCACAGAAGACATTACCATTGTTGTTAATTTGGAACAGCCTGGCTGCCAAAAAGAATAATTATCCACTTATCGAATTCTCCACGATCTTTTGGCTATTTAAATCCAATTTTATTGTGTGATCGTTTTTGGTGGGATATATTCTACAATCGCTCGTTAACCATAATTAAAAAAGCGATTTTCTATCGCAATTTCTTATCAAATAAAAAGTGCATAGAATTGCAGAGACCTAACGAGGGAACTCTTTGTAAGAGGCTCACTCCATATGTCAATCAGAGAAAAGAATCATGGCAAAGATTTTCTGGAATTGCTAAGGAATACTTGTGAGATTGAGTTCAATGAAAGAAACATTACATTAAATATTACCGAATTGCAATATTATACTATACTTCTGCATAAATTGCGAAAAATGTCTAGAAAGATTGACTCAAAGTGCGCATCCTCTCCATTGTTGCGCAAGCTGCTATTAGAGATTGCGTCATTATTTAGATACGCCCTACCATATAGTTCTGATATGAATTCAAGTGACTTTTATTGATTTACTAATTTGAAAAATGATGAAATTAAAACAGCCGTGATGCTTTGATGTTAAATCTAAATATTATTTTCGTAAAGATGTCAATGCTTATTAAACGTTGTAACGAGTGCATTTAAGTGAGAGGAGATTATATTGACAAATAGCAAACAGTTGTTTTAATGTTGTCTTTATATTTTAGATAAGTTGGAAATTTATGATGTAACCTATGTATACAGTGTGGTCATAAAGTTTGGAACCAAGCTTATAACCGCATTATTTTACATTTTTAGGAAAAACGCTCGGACAGGTAAATTTTCTTTTTTAAAACGCCATCTTTTGACATACAATTTTTTTCTATGACGTCATTGGTTTTCGAGTGATGACGTTATCAACACTTTCTTTAAATGGCAACCATATTATTTTTTTCTCGTTTTTGGTAGATCTTTATATCCACCAAATAGTGATATAAAACAGTTGGTATGTTGCATCACAATTTTTTGAAAAAATTATATAAATTTATAAAAAAATACGAAAATTTTATTTTTGTACAAAATTAAAATTAAATTAAAAAAAAATACATCTGAACTTAAATTTATTGTAACAGTTAACGTAAATCTTCAAAATGGACCCCACCAACCAACTGACACTGTCCCAGCCGAGTGTAAACACTTCGTATACTCGCCTCAATTATGTCTGGGGATATTTGTGTAAGTTCTACGCGAATTCGTTCTTTTAAATCTTCTAAATTGTTCGGTTTGTTAAAATACTCTTTCGATTTCAAATAACCCCACAAAAAAAGTCTAACGGAGTCAGGTCAGGAGAACGAGGTGTCCATTCTATGGCGCCTCTCCGTCCAATCCATTTATTGGGAAATATTTCGTCAAGATAGTGGCGAACCTCTACACCATAATGGGGAGGCGCTCCATCTTGTTGAAACCAAATATTTGGATGGGGTACATCACCATCCTCGTGATTTGGGAAAATAACAGCGAGCGCTGGAACCAGTTCAAATCTTAAAAATTCTAAATATTGCACAGCAGTCAAATTTCCTTCAAAAAAATAAGGTCCTAAAATGCGTCGTCCAATCATTCCAACCCATACGTTAACTTTTCCTCTGCGCTGAGTATGACACGCTTGAGTCCAATGCGGATTGTTCTGCGACCAATATCTGCAATTATGGCGGTGAACAGATCCATTTAGGCAGAACGTAGCTTCATCTGAGAAGACGATGTTTTCCAAGAAATTTGGATTTTGGTCACAACGTAACATTACGTCTTCACAGAACTGCAGTCGACGATCTTCGTCATCCTCATGTAATTCCTGTACAAGTTGAACTTTGTAAGGACGATAGTGTTCTTTTTTAAATAAGTTGACGACAAATGAGTGAGCCACCTGATTGGCTAACGCAAGTTGTCTGGTGGAAACATGATGCCTTTCTTCTGCTTCTAGAAGCACATTCAATTTCACATCTTCTCCTACTTGAGGTCTACCTTGCCGTGGTCGATCTTTTACGGATCCAGTTTCGGTAAACTTTCCAACTAGTTTTGTCACCATAGACCTGGTAATTGGAGGTCTATCAGGGTGTTCATGGTTAAACAATTCGCATGCTTCTGCATGCGTTCTTTGTCTGTCCCCATACCCAACCATAATTAAAATTTCGATTCTTTCACGCTCAGATAAATGTGCCTTTTTTTATATTAGCGAAAATGAACAATTTTTAAGCAATATCTCAAAAATTTAACGTCAAAAATAGAAGTAAATAATTCAACAGTGTTGTCGCCATAGAAACAATTTAAAACTAAAATTTTTGTACATAAATTGTACAAAAAGAAGCAAGAATGTCATAAAGAAGTATTTTGCAAAAAAGTGCGTGTTTTTGTTTTTGTAAATTTTTTGCATAGTAACATGAGTACATGTGCTTTTGACGATCCGGTTTGTTCAAGAAGAATATTTAAGTCCTCACACAAGACAGAAGTGTGAAAAAAACTTACTTACATATTTCAGTAAATTTTGTAAGCTTAATTAGTTTTTGAAATCTTCAATTTTTGGGCGATAATTTTAATTAAGAAATGGTCTGTCACATCATGTCAATTTTTCAAATAAATTAAACTTCTTTGGCCCTTTTTTGTGAAACTATTTAATGTTAAATAAGATTTTTTAATAAGTAATTGGCCGATTGGGAAGACGAATTTCTTTTGACCTGGAGCGAATAACGCAGATTACTATTGATCGCAAAGCATTTACACTCGGCTGGGACAGTGTCAGTTGGTTGGTGGGGCCCATTTTGAAAATTTACGTTAACTGTTACAATAAATTTAAGTTCAGATGTATATTTTTTAATTTAGTTTTAATTTTGTACAAAAATAAAATTTTCGTATTTTTTCGAAATTTATATAATTTTTTCAAAAAAATTGTAATGCAACATACCAATTGTTTTATATCACTATATGGTGGATATAAAGATCTACCAAAAACGAGAAAAAAATAATATGGTTGCCATTTAAAGAAAGTGTTGATAACGTCATCACTCGAAAACCAATGACGTCATAGAAAAAAATTGTATGTCAAAAGATGGCGTTTTAAAAAAAAAAATTACCTGTCCGAGCGTTTTTTCTAAAAATGTAAAATAATGCGGTTATAAGCTTGGTTTCAAACTTTATGACCACACTGTATATACAAAAATATCAACACTTATCAATTTAATCATAGTTTTATTGCTTTTAGGATCTTCATTAGGAATAGTAGATTATTATCTGCTGATCATTTTTATAAAATAATAAATATTCTTGTGAACTACAAAACTGATTCGGTACTATAAAAAATTGAAAACATTTAGCGAAAAAATTTAAAGGGCTAAAACGGGGAACTTGTTAATTATTAAAGGAATAATGTAATTGTAATGAAATTAATGAATAAAAGGCAAACTACATTATAATTTACATTTCATTATGCTTAGCTAGGAAACAGATAAACCCAGCAAAATGAAGAATATTTGGAAATCTAAAACTATTACACCACCTAATAGTCCGTATGGCCACTATGGAAATCGAAGAAAAGAGCCAGTTAACGTTCCTAGATGTTTTAATAACCAAAAAGGACAATGGAAATTTAAGCCACACTGTTTACCGCAAGAAAACACACACAAACAGATATCTGAACGCACAGTCACATCATCATACAGCATAATTGGACTCCATAATAAGAACGTTAGCAGCCCGATTACGGGAACTCATAGACACCGAACATCTAGAAGGGGAAATAAAGACACTTCGCGCCGCTTTACTCCAACACAGTCACATTAATCGCACACTACTTTAGGAAAAACTAAAGGAAACGGAAAGCGAAACAAAATACACAGGCAAGGCATTTATGCCTTATATAAAAGGAACAACAGATCGAATCGGATGTATTTTGAACAAACACAACATAAAAACCATCTACACAACGGACAGGAAGATCACACAAGCTATCGGCAGCCCCAAGGACAGAATACAGTTAGAAGATCAAGGAGTTTACGAAATATCATACAGTTCTTGCGACAAAACTTACGTGGACCAAACGAATAGATGCATCAGCGTACAAAAAGAAAAACATAGAAATGCAGTACTACGAAAAGACACAGCATCGTCCCTAGCACAACACGTAGCAAACACAGGACACACAATCAACTTCGAGAGCCAACACGAGCTCCGTTCATTCTACATCAAGTAGCGCTCGGAGAGCTACCTCCCGAAGATGGCAGCAGCGAGTCTGCCGAAAGCTCGAGTAGAAACTAGTCCGTTCACGGACTCCTCAACGCGGGTCAGTTCCAGAAATTCAGACAACGCGTATATATATATATATATATATATATATATATATATATATATATACAGGGTTAGTTAAAAGTATGGAGACGGCGTTTTATTGTCGTTAATATTCATTTTAGGGAATTATGTTCAATATAAAAGTTTGTTAGGATATTTTGATCTACATTTGAGATTATTTGATTTTTTTTTTCTTCAATTGTTTTTTTAGTTACGCCTGTCCGCGCAGTTTTTTTTAAGTGGGAACTAGTAAATTTTACTCTACCATTCGATAGACAATTTTTTTCTCTTTACAATAATATTTTTGTTTTTTTAAGATTCATTTTAATAACTTTTTTATAAGAAAAGGCCGGTTCATGTGTTTAACAGATGTTCGGTACATCGCAGATAGACAGAAGCGTAGCGATAAACAAACTTGAGCGACATAATTTTATCAGTGGTTATTGTGTACGTCAAATCTTTGACAGAAATAATTCATTTGTGCAATTTGTTGCTGTTAATATTAACAATGGCGAGTTTAAGTGAACATGAACGAATTGAAATACTTATGATGTTGGGTTATGGAGATAGACGCAGAAGTTTACAAGACGTTTGTAATTTATTTAATGAAACGCATCCAAATAGAAATCCAATTTCTAAATCCGTTGTTGGTAAAACTTTAAGACGCTTTGAACAAACGGGTAGCGTTAAAGATTTGCCAAGGAGTGGTAGACCTAGAACAGCAAAAAGCGATAATAACAAACTGGATATTTTATTGGCTGTATCTGAATATCCCCATTTACCAACCAATCAATTAGCGGCCAATTTCAATATTTCACAGTCATCGATCGTGTCATTTTTAAAAAGTGAAAAGTATAAACCTTATAAGGTACAGCTTGTACACGAGTTAACGGAAGATGATTTTGATAGATTACAATTTTCTGAAGAAATGTTAAATATTTTCAATAATAATGAAAATTTAGTCAACAATATTCTTTTCTCTGACGAAGCTACTTTTTGCCTTACCGGTGAAGTAAACAGACATAACTGCAGATACTGGTCATCGAAAATCCCTCTTGGTTTTTGGAGCACCATACGCAGTATCCCCAAAAGGTTAATGTTTGGGTTGGCATTCTAGGCGGTCATATTATCGGTCCCTTTTTCATCGATGGCAATTTAACTTCGGCTCTGTATTTGCAGTTATTGCAAAATGAAATAATACCTGCTTGTGCTACGCTCTATCCTCATGAATACAATAAACACCTGCCCAATGACAGTATCTGGTTCCAGCAAGATGGCGCCCCACCACATTATGGTGTAAATGTTCGGACAACGTTTTTCCCCACAGATGGATTGGAAGACGAGGAACCATTGAATGGCCAGCCCGTTCGCCAGATTTAAGTCCTTTACATTTTTTTCTTTGGGGATACGTAAAAAACAAAATTTACAAAGATAAGCCCGATAACGTCGAAGATTTACAATTCCGAATTACCAGAACGATACAAGAAATTCCCCGAGATTCTTTACAGAACTCTGTTCGGGGTTTTGTAAATCGATTGGGTCATTGTCAAATTACCAATGGACGACAATTTGAACACTTACTTTAATTTACTTTGTTATTAATTTGTTTAATTTTTCTTGTAAAAAAGTTATTAAAATGAATTTTAAAAAACCAAAATATTATTGTAAAGAGAAAAAAATTCTCTATCGAATGGTAGAGCAAAATTTACCAGTTCCCATTTAAAAAAAAATGCGCGGACAGGCGTATCTAAACAAACAATTGAAGAAAAAAAATTCAAATATTCTCAAATATATTATATATTGTTGTACTGTTTTGTTTCTAGGTCATAAAAATGGACCCATGTTTCATCCATAATCACAAGGCGGCTCAAAAAGTCTTGATCTCCTTCGAAACGGGCACAGATTGACCGTGATGCTTTCGCTCTTGCTTGTTTATGTTCGGTGTTCAAGCATTTGGGAATTCATTTTGCAGAAATTTTCTTTGTATCTAAATCGACGAGAACTACATGCCGGGCGCGTTCATATGAAATCTTAAGTGCCTTAGCTATATATTTCAGCCCAATTTGACGGTCTGACAATATCATGTCATGAACTGTGTCTATATTTTCGGGGTTGAACACCAAAATTGGTCGTCCTAGTTGCATCTCCTCTTCAACGGAAAGTTTTCCTCTTTTGAATGACGCATTCCATTTTTTTTAACTGTCTCATATGAGGGCGATTGATCGCCAAGTGTATTTAAGCATATCTTCGTAAATTTCCTTACCACTTAACTTCTCCAAATACAAGTATTTGATGATGCCTCTATACACCAATTTATCGATTTTCACATTTGCATTCGACATGCTTTCTTTCAAAATTTACTGCACAGCAATACTTTAACTTATTGACGTATGCTTTTACAGTGACACTTTAAAATACCATTATTTCCTGCCATTATAACAAGATTTTGTTTTGTTCAAGGAAAATGGCATAGGCTAACTAGATATTAATACCCCTTATTTTAGAAAAAACTGTGGGTCTGTATTACATTTATCAGTCATAATTTCATAGAAATGCAGTCTCCGAAAGAAATTATTTTCAAAAATTTCTTGCGATGTATGTATGTTTACATGATTTGTGTTAAACTACGCTGCAATTTGTCGCGATGCTAGTGTCGGTTCTGATTCTACCAAAGCGTATATGTCTATTTCTAAATCATTAATAATATTTGGTTGATCATTTTTATTATTACTATTTAATAACGTAAAATTTCTTTCAAGCTGCTGAACTGTGTGACGTATTGTAGCGCTATACTTGGAAAAGGTCTATCCGAGAATTATACTGAAAATAAATCGCGTACCCCCAATAAGGAATTTCCACTATAACAATATTTTACAATCTATAATTTTTCTGTTGGTGAAGAATAATTATTTTGGAAAAATGTATAGCGTGCGCAGTTGTTATGCCAGAATAAACTCTACGCCAGCGTAAGTGCTATCAGATGTCTCTACTTAATCCTTCATTCGCACATGTTATAATTCGACTTAAATATAGAAACATGCCTGTTGTAAGAGAAGAAAGTAATGTATAGGTAACAATGAAAAATTCTTCTTTCAGTTGAACAACGCAGTCTAATTCTTATCGTATCGCGTCTATTCATTTCTCTCTTGCTAATGTCAAACTATATTTGCGTTCCTATCTAATTTTGGAGTTCATATATAAATCTATTACTGACACATTGTTATTATTAAGTATATATATTCACAAGCAACTGAAGGTTAAAAATTCCAATTTTCTAAAGAAAATATTGAATTTTAATTATAAACATTTTTTTGTAATAATAAAGAAAAATTTATATCTGTTAATTTTATCCAGAGTTATAGGACTTAGCCTGTATTCTTCCTAGTATTTCTGAAGCGCGTTGCAACAGTCGCGTGTTTGTTTTAAACTTGCCGTTAAAGAACCATTGTTTCAAGTGAACACTAGGCTTTTATGATTTTATCTAATGACACCCATTATGGCATCTTGGCTTTAAGTTGTGAGGACTAACGTTAAATTGCTCTCCAATTATGATAATGGCAGGCAGCTACCGTTGTAAATGTTAAAGAAGTATATAAATTAAAAAGATTCGAGTTCATAGATAAAGGACATTCGAGTGCAAGTTTAAAATTTTGATAGAAATCATATTAATGTTTATTGTTACTGTCAGTTTAATGAAATTTAAGATTGTCATTTTTAAGTATTTTTATTAATGAACAACATTCAAAATCGATAATCAGATGATTGATTTCTAAAAATAAGGCTACAAAATATCAATCTATATCTGTAATATTTTAACATCTTATGTTTTATCAATATCATCGTCCCACTTATCTAAAAGTAATTAGTAAATCTTCCTCGAATAAATAAATAATTTTAAAAATATCTATCTAGCGGCAGCAATACAAACAACTTAGGTAAACTTTAAAACATAGTTGAGTGGGTAAAACCTCGTAATTTTTTGTATAGAACAAAAACATTTTCACAAAAAACAACATACTAATGTCAATATTACGAACGCTAAATCAAATATTGTCTTCCACGTGACAAGTGTAGGGCAATTTACAATGGAATAAGGTAGTGCAATTTGTTTTTCCCAGCATCATGCATTGAAGAGTATACAGCAAGACGAAACACTTGTATTGTGTTCTCCACACCCGATTTTTAATCATATTTCAATATTGTTAAAAATGTTTTTATTTAATACATATTATAAACTATTTAATTTTTTTTTCTTGACATTGCCTAAGAAGCGTAAGTAGTGTCTAATTATATTTGAAGCAATAATGGTTCTACACTGTCGAGCAAAAAATTTAGGTCACTTTAAATCAGTTTAGAAATTGCAAATAATTTTAAAAATATAATTCATCAGTTTATGTCTGCATATTGTAAATTTACCTACAGCATTTTCGAAACTTTTAAATATGGAATCGGACAACACAATTTATTTTTTTTTATGATTTATTCTAGAAAAACAGTAACTGTACATTTTAAAAGAAGTTCGACTATTGTTAACATTATTTCCATATTAGAGAAAATGAATGAATAAAACTTAACATTATTAAAAAATTGATGTTAATTAATAACGTGTATTACCCTCTCTTGCATTAACGACTGATTGCATTCGACGAGGCATACTCTGAATTAAATTAAGGATTACATTCTGATACATACTATTCCACTCCTGCAATAGAAACTCTCTCATCTCCTGGGCAGTGTATGTCTTCAAATACGTCGCCCTAACTATTCCTGACATGCTCCATGGGATTCATATCTGGACTGCATGCTGGCCAATCAAATCGTGTAATTCCTACTTCATCTAGATCCTGGCAGCGTGTGGTCTTGCATTATCATGCATGAAAATGCCTTGCTCGCCTATAGTGACCATGAAAGGCATAGCATGATCTTCCAGGACTTACGTTATGTATCTGTGAGCTGTAAGTGAGCCATTCTATATGAAAACCAACTCTTGTACGTGCTTCTGAAGTGACACCTGCCCAAACCATAACAGAGCCACCACCATTTACGTCTCTCTTCAATACAAACGGAGGCGTATCTTTCTCCGGGTCTTCTCCGTACTCGTCTATGTCCGTCTGGTTTATTGAGGCAAAAACGCGATTCATCTGTAAAGAGTACCTTGCTCCAGTGATAATCGTTCCATGCCAAATGATTTCGAGCAAAATCCAATCTTGCTATTCGATGCTGGCGGTTCATTGTTGGCCCTGTAGCCATCCTTCTGCAAGACAATCCATTAGCACGATGCCTTCTTCTAACTGTCCATTCACTAACATTAACACCTCTAACCTCTTGAAGCTGATTTTGCAGCAAAATCGCAGATGTTCTATTCCGCAAGCTTGACATCAACGAAAACCTATTATCTCTTTGACTCGTGACTCTTCTTCGCCCAGATCCGGGTCGTCTGCTTATAAGACTATTCTCCTGATAGCGCTGGTACACATTTTGTCAGCACATAGGCTCCTACCAACAATTCTGGCGGTTTCACGTTGTCCTCTACCATCTTGAATCAACGCTACAATTTTTGCCACGACAATAGGATCTAGAGGCATTTCGGCCTGGTAAATAAACACTAAGAACAGTAAACTGTCACTATCCGCAATAAACTATATAACGAATAGGTTTTAGAGAAAAAAAATAACACTTAACTGAAAAATAAGCAACGAAATATGAATGTTTAATTAGGACTAATTTTTGTTGTTTAACAAACGTTGCGAATACAGTGACAGAATGTGACAGACGCCAAATATCACAGATAGTATCCATCCAACAATATAACCTTCACCGCTTACTAAACCTATGACTCCCTGATTAGTTTTATTTTTAAAATAATTTGCAATTTCTCAAGTTACTTTAAGTGCTCTAAATTTTTTGCTCGGTAGTGTATTATAATTATTGATTAAATATTTTAAACAGATTTAAACTTGAAATCAATTCTTTGCTCGTTAGTACCTGCAAAATGATTTATCCTGCGTTAAAAATTGGATATTTTATTCACGAACAACTTTTTTATACTTAAAACTGCAAATACAGACAGAAACAAATTTATTCTTTTTCAAATATTTAATCTGTGGTATTTCGTTTTTTTTTAATTCTTTTTAGTATTGAAAAACATTGTTTGCTCCCTATAGTTATCATTAGCAGTATGCATAATATAGTTAATCTTTTTAAAGGTTGCGAAAATATTTCATTAACTTTGTTATTAAAAAATAATTGATGCGTTGGTAAAACTTGAGAATATTACTGAAATCATAGGATTATACACACAAAAATCATAAAATAGTCAAAATAACCCCCACCAATGCATACAAACACAGATATATGTAGAAAGTTGCAGCTTTAGATTTAGCTGAGTAGTGGTATAATATACGTTAAATATAATGTTTCATTTCAGATTAGTCTTTAAGTCGCAAAGATTTTATTATACTCGAATTTCGGTTTAATTCATTAAATGATCGTATGCATTTAAAATAGTGCGCTCACTCGAGGACACTATTAATACACGACTAACAGCGTATATATACCGAGCTGGAAAGTATCCTAGGAACGTATCATTTGCCCACTTGTATACTCTTCGTAGATTACGTATTGCGATGCCTATCACAAACGGCAACGGTGTTCGTTATAATAATAATCATTTAATACCAGGCCTGTTAGTATGTAGATAAAGGTAACTACGAATGTAGGACGAACAAACTTATTTTCGTGGGTAATCACTGCTTTACATTGAAAATAATTAACTCTAACAAATTACTTTGGTTGTTATACTCATATTATTTCAAAAAATGATTGGAAGGTCATTGACCATATGACCCAATTGAGAAGCCGCCACTGATTTAGAGATTTAAAGTCGTGATTCATCATTATAATAGTCGAATTTCAAACCCTTTAAGTTATGAAAACACAGTGACAGGCATGTTTTTATAATTGAACGTTCTGCCTTTTTTTATGTGATTTATGCACTTATTGTTAAATGTAAAAACACAACTATCTATTTCTACTCTGAGCTATTACTCAATGTGGACAGTAAACGAAATAAAATCACAAAGTTTGCATATAATTATCTTAAACTATAAAGAATAATCCTTGAAGAAAGTATAATTTACTAAATAAATTAAGTATAAATGAATTAATAAAAATATGATTTCTGACAGTCGCAACACATCGCTTTTTGTACATTTCTTGTTAAAATCATTGAACTAACGTTGACTAGACAACTTGGCAACACAAATAAAGTTTGTGCAAAATTTAAAGATTTCAGCACGCGAATAAATTTTAAACTTAAAACGAAATAACGAAATAGGTTAGACATATATAACAAGTGTTCATTTGAAAGGTCAATCTAGGTTACTTTGAAATTTTGATAGAATAAGGCGCAAATATATTAGTATGTGTTTGTTGTTACGTAAACGTAAATCCAAATGACATTTGATAATGTCAATCACAAATATCAGTTAGTGCATAAAATAATCGTGCGTCGATTCTGGTTTAAATAATTGCTTCTCAGTTTTAAAATGGCTTTCACTTTAGAACATAAAATTTTTTTAGTCCAGGCTTATTTTCGAAGTGGTAATAAAATTGATGGTTTATGGGTTTATTCAGTTCAAGATTGCATGGCAGAATTTCAAGTTGAGTTTCCACATTTTGTAATAGATTATATACAATTTAAGAATACTTTGGATAGAACTTTAAAACTTTTTTCTGAAACTGCTACTCTCTTAAGAAAATCAGGCAGCAACTTTATCCATACCGTGTCACAGCAGTACAAGAATTGTTAGAAATTGATTACCCACGTAGACTACGTTTTGTAATTGGTTTGTAAATATAAACAATAATGGAGAACTTTCGCAAAGAGTCATCTTTACTGATGAAGCATGGTTTTATAAAACGGGATACCTAAATTCACAAAATACAAGAATTTGGAGTAGTGAAAATCCACATGTAATTAATGAAGAATCGCTACATCCAGAGAAAATTGGTGTTTGGGCAGTGATAAGCCAAAGGCGAATCATTGGACCAATATTTTTTCAGGGAACGTTAACTGCTCAAAGGTACCGTACGGAAATTTTACAACCATTTGTCAATGAGTTACATGATGATGAACTTCAAAATGCATATTTCCAACAAGACGGAGCACCTTGTAACTCTACTGCAGAATCTTTGGAATATTTAAGAGAATTTTTTGATGAGCGTATAATTAGTCGAAATACTGAAATTGCCTGGCCTCCACGTGCATGCGATTTAACACCTTGCGACTTCTTTTTGTGGCCTTATCTAAAAAATAACATATTTCGAACACCTACATTGAATTTGAATGATATGCTACAGAGAATCGAAGAGAAATGCATGGAAATTAATAACAATCCAGTAATGTTGTAGAATATCATCAGAAATTTTGAACGGAGGATTTTAAAGTGCATTGATCTTGAAGGACAACATTTTCAACATTTATTATAGTTTTAAATAAATACCTATTATTTGTTATTTATTTGTATGTATGAAACTGTCAAAATATACGACTTCGTAGGTTAAGTAGTAAATTTTAATTTACGACATACTTCAAAATGTTCTCAGTAAATCACATGCTACTAGATTGACTTTTCAAATGAACACTTGTTATATATGCGTATACTCGTATATTACAGATCTTCATGCAAACATAGGGGAGGAATTCGTAAGGTACATGATACATTTTTGTTCGTGGAATTAATTAGGAATGAACTAATGAATTATCGTAATAAAATATAACTTTCTCATACTTTACCAAATGTGTACGTTTGCTTTTGATTTAAGTGTCCAACTTGTTCAGTAATGGTGCAATGGGTAATTCGCCCTTGTGTTGGTTCTCCCTTCCTCAGGATAGTTACATCACATGCACCCTCTCACCCCCGCACCTCTAAGAAAAAGAGTATTACAATTACCTTCGCAATCGACGAACGTGCTTTTGTTTTCTTAAATCGGCTTGAACCAATCGCCTTAATTGTTGTTTTATGTCGGATAATTATCGACTCAGGTCTTAGCAACAGTTATGAACTGGTGCAAAAATTATGTTGGAAAAGCATAATATACTGCTTTGAGTCTACGAGGTTTTTGATAGATTACTAACAATTGCGACATCCACCTGACTGAAACTTTTTCGTATATAAATACTCATGGAAAATGTATTTTATTTGTTCATTTGAGATTTTGACAATGTCCACTAGCTCCCGCACCATACGTCGATCATTCAGCACTGTATAGCGAACTTCTTCATAGGTCGTTTTAATCAATTTTCACAGCACTTTTTCCATTTCGATTAAGGTATCTCCAAAACATGCTGTTTGAACGGGCATCAGTCGCTTCCTCTGGGGTCGAAAATCGTTGACACCTAGTTTATTATCCACGTAAAAACTCGTCAAATATTGAGTTGTTTGTGTCGATGTGTAAGAGCTCGTATTGTCATGATAAATTATCCTACGCCGCTGGCTGTTTTTCCTTATTTCTCTAAAGAGTTCTGGCAAGAAAGTGGTTATGTACCATTCAGAATTAACTGGTCTACGACCCTCTAGTGGCATTATAGTCACATATCCATTTTTTCCCGCAAAAAACGCGACCATTGATTCGAAGTGGTTCTTGCGCGAGCAACTTTTGTTGGGTTTGGCTCATCTTAGAACGCCCACACCGTCAACTGCCGTTTGTTTTCAGGCTCATATGCAGAGATCCAAAATTCGTCGCATGTTATACACGGCAATCGACACAACCGACTGTCAAATTATGTTGGATGATTGTCATACTAATGCCCAGGAATATCTCAATCTCATGGTATGCCACAAGACGATCTTGCATTATCAGTTCGCACACAGCATCGATGTTTTCTGGCGCAACAACCGATTTTGAATAACCTTTTATGGATATGTCAGATGGCGCCTAACAATACTGGTTTTGCCAGTTCTGGATACATACACTTTGTCCGTTTTCAGTTTGCAGTCACATGACTAACTATGTCATACTATCTCAGACACAGAATCTACATACTTTGTTTTTCAGATATATTGAGCTACAAATATTCAGAATTGAAACGTATGTCATTTGATACAAGACATACGTCTTTGAAATTTCTTCGTAGCAAAGACAAAGAAAAATAATATTAGCATGTCTTGTATAATATGAGATACCGACAACTGTTTTAGTCAAAAGAGAAAATACGTATTTATCGACATATACAGGTTATGTTTAGTGCTTGTTTGTATTTTTCCGTTGATATTTTAAGATTTCTTATTTATCTGTTCTTCTTGCAACAATAATAGTCAGTTTCGAGTAATTAATCGTAAGTATTTAAGATCTCTGTCCGAACCGTTTACAATATCAAGAAACGTGGGACATCATCACCGGGAAAACAAATACCCCGACGTAAACCAAAAACCAAAGATTTGCCAGAAAACTTGAAAATGGAAGTCCGAAATACTTTATACGACATGTTTCATCAAAGTATTCTAAGCAATTTTATTTTCATAAATGATTTATTTTTTAACGATATACTTTTTTAGAAAACCATGTTACATTGAAAACATTGAAGACTGAACTGGAAACTAAACAAATGGTGCAAATAGGAAAAACATCTCTTTCCATTTTACTCAAACATATCGGTTTCAAATATAAAAAAGATGATAATAGAAGAGCATTAATGGAAAAACTTGATGTTAGTGTAATGCGAAGTGTATTTTTAAGGAAGTACATTGAGAATACAAATTCTGGTTTGCGTCAAGTTGTCTTTTTAGATGAAACATGGATATTTTCCAAAGGATCGAAACCGTAAAGAGAAAGTTTATGAAATTGATGAACTGTTAAGAAATGCAGGACATGAAATTCTTAGACTGCCACCATACCACTGTGACTTCAATGCTATTGAGCTAATTTGGGCAAAAGCAAAAACATATTACAATGTGCACATCGGTAGGGCTGGTTACACCGACGAAAAGGTGAAAGAAATGTGGAAGGAGGCATTACATACATGTGATAGTAATACATGGAGTAACTGCATAAGGCATACTGATAATTTAATAAAACAATGGTATGAAAGAAAAAACTGCTTGGTAGACTTGGATATAGATCCAGTAATAATCAATGTTACAGAATCAAGTACAGAATCAGACTCTGATTCAGATTAATATATGTAATTGCAACTAAAGGTGTCATATTTTATGTTAGTACAAGACAACATTATTTTCTGTCTATGATAGTGTTTTTATGATTGTATTAGAAAGATTATATATTTAAGCTTCCATGTAAATATGTTTTATTCAAATAAATATTTCTTATTAGACCGATTATGAATTAGATGAATTATTTGCTATTTCTACATACTTCTATTTTCTAATATGCTCAGTTAATATATGAACAACTCAAGAGTTTGCAGATACAACCAACATAAATTGCGAAGATAAAGAAAATAGCTTTTGTCACATTCTGCACTACTGTTGTTCATTGAGTTTAGTATGCTGTATGGCATTTTAAAATCAGGTTTTAATAGTCTTATGCAGAATAACATTAAAAAATATCAGCGCTCACTTGTGCAGTCACATCCATATCTGTTAACACTAGAATAGAATAATACAATTTCGCTATTTTGTATTTATTGTATTGATTAAAGTATCTGCATTTTATTAAGTTGAATAGTTTTTATATGAGCAAGTTTAACAAACAGTTATGATAATTTTTTAACATACTGATTCCAAATGAAGTTATATCTTCAATGGTTTTACTTAGCGTAGCAATGTAATAATTGAACTGTATAATTAATTTATACATAATACTAATAGTTCTCTATAGTTTTTGTAAACAAATGAATTATTCGTGTAATTATTATTAACCATTTTCTTGGAAATAATAATACCAATATAATCAAGGTGAGCTTTTATTTATTTAATTTCTAATGCAAAAAATTTGATTATACATATGAAACAATCAAAATTTAGCTTCCTATTTTCTTATTTCCCAGCCTTTCTGTTCTACTTTTTGGTTATATTGAATTGCTTTGTAATTCATTTATGTTAGTGAATTTCTTCTCGTATGATTTCTGCAATTTCCAGATTATTTCTTATTCCAAATTTATTTAATGCGATTAATGCTAGAAATGAAGCATCTGTTTACAATACATGAAAAGCTGCATTTTCTACATGTACCTTTGTCTTCTTTAAAGAATATTATTTTATATGCGTATTTGAGATTTAAAACTTCCAAAGTTACTGTGTTTATACTTCAAAAATTTTAGGTTATGTCATACGGCATCATTCCAATTTCATTACCATTACATTGGTCAATAACATCGATTGATTAAACAGGAAAAACATTTAGAAAATAAATAGAAAACATTATGTATTGAAATAACAATTTTATATTTATAAAATACTTAAACCTCTTTTGACTCAAAAGTACCGACTAGATTCATACTACTAAAAATAAATGAAAATTGATCATGTGACTGCAAACTGAAAACGAACAGAGTGTAAATACCCTCGTATATATATGTAGTTTCATGTTTCATAATAATTGCTATTGGATATTTTGTGAATTTACAGTAAGTTGAATCATCACTGTTTTCGCGCTTCTTGCTGTTTTTAGATTTTATACGAGGTATATTTACATGTCAAGCTGCATACCTTAAATATTTATTTGAAATAGTTACAATATTTTCATGTATGTAGAGGTAAGGATACATATATAAAATGTCGCTAAATAAACACTTCATTAAACTTAGAGTTTAAATAAAAGCAAGTCCGATTTTTATTCTTGAAACTGTTCGTAATTGCTTAGTATTTAAAGCTGGTTGTTAAAAACTAATTACCTATTTTAAATCGATACTACTAACCGGTATTATTAATTATTACTAACAAACACCGATACCATGTTTAGTATAAAATATATAAAATACATTGTTAATATTTTGTGTATCTCTGCGAAAAAGGAAAATAACGTGTGTTCATTTGAAAAGTCAATCTAGGTTACTTTGAAATTTTGATAGAATAAGACGCATATATATTAGTATGTGTTTGTTGTTCCGTAAACGTAAATCCAAATGACATTTGATAATGTAAATCACATTTGTTATTTATTTGTATGTATGAAACTGTCAAAATATACGACTTCGTAGGTTAAGTAGTAAATTTTAATTTACGACATACTTCAAAATGTTCTCAGTAAATCAAATGCTACTAGATTGACTTTTCAAATGAACACCCGTTATATTAATAATTACAAATAATTTAAAATCAATAATCCAGTTAATCGTTTCTCTTATTTTAAACTAAGTTATGATAATAATTTCGTCTATATAGATATGGACATATTTGTTAATTATGCACCAAGGGCGTTATGGGTATTATATTGCCCGATGTCGACGTTAATTTAGCCCGAGGGCCTCTGGCCCGACGGATGAATGTCGAGCGAGAGCAATATAATTGCCATAACGCCAGTGGTTTATACAAGATTTTCTTTTTCACTTTTTTTAAATTTCTTAACCGGAAAATTCATATTACATTGGAAAAATGCCGAGATTTCTATGAACTGTCATGTCGCTGACAGTCGTTACGCATAATTACGAAACTAACATGACTCCTTGAATCAACGATTTAACCTTAATTTTATTTTAATTAACGGTGGTGACAATTTGAAGTTTTCAAGTTGTCAATATTTAGATACTCTTAATTTTAATAAAGAATGCTAAAGTTTTGATTCTTTCTTTAGACTTTATTAAAAATTCAAATTATTAGTTCTGTAAAATGTATATCATTTCTTCTCGGGCCTTATTTATACTCGCACGACTTTCAAAACTGTGAATAAATTAGCGGGCGATATGAGCCATATCGCCCGGTTATAACGCCCAAGGGCGATATATTTGTTTATGGTAACCGTATCCAAGGTGAAATGAACAAATAATACTTATGTAAAAAATAAAATATTTTAGTTATCTTTCATTTAAATTATTTTCAATGATACTCAAAATTGCTAGGTCATAATTATATTGTCTTCTATTTATATATTTCTAGACAGATTTAGCCGATATTTTCGAAAAATAAGGTATCCATATAAGATAAATAATTTTTAACATTATTATTGCTTATTGAACACAATACAGTAAATAATTATCTTTATTTTTAATGATGATTCTATTTGCTCTGCATAAAACGATTTTGTTGTTCTTTTCGTGCGAACAACATGAATTTTGGGGATCATCGTAATTAACAGAATTAATTATTTTTCAATAATTCGTTTAAATGAAGAACTCATCCTCGTAGTGTGTGACATATAGATGGGATTTCATTGCAGTAGGACGTACAGGTTTACGACAGCAATAATAATTCATGAAATCAAAAACTGTCGAAAAATACGTTTTTCCTTGAGAGATAGAGAAAATGGCATAAACTGAACCCCGTATGTTTAGACGGATAATAGAACTCATTAATTATTAACTACTGATACACATGTACTCCAGAATATTAACGATTATTACATAAGTATGCTAGGGCATTAAAATTATTGCAGGTGCGTATAATTGGTGATCTGACTTCTACAGTTCTACTAGCTGAATAATCAAGTAAATTATATAAACGCGATAAATAAATTTGTTTGTGCATTATGAACAATCGATATTTCTATAATACAAAAGTATTTTTAATAATATATAATATTATTAAAAATGGGGTGTGAAGAACACAATACAATACAATATTGATAATCATGTAGAAATGTGAAATACGTATCTACGTCTTTGGAGAAGATACATTCAAAAATACATTTGAACTTGTATTGTGTTCTTCACACCCCATTTTTAATAATATTATATATTATTAAAAATACTTTTTATTATACAAAATTGGTTGGTTTTACTTACTCAAGTATGTTTCAAATTATGTTGTTATATACGTATTCGGTTTACGCCGACAAGTAGTGAAGACACGATAATACAGTTTTTTATAGATACGGTGGTTACCGACTATAAGGAACACCATGGCTAGTTCTGCGATTATTATATAGACAGCGTTGAATATTCCTTCACGCTCTGTCTTAATAATATCTGCGAGATAGCAAGGTAGTTATGTTTGTTGAATGTGTCTCTTCTCCAACAGGGGCGTATTGATAATCATGTAGAAATGTGAAATACGTATCTACGTCTTTGGAGAAGATACATTCAAAAATACATATGAACTTGTATTGTGTTCTTCACACCCCATTTTTAATAATATTATATATTATTAAAAATACTTTTGTATTATACTATATATATATATACTATATACATATATATATATATATATATATATATATATATATATATACTATATATTATAAATTGGTAGGTTTTACTTACTCAAGTATGTTTCAAATTATGTTGCGATATTTTTATGTAAAATATTGTATAAAAATTAAAGTCGCACATCTCTTTTCAATACAGATTTTAATACTCATACAATTTTAACTCTATCCAACATTATTTAATAGTAGAGTCGGTTCCATCTTCTTATGATGTATACGAGGGATACTGCTAAAATCGGCGGAATCAAGTACTCCTTGAATTGCCAGCATTCCCTAATTATCATATTCGTAAAATTTGACATTTTTAACCAATAATTCAGTTGACAGTTCGATTTAAAACCGAACAGTTTTGCCTCAACAGAATTTAACAAAGTAATAGTTGTGTCAAAAATGGAAATTTTGAATCGTGATTTTCGAGTGATGGTTTTTTACGATTTTCGATACGGTTTGACACCAAAGCAATGTGTGAAAAAGCTTCGTTCGGTATTTGGGAATGAAGCACCATCCAAAACTATGGTTTACAAAAGGTTCGCAGAATTCAAGCGCGGAAGACCAACGTTTGGTGACGATCTTCGTGAAGGGCGTCCATGCACCTCTGTTATTGCGAAAAATATCGATGCTGTGCGTGAAATGATTTTATCAGATCGACATATAGTGAGATAGAGGCGTCTTTAGGCATTGCGGCGAAACAAATACATACAATTTTACACGATCATTTACATGTCAGGAGGCTTTCCAGTCGTTGAATCCCTCAAAATTTAAAAGACGAGCGAAAACAGGCACGCGTCAAGTGGTGGAAGGAAATGTTAAAAAAATTTAATTGTGGTCGTTCAAATTCTGTGGATAACATTGTAACAGGTGACGAATCCTGGATATTTTCATATCAGCCTCAAACTAAATAGCAATCGACTGTATGGGTGTTTCAAAATGAACCTAAACCAACAAAACTGGTGCGGTCACGAAGCGTTTCGAAAACAATGATTGCTTGTTTCTTCGGAAAAACGGGTCATGTTGCAACTGTTGCATTAGAAGATTGACGAACAGTTAATGCTGACTGGTATACGTCAATTTGTTTGCCGGAAGATATCGATGAAATCAGAAAAAACAACATAAACCGACACGACAAACTGTCGAGTTTTGGACCAACAGGAACATCGAATTAATGACTCACTGCCCATATTCGCCCAATTTAGCGCCCAATGATCTCTTCTTATTACGAAACATCAAAAATAAAATGCGTGGAAAGCGGTTTTCATCTCCTGAAGAGGCTGTTGAATCATTTAAATCACTGGTTTTGGAGACATCAGAATGGAACAGGTGTTTTCAAGATTGGTTTTATAGGATGCAAAAGTGTATACATCATAAAGGGGAGTATTTTGAGAAATAATAAAGTAATTTACATAGCGTAATTTGTTTTATTTCACAATTTTCCGCGAATTTTAGCAGTAGCCCTCGTATGAGGTATTTCAAAAATATTTTCTTTGTATGCACTGCTTAATTGGGGCACTTGACCAATGATTCATATTCTAATGTAGATCTAGCAAGTGCATAGTACAAAAATTTTAAACATTTGATAACTTACAAATCGCGACAATTGAAGATGATCGATCTATGCAATAAGTCGCCCATCAACTACAAACCAATCCATCGATTATCTGCAGAGCATGGCATATGTATCAAGAAACGGGCAGATCCTCTAGGAGAACTGGACAAAGACATCGCCGTCGAACTTTCACCTACTTCGAAATACTACCGGTATAACAATCTCTGATCAATCGGCTATAAGAAGACTTAAAGAAGCAAGTTTGACTTCCTAGAGGCCTGTGCGAGCTCCTTGCTTGACCAGGGATCACAAACGGATCTGCCTAAACTTTGCTTACGCACATGTTCGTAAGCAAAGTTTTGACAATTTCGACATTGGAGGTCTTTGCTTTTTAGTGATGAATCCCGGTTTACTTTAACGCGTTGCGATGGTCCTGTACGAGTATACAGACGTCCTGGAGAGATATATTGCAGAGCGTGTACAGGAAGGTGGGTCAATTTGAATCAGGATCAGTTATGATACGGGGTAGAATTAGCGTAGAAGGTCCTACCCACTTGGTTGCTGTTCCTCAACGTCTCAATGCACAGAATTATGTTAGAATGATCCTTCAATAGCATGTTGTACCATTTGCCAACAATTTTGGTGATGGTTTTATCTTCCAGCACGATAACTGCTGAAATCACACAGCAAATTTTACGACCTATTTTATCCGAGAACAAGAAATCCAAGTGATGGAAGGGCCGGCAATGAGTCCAGACTTGAATCATATTTAACATGTTTGGGATTCACTTGCACCTCATACTCTTTAGGAGTTAGCCGAAATTCTTGTGGAAGAATCGAAAGTTTACCACAAGACATGTTGAGACGCTACATCCGCAGCATGCCTAGACATTGCCGAGCTGCAATTAATGTTAACGGAGGGCACACACGATATTAAATCTGGATATTCGGATATAAACAGAATTTTTAATAATTTTAAGTAATAAAATATATTTTGATTTTGGTAGTATTCTTAATTATTTATTATTGTACAATTAAATTAGAGCATATTTGTTATTAAAATCTTGTTAACTAATCTTGAAAATTTGATATTCCAAAGTTGATAATTATGTTTTAATTAAAACATGTTGCAGTATTAAATTTGTGTTCCGCTAATTTTGTTGAGCAGTGTATTTCATGGGATGAAAACGAAGGCTTCTTAATGTAAAAAATCTAAAAATTGATATAAATATAGCAGAGAATCTCTGTTAAATGTTCTTTCTATTTATATACATTAACTAGTTATTAATTTAGAAATCAATGCAAGCCATTATTATTATAAATAACTATATCTGCATGTCATTGCAACAAAAAGAATTATAATTTTATTGAAATTTATCAAATTAATAATGTATTTTAATTTTGTGGGAACTATACATACAACTAGATTTTATTTACGTTATTAAATATGTTTAAGTTTTGGTTGGTTGAATTTCGTAAAATATCATTTTTTTTACTAGGGCACGCCGCTTCGGAACAACAATAAAAGCGAAAGCAATTGTCCAAAGTTCCACTGGTGGTTTCCGGTGGCGCTATTGTTTCACAGTCACAACTTCCCGAGTTGTTCTTTACCGGAACTACACATATCTTTTGTACTACAAACATCGCATGACCGAGTGGAATTCTAAATTAACGATTTGTAAATTACACGGTAGCCTCATAAATTATGCATTTCCTCTGTCAGCAATTTATAGTAACACTTGTTTTCTAAATATTTATTGGCGCATTCATCTTGATACTCATTATGATTATGTGAAAGATACTAAATATTTGGATAGCCTACTTTTTACGATTTTTGCGTGCTTGGAATTTTAATATGTTTAAAGAGGATAGATTTCACTTTTATCTATTTAAACAAAAAATTAAATATTTTTTAATTATAAATATTTTTTAAATATTATACGAGGACTGTGCTCTTTCCATTGATCGTAGTACAGTAATAGATAGTTTTGGACAAAGAAAATTTTGTCAAAGTTTTTCCATCCATAGTCAATACATTTTTGCTTTTGTGAAAACTAATATTTGAAACGTCTTACTTTTAAATGCGCCAACTACGAGAGAGATATTTGTAATGTTTCTGGCTTTACGACATAAAGTAATTGTAGAAAAAAAAAATCTTTCGCCATCCGATATTATTATTTCATTTGAAAGGGAAAAACTCGGGAAATAAAAGATGGGTTAAACTCTGTATACGGTGAAGTCTCCCCTTTATTTCTAACGATAAAACGTGATCGTACGACCATTTTAGACGAGAAATTTTTCCTCCTTAATTTCCATTTTTAATATCTGTTAATAGTCTTCATTATTTATTGACGAGTCCCGGTATCTTATATTAAATACGTTCATTCGGATACGGTTCCGCTGTCTGTGGTTAACTTTGGTAACTATATCATCCCTTCTGCTTAACACGCGGGTGAGATTTTGGGATTAGCAGTCAGACCTTGGTAGTGTAAAGTCGTTTAAAAAATTATGAGTGTACATCTTCTTAATGGAACTTAATTCACGCATCTTTGACCTTTAGTTAATGTATCGTTCATAAACGGATCAGGTCAAAGGGTGAATTCTAATTTTTGGAACAGCCAATTGCCGTTTGCGACTTACGTAGGTTTGAGGAAAATATAACCCAACCTTAGTTTTTGCGTGGCGGTCCATTTCATCTTCGTAAACGGTTTTCCGTTTATAGCTTCCTGCTGAAGAGTTCACGAGCACTGCAACCTATACTTCAAGGGCAGTCAAATTCCACAAACAGCGATCCTGAGGAATTAATTACCATCTTCGACGGACAAGGACAGGATATCAAGTAATTCATATTATTAAAGTTTTTGTGTAATTTAAATTTCGCCTTATAATTTTTTATATATATATATATTGCTTTCATATTTTGCTGTAATCAATTTAACTTCTTTTAGCATAACTTAAATTCATTTTTGTAATATTAATATAGTTATTAGCACTTTTAACGTCATTTTAATCAATTTGCTTAGCGGCTTATAGCCCAACTCATTTAAAATTCAATATATCTTGTATAGTATATAACTTAACAGAATTCATTCTTGTGAATTAAAGTATTTATCTTCTTGCCTTTAAGACCAAATTATTCTTTCGTAATTTTGGAAATTAAAATCTAAATTTTGTAGCATAATCCGATATCGATATATTTCATAGTAATTTCTTCTGCGGTCACAATTGTTTTTGCCGTGTCGTACGTGACCACAGATCTTCTTTTCTTCTTTTTTTGCATTCATGCAGGTGTCGATAAATAACTACGCATTTTTGTAATTTCATAATTTTGAAATTAAATCCATTTGTATTTGTGAGTAGGATATTTTGACTATCGCTATTTCTGTTTATAAAATTATTGTGAATTTATCTCTAATGATACCTTTAGAAAAAAATCTGCGGGAATAAACTATGTAATTAACTTAAGTAATTATTTTCCATTTACTTTTAACAGTATTATTACGTTCAACTTTTGAGATATTATGTTTACCGGACTGTGTTCACCTTTTTGCGATATCGAGTTATGGATTTTGTATAGAATTATATATATATTTTTTTACCTTAACATACAGTCGGTATAATTGTACAGGGCGAAGATTTCAATTGATTAATATTTCTTTATTTGATTTTAGTCAATGCATCCATTTACTTAATTTTATTACAATCATTTAATTTTCCTTTGATCGTGAATATACGAATTATTTGTTCATAAGTTTTTTTTTCTTCGCCTTGGAACTCTCAGTAGTGATTTCCTTCTTAGGTATCCTGGGCAGCAATTTTGGAGTTAGTGCGTAGGTACTTAGTAAGTCTAGATATATAACATGAGTTTGAGTGGTTTGTATGTGCATGCACCGAAGATTGCGCAATCTCTTTTCTCAGTTTTCAGTCTGAGCTTCCGTATGGCGCTACTTTCTAACTTTTATTTTAGTCACCCACACCCGTCTCCACTGACTAATGGCATATATAATAAATAGAAGCTCCCATACTTTGTGCGATGCAACTATAACTTTTTTTTATCTCGACCATCTTCAGACGCCTTCGCTGCGTCAGCTTCCCGAGTAGGTAGCAAAACGTTCCGAGCGTCCGAAAACTGCTACAATTGACGAAATGATGAATTTAGTGCATCAAACTGCGATGGAAGATCATCGATTGACTGTTCTCGATATAGCTTAGCTATGGCTTGTAGGATAAAACCTGAGTTCGCCACCATACGCTCGAGACCAAAGAGTAGTCAATGCAGTGAATTGCGGTGGAAAAACCAACTCCGAAGAAGGCTTCTGTAGGGAAAGTAATGGCGGCAGTTTTTATCATTCTTCTCGACTACCTTGCAAAGGGTTCAACAATCAACGGATAGTACTACGCTGCATTTCTAGATAAATTGAAGGCCACAATTATGAAAAAACGTCCATATTTGGAATTAAGGCAAATCTTGTTTCACCAGGATAACGCTCAGGTTCACACGTGCATAGTTGCAATGTCAAAATTGAACGAACTGAAATTTGAATTGCTTCCGCAACCACCCTATTCACCAGATCTAGCTCCCAGCAACTTTTTCCTGTTCCCTAATTTGAAAAAATATCTCGGCGAAAAAATATGATCAATATGGGTCAAATGCTGGAGGTTGTAGACGCAGTAATCAATATTTTTCAGGTTTGGACAATGAGTTTTTTTCTGGCGGTTTGAAGGGATAAGAACAACGTTGAACCAAATGTATCGAATTGGATTTGTTTTGCTTCGAAATATCTGTTTTTGTTAAAAAAGACGGAAGCATTTCAAATATCCCTTGCACCTCTTCGCCCGATGTAAAACATAAACTGCGTAACTTATTTTTTACACGTGGAAACAAAAGAAAATCATTAGATACCAAGGCTAGACTATGACACATTATTTTGGTCGTTAAAATACTCAATCGTTCGAGTCCAAGCGTTTTCGTGATGCAAGGTGATCCTTTCTCTGGGACGACTATCGCGGGCACTAGATAACTTGAATCAAACAAACTGTTGTGTATTTACCGCTCTGGATTAACAGTCCAGCAGTTTGTAGAAATTTAGAATTAATCCTAAAAATGTGGCCACTTTTTTGGTTCTGTCTGAGCTTACTCGTTTTCAAAGATCCAGACTGCCGACTTTTGTTTTTTTTTGGTAACATAGCTGTATAACTCAAGTTTCATTACTTTTAATGATGTTGTACACTAAACGAGACGATTCATTGGCAAAGCGATCTAGTGTAGATCCGCACCATTTTCCACAGCCATTTTTTGAATTGGAGTAAAATTATGTTAAATTCAACAGGAACAAACCTTACGCACAATTGTTTTTACAATATTCTTTAGGGTTGCTTAAATACTCTTTATAGTAACTTGTAATTTACGCTATCTAAGGATCTCTAAATACTGGATACGTTTCCTCGAAACATTTCTTACAACTTAAGCCACATTTGAAATTGTAAAAAATCACAGATTTTTAATGGTCATTAGTCAATTGCATAAGTTCTTGTACAAATGATAAATAAAAATACTCAAGTATATTTTCAATTATAAGCTTGAAAATAACATCAAAATTTTAAATACAATTTGTAGCAAAATATTATTTCCTGCCGAGAGGTTCAGCAGAAAGAGAACAGCAGTATAATAAACTCTAATTATTTCTTCAAGGATCGTACGGGATTGAAAAACAGGATTCATGAATATGAACGTACCCTTAGTACAACGAAGTTGAACGCAATAGACACTTCACCGGTTATAATTTCTTTTATTTCTAACCGTTAGCTTCGTTTTGTAAAAGGGACCCCTCCACGTGAAGAAAGAATCTGCATTCAATTTTATAAGAACTCTTTTTGATAAATAAATGCTCATTTACATATTTATTTACATATATACAAAAATGTTAAAAAATTATCTCCGTGTACGTATACACTTTGCCGACGTGCTTCACTTGGCCGACAGATGTCTCAAAACCCTTTCACATGACATGTGAGGTACAAGATTGAGTTATACTTAGCGGTAATCGAAATCATTGGCATGCTTCTCTACGTGTGCTGACGAGAACTAGGGCGAGTTCGAAACACGTATCTGTACGTAGAAGTAACCAAATATGCGTTGTGTGTTCATGTATATATACAGACATGTTTTTTAACAATTTTGCATTATTGTATTTATACTTGATGTTAGTTAAACATCGATAGGTTATCTTTTATATATGTATGTATTATAATAGTCAATTATTTTTTGGAATTAATAGAATATTTTTTCACTAGTATTCACCCAGCCATTTATATAAAAATTATTATTAGAAAGTCTTTCGTATTTGAATGTTATTTGATCTGAAGTAAATGAATGAAAGTGTTTAATCCAGATGATGCAAGTTATCAGTGCATAAACACTTTCGAAGACTGCTTATTAATTAATATGTTTTATTATAATTTACTGACAATTTATGGAAAAAATGTATGAGCATATGATTGAAAAAAATTAATACGGGCTTATTAACATAAATGTATAGGTAACGAAATTTAATATAGAAAAATATTATTAAAAGAATTAGATTATCATGTAATCTTTAGTAATAGTTTCTAGAAGCAATCACGACTCTTGTAACGAGCCATCGAAAAAATTCATAATTGGAGTAGACTGTGAAGTTGGGTTGGTGCTTTAACCACTTCCACATAATGACATTTATTATTTGACATTGAAACTATAAGTTTGTGTCAAATTTTTCAAAACTCTTATTAAGAAAATTGTTTGTGTTTAGATGTAAATGGACAACATTTTCAACAACGTCTGTAGCTATATGTAAATTTTGATTATGATTTCGATATTAAATAAATTATTTGTTTTCATTTTTGTTGTAGTATCATTTCAATGCCATAACCTTTTTTTTACAATGAAACCAAATGAAACTGTCAAGCTTCAAGTATTGTGTCATTATGTGGAAATGGTTGAAAACAGACATCTGCTTTCAATAACTGACATTTGCTTTCACTAACTGATCTGCTATCAAAACTGACATCAGCTTTCAAAACTGACTTCTGCTTTCAATTTGACATCTACATTCAATAACTGACATCTGATTCGTTAACACAGTTACTTTATAATTAGAGAACGGATGCAATTTCCATAAAACGCAATCGGCAATTGGAATTGTGTATAACGTCGCACAGTACATCCCGGCGTAATTCAATGAAGTATTTGTTTGACTTACTCGGCCACCTGGTCTCGCACGATAACAATGGACAACTCAGCTATTGTATTCGGAGAATATAGTGTTTTTTAAAGTGTTTTCATGAGCGTAGATAGAAGCGGGGTTTTTATAATGTATTTTATTTATTAGTTTATATTTCGTAAGATAAATAAAGTGCTGTAAGTTTCTTGTTTTCATAGTTTTAACTGTTAATTACATCGTAATTTTTGTGATAGATCCTGTTTAATATCGTTTGATTGAATCTATTTCTACCAATTATTTCGACGTAAGTGTGCATTGAATTTCGTTCAGTTTCAATAACTTACGCACACATTTTTAGTTTTCATTTATTTAGATCTAGAGCATTGTTTAAGTTACTTTTTCAGACATGGTATGGAAGAATGTCGAGATCGGCATTGTAAAACAATGGCAAGTTGGATTGACGGTCATACTGATTGTATGTTCATTGTCAGTGATTCCGAAATTTATTACAAAATCCGTAAAATATCGTCAAAAATTCGTCACTTAGGATCGCAAACACATCTGAACTCTGTAAAACTTTTATGGCGGCTAATATTCCATTAAATATACTTAGCAATCCCACTTTAAAAATATTTCTTCAAAAATATACTGGTCGAAATGTTCCTGATGAATCAACTTTACGCAAATATTATGTTTCTAGGTGCTATACGAGAACAGTAGAACGCATTAGAAGCCATATTTTAAATCAATGCATATGGATAAGCGCCGACGAAACGGTGGATATGTTAGGACGCTGTGTGGTAAATGTTGTAGCTGGTGTACTACATTCAACTATTCCCTATTACTCATATGTAATAGCAACAAGTGTTATAGAGTTGATGCGGAAACAGTTGCTGAAACCATTAAGGAGAATATGCAAAAAATGCTTCATTCGGACGCCACGTACAAAGAAAAAATACTTTTATTTGTCACTGATAGTGCTGCGTATATGTTAAAAACAGGCAGACTATTGAAGAAAACATATCCTAATATGCTGCATATTACTTGTGTAGCACATGCTCTCCACAGAATCTGTGAATATATCAGAGACACTTTTCCGGAAGTTGATAGACTTGTATCAGCTTTTAAAAAAGTTTTCAGAAAAGCACCATTGAGAGTAGCTCTTTTCAGGGAAAAATTTCCATCTCTGTCACTGCCTCTCACTCCAGTAATAAGTAGATGGGGAACATGGCTGGAAGCTACTAGTTATTATGCTGAGAATTTCGATAGTCTAAAACATTTCGTAACACTGCTAAAGGAGGGTGATAGAAGTATTGGTGAGTGCAAGGAGCTCACACAAATCCCAAATTTAAAAAATCAGTTGTACTTTCTTCACGAACACTTTGGAAAATTGCCAAAACTAATCACTTATTTTGAAAATCGAAATCTCAAATTAAATGACGGATTAACCACATTAAATGTGGCTGTTAATAATTTGAAAAGTATTCCAAGTGACTTCGGATGTGGCCTTCGGCAAAAGTTTGGAGCAATTCTTAATAGAAATCCAGATTTAATTACATTGCAGCAATTATGTATGGAGACAATTCCACAAAATCTAACGGCTAAATATGAAGAAATAAAAGAATATTCGCCAGTACTGCACTGGGCTTTGCGTCATGTGGTAAGCGTGTCCGTTCTCTATTTATAATGCATTTCTAAATAGCTTGAACCAGGGTCTATTGTGGCTTAAGTGGTAAAAGCGACAGTCCGGCAAACTGTAGACTTGGGTTCAAGTCCCAAGATAGACAATATTTTTCAATTAAAAATTTCGTATGATTTGCTTTGTAATTTGTAGACAGCAATGTTTACATCCCCACTTACTTACAATTACATACTTGTACATACTAATTTGATATTTGTAAATATTTCATATAAAAGCCGAAAAACTCCAATAATTTATGAGTTGTTATATATATATATATATATATATATATATAATATATATATATATATATATATATATATAACATTTGATAAATTATTGGAGGTTTTCGGCTTTTATATTTCACATAAAAGCCGAAAACCTCCAATAATTTATCAAATGTTATATTTAATGAACGGCTAAGAAATTATCTAATCACTTATATATATATATATATATATATTTAAATATATGTGTCTTGAACCCACTGAAAGACTCGTACTTCGATAACGTTTCCTACAAAACAAAAATACAATAAAATTTTCTCACAAAAACTATTGTCATTGTTGTGGAAACTATCTTGTATATTTTTTCAAACTTCCTGCAATTAGCTCAGTAGCTTCGATATTCAAGCGATGTCTTATCGTTCATATTGCGGAAATTTAAAAAAAATTAAATTCACTTTGGAAACCTGCTTATTTTATTGCAAGATTAAGAAGGTCATAAGTCATAAACAACTAACGGATTCTATCAACCGTAAAATCAATAACAATTGGGAAACGCATACTTTATTTCTGTTGCAGTGGAGTGAATGCCCTCGTAATAATATACTCATGTATAAGTGCTATAGTAGTAAGCTGCTACACAAGGAGAAAATGTAAGAAATTAAGAAGTTAAAATACATGTTGAATTGATATTAAGAAATCCTGTTATTGTTCTGTGAGAAAGGCAAGTCTGTCACGCAGAAATGAATGATGTGATGTAATAAAGATTGTAGGGATGATTAAGAGACAATAGCAAAAATTCTTATATTTTCTGTGATTAAAGGAAAAAAAAACATCTATAAAAAAACTTGAAATATACGGAAGGAATAAAATTATTTTCCATGACGAACGAGAGTATATCTATTTTTACATTCGCAAAACAAGATATACAATCAATGGTAAAAGTTTACGCACACAAAACTAGCCGTTAAAAAAATGTGTTCCAAATAATATTAGCAAAAAACTATATTTTCTAAAATATATCAGTAAAGTAATTAGGTTTGTGGTTTCGCCGACATAGCTATTTTTATTAGTATAACAAACAATTGTAGTATTCTCTCTAGTAATTTTGCAAAAGTTTCAGGTGATACCTGTTGACAAATTTTTTGTATAGAGTTCCACATTGTTGTAGAAAAAGTAGGATTACGGTAGAAATCGATCCAATTCGAATAGCAGAAATTTTAGCTTCAGGGTAGCGATTACATTGTGGAAATTGCACTTTGGTTTTTAGTTATTTGAAATAATCATTGTATAACTTGACTATATAGTTGGGGTCGTTGTGATTTCCCCGATAATCCGTGTTGCTAAAGAAAGGACGTGATTTTCTAACATTTATTTGTAATTGCCTTCCCTTAATATCCTTTTCGTTTTAAACAAGTCTCCTGCAGAAGTTTCGACGAACTGAGCCCAAACGATAATTAACCTTTCGCCGTACTTGTGTACCAAAGATTCATGGATTGGAAACTTAAAGTATAATAATTTTATGAAAACGTAATTATAGCATACTTTGATGAATTGTCAAAGCAAATGAAAGGTGTCGCCACTTTGGGTTATTAATTCTATGCTAAGAGCCACAATTAGTATTCGACATAATACGAACATTGCGAGTTACACTAAACTATTGGCACTACTGAAGAGAAAGTCAAAAACTCTCACTCTGAAAGAAATTAGCCAATTTCTGATAAACGCACTAAGCAGCGAGCATTTGTTATACATTCTTATATGAAAGCTATGAAAATACACATAAACATGAATATTTTATTGTAAGTAATTCTAATACATATTTGGTATTGGCGCCTGCAGGAAGCAGGAGCTAAGAAACATAAAATCGAACAATAGAAGATACAGAAAATCACTCATAATTAAAATTCCAGATTCTAAGACAAAAACGCAACGTTCCTTTATTGTGCGTGAGGTACGGTACCCAACGCGCAAAAATACAAAAATTTACGTCCTTCAGAACCGAATACAAAAGATTTGTCATTTTTTCTAAATTACCAACACCAAAAATGCGCCAAGCAATACGTTGGGATAAATAAATTTCATACTGTGCCAATACTGTGGAACGAAAATTGCAGAATTTCTGGTTTTCGGCGAACCCGAAACAATACACCGGCCATTGCTCTAGGTACTCGTCAGCCATCATTCTTGTGGATGCTGGTGGTGATTTGCTGGCATTAAAGAGACGAAAGCTATGTTTATAAATCTACCAAAAACAAAACTTAAAATGCGATTCCAGTGCCTTATGCGATGGTGGAGCAATATCAAACGACACCACCGTTAGAGATGTTAACAAGAGCGCCAACGTGTTCTATGACATTTTCGGAATCTTCTGCAACTTCCGTTCTTAATAATAATATCAGTATGGTCCCATCTAATTCAGCGCCTGTTTTTTTTATAATTATACTGTAACTATCAATAATTATTATAACAAAATGTAATATATAAAAATGTTTCTTTTTGTTCCTTTAGTAGTAATTTGTATGGTCGTAGATAAATGTTCGCGTCTTAATTGATTCACAATATTTTGAGTATATATTCTATATAATTTAATTTTTCCATTTTTTATACGTTGCCTTTTTATTTCAAGGACACCCTATATATTTATTATATATGGAACGCATTGTTATTCTATGACCTATTCCTGACAAAAGAAGCCATTTAAATGCTCAACGATGCAAAGTTCTGGAGCCATTCGCTTTACCATATCTCGAAGGGGTAAATAAGACTTCATTCCATGTCCTCATGTTGCAGCTGCTCCAATTCTTGCAAGAGGCCAACATCAATATTCTCAATTGGCCTGCGCGGTCGCCAGACTTATCGCATATTGAACATTTCTGGGATGGATTGGCCTTCAATGACCTTATAAACTTGTAACAACAGCTGCATGACGTCCTACAAATTGTTTGGCATGAGCTTCCACGAGAGTACATACATGATTTTATTATAAGAACGCCACGGCGAATAACAGAATATATTCGTTCACGTCGAATGGCAACTCATTATTAAATTTTCCCTATAAAGGGTACGAATTTTTCAACTGTTTGTAACAACGTACAAACACAATGTCAATTTAAATAGTGTAAATTGCTTATTCAGCGAAAATAATTATTACAAAAGAATTACCCTAGAAAATTTAGCTATCAGAAAAATCACTAATAATCTCAACACCAAAGAACGTACATCCATGTTTACGTAAGCATAATGGGCTTATGAAATACTTTAAAATTAAATTAAATTGATTGTTTTATATCTTCTAGTCTGATTTTATGTCCAATCCCTGTATTTAAATTTAATTTTATTTAAAACTGTTACATACTATACTTATGTATAAAAAAGCAAGCGCCAAATAGGATGGCGAGAGGAGGGGGTGCGCAGAAGTCGTTTTTATAAACATTCACATTATCTATTTTACTTTAATAAATAATTAATTTATTAAGTGATAGATGTGTAGTTTACACCACCTATGGTATCTTGCAAATTGATGTAAAACGAAATACAAATCTCCCCAATACTTCTAATCCTGCGCGAATTTACCCCTCTGCTCGCCAACTTATCTGGCGCTTGCTATATATATTTTTGCAACATCTGTTTTTTGTATCCCTTATCGCTTCACGAGTCTTTCTTCGGAGTTATGTATTGTCGTTTCGGCCTTTGTCTAATGCACTGACATTTGAACCACGACACGGTAAACTTTGGTTTTTTTTTTAATTCTTATAAAATGTTTTGCATTTTTCACAATAGTTTAGTTTGATTCTAATGTAAATACAACCAATATATGATTGCAAATTTGGTATTTTCCTTCTATAAGATCACTTATGAATTTAATTGCTAATGTAAGTACATTTTTATATTTTATTTTATTTTGTATGGCTAATCCGTAAATAATTTAATAGGTCTGATGAAGAATCGAATAAAGTTTCGAAACTTTACGTAGCAACAAATCGTGTTTTGATTATACATTGACCCAAATTCTGTTTTTATTAACAGTAAATTATATATACAGGATGTTTTAAAACATCGTTTAAAAATTTTAAGGGCATTTAGTACAATCGAAAATAAGGTAAAAATCATAATAAACATATGTCCGCAACTTAACTGTTTACGAGCTAACAGCGAGTGTTCCTAGTAGTACATGAAATAGTTAACGATAGCATATCCCAGTAAACAGGTGCTTATCTACTATTGTTTTATGACAGTTTAATTTGACGTTTTGTCCAATTTGTAACAATTACAATGGTAGCGTATTCTAATGCTGAAATGAGCGATATGGTGTTCATGTACGGTCGTGCCAATAGGAATTCTTTACAAGCACGTCGCCTCTATGCTGAAACGTTTCCTGATCGCCAACTGCCTTCGCATGTGATGTTTCAGACGGTGTTTCAACGACTAAGAGAAACTGGTTCGTTTGAGAAGCGGTCTTATGATACTGGACGGCAGAGAATAGCATGTACTCCACAGATAGAAGATCAAATTTTGAATATTATCGATGAAAATCCCGAAACTAGTGTTAGAAGAATTTCGACTCAAGTGGGTGTAAGCAGCAATCTTGTTTGGAGAACTCTTCATGAGCAGCTCCTATACCCCTACCATATCCAACGGGTACAAGCCCTTACTGCTCCGGATTATCAAGCGAGAAGGACTTTCTGTGAGTGGTTTTTGCGAACAGCTGCTGATCGGCCAGATTTCGCTGATAACATCCTTTTCACTGATTAAGCTGGTTTTACTAAAAATGGAATATTTAATTTCCACAACAATCACGTTTGGTGTGACGAGAATCCTCACGTTACCGTTGAAGCCAGACACCAGCAACGTTTCTCTCTAAACATCTGGTTAGGCATGATAGGGGACCGGTTGTTAGGACCGATTGTTTTGCCACAACACTTAACAGGTCCTGCATACCTCGAGTTCTTGGAAAATACTTTACCTGAGCTTTTGGAAGATTTACCTTTAAATCTGAGACTGAACCTCTGGTTTATGCAAGATGGAGCCCCATCGCACTTTACGCGTGCTGTTAGGGAACATCTTAACAATGAATTTCCTGGGAGATGGATAGGGCGAGGAGGTCCCATTGCTTGGCCTCCAAGATCTCCCGATCTAACCCCGTTGGACTTTAGTATCTGGGGTTATTTGAAAAGTTTAGTGTACGCAACACCGGTAAACGATCTTCCAGAGTTGCGCCAACGAATAGAACGCTGTTGCCAAATAATTCGAGATAAACCCTTGTTTTTTGAAAGAGTGCGCGTTTCCTTTGAAAGAAGATGTAGATCCTTTGTCGAAATGGAAGGACGTCATTTTGAACATCTTCTTTAGTTATAATATAAATTTTATGTTAAAATACCGCTAAAGCAAATTTATTCTGCAATTGCGATAAAATCGCTGTTATCTAATAAACGGTAAATTTGCGGACATATGTTTATTAAGACTATTAACCTTATTTTTGATCGTACTACATGCCCTTAAAATCTTTAAACGATGTTTCAAAACACCCTGTATATATATATATATATATATATATATATATAAGGTAAACTTAATAAGTCGGCGATTAAAGGTTTGACCTTTAATCGCCGACTTACTAAGTTTACCTTATCATACCAAGGTCACGAAGATATTATATATATATATATAAACTCACCAATATGTTCGATGATAAAGTAAGTAATTTTACACACACTATCTTAAATTATTTGATCACAGACACTGTAAAAAACATAAACATCCTACAGAAAGAAATAAACATACAATACACAGAACTCAAAAAACTAATTAATCTCAAAACATACAATAAATTACTAGAATGGATAAATTATAAACATATTAATTTCTTCAATAATATAAAAACTAAACAAAAACAGAAACTAGAAATCCTAAAACAAAAAACAAACACACCAATTTTCCTAAAAAATGACACATATAATAAAAATTGGATAACAAACCTAACTAATGACAATATACCAAACAACGTTATGAAAATATTAAGTCTAGGACCAAAATTCACAATACAATACCAAATTGACAATAAAAACCAAAGGAAATTACCTATAGACGTAATAATAGCAAACGTAGAATCTTCAATAGAAATCATCAAGGAAAATGACAAAAATCATATAAGGTCTAAAATCTGTAACAGACTCTTAAATTACAAACAATCAAGTAAAACAGTTAATAATAACGAAGCAGAAAAAGCGTTAAATAAACACATAAAAGAAACTAAAACTTTCCTAAAAAACAACAGTCATTTAATAGTACTACAATCAGACAAATCTAATAAAACAGTAATAATGGAAAAAAGATAATACATGGAAAACATGGAAAAATTCCTAAATGACGATAAAACTTATACAAAATTAAAGAATGACCCCACAACAAAATATCAAAAAATTAACAACACACTAATTAAAAAATGGGAAAATAAACAGATCATCTCACCAAAAACAGCAAACAAATTAAAAATACATAATGCACAACCACCCAAAATATATGGCTTGCCAAAATTACATAAAAATAACATCCCATTAAGACCAATCGTATCTTGCATTCAAAGCCCGTTTTATGAACTGTCAAAATATTTAACAAAAACACTAACCAATGTCATAGGTCAAAACCAATATTATATCAAAAATACTTTTGAATTCAAAAAACATATCGATAAAATCAAAACAAATAATAATGAAAAACTGGTTTCCTTAGACGTAGAATCAATGTACACCAATATACCTTTAACACTGGCCAAAAAAGTAATCACAGAAAAATGGAACTCCATCAAAAATTTCACAGACTTACCTACCATTAATAGATTTCCTTGAAGCAATAGAACTAACTTTAACTTCCACATATTTTCAATTCGACAACAAATATTTCAAACAAATTGAAGGACTAGCAATGGGAGCACCTATATCCAGCGTAGTAGCCCAATTAGTATTAGAGCACATCGAAGAAAATGTTATAAAATCCCTAAAAATAAAACCAACCTTTTTCAAAAGATATGTCGATGATTGCATAATGATGCTACCAGAAAATGAAATAAACAATGTACAAAATAGTTTCAACAATTTCCATCCAAATTTAAACTGTACCATTGAAATAGAAAAAAACAACTCCATAAACTACTTAGACCTAACACTGATAAAAACAAACAACAACATACAAACAAAATGGTACACTAAACCAACCACATCCGGCAGATATGTAAACTTTTTTTCAAACCAACCCCTAGCCCACAAAAAAATGTAGTAACAGCGTTAGTAGACAGAGCCTTAAATCTCACTAATCCAGTTTTCAGACCAACAGTACTAAATAAATTAAAAACAATTTTAACACCACAATTTATACAAAAAATTATAAAACAAAGACTTAATAAAATTTATAACAAAACAAACGGCCACATATTAATTGGTTAAATTATGAATATTATGATACACATTCATCAATTTGATAACACTGTACGTATCAATGATATGCGGCATTATCTATCACGATAAAATACAAAATTATATTGTGAATCGCCTTGAAACAAGGAACAGTTAGCAGGGATGTAAATATAAGACGGGAAAGAACAGTTCTTTGGAGTTTCTTCTTTTTTTTTTTTGACGATACTAAACGGATAATGGTTTTGTCGTATCCAGAACTCTGCGACGACCATATGTTTATATACTGTTAGTCTTTTGACTCTTAGTATCTTGTAGGAAGGTATACATATCAATGCACTATGCCGCTTACAAAATGAACACACACGACAGATCGAGTAACAGTATGTAAATAAAACAACACATGTGTGGAGATGTAATATATAAAGTTTACTAATTTACACGTATTCTTATTTGTATTTAATGTGATTGCTAATTTTAGATTTCGAGAATATAACGAGAAATATTTTTAAATAATAAATACACGGCTTTTAAATTAATTAACTCAATCATTTGTTAATTAGCAGCATTTATTAAAAAATACTTATATACTAGGTGGAATGTTCAACTTTCTTTACAGAATTTACATAATTATTATTTTAAGTTTCAAATTATAAAAGAGATTTCACAATTTTAATGCGTTACAAATTACGGCAAAATACGGCGTAAATATGTTTCTAAATTTCCTTAATTTTATGGAAATTAGAGATGTTTTAATGTAGATTCTGTAAACATACAATTACTGCATCATTTAATGACAATATACTGATATATATATATATATATATATATATATATATATATATATATATATATATATATATATATATATATTGAGGTGGTTCTACTTCATCAGAAACTGGAAGAAACAATTCATATCAATTAATTATAAGCATTAGATTAAGTAAGATGAAAGTTGACCATGCAATTACAACGTAAATTATTAAACAAGTTAATACCGCGCATAGAAAATTTATTTGAAAGAATTTTTATTATTTATGTTTATAATTTTTCACAATCAAAAGTCATTTAATTATTTATTATTCTGAAAATAATTAACTTGATTAATAAAATTAATATCATATGAAAATATATTTTATCAACCCGTATATTTTCTGAATTTGAATTAGTTTACCGCGAAAATCATTTATTATTAACCCCACTCATATGATATTGATAAACATTCAAAAATATGTAATTACAATTGTATAATTATTAATTTTATTTATATAATAATGTCAATTAAATATTGGATATAAAATCAACAGATTGGGATAATTACGGAAGTTAAATAACTATATCAAGTAAAAATAAATCGAATGGAGGCCAAGGAATAAAAACAACAGAAAAGCGCGTCGCAAAATAAAGCTACGCAAAATTTTATCGTAAAATTAAAATATTTAAACATTAAAAATAGTAACTTACTTACCCGAAAATATTCTAATATAAGAAGACAATGTGATACATCATCCGAACAATAAATTTGTCGAGCATTGTGGAAATATATGGTATAAAACCGCTGAAAACTGTTAGCGTCACCTTCAATACCCACTACCTGAAACACCCCCAGCTTCCAATTTCAACCTAATATTCATTGATTCCCGTTTCTCCTAGATCATCTATATTACTGACAAAGGATTTCACGTAATTACCGATCAAACCCAATATTTTATATCCATATTAATTCAGTAAAACATAACCTAACAATTTGTACAATTAAACTAGATTTAAAATTAGTTATATTAAGTACAACATACCTTGAAACTGAATGGTCTTCTCAAATTGATTAGAATTTTAAACTAACTATCAATCATCAGATAATATCACTTAGTTTTGAAATTTTATTTGCATTTATTATAACATATGTTTGTTACCGATGCGCACAAATATATAAACCAATTATGTCACGTGATCTACGCATCATTTACAGCTGATTTATATATGTAATTCAATAGAATTGAAATATCTCATTAAAATAATCATTAAATTGGATTTAACGCAAACTACAATTTATACTTTTATTTATTTTCTATTTTACTAAGTTACTTATGCATATGATATTGATACTTTTCACTAAAATTCAGTATTAATGCCCGATATAGATTGTTGCCACACAAATGAGATTTGATATTTACTTCTTTAATGAATAAGACAGGCTCCTGTGAGAAAGATCTCGTTCTACCGTTAAGTAGCCGAAAAGATACATATAATATTGTTCATAAGATAAAATATGAACTGGCGCCCAATTGTATTAATATATTATAATTAAAAAAATACTTATTTATAATAAACTAGCCCAGATAATATTGTAATAGCGACATCTTACATTCCACTACCAAATTAAGCTCAATAATAAGGTAGGTAATATAATACTTTATATTATAATTTATAGAAAATTTAAAACCAATCCTTAATTTGAATATTTGATTAATAATTTATAATTCTTGTTAACCATCTTTAAGCCGAAATTTACATATCATTTGTCGCCAAACGTGGTAGCTTTTTTTGGATATTCATACCATTATCACAATTTTACCAGCACATATAATTATTACCATTGTTATTATTATTATATAGTTTTTAACATTTTTAAAACCTAAACTTTTATGTGACAAATGTGTGAAAGTCATATCAATCCGGAATGTGCAGATACTGGTACTTCATAGTCTTTACTAATCATCAGTACACATTATCCGGGAATAGATATGACTTTCATTTCTATACTGCGTGTATATATACATTGCGTTTTTCATAATTCGTATATATACACGCAGTATAGAAATGCAAGTCATATCTATTCCCGGATAATGTGTACTGATGATTAGTAAAAACTATGAAATACCGGTATCTGCACATTCCGGATGGATATGGCTTTCAAACATTTTTTCATTTGCCCGGACAACCTGGACGGTTGGCGCAGCGACGTGTTGTGTCTGCATTCTTAGGCAAATGTGATTTTGTCATTTGTAGAAATTAATACAACAAATTATAGAAGCAATTGCATGTAATGTGGGAATTTAATAGTTATTAATTCTCATTTACATTGCGTTTTTCATATATATATGAAAAACACGAAGTTTGTATATATACACGCAGTCTAGAAATGAAAGTCGCATCTATTCCCGGATAATGTGTACTGGAGATTAGTAAAAACTATGAAATATCGGTATCTGCACATTCCGGATGGATATGGCTTTCACACATTTTTCATATATATATATATATATATATATATATATATATATATCTTGGGAGTAGCAGCCGGATAGTTAAAACAATATTTAATTTATGTTTACGTTTCTATTCTATATATAGAATCTTCTTCACAACTGCAATATTTATTAAAGTATCAGAATGGTGAGAGTAATGTTAAAGTAAATATAGTGGCGCGGAAGGGATGGTGGTAAACCTATATAACGCTAGTTGTTGTGAGCTACGTCTATACTAAGTCAGTCCGGCAAACGTACTTCGCTGGGTTTGACAGTTTTTGTGTTTATATTTGTTGAGTTGTGTTTAAGTTTTACTGCGACAGTACAAATGTCTGATGCGAAAGAGCAAAGAACATGCATCAAATTCTGCTTCAAACTTAGTAAAATGGCAACGAAACTCTGAAAATGCTTAAACAAGCGCTTGGTAAGGATGCTTTAGACCAGGAGCAAACTTATGAGTGGAACAGCCGTTATAAAAATGGACGTGTCGGTTGATGATGATGAGCGTTCGACAGTCCTCTCGAATTTTGGTCCACTTCACAAACTAAATCTTTAGAAATCAGAGGTCAGCCAACGCGTGGCTCGTCATGCACATTAACATTCTCACCCATTTTCGAACTTTACTGTCACTGATAACATTATCACCGTAAACTTCAACATTATAAGCTTCTACAGCTCAGCACACAGACAGATGATACCGATTCAAATGGCGTCTAAACTCGTGCAAAGCATGTTTGGGGCAGACGCACATGCGCTCTGCGGCGATCGCACGTCATTCTCACTCTCATTCACAAACGGACTTTATTTAAAAAATATCCATCGTATAAAAGTCATTCTTTGGAGACTGATTAAGTAAAAACTTAAAAAATATACCTTTTTAAGTTTAGTTTAAGTTACTAAATTTTCCGTTAACAAAAGAGAGATATGAAATAGAACTAGATTTCATTAAAAATATCGCGAAATATAATGGCTTTGACATAGAAATAATCAATAAATTAATTATAAAAACGAAATTAAAAAATACGATCCGCGAATCCACAAGTTTTGTATCTCAAAGTAACAAGGAGAAAAACTACATGTGTTTACCATACCACCCTATCACGAAAAACATAAATCGAGTTGTGAAAGAACGAGGTCTCGAAGTTGCCTTTTCGGTCCGAAAATACTATCAAAAGTCTCTTGGGGAATACCAAAAATAAAGTTAATTTTAATTTGAAATCAGGTATATACGAAATTAATTGCGATGATTGTAATTTGATATATAAAGGCCAAACAAAACGATCAATAATAACCCGGTTTAAAGAACACATATCACATATTAAATTCAATAGACCAGAAAAATCTAACGTTGCCAACCATGCTTTAAATACACTACACAATATGTCGTCTAAAGGGTTAAAACTTGTCAAAGCCATTGATAATCCCCGCGATAGCTGTCTCTTTTCATTCTTAGAAAAGGAGGTAGAAAGGTTGTAGACGGTTCGAAAAGAGAGTAAACACATGTGGGTGCCGTTTCCTTAAGAGAGGTAATTTTGTCGTAATTTTTAGTCGATATATTTGTATTTTTAAGTAGTGTATACGTGAACGCCGTGTAAAGTTGTTGCGTGATCAGTTGTGGTAGCTTTACTGTGCCCCATGTGCGACATTTTGATTAGTGCTTCTACTGATGATGACAACTTAGTTGTCGAAATACGTATTTAGGATACGATTAATAATTGTGGTAACGGGTTATATACATTTTTAAGTTTTTATCCATTGTATTTTATTATTTCAATGTTTCCTTACTTATACACAATTCAAAGTACTGTAAAGTTTGTCTTTTCGGGTTCTTAAATAAAACTAACGATGCTAACGAGTCCTGTACCTAAACTGAAGGCAGTGTTCTCTTTGTCATTGGGATCCATTCCCATTTGCCAATAACCGCTCTTTAAGTGTAGTGGAGAACCATTTTGCTCCTGCCAAGGTGTCTAGCGTATCGTCTATTCTTGGGAGAGGATAGCTGTCCTTTTTGGTCACACTATTCAAATAACGATAGTCCACACAGAATCTGGTAGATCCATCCTTCTTCCTGACAAAGACTACTGGTGAAGCCCATGGACTATTCGATGGTTCAATTACTCCTTGGCCTTCCATATCTTGTATAATCTGCTCGGCTTCCTCACGTTTTCCAGTGGTAACCTTCTTGGTCCTTGTCGAATTGAACTTGCATCGTCGGTATTTATTTTGTGCATTACAATATTGGTTTTTCCTTTCGTACCAGTCTCAGTTTCAAAGACGTCTTCATAATGTTTGATTAAATCCTTAACTTGGCTTTGTTCCTTCTTGCTCAATCCTTGACAGGCGGAGTCGATTATGTTGGACAATTTCTCAGGAACCTCCACGAATCCATTCTTCTTCGCCTCTATACGATGGACGACGGCCGACACTGGCGAACACCACCTCAAAATAGTACCCTTCTTCAATGAAACAGGGTAATAGTTCACATTCATTACCCTTACCGGTACATCGGCACATCTGAGTCTTAACCAGCTTTATGGCGACTACTATTCCTCGGCCCACCTCGTCATCTTCAGCCGTTGGTTCCAACATTGTAACATTTCCGTCTAAATAATCACCTTCCATACACGCCGTCAAAAATGTCTCACTTCTTGTATCCAGAACAACATTCTCTGCAGTAATTACTTGCACACTCCCACAATTTTTCCCATGAAGAAACAATTCCTCATTATTTATTTTTAAAGTGCCTTCTTTCATGTTTAACTGGAAGCCGTAGGTGTTCTGATGTCTAATCCCAAGATTGCTCAGGCGATGCTTTCTTGGCCACCGTGACCAATCTCCACAATTCCAGCATTGCAGTACTCTTTTATTTGGTTTGATCTGGTTTAGAACTCTACTAACCACCTGCTCGTTGAACTCCTCATTTTCCTGTTTGTCAACAGTGCAGATACGAGCATGGTTCCGAGAGGCTTGTTTTGCAGTCTCAAAATCAAGCGCGTGCCCCAAAGCATCGATCAAGGTTTTTCGTCGTGCTTGCTGCGTATCAATATTCCGGAGACCATCTATGAACGTCTGGACAGCTAGGTCCATGAAATTATCTGGCGCCATCGGATATGCAAGTCGAACTAGACGAGTTATATCTGCCTCAAATTCCTGAAGATTCTCGCCTTTCTTCTGTGATCGATTCTTCAGTTGGGTATGGTATACTTGCTCGAAATGCGCATGGCCATATCTCATCTCCAAGCGTTTAATGAGTTGAGAATAATTTTTACCTTCCTCAGGAGGCAATGTCTGCAAAATATCACTAGCATCACCCCTCAATGCTATGATTAAAGCAGTCGCCTTCTCAACAGAAGACCATGCGTTTGCTTCTGCGGCCGCTTCGAATTGCGTCAGGTAAGTTGCCCATGACGTGTTTCCATCGAAGGTTGGTGGCTTGATTCTGATCTTTGAAATAGCCACAAGTTCTTCTTTTATTTCTTTATAACTTCTTCGTTGCCCTGCTTGGGATTAGGATGACTCGTGGTAACGGGTAATTTCATCTGAGTCATTATTGCCTCTAAAAGTCTAGAATGTTCTCCAATTTTCTCTTCTACAGCTATGAAAACCTCTTCCTTTAACGCTTCTGATTTTTCCGCTAATCGCTGTTCTAGAACTTTCTCCACTTGTTCCAGACTTTTTTCGAAGTTTCTAGAATTTTCTAGTAATTTCTTTTCGATACTTTTCTCGAGGATTCTAGCGGTTTCTAGGTTTCTTTGTTCCATCTGTGTTTGCGAATCTATTAGACGCTGTTCCAAAGTTTGCGAGTTGTCTATCAGTCGTTGTTCCAAACTTTTCACACTATCCAGATTATTCTGTTCCATTTGTTTCATTTGAATTAACAGCAAATTCACGTCAGCATTGCCGCCTGGAACTTGGAAGAAGTAATTCTCTGGGTCTTCGCCTTCTTGGATCAACACATTTCGAAGCCGTTGCTGGGAATTGCCTTTTTGCCGGTTGTATCTTCATCTCTATCCTCTAATTCCCGTTTTAAATCAGTCACTCTTAATTCAGTCAGTTTCATTCTATTAGCCATCACGATATTTAAAATAACGTCTTTTCGCGCTGTATATTTATTTAAACAGATATTTAATTAACACTTAATTTTCTACTTAGTTCATTATTTATAAAACCACACACCTGCACCACTGTAAAGTTTGTCTTTTCGGGTTCTTAAACAAAACTAACGATAACTGTAGACACACTCTATATTAATAATAACACGAATAACAATATAAAAACTAATTACTAATAATAAGCACATTTATGTAATTATGTAAGTTTAATCCGCGATGATTCGGTAAGGAATGCTTCAATCCCTTCCTCGAGGGCTTATATATCGCTGTGAATACTCTATCAATCGAGCGTTTTGCATGCATCGAGAAAACGCCAGAGGTATGACGCGCGACGCGTCGTTGAATGTGTCATCACAGTATAAAAGCCTTTTTTCTACTCATATAATTAGCGCGGAGCGGGATTTATCGAAGTGTGTAGGGATAATACGCAGATAATCAGAGTAATAAAATGTTTCCATAGTAAAAGAATTCGAATAAATCAATTGCAAACAATAGATAACATCTCACAATGACATTTTAAATCGCAATAGAGCGAGTATATTATTATATCTTTGAAATAGAATTTTTAGAACACATTATTGCGATTCTAATTATAACCAAGGACAGTATATTATCTATGGAAATAAATCAATTAATCAGAAGCGGCTCTCCTTAGACAACCACCACTACATAATACTTGCTTATCCGGCTTTTCTTGCGTCGGTAAGTATCGGCACAGATAAGTTATAGCAGATAGCTGAAGAGAATACGAAACTTGGCACTTGGCATTTTAGTGAAATGGAACCCTACGACGCGCACAGAGTGTGCCCGCCAATCATGTGGCATAACGATGTATTGCCTTTCTCCACTTATTCCCGCAGAGCTCTATATTTCTTAAAATTTGTAATAAAACATCTAGCATGCATACGGCCTGCGTGATTTTACGGTTTTATACGGCATGGGTTATCTATAAGAAACTTATCTGTGGTATCGAGATGCACTTCCTTGCGGAACTTCTACCTTTCTTTTGTTCTCTTGGCGTTATTTGAACTCCGTTCCATGTGATTTTTTTCGTTTTTAGAAGTTTTGCAATCACTTGATATTTCCTTCACTAGCTTCGCATTCTACATTCGGATCGGATAACAGAAAGGGCTGATATCTTCCCCAGATTTTTGGATTATTGGGTTTACTCCAAGCTTCGCTTCTCCCTAATATGTACTTCTAACATTTTATAAAGTTTTATCTTGCAACCGCTTCGCTGCATATACGTATATAAAATATACTGAGCCTTAATTTGCTCAATATAAGTCAAATAATAATTTAGTTTTATCCAGACAGTAATTTTTTATGTATGAACCGTATACAAAAATAAATCACTTATCTTAGTAATTAAATTTAATGCAGATAATTGCGAGATAGATTTAAAACAAATTTTTATTAAATTGTATCTGTCTGATTTGTTTAGATTACCTTTATAATAATGTACATATTACTTACACATATTATTACACGAAAACATTCAATTTGTGTTTGTTTTATCAACCATAATGGAATCGATAAGTAGATAAAGATAATTATGTGATATGTGTGAACAAATGTTAACCTTGCGTGCAATGTACTTAAATATGTACAGCAAATAAAGTCTTCTCCTACTTATGCAACCTTTTACTATAGTTTTGTTTAACGGTGTATATACTTTCACGAACGATTTTTATTGTAACACTCAATCAACTATTCACAAACGCTTTGTTCATAGCCCTTATGATTATTCCTAAAACTTGAATAATTCCATTTCACTAAATACATTATTTATAACACAATAGACCATTACACTAGCCACACTAGCCCTTAACACGTATGAATACAAACAATGCGGAGAGTGGATGAATCATATGCGAGTGTACAGTCAGTGGGAATACCTGTGGCTTTTATTGCTTCAAATACAGTTGAAGTGGTTAATTTAGAATATGTACTAACAAAATATTGAAACGTATCACACTTTCTATAAATGAAACTTAAACAGCGACTTAAAAGATCGATTCACTAAACTTTGTTTTTAAAAACAAAAAAAAAGAATTAATTATCAACCTTTTAATTGTTTGAATTACATAAGAGTACTTGATTTTAAAGCAACAAGAATATAATTGAATTCTACAACGAGTGTTACATATATTTATAATAAATTTGCGGAATGTTATCGTTGTGGTGATTCTCTGAACAGCTTCCGCGTTCTCTGTGGGATCCGTCGAGTCCGCACTTCTGTGATATGTTGTGGTTACGTAACGCCACCGGCCTTAGATGGAAACATCTTCTTGGTGTTTTAGCGACAAAGGATGTTTACTTCTTTCTTCAGTTTTCGTTATTATTTTTTTCATTTCCAATTTTTTTGCTTCTTTTCCATTTCTTGATGCCATTTTTCTTCGCTTTCATAAGTATTGTTTTAACAGATAACTTGTTATAAAACATGCCGAAAGTAAAACTATTACTGTCCATATAGTTATGGGATTTTCGTGTAACTCTACATTGTTCATGTCAAATATTTCTTTCTTTAGCTCGTTTAAGTTTTCGTTAATGTTTGATAGTTTATTTCTATGTACGTTCTGTACTTCTTTTATAATATCGAAATTAAGTTCGGTACGACTTTCGTTTATACGGTCTCCCTCTATCTGCGGAATTTTTGGTATTTTAAGTGACTTGAGATTCATATGTTTGGAATGAAATTTGTTTAATTTTTACAGTACACTCTTTTGTTAATGTAAGAATGTATGTACCCTGTACTTTCTCTACTTCTCGTTCATTTTGACATTCTTTATGAACTGTTATGTTTTCTGGAAACGTTAGTAACCGTTGATTTGCGGAGAGTTTAGTTGATTTGATATCATTGATTCTTATTAGTGACATGATAGTGCCTACATGTTTCATAGCTACTTGAATATGTTAATAGTTGAGTTTCGCAAGTAGACGTCGTGCTGATGGCTTGTGCTTCCATTTGATCACAAATGTATACGTTTGTTTTAATTTCTAAACATTGACTATTAGATGCAATAAATTTTTGCTCGCTTATAGCTACGCATTTTGTGGATGGGTTTATCTGTTTAAAATATGATTGATTGATATATACATATATATATATATATATATATATATATATATATATATATATATATATATATATGTATATATATATATAGGAAGAGGATATAGTTGGTAATAGGTATAGGGTTCAGTTTCTACAAGTGGCACATAAATTATGAATATAATTGTATTTTCCTTGACGTAGGCTTTGATTTTTAGGACTTCATTTAAATGATGCATATCAATGTAGGTTGATTCAATTGGTAGTTTATAAGGTGCGATTACCTCTTCGATTTCAATGATTTCGCGTAGTAACTCTTCTGTGTTAATTATTGATGAATGAAATGTTTGTGACCTGGCAAAACTTAATGCAGTTACCAAAGTTTCTAAAATATTTATAATATTATTTGTGAGAAATATCATTTGATTATAAATAGCATATATATGAATTCTAAATTCATATTCGAATGACTGATAAGCTGTCTTTTTGATTGCGTTCTCTATTAAATTCATTCTGGCTGTCAATAGGTCTTGATTACTCTGAATTGCATTTACCGTTTTATTAAACTCATTTATTGAATCGATTGTTAATGTTACCTGTTTACTGATTATATTTTTTATTTTATTTTGGTTGTTTACAACGTCGCTTATTATCTTGTCGTATTTTTCCGCATCTTCTTGATCTAAATTGCCGGTTACCGCTTTTACAATATTCCCGAGAAAGTTAAATGCTCCCCTCTTAGTTCTATTATTAGGACTATTGCGGAATAATTCATTAATTCTAGTTTTCATTAAATTTATATTATATTTTAAAATCTTATGGTAATCTTCTAATTCTATTGTATAACTATCTCTAAACTTGCCCGTTTTTAGGGTAATGGTTTCCCAATGTTTACACTTATTTTCTAATTCCCTAGCTTCTATGATTATGTCTCTTGTCTCTTAGATTATAAATGTTTATGAATTTCCAATATGTATATACATTCCAGATTGATCCTAGTTTAATGAGTAGTAGCCCGGTATTGTCGTTTATTTTCTTTAGTTCAACGTCCCCGGTTGTCCCTGTGATTCCGATGAGGATGCATCTGGAACAACACCATATTTTAAATTTCGAATACGTACCTTCTTTTCTCTTTTATTCTTTTTATCCACTATAATTGCAGTGTTATCTTTACGAATTTTCTTGACTTCAAATGGTCCCGTAAATTTCGGTGCCTTTTTGTTTCTTTTACCCGTTGTCTGTTTTAAATAAACTTCTTGCCCTGCTTGTAGGGGTTGCGTTTTTAATTTTTTGTTTCGTTTTTCTATGGTTTTTATCTTTTCCTCTTGCACTTTGTTACCTATTTTCTCATATAATAATTTGAGCCGATTTACATGTTTTGTTATGTAATGATTATAAAAATCCTTGTCATAGCACAGATCGAGTGGATCGTGCGTTTTTGTATGTCCTAACGTAAGTTCTAATGGTGTTAGTCCTGTTGTTGAACGTATTGAGTTATTGTAACTAATTATTGCAAGTTTCATTAGTTTCTCGATATTTTCTGTGGGATGTTGTTCACATAAGAGTCGTATGCTTTCTATTAAAGTTGAGTGTAGTCGTTCGACATTGCCATTTGAATTGGGATTGTGTGGAGTTGTTATATGTACCTTTACTTTATGTTTATCTAGTAATTCTTGTACTAGAGAGAGAGAAAAGTATGTTATTAAGGCATCTACTAATTCCGTAGCATTTTTGCTTTGTATTTTAAATGCCTGTCCGAATTTTGTAAATGCGTCGACTGTTGTTAAGAATGTTTGTCCTGAGATTATGAAGGTGTCGATATAAATTTTCTCAAGAGGTTGGTCTATTTTCTCCGTGATGTTTAATTCCGGGTGTTTTCCGTGTCGGTCATATTTGTTTCGGTTACATGGCTCGCATCGTTTTATATAGATTGCGATTGTCTCTTTCATGTTAATCCAGTAATATCGGCGTTGTAGATGTTGTAATGTTTCGTTAACTCCTCGATGATTCGTTTTTCCTTCATGATAATTTCGAATGATTTCTATTTGTTGATCTGGATCCTCGATTACTTGTAATTTTCGCAGGCATCGGCGGATTTTCGGACCGTTGTTGTTGAAATGGTCTGTATATACTCTACAAAGGTCGCCGTATATTGACTCTTGTTCGCAGTATAAATAGTGTTTGCCATTACTCATGTAATCTCTAATAAATTCAATAATTTTTTGTTCGTTATTATTTTTTGGAATTTGAACTTTATAAATCTTCTTACCCTGATTTTGCTCGAAGGATATTTTATTTTTGTCCAAATACGTGTAACTAATATGGTATTGTGGTGTTTTAATATCAATTGCTTCGTCCATCGATGGTATTGTTCCTTGTGGTCCGTTATTTCGGTTGGAATGTACAGTTTCTACATCTCCCTCTTGATCCGGTCTTACCTCTTCTTCGATAATAGCTTCGTTTGTTATTTATGGCATTATTTGAACTTGTAGGTTTATTGACATTACTGTTTATTCCTTTATTTCCCTCTGTTGTGTCCTGTGGTACTTGGTTAGATGTACTTTCTCGTTCGAATATTTCTTGTAGGTCGTCTAGTAATTGCTCGATATTTCCATCCGGGTTGTTTATCATTGACATAGTTTCCATCGTGTTGATTTGAATTCTTGATAGTGCATCGGTATTGGTGTTGTACTTGCTCTTTTTATATATTATATCGAAATTATACTCTGTAAGTTTGATTTTCCAACGTGATAGTTTAGAATTTGGTTCTTTGAGTGAACTTAACCATACTAATGGGCGGTGATCTGTGTATATTGTAAAACGTCTTCCGTACAAATAAGGGCGAAAGTATTTGGTAGCCCAGACGATTGCCAGAAGTTCTTTTTCAATTACCGAATATTTTTTCTCTGTTTCACTTAAGGTTCTAAAGGCATAACATACTGGTTTATCTTGACCTACCTTACCCTGTGATAGAACTGCGCCTACCGCTATATTTGATGCATCTGTGGTGAGAATGAATGGTTTCGTAAAATCCGGATATTGTAATATTGGTTTGTTCATCAAAATGTTTTTACATGTTTCGAAAGCTTTTATGTATTCTTCGTCTGTTATAATTTTTGCGTCTTTCTTTAGACATTTTGTTAGCGGTTTAGTTAGTTTTGCGAAATCCTTTATGAATTTTCGATAGTATCCGACTAAGCCTACAAATGATTTTATTTCCGTCGTAGTTTTAGGTAGGGGGTATTTTACAATCAGAGGCGGATTTAAGCATAAGCGCACTAAGCGCGCGCTTAGGGCCTCGCTCAGAGGGGGGGCAAATTTCAACAGGTAAAACCAAATTTTTAAAGCATCCCCCTTATAGAATTTTACAAGATGCGGGACTCTTCTGCACGTCTATGTGTTCAGGAAATTCAGGTTACTGTTACTGTCGCTCTGGCTCTGGCTCTTCTAGTCTCGCGCAATTATTTTTTCCCTTCCCCTTCCCCTTCCCCTGGCTGCAGCAGTCGGTGCACGTGCACTCCAGGCCAGGTCCAGTAGTCAGTGCTTAGCGTCTTCCCGCGCGACTCATTATAGCGCCCATCCCCATCATTATAATAGGTAACCTCTGTTCTCTGTTTCCACTATTTTATGAACAAAATCTGTTACCTACTTTATCTTAGCTTTACAACATACAACATGAACATACAACAACAACTTTCTGTGTCCTGTGTCCCTACCAAATAAAATGAAGCGATTCGAGTCCGGTGCTGCTAAACGAAAACGAAAAAGATTGCAGGAAGAAGATGCCAAGCGACAACGAAATGCCTTATGTAAATTTCTTACGGGAGCGCAGGCAAGTGAACAGCAAACTGAAACTAATGATATTTCTGACTGTGACAATGAGACTGAAACCAACACATATATTTTCGTTGGTCAAGAGATTGACTCTTTACCAGTACAAGAAAATGACGCCAGTGCATGTACAAGTATTGAACAAAATAAAAATGGTATACTGGATGTTGATGTTCAATTAGAGACAAAATCACAAATGACTCCAGTAAGCTACCCAAGTGATATTGCATTGTGGCCTAGTTTTATAACAGATAAAATGATTGATTTTTACCTGTTAAATAAACCTACAAATATCGGCGACCTTACAGATTTAAAAATTGAATATGAGGACAGAAACAGAACATACTGCAGAAGCTTTCAAGAATCGAATTTCTATTACATAAAGGCAAATGGTGAAAAGGAAAGGCGGGAATGGTTGATTTTTACTGAAACATCTAAGTCAATATACTGCTATGTTTGTAAATTATTCTCTCGATCTTCAAAATTTGCTACTACGGGATTCAATGACTGGAGGAACGTTAATAAATGTTTAAAGGAACATGAGCATTCGCCAGGTATGATATTTTAATTTCCCTGTTTCGGCTTGTAAGGTAATATTAATTTAAAATGTTACAGAACACAGAATTTCAATGTGCAACTTGAGTAAAAGATTGTCGACAATGGGAAGAATTGATACACAAATTCTTCAACAAATTGAAACCGAAAAGGATTATTGGCGAAATGTTTTGAAAAGGGTTGTTTCTACTGTAAAACTATTAACAAAATTGGGAGTGGCGTTCAGAGGTCACAGAGAGGGAATGGATTCCCAGAGAAAAGGGAATTTTTTGAGTTGCATTGAATATTTGGCCGAATATGACGAATTTTTGAAAAACCATTTAATGAAATACGAAAACTGTGGCAGCGGTAAAACCAATTATCTATCGCATCATATTTTTGATGAATTTATCAAAATTATGGCCCAATCTGTTTTGGATAAAATTACATCAAAGGTCAAAAATGCCATATATTATTCCATCATCGTGGACTCGACACCAGACGTCTCCCACGTTGATCAAGTCTCTTTTATTTTACGGTATGTGACAGAATATGGAGCGATTCAGAAAAGTTTCTGTGGATTTATCCAAATTGAGCATCACGACAGTGCATATTTAACAGACGTTGTTTTAAATACACTACAGAACTTCGGAATCTCGGTCACTAATTGTAGAGGGCAGTCATATGACAATGCTGCGAATATGGCAGGAAAATATACCGGCTTACAAGCAAAAATCAAAGAACATAGTGAAACCGCGTATTATGTGCCATGTGCTGCTCACTTCCTCAATCTAGTTGGAAATTGCGCTGCAGAATCATGTTTAGCTTCAGTTGATTTCTTTTCCTTCGTAAATAATCTGTTTACATTTTTTTCATCCTCTAGAAGTCGTTGGAAAATTGTAATAGATCATTTATCTCGTCCCAATTCTAAACACTTAAAACGTGTCAGTGACACCAGATGGTCAGCAAGAGCTGATGCAGTGTTGGCTCTTCGCGAAGATTATCAGAACATTAAGGAAGCGTTGAAAGAGTTTTGTGAGAGCTCAAACCAGCAACCAGTGAGTAGGGTGGAAGCTGAAGGTTTACTTAAAAAAATGGATGAATATGAAACAGTTTTATTAACAGTTTTGTGGAAGAAATTGTTATCAAGAATCAATTCTACCAGTAAATCTCTTCAAGAAATAAAGTGCAATTTGCTTAACGGATCAAATCTTTTGAAATCCCTAACCGAATTTGTGAATAATGTTCGAAACAATTTTGAAAGTATTGAAAATGAAGCAACTGAGCTTTTGAATGTGATGGAAGATGATTACCGAACTTTTAAGGATGAAAGGTCTAGGGATAAGAAGCGAAAATTGCAATTTGATGACTCTCGCAGTAATGAAATACGCTTGGCTGGGAGAATAGCATTTATTGTAAATGTTCACAATACAATTTGTGATGCGTTATTTTCTGCATTTATTAGAAGAAGACAAATCTATGACGAAGCTTTAAAAGATTTTCAATTCTTTTTTCATGATCAAACCGATGAAGAAATTGAAATAAGCATTAATAATTTGAGTCAAAAATACGCAAGTGATATTCAAGAGAATACTTTTAAAGATGAAGTTTTACAATGGTTGCGTTTTACCAAAGAAATGAACATTACTAGTCCCACTGAAATGTACAAAGCAATAATAACTAGTTTGAGATCCACATTTCCAAATGTGGAATGGAAACCATTTTAAAAATATTCCTCACAATACCTGTGTGCAATGCCACTGCGGAGCGATCATTCTCGGTGCTTAAACGCGTGAAAAATTATTTGAGGAATTCTCTTTTAAATGATAATTTAAGTTGTCTTGCCATATTATTTATTGAAAATGAATTAGTTCAAGAAATAAATTACGATGAGATGATTGACAATTTTTCGCGCGCAAGAGTCCGAAGAATGGCTCTGTTGTAAAGTTTTTATGTTTATTTGTTTTTGTTTTTTATGTAAGATTTTAACCCTGTTAAAATATATTTTTTAGAGTTTTGTTTTATTTTTTTGGTATCTATAATTATTATTGATTTATGTTTATTAGAGAAAAATATAAACACATCGTTTTTTTATGCGCTTCTGTTTAGTCATACCTATAGTGGTGTAAAAAAGTCTGGAAAGTGGGGCCTCAAATTTTCGTAGCGCTTAGGGCCCTTACAAGCTTAAATCCGCCACTGTTTACAATAGCTTCGACTTTATCAGGATTCGGTCTGACTCCGTCTCGTGTGATCAAATGGCCTAAATATGCTACTTCTTTACGCAAGAACTCACACTTATCAAGTTGTATTTTTAAATTTACCTTTCTTAGCCTTTGGAATACCTTTTCTAACTTACTTAGATGTTCTTGAAGACTCGTTGAGTAGACTATTACATCGTCTAGGTACACATGGCAAACATCTTCTTGTAGTCCTCTGAGTACATTATCCATCATTCGTTGGAATGTTGCGGGGGCGTTCTTCAATCCAAACGGCATACGTTTAAACTAATAGTGCCCTTGTTCCGTGGAAAAAGCTGTTTTTTGTACATCTTTCTCATCCATCTCTATTTGGTGGTATGCGGACCCTAAGTCGAGTGTCGAGAAATATTGTGCTCGCCCCAGTTTATCAAGTATTTCGGCTATGTTTGGAATGGGATAAATTAATCGTCGATTGTCTGTTCATTCAATCGTCTATAGTCGATTACCATCCTGTGCTTGATTTCCCCTGATGCGTCTAGTTTTCTTGGTACAATACTTACAGGTGCTGACTATGGGCTGTGGCTTTCTTGTACTATATCTTGTTTTAGTAGTTTTCCGACTTGTTCCTTGATTTCCTGCCTCTGTTGTGGTCTTTCCGATACGGCTTGATGTATACCGGTGTTTCGTCTTTCATATACAGGGTGTGTTTTACCTCGTTAGTGAAAGTCAATGGCAATTTGTCATTGTAGCATATATCTTTGTATTTAATGCAAAGGTTTTGAACTTGTTCACTTTCCTCTATATTAAGATGTTGTAATCTTAATTTGCTTAAGACATTTTCTGTTTGTATCTTTGTAACAAATTTTGGACTGTAACTTGTTTCACATGCATAATTTTGTTTGTTTGTTTCATAAATTTCGACATTAATAGGGTTTTCTATATCTATTTCTACTTCATATTCGTTAAAATTTACAGCTTCAGTTAGTGCGAAAAAATCCGTTGAATTTGTCAAGGTGGTTGGTATTTCTACACCTGGCCCTAATATTTGATGATTTATAATTACATCATTATAGTTTCTTGTCACTGGTAGTTTGACTATCTTTCTTTCGCGTGGTCCTAAACTTATTTTGCTATTTTCCCAATGAATTTTAATGTCTCCGAATTTTGTTCGTAGTTTTTCGTTAGGTACACCTATTATTGCGCCTAATTGTTTCATTAAATTTACCCCTATTAATCCATCATAGTTGTTAGAGAAATTGAAAATGTGAAATTTTAAAATTTCGTTAGCTGGAGCCTTAAATGTTTTTAAACAAGGTATTTCAATTATATTGTCGTGTTTCGTAGTTGCATGAGCGGTTTGTATGGTGAAGGGTTCATAAATAACATAATTTGTGAAATATTGTTTGACCTTTTTGGTGCTCATCATTGAGCGTGAAGAGCCTGTGTCTATAAGAAATTTGGCATTTATTTCTGGGATAAGTATATATGGTAATTTTGAGGAAGTGTTTGTGTTTAATTTTATGTTTTCTATTGTTCTGTTATGTGTTTTGTTTTGATTTGTTAGTTGTGTTCCGAGGCTGTTTTCTGAAAATTTACGACGTCCTCCTCGTAGTTGTCGTACTCTGCTCTGTTTTCGGTCTCTTCGTATTCTTCATAATTTTCTTCGTTATGTACTATTTCTCCTGGGCCGTCGCTCGCGTAATACCCGGGATGTTCCGGTAATACTTCCTCCGTTTGATGGAATAATTTCTCCGAAGACCAGTTTGGTTTGTTTTGTTGTGAGTTCCATCCTGATGGCCTGCTTGTTCTCGCACTTTCTACTTTCATCGGTACTTGTCTCGGTTGTCTTTTCTGTCCATTTGTCCTGGTGATCTTGTAAAACGAAACGATGGTGCTTGTGGAGGTTTCATTTGTGATTGTTGTGTATATTGTCTAAAGCTTGGCTGTATTGGTGGCCTATATTGGTAGTGTGCCGTTTGTGGATTTTGAAATATTTGTTGTCGATACATTGGTTGAATGTATTGTGTTTGTGGGTGTCTGGCTGTGTTTGCAAATGAATTAGGGAATGGGTTTGTTGTTATGGGCGTTCTTTGTTTCATTGGTGTAAACTCATTTTTATTTATGTTGTTTGGTTGTCGGATCAAATATTTAAAATTTTCTTCTTCCAATACGTATGACATCGCGATTTCTATGTTTATTGGACTTCTAAATATAACTCTATGGCCAATTTCGCCAAATTGCGCTATCCCGCGTAAATACGTTTGTAAAGCTGACTCATTAAATATTTCTCCTTTGATTGTTCTTTTATTTACGTCTGCCTCTGACATTTTTAATTTCGTTAATAATAAATTTAATATACTTTTATATCTAACACCGAAATTGTAAGCACTTTCGTTCCGCTCCGGCCTTAACTGCGTTAAATCTTGCGCTAGACATGTTTCCGATCTCTGATCACAAAAGTTTAATTGTAACAAGGATTTAAGCGTTTCCCATTCTGATATCATTTCTCTACTTCCTACCAATTGTAACGCCCTACGCGTGAGTTTTGACTGAAATAATCTTAACAAATAGCCATTTATGTCGTCTGTTGGATTTGCTGTAGCAAATCTCTGGATGAAGTATTCACAAGCACTAACATACATGGAAAATGTATTTGGGTCACCCTCATAATTTGGTATGAGAGCGATGTGGTTTTGCGTGACATCACTTACGTTCGGCATATTGTTGAATTTTAATGAGTTGTTTAATTTGTCTATTAGTTCGTCTAAAGCTTCCTCGCGTAATGAATTGCTATAATTACTATTGTCTAATATTCTAATGTCGCCACTTACAGAATCTGATGATTCGGTATCCGAATCGGACATAGGGTAATTAAAATACTTTTAGGTAATTATTCTATTCGGAATGTAGCAATAAGCATGCAAAAATTTATTTTCTACTTACATTAAAATTTGCTCCGTATACATTTGTGTTTTTACAATTTTCTTTCGTTCCTTCTGCTTTTGGTTGTTCTGCTTGACCGATTTGGAAGTCTTTGTGTTGCAGTTGTTCTTGGGCAGCCAAAGATTTTATTCGAATGCACAAAGTTCGTGTTTTAGGATTCGCGCACAAATCGTTGAAACGAACCGAATTTTTAAAGGTATTATTTATTAATTCGTCGCACTTTATCCTACTGCCTGCGCCACTTAAAAGATCGATTCACTAAACTTTGTTTTTAAAAAGAAAAAAAAGAATTAATTATCAACCTTTTAATTGTTTGAATTACATAAGAGTACTTGATTTTAAAGGAACAAGAATATAATTGAATTCTACAATGAGTATTACATATATTTATAATAAATTTGCGGAATGTTATCGTTGTGGGGATTATCTGAACAGCTTCCGCCGTTCTTTGTGGGATCCGTCGAGTCCGCACTTCTGTGGTATGTTGTGGTTACGTAACGAGCGCTTCTTGCAAATATTTTCAGTTCGAAAATTTATACATACCTATAATACAACCAAAACCTTCTCATCTGAAAGGATTTAATAAAATAATATTATCTCAACGTTCCATAACCTAAAAATTTCGGAAAAAAATTATAAATAAATTTCAAAAAGCAAAAGACGATGTCTATTACTTATGTTGTTCCTGAAAGAAATGCATAAAATAAAATGGTGAAATGTAAAAAATTTTCGCTGATACAAATAAGAACAAGGTTACCTTAAGACTACCTTAAGAGTGAACTCTTCAGCGTCAAGTGAAAGAACAACTCTAGAAAATGACGAGTGCGATCCCGTCGAAACGTCGAGACAACAATCCTTCTCAGGACATATCTCACACGCGGCCAAGAACCCGAGAAACCATCATTTCATATATATATATATATATATATATATATATATATATATATATAAAAATGTAGTCCACAAATAAAAAAATATTAAATCAAAATAAATAGTTAAAAATATAGTTAATTGACGAAGGAGATACTTGTTGAAACTTCATTATAACTCTAAGAAATAAGTAATTAAACTTCTAGTTTCAAAAATTCTTTTATTGTAAATACTAATATTGTAAATACTAAATGTAAATAATAAGTTATTTTATCAAGTTTAAATTTATATTAATAGAAATATAAATTTAAACTTGATAAAATAAGTTATTTGTAGCATTATTTACAGCAAAAAAGTAATATACTAAAAAAGTAATTAAACTCCTTAATATTTGTCAAGTAAAAATATGAAATCTAATGAATAAAATAAGATACTAAAACATTATTAAATAAATATCTAGAAATAATAATTTAAACTCAAATAAAAATGTATTATTTATAAAGTTCATTAATACAAAAATGTTATAAAACATATTTGTATATACACTAACGAGATCTAAAAGGGGATCGAAACACATGTCTGTACAGAGGTAAAACCAATGCTTAATATATGCGTTGTATATGTCCATGTAAAATTAATTTAAATATTAAAATTTATAAAATACCTTTTATATCTCCAGCAACAATCCGCGATGATCCATCCAGGACCGTAGCGCGCACCCGTTCACTTCTAAAGTCTGAACGAAAATGTGTCTTCGCAAAATTTCAAAACTATTTTATAGGCAAATGTAAAGAAAGGAATTTACAAAAAAAGAAATGCAGGTAAATGCATGACATCAAAATACATTAGTAATACATGCAATCTCTTTTTCGTGAACGAAGAAAAACATTTGTATGTGACATACTGCAGAGAAAAACTTGATGAGTAAATTCAAGTCTCAATCATTTTACATAAAAATCTTAATTAAAAACAATTGTTGGGTCATTTTAACTTTATTTCAAATAATCAAACAAATCAAAATTTCTAATATTTAAATAAATACAAATTCATTTTAAAATTGTAAGTATATGCAAGCTTGAATTTTTTCGAAATATATTTTTAAAGTCAAAATAGTGTACGTATACGAGGTTTGCTCCAAAAATGCGACACTTCCAAATACATTGATATAACCTATTTAGGATAACAGACAAGGCCGCCATAGTCGTGTTACACAACGTTGTTTTGTTTATATTTTTTCATTTAATGCTTTTAAGGTTATAGCTGATAAATTTAAATGACAGGAAACAACATGAAAACAGCAACGTAAATAATGACAATTATGACATATAACACTCTGATAACGTTGTGAAGGATAGGCCACATAATATGTTAAATGCAGCAATAACAGGCCCCATATGTGTCTTTTAGCTTACTACGCTTATATTACCGAATATGACGTGCCTCGTCTGCTATCGTAGATAAAGTATAAGTTGGGAATACGATACGTACAAGTATTTTTTGTACCGAAAAACGTTTTAAAGTGGTGAAACCATTCTTCATAGCTGCACCTCGGTAAAAAAAAGTTGATAAAATATTGATGCTATACATTAAAGAATTTTGATGTTTTATGACATATATGAAAGTTGCCTTACATTGTAATTTAATTTTAAAAGTTTTTTGACACAACGCCACACTCCGAATATAGTCTGGCAGACTGGCGGACTAAAAAACTGGCTCATCATTTTGAGATTAATTTAAGTATATTTACATGGTGTGAATTAGGTTTGTGAATTTGGAGGTTATACCAACTTTGTGTTATACCTACTAAATGTTACATGTATGTAGATATATGTAGAAATTTTATTATTACTAATAATAAAGATAAAACGAAAATAGAATAGTATTTTATTTTGCTGGCATTTTCTTTAATAATCTCTTTCAAATGCCTTGGCAACGGGATTTCGATTGCTCAGATGTATGTATATATATTTACCTTTCTGAAAATGAATACCCTTTTAAAGTTCACTAGATATTTCATCAAATTATCAACTTTTTTTTTAATTTCACCAGATTTTATATCAAAATGAAAAGTTTTCACCAGATCATCAAAACGTTCGAAAAATCCCCAAGTCTGGCTACTGTTACTGACGCAATTATGACATAACTTTGCGAACACGTTGCGAAATGAAAGAGCTCTCCCACTACGTGGGTGTTTGGAGGTGTTTGGACTTATATGAAAACGCACGAAGCAATTCACTTTCGTGATCAACCAAAAACAATGGCATCTGTATTGCCAGTCTCATAACAAAGAAAATAATAGTCTTATATAGTCGAGGCACGACAAATTCCCATGCACGTCATCATGAAATCGTGACGTCAGGTATTACACCGTTACGGAATACACGGACATCTCGTGTTCAAACCTAACCTAACATCGTTGATTGAAGCAATATATGATGAGATGAGATAACTACAATTCCTGTCCTTAGTATCAAGTACTAAATGTAGAGAACACATAAAAAAAATTGGATTTTATAGGCAACAAATATTAAAAAACAGAAAAATATCTTTTAAACAAAGTTTATATTAGTTAATCATATATAAACATTGCCAGTCCCAAGTCTGGATAAAAGTGTGAAGGGAAGATTATTTTCACTATTATTTTTAAGAAGACCGCAAAGAGGTCGTAATCGCAAATAATACCACAGGTTCGATGCAAATAAACGGTTGCAAAAACTATCATTTGGGGCGCTACGAAACAGCGGCTAAGTTAATGGGCAAGAGGTATCAACTAAGAACTATTAGGTTATATTCGCTCTCACTTCGTGCCTTAGTTTCAAATATACCTTATATATTATATTATATTTATACATATTTATAGATTTTATCGAAATGTCACATGTAACCCAACAATAGTTCGCGTCACTGTTCGTTTATTTAGCCAATATCAAGGAAGTATTCAGTGCGTAAAAACTACAAATAAACCTTAAAATATCTCACTGGCTAAAAACAATCAAAATCCTGAAGCAGTTACATAGAAACTGGTTTAAGTGGTCACACCTCATGTTTATATTTGAATTATGAGAACATGTGAACAATCTTAAAAACTAAAATCTTGATAAATTAAAGAGAAGAGGAGTAATTAAAATATATACAAAAGCGAGAAAAATATATTGATTTTATTCTTCAATTTTACCAATTGAAACCGAAATAAATTAATTTGGAAATTACAATTATATAAAATCGCCCAATTTGCGACTTACGATTTAGTAGGCCAAATTGTGATAAATCGCCCAATCTGGCTACACTGAGAGGTATGCGGAGGTATAGCAAGCGCCAAATAAGATGGCGAGAGGTGGGGGTGCGCAGAAGCCACGTCATATGTTTTATTCTAATAAATTATTGATTTATTAAATGATAGATGTGTAGTTTACGCCACCTATAGTATCTTGCAAATTGATGTAAAACTAAATACATATCTCCCCAATACTTCTAATCCTGCGCAAATCTACCCCTCCGCTCTCCAACTTATCTGGCGCTTGCTATACATTGGGGTAAGACACGTTGAAGCATATAGCGATGCGCATCTTTATATATTCCTTCAATCAACGGTGAAGGCCTAAAGAAATACAAACAGTGATTACAATTTCTGTATAGAAACCATTAAGTATTGATTTTTATTAAATAGAACTAACAATAAGTGTTCCTCCCGTTTATTGTGATAATATGGAAACTGCATAATGTGCATTTCAAACCAAGGGGGTTTATACTAAGAATGGTATACAATAAATATGTTTATTGAATAATCAAATAATAATATAAAAAATGATATTAATTAAAAGCAAATAGGTACATTGTTTTATTGCTTGGATATCAAAACGGAAATAATAATTTATATAGATATACCTACTGTGCCTTTATTTAAAATCGTAACATGACACTTATGCAATCAGTTTAACAGATTGGTAATAGTCTGAATAAAAGTCCCCAAATTGAAATAAATATGTTTGAAATGTCATGTAATTTTTATAAGAAGACTTAAAATAGCATAACTTTCTTTTGTGAATAAAACCAGACATTTTATTAATAATAAAAGAGGTATAATTATATTATAATACGATTTTTATTGTCCAGAATGTATTTATTATTTATCGTAGTAAATTTAATATTTACAATAAATGTTGAAAATGTTGTTACATTGTTACCACGACAAACGTGCATTGCAAATTGGGTTGCATAAGTGTCATGATATAATATTAAATTAAGGCACAGTATATGCATTAATCTTCTCCGGAATCTTCAATACTCGTTTCATCACTATCACTTAAAGAATTATAAATTCTTGATTTGTACATGTGTTTTTATCCATTTTCTATAGTGGCTGTATGTCGATTACAATTTCTCCAATCTTCCTATGTGATAGCAGCTTCCCGAATAAGGTTTAACATATTTTCGTTAAATTTACGATTAAAGTTGTTCCGACGAACGTACTTCAGTTGTCTCCAGATTAATTCACAATAATATAAGGCTAACCGCAAAAATGTGTAACCCGCTTGCAGCCATGTTATCCACATAATATTGTTTTTGCAATTAGCGTTAAAAAAGCATTCAAAATGAGTGCTTTAACTAATCATTGAAGCATGGAACACTTGACGGATTCAATTTTAAATTGGTCACACTACGTCTATAAGTCAGTAGTCATAGTGATATTGTAAGGTTATGATTAAACTGACAATAAATATTTTATTATGAGGAGTGAAATATCAAGTTAATTTTAGTCAACCATAGGTAACTAGATTCAAAAATTTGAATTTTATTCTAAACATACGTTACCAACTCATATAAAATAGAATCTTGAAGAAAGGTTCTATACCAACGAATTTTAAATCTAGACGAGTAATTGTACGCACTTTAAATACAGAAAGTGGAAACGAAATTCAAGAGCTACACAATAGAGAAATTGAAGAAACAAAATACAAGATTTTAAGCACCTGTGAAAGAATTGGTTGTTGAGGCTGCAAGTTCCCAAAGTATCTAAAAGAAAAATTTTAATGAGAGGAAAAGGTAACAAGTAAATATATTATCAATTATACAAAATATGAACCTTATATTGTATGAAAAGAACAGAACCACGCTACTTTAGAGATTTTGAGGGGCACAACACTTAGAGGATCTCATAATAAGAAAAAAAATATTGGTTAACATCTCAGAATGTAGTTAAAACACTGAAACACAAATGTAAATATTGCTTTCTACATTTTACGACGCTAATTATTCGAATTCTGTAATTGAAAAAATTCGTCCGGGCGAAGTTTTTTCTATTAAAAAATTCGAATAATTAGCGTCGTAAAATATAGAAAGCAATATTTACATTACTTCGCAAAAAGGCAATTAATTTGCAACTGAAACACAAAGTTAAATACTAAATAGAAACAAAAACAAGAAGAATGAAAAATAAAATTTAAACCTTTTTAAATCTAGTTGTTTTACTACCCATATGTTTTCTATTGCCATCTATTACTAAGTAACTATTTAATTAAATGCATCCTATATATACATGTGCATTTAATTTATACTCATTCGGATTTTTTAAAGCTGTACTCTGTATATTCCGTATACTGCATCTTTAAATTAAATTAAAATTGTAATTCAGTAACAAAATATTTATTTTATAAAGATACAAACAAATTCACGAATATTTTTTTAACGTAACTTGATAAATATATTACAGTTAAACAGCCAGGTAAGTATATGCCGCAGGTATATTCAGTTGTCCCGGTTGATCGCACAAGTGTTTTAATAGGGAACGCTCCTTTTCTTGCCAGTACTATCTCTATCTCACTCGGTAGTTTCTCTCTCTAATGTTGGAGGCAATTGAATGCACTGCTTTCGTTAGATGTGCGCTCCCCATATATACTACATCCATGTGTATAATTATCTTGCTATTTTTGCTTTCGTGCTACTTAAACAAGACAGGCAATAATTTCTTTTGAAACCAGTCTTCGAATAATTGTGGTCATGTCTCCACGGTAGTCAAAATCAGATGATTTGATATTTTTTGCTGATAACATTTCACCAACCTAACCATGCTCCCAACGATAATGTAAAATAATTATTATCTTTCCTCTTGAAGAAGACATACTCACACCACACATATCTGTATAGGAATATCTGTATAGGAGCGATTTAGCTTTTAGGGTGTAGCAATCGTCTTATCTTTTTATAGAAATGCGTAAAGCGTAAGTAGTGCAGACAAAATGTACGCGCTACTTGTTTAAGATATTGAAAAATAGGTTTAAATTTGTCTACCTACTGCATTTTACATGGCTATTTCTTTTGACAAATTAGTTGAGTTTTGTATATGATAGTAAACGGTTAATTTCTTTTAGTTATCCCCCATTTTCTCTATTTAATATCTATAAAGGTGAGTGAATAAAAATTTTTAAAAAAGTTATTAAATTTGTTCTATATGAAATCAATATTAATCAAGTAAGTCATAAATAAATGAGAGTTAACTCTGAATTGAGAGCAATTCTGGCAAGATACTTCAATGGTAACCAATAGATTTGAAGATATAAATGGTCAAGATGAAAATAAGAAGCTATGGGAAGAATTGACTAATTTATTAAATAAATTTTATAAACTCTCGATCTGTAAAAGGCTCAATATTATTTCTTCTTATGCTGCCTTCAAAATTACTTCCAAACTGTTTTTCTATAAAGCCTGTGTTATCTAATACAGGGTACGGCATAATTATTTATACGATTTTAGTGGTAAAGTAAGTAATTTATTTTATTGTGTACATTATAAAACATGATTGGAAAGTACAAAGAAAAGCATTTTATGTGAGTATAATTGCTTAAAAATAACATCACTAAGATGTCCTCCATTTGTCTGAATACACATCTCTGCACGTCGCCTGAAAGAATCCATAATATTCGTCAGGATTTGTAATGGAATCTGTCGAATCTCTGTCGTGATTGATTCTTTTAAATCGTCTATGCTGAGAGGTTCCCTCTGGAAGAGGGAATCTCAAGCTTTATGTTTTAAATACCTCCATAGCAAAAGTCGCATGGCGTCAAATCAGGTGAGCGCGGAGGCCATGTTATGTTGCCAAAGCGAGAGATCACTTTTCCGGGCAACCAGCGGCGAACAGTTTCCATTGAGAGTCGTGTCGTGTGAGATGTCGCTCTATCTTGTTGAAACCATAACGAGCGTAAGTCAGCGTTTTGTTGTCGACGCCCCGGTAAGAGAAAATCGTTCAGCATGGCCATTTAACGCTCAGATATTACCGTTACAGCTCTTTCGTTGCCGTCTTGAAATAAGTATAGGTCGAAAATCCCAAATGAACTCACTACACACCAAACTGTTACTTTCTCGTTATGCAAAGGACGTTGATGCCTTAAATGAGGGTTTTCCTATGCCCAATATCTAAAGTTCTGTTTATTGGCATAACCACTAAGTAGAAATGGGCCTCACCTAACATAATAAGATGTAAAAATTGTGATTGTGATTCAATAATTTCTAACAATTGTGTGCAAAAGTTCATCCGGTGACTAAAATCTCCAGGCAGTAATTGTTGAACCACTTGCACTTTAAATGGAAGCAAATGCAAATCTGGTGTAATATCCGTCCGGCACTCCTATTTTATAGTTTAGTGCTACAGAATGTCGTCCAGCAGAACGTTGTAGACTTCGCAGTACAGCAGTAAAGCTGTTCTCACACTCTCCACATTGTCCGGGGTACGAACTGTTCGTGGACGACCATGATTCTTCTTTGGTAATGCAGAAGTGGTCAACCTAAAGTTTCTGACCCAATTTAAAATTATTTGGCGTGTTGGTACTCGTCCATTACTTCCTAGGTTAACACGACGACGAAAGATACGTTGAGTTAAGGTAGCCGAATCACAATTTTTAATAAAATATTCAACTGCAAACGCATGATGCTCCCTAGTCCAACGCTCAATGGCGACTGAAGGCTTGTAACTGTTGTACAAACCAGCGACACCAAGATCACGCTATCTACCGGCATATGTTTCTGGCGCCAATTTTAAATCGTCTAAATAATTATGCCGCCCCTGTACAAGGTCCTTCAATAGGTATGACCTACTTTCAAACATTCAGTGCAAGATCAAAAAATGGCGAAATTAAACAAATTTGTGATAAACGAGAACTATATTATATGCAATTTTAATTCCCAAAAATAACGTCATTCAAGTGTCCCCCATTGCCTGCAATACATTATTCAAACCTGCTCTTGAAATTATGCATTACACTTTGTAACATTGGACGATTAATCGCACGTAGAATGGCTTCTTTAAGATCTTGAATTGTCCGCGAGCGTCTCTCGAAGACTTTTTACTTGAGGTACCCCCCAAAAGAAGAAATCTGACGCACTCAGGTCGGGGGATCTTGACGGCCATGGTAAGTCTCTAAACCTTGAGATTAATCTGTTCGGAAACATTCGCCGTAACGCAAATTAGAAATCTGTCCATTTCACATAAAACTGCATATATTGCACTACAGTTTGACAACTAAATATCAACAATTAAAATATACTACTAGTCACAGCCACCTATTTAAAATAGGTCATACCTATTGGAAGACCCTACTTACAATTGAAAATAAAATAAATTAGCTATTGACGATATTGAATAAAGCATATGCTTGATGGAGGAGAACAAAGATGAACAAATAAATAAATTTGATCAACTTTTTCATTAATTTCAAGAGTAGATAAGCTATGGGGGTTTGGGCTCAAAATTCCATGTATTTTCTTATGGAGGTTCATTTTGCATTTTTGAGGGTGAAACGCCAATGCGCATGCGCCAACTTCTAACTGTTTTTGAAATAGACAGGTAGGAGTTGGGGTATATTTGTTAATTATTTTTTAAAGAATAAACATTACATAAGTGATAACTGGTTTTCTAATAGATATGTTACAAAATAATTTCTAATAATTACTATTTTTTTAGTACGTAGGTATATATATGCAAATTGTTTTGTAGGTTAAAACAGCTCAATTTTCTACCTACTTGCTACTTTAATTTGATTACAATTTTAAATGCCATTCATGCATTTTAATTTACTGAACTTTACCGACAAAATATAATAACAAACAAGTCATTAAAAAAATAAAAAAACATTATCGAATTAGAGACACATAAAATTAAAAACATATATGCCGGCATGATAAGATAAAACCAAATTACGAGATATTATCTTAGTAAAACAAGTACGATAAAGGAAATTCCAAACATTTATAATCAGACATCAGATAATTGATATGCCGTAAAACTTTGAATCGGCCGTCTTTTTTCTAAAAATAAAATGAAACCTGAAAAATAAATTAAATTGGTTTAGATTAGGATTTTCTAGAAAGGGACAGGGACTTTTAATAGAATTTTTAATTTTGAAATAATTACTAACTACGTAAGTTAATAATAATAACGTATTTTTTCTATAGAGAATACAATATTCCTATAACAAGACAAAAAATAGAAATCATAGATAAAGTAGCACTTGAATTAAACAATATTTCAGAACTATCCAAAGACAATAATACTTTACCGATTCCAGTACTCAGAATCGATACCGTGCACAGACCCGATATATCGCTATGTATCAATACTTAGCGATGTATCGGCTAGATAACCTTTGTGCATTTTTTTAAATGTATATAAAGGATGCAATAACTTCTTAAGTAAATAATTTTTAAGTATGTATGCATTATATATATTATATAATATATATTTAAAAGGATATTAAATTTTACACTATACGTAACAAATATCCATATTATGACGTAACTATAATTACATATTACAAAAACAAAATATCACAATATTGCAAATTTCATACCGTAGATATGGTAGAATCGGTAAATTAATTTGATATCTCTTGAAACCGATATCAAACAATCGATACCTAGAAAACGGGTTACGAATACTGATTCCTAGGTATCGAGTCTAGGTATAGATTCCAAAGTATCGTTTCCAAAGCATTGATACCCATTGATACTACCGATTCCAGTACTCAGAATCTATATCGTGCACAGACCCGATACATCGCTAAGTATCGATACCTCGCTCAGCCCTAATATTAAGCTATTAATGCCTGAATTATTTTTTTTTCAGTGAGGTAAATTTCCTTGTAAAATTATATTACTATGGACGCATTGAACAGTTCTCTATGGCTATTAAAAAAAAATTGTAAATGGTTTTTAAATTAGATACTGTACCATATATGGCACGCTAGGCAAATAAGATGCTTACGTACTTACACCATTAGTAAGGTTAGGATTATGCGCTGTAAGTTTGTTCAACGAGCGCAGGCGCAAAGAATTTCTGTATGCCGAAGTACGCAGATTTTCATGTACCTTATATGGCACGCTAAGCATTAATGGGTTAAAATATAATATGGGCAATTATCGTATATATAACTAGAAATTGTTGCCTATATCAGGAATTGTATGTTAAAATTGTACCGTTAATAGTTTTTCTTAAATATATTTTTGTTATATTAAAAAGTCTGTTTACTATTTAATTTGGATGCACTAACAGAAAAAATGTAAATTTTACAAAAATTTCGAAAGGATGCGTGATGAAATCAAAAAACTAGTAATCTTAGACGACTTAAAACAGCAACATAGAGGGATGGAAGAAAACTGTGCAGCTAGTGAAGACATTAATATTTGTAAGAACGGAATTAAGGGAATTTAGTCTTCTTCCCTAAAACCAGAGTCTTGAACAGCTACAATCTCTACGAAAACATATAGCTCATACATAAATATAAAAATCAATTACTATTGTTATTATTAGAGTAATAATTAGCATATCAGTATTTTCTTTCTGTGATGAAAGCGATTTACTTCATGTCTTTGACAGAAATAGAGTTAACATTAAGGCATTTTGAAATTTAAAAATTTGTTAATTTATCTAAAATTTTTGTTTCAGTGTCAAAATGATGGACACGGTTTGGGTTCGAGACCCTGAAGAGGGTTTCGTTCTCGGTAACATAATGGAACTTCTTCAAGATGGCGCCGAGATACTACCCTTAAATCCCAAACATGCTAAAAGAGGAGCTCCCTTCTGCGATATATTTCAAACCGGAGATTATAACAAAATGTACGATGATAATTGTAAGTATGTATTATTAAACTCCTAATAGATACCTCATCTCTTTTTAAAAAAAATATTTCTGAAAAAAACATCGTTATAAGAATGTATTCGATGCTGACAAAGAAAAAACGATTTTCCAATTACTTTTTTCTAATTTTTCTATACAATCACTGTCCTTCAGCTGTGTACATACTTACGAAAGCCGGCATATATCTTTTTTTATTATAAAAAAACTAAAATTAAAACAGTTATAATTGCTATACGCAAGGCATATTAAGCATCAACATTCTCATATGATGAATTAGAACCAGTACGCTCTTGGATCATTCGGTTTTCTCTCTTTTTTTTGAGAAACTAGTTTCTCCTTATCATATTTCTGAGTTTTCCTCCACTGATCTTTTTCATCGTCATCAATTCATATACTATTGTAATACTATTTGTACTCGTTCTTTTGATATGACCGTATCATGCGAGTTTACCATCTTCCACAAAATTTGTACCAGGGCCGTAATTTTCGAAACCAGTCGACATTTGTCGTGTAAGTACATTTTTCTCACGTCAAATGTCGCATGATTTTATTCTCGTATTCTATTTGCTATTCTTGAAAGCTGTTCGATATTTTTGTCGTAGTCGCCGTTGTCTTAACTTGGTTCGTGGTATCTTTATGTGGTTGGTCATTAAGGTAACGACATTTAACGACAGGTTACACTTAAAATGTACAAATGTCATAAACCAATAAAACACACGTTGAACACTTTTGTATTTAGGACAGTATCTATTAACCTCCATTATTCCTATTATTTCGTGTTTGTTATTCCACTATACTAGTCGAAATAGTTATTTACGAACCAAGTGCGTGAAATCATATTTCGCGAATGAGTGGACACGAATTCGTGAAATGTTTCACGCACGAAGTTTGTACAATATTTTTTGTACGAGAACTATCATAATAATACATATTGTTAAATACGTTATCGTTTATGACACACTACTAATCTCTTGATATTAATTAAAAAAATTTTGAGTTGGCAGTATTGATTATTTGAAGTGACATTTAATTTAAAATTATCAAATTCAAAAAATTCCATACAAAATAAAAACCTCACCAACAACATGAATTCTGATAATGAAATGCAATGTACACCGCCTGAAATTCGCGAGCTGCCAATATTGCAGTGGATAATTTATTACCCATAAAATCAAAAAACATATACAAAAGCACTTATACTAAATTCGTGGGTTAGATCTAAAAATATACAAAAATACTCCGAAAATTGTTTATTAGATTATTTTCAAAATTTACAATCAAATAAATCATTATAGTCCACTTATTCTATGTTAAAATCATGCTTAATAATATATGATAATACGGATATATCTAAATATGCAAAACTCATAGCGTATTTAAAACAGATAACGAAGCAACATCAGCGTAAAAAATCAGCAGTATTAACCGAAGAACAAATTACTAACTTTATTGTTGAACACCAAATTCTTTGTTCCTACTAATGAAGCTAAAGTCATTTTCATATATTTAAATTCCATACAACACTATATGTATTTATAGGCTGCATTAATATTGGGTATTTCTGGAGCGTGTCGACGTGAAGAACTTTGCAAAATGTCATTGCGAGACATAGAATTTAAATCGAATTTAATTATCGTAACAATTCCAGAAACTAAAACAGGTAACAGCCGTACATTTGCAATCATTAAGCCTGAATGGATTGCATTAATTCGGCAATATGCAAATTTAAGACCGGACAGCCAGCAGCGATTCTTTTTAACATATCGCAATGGCAAGTGTGTTTGTTCACCTGTTGGTCTTAATACAATTGGCAAAATTCCAATGCGAATAGCTGAGTACCTTCAGCTTGATAGCGCAAGTAACTTCACAGGTCACTGTTTTCGAAGGAGTTCAGCGACATTGTTGGCAAACCAAGGAGGTGACTTGCTTTCAATTAAAAGGCACGGTGGGTGGAAATCATGTACGGTTGCAGAAGGATATATCGAAAATTCTCTGCATAGTAGAATTCAATTAGCTAAAATAATGACCCCGTTAGAGATATCGACTCCGCCTGCAACTTGTTCGACATCTGAAATACGAGATATATGTAATAATACAATCAACGTTACTCTACCTTCGCAATCAAGATCAATTCAAACAAACCAGTTAATCCCTGGGGTATCAATCTGTCAAAATTGCCCAATCAAAATTTTTAATAATTGTTCCGTTTCAATTTCTGAAAAGAATGAATAATGGTAATTTATATAATATTTGTTGCTGTTCTGACATTGAATTACATACCTTCCAAATATAACAATTTCTATTTCATTTCTTTTTATTTTCATAGAAAAACAACGAACTGGGTAGCATATTATTAAGGTTAGGGATTTATGATTTTAAAATGTCACTAAATTAATCAAGTTCCAGGAAGTACCAACTTTACTTTTACGCACTCGTGTTTAAAGTGACTTTTTACGCACGCAAATCGAATCGTGAAATGACAGGTTTTGATAAGCGAGTACAAAAATAATTTTAATAATCCGAAAATATGGATATTGTAAAAAGGGAATTCTATTGTACAATATTTATATTTAAGATTTTCTACCGCGATATCATAAAGTTTCTGGGTCAACGGTGGCCATGGGGTGAAAAAGTCTGTCTTAATTTATATAATCCTTTTGAGAAAAATCTGATAAAATTTTCAGGTTAAGTGTCATACTGACATTAAGATTAATATATTGACAAATTTTAACGTCAGCATGACACTTAACCTGAAAATTTTATCAGATTTTTCTCAAAAGGATGATATAAATTAAGACAGACGTTTTTCACTCCATGGCCACCGTTGACCCAGAAACTTTATGATATCGCGGTATATAGGTAAATTAAAAATTTAGATAGAAAATTTTAAAACTGGATAGTGCCACATCCTAAATTCCTATAAATTATAAATGTAGGTGTAGGTTTCCGCGGTCGTTCTCTAGATGTAGATCCTGCTATTGGCTGAGGACAATGAGCCAATGGCATGCGTCGTATGGACGTGGTAATTCTTAGTAGAGTTCAGTAGAGTTTGCCACGTCGGATGTAACGTATAGCTATCGTCTCTATTGAGATTGCGGGGAAGTTTGTAAATTTCAATAGATTCACGGATTTTTCTAGGGAAATAATGCTATTCACGGGACACAAGCTTGACATCTTTGAATAGAATTTGATGATCGGAGTTGAGTTTGTTTTCTGCCAACGCTGAACCGGCTATTTGTCACAGTCTAGTACAACGTTCATGTTCGAGCACACGCACACCGACTGGCGGCTTAGTTTCGCCGATGTACACACTGCCACACGTACACGGAATGCGATACACTCCTTGTGCTTGGAGCGGAGATATTTTGTCCCCGCAATCTCAATAGAGACGATGGCTATACGTTACATCCGACGTGGCAAACTCTACTAAGAATTACCACGCCCATACGACGCATGCCATTGGCTCATTATCCCCAGCCAATAGCAGGCCACCATCTGACCCGGTCCCCCCTATATAAGTTGTGCCGGTCTCTGGCATTCTTCAAGCTACTACGAAACGACGAACATCTACGTACAGCCCTGAAGATGTCCCGAGATCTACTCCTATAAATTATATGTACAAGAAAAATACATTATTTTTTAATAATCCGTTTAATTCGAGATTTAAAATTATTTGTTTTAAATGTTCGGACAAATTTATTAAGAAAATATATGAAAGAATGCACACATTCTTTTTATGCGATTTAGTTAAAAATTGTTAAAGTTAATAATCTGAATATTACCATTTAATATTTATTTTTAACAAAAGAATCTCCTGTTAAATTCACTATCCTTTTCTTAATATCTTATGGTTATTACTTCTGTCTATTATTTTTTCATTTGCTTGGATATAAAATATTTAATTTCTGAACTAATTTTGTTGATATATTAATACTGCCTTTTCTTTAATTTCTACTGCTTTTTTGACATCGACTAGTATTTTCCGCTCGTTGAATGTCGAAGGGTTTTTGTGCGACAATTGTCGATAGTGACATTCGAGAATACCACTTCGCTAAAAATCTTCCAGAGTGACGTAAATATCGCAGACGACCTTTGTTGAACGATTTCGAGAATTAGGCCTCTGGTTTTGTGTGCAATACTTCTCTGTAGGTTCCGTTTCTTATCTTTCGAATTATCGATTTGTTTTCTATCTGTCGAAGAGATCGTTTTTGTCGCTGCTGTTAGTCTATGATTATGAGCTGTACATCAGTATTGGTCAGTGGCGGCTCGGGGTGGTTCACATAGAGGGTGCATAATTTCAAAATTAAAAAGTGTAATACAAAAGCGCTTACCCAATCCTTATAAATTTCACCGACGTACTGTTCCAGACAGGTACTGTTCATTGTAGAGTTTGTTTTAAGGGAATAGTAAATATTGCACTACATAGTTTAATTACATCTGACGATAAACGAAGTCAATTTTACGTGTCTTTGACTTGCAGAACAGTTCTATCACTTATAACATAGTAGGGGCATTTAATCTCTCTTCTTTCATTGTATTTCTCAGGAAAGTTTTATTCTCTTCAGCCGTGAAAACTGGCGTTCCGCTTCGGACGTTGTCATTGGGATTGTAATGACAATTTTTAAAAGCGTAACAACTTCATTAAAGGTGTCGCTTAATCCATCCAGCAGAAGACCTAGCAGACCTACAGCACCGACTTCTATATTTTGTCTAAATTCTTCTCTAGAATATAGAACGCTTAATTCAGTTCGTAGTCTGCTTTCATTGAAGCATGGATAAAATTTTACTGCTTCTTTAAGGCAATCTCCCGGAATTCTTTTTTGAAAAGAGGAGAACTGTTTAAAAGAAATTAAGTTTGCTAATATTAAGTGCCCTGTATACCGAAATCTAGTTTTTATTTCAAGCAAAATAATATCGCACACTTCAATAGTTTCCCTCCTTCTTTGGCAACCATCAGTTACTCTTCGCCGCTTTGATGGTCTAGGAGTCAGTTCTGGGTCATTTTGTTTCACCAACTGATTATCTGTGTCAGCGACTTCGGTTCGAATTTTTCCAATAGCGCGTTCAAAATTATCTAAATTATTCTTGATTTTTAATGCATCTGTATTGACATTTTGTAATTGATTAAACAATATGTCCACATGTGGCATAATTTTATGAAAGAAAGTTAACCAATAGATAAAATTTTCCTCCTCTAAAATTCGCAAATTGACACTAGCTTGATGAATGGTAGTTTGTAAACTAGCTTCTCCCTCGATTTGTTCTAGAGCTTCAATTATTTCTTCTCGGTGCTCATATATTGTATTCACTGTCCTAGAATTGAAGTTCCATCTTATTTTTGAAGAACGAGGTAAGCTTTTTCTCTGAAGGAATTCTTCCAATCTTGCAGCTCGTTGTGGTGAAATGGAGAAAAATGTACATAATCCCGTCAGATTGGCAAAAAAAATTCTGCAATTACTACTGCTCGATGTAGCATGTGACATAATTAGATTTGTCTGATGTGCATAACAATGTACAAAATTAGCCCTTGGATACTGGTCTTGGACATGTCTTTGCACGCCGTTAATAGCACCACTCATGACTGCTGCCCCATCATAGCTTTGTGCAATCAGTTTTTCTGGGTCATCAACAAGCAAACTAATTTCGTTAAGGATGGCGGCAGATAATGAATTAGCATCATGTCCACTAGGCAGAAGAAATTTCCAAAATCTTTCGACCGGTCTCGCGTTCACAATATATCTTAAAACAACCACCAACTGAAACTGATTGGACACATCTGTGGTTTCATCAACTATCACAGATATGAAGTCGGTTGCTTTAATTTCACTGGCAACTTGTTCATGATACACGTTCAACATTGCATCAAGCAGCTCATTCTGTATCGTTTTTGATAATCCCTTAAAAACCGGTGCTGCTTCGATGTGATCTCTGAGCGATTTATCCAATTCTGCCCTTAAAATTTATCAATTCCCGAAAAATGCCCTAGTTATTCGACGTTTGCTGTTCATCATGACCCCGAAGTGCCAGTTCAAACGCGCCACAACATCTAATGCAATTTATTTTTAAATTTAACGCATACCTATTTTTTGTTACCTTTTCATTGTGTTGTTGAATTGCTTTTCTATATGATGAATCTAAAACATTCTGAATGTTATTTTTTCCTAACATTCTTAGACTAAATATATTTTTCAAATGCCCTTCGGAATCTTCATGTTTAATAATTTTAGCACTAAGATGAATTAAGTCTCTTATTCCGTTCTTTGACCAAGACGGTTCACCACCAAACGAAAGACACGGAAAACAAAACAAAGTATTTTTAATTTCACACCCACAAATCCAGTCATTTTTCTGATAAATATTCATTTTGAATTTTCTTATAACGTCTTTACCTTTAACAGATTGTTTATTTTCTAAACATAATTGAGGCATCGGCCGTTTAAGATTTTTTACTGCGATTTTTTCATTATACGTTAACCGCGAAAACGCGTTGTTCTGTAAAAAAGAAACCGTATTCATTCTAACAACGCCCGAGAGCAGTCTGGTCAGTTGCTCCAACGCTATGTATTATACGACATTGAAGTACGGCATAATACAGTTCTCCCCACCATCAATGTAATGGTAATGCCTTAACAGAACAAGAGTTGGGCTTTGCTCAGTATATCTGTGACGACGATCGGTATATGTACGTTGTTAGCGTGCCACGTTCCTCGTCAATAACTATGAATACATAATATATATAATAAATAAATACTTTCACAGTTAGTCGCCGCTTAGTTTGTTTTGTTTCATAATTCCAGGGGGTGCAATTGCTCACTTGCTCTCATTAAAGAGCCGCCACTGGTATTGGTAGAGTTACTTTTTGAAATATTTCATTTTATAAATACTTGATCCTTTCGTGAAACTTTGGGTCCCTCCTAGGTTTATGCTGCAACTTGTTTGTGATTTTCCTTGTTACCTAGAAGGGTAACCTTTACTCTCATATTATCCCTAGATCTATCTAATTTTCTCTACTTCCCTGAGCATTCTGTTTATGTTTTGTTTTGATTTATACATATGTGGTAATTCTTTAAAATGTAAAGTATATTTGTAAGCTGTTCTTTAAGATCTTTTGATCTTTAAATTTTATAACCATATCTTCAACGCAGCATATTTCAGAAATATCTCGATTTTCTGAGTTCACTAGTAGCCATTTTCGTACTTTTTTTTTACTTGTTTTCTTCTCTTCTTTTATTACTTCGTCTAATGAAAGGAGAAGAGAAGTAAATTTTGAATGTTCCGATGTTTGTTGTTTTTGCACAGTTTTTAGTTCTTGTATACAGACTTTTGATGCCCCTAATTATATATATTATTCTATTTTCTTGCAGGGTTTAAATTAATTTCAGCCATTTCTTCTCTTTGTGTAGAAAGTTTCGCAAATTTTCGAAAATTATGTATTTCATAGTCCTTGAAGATGCTCAAATCTAATTGGTATACCACAATTACTTGACGAGTTATACCGTTATATAGTCTATATGACTGCTGGAAATGTTAAAGACACCTTAGCAACAAAACACGTCCATTTTTCAAACAAAAAAAGTATCAATGACCAAAACACAAAGAAAGAATCTTTGCTTCTCAAAAATACGGATATCTAACTTCGAGTTGAAAAATTCATGAGGATAATGTTTAATGTGTGTGGGGGGGGGGGAGAAGAAAGTATAATCTGAACTGCACTTCTATTTTTCTTAAAACTGTCAAAAAACTAATTTAATAAACCGATACCACAATATAGCTTTAAATCCTGGATACATAATTCGACAACTAAGTTATCATCGTCAGGAGCAGAAAAAATATTACACTCGGAGCACAAACTACGCACTTTACACAAGCGAAGCATATTCTATATCACCGAAATATTAATACTAAATATACGTATCCAGAATTTAAAGCTACATTATGGTAAGGAATTTTAAATGAATAGAATAAGCCAGTTTCCGATTCATTCAGATTAAATCTGCTAGTGAAAAGTTCCCAAATTTTCTACTATAGAAGCTTTATCTATCAATATTATGAATAAATTCTGATTTTATATCTTTCCTTTTCTATTTATATTCTTATATTTATTAAAGTGAATTATATTTAGGCAATTATAAGAATATTAAAAAAGTTCGATACAGTGTCCTTTTTAATAAATACGGGTAGGATATTTAAAAAAAAATGGACAGGATATATGCAACTATATTCTTTTCAACGCCAACAAAAAAGGTTAGAAGTATGATTCTAAGGTGGCTTGTTAAAAAGTTATTCGAAAATAAGGTCAAGATCTTTATTTAGATACAATAAAAAAGCTTAAAGGACATGTTCAAAAGGTTCTTCATTAACACAACACATTAACACATTTCTGGACTCTCAATATCTTGTTCGCTCGAATACTTCTAGTGTTCTACATCCATCTTCTATTTTCTGAATAAGTTGCTCTTCAGTTACAATCCTAAAACAGTAAATTAATATTTTTAAATGGTCTGACAAATAATAACTGAGGGGATTCAAATCGAACAAGCGTCCGGACCAAGAATGTTAAAAATTAAAAAATGGAGGGGTATTATCATTTTAACAGAATGGGAGAAAGTATTTTTTAGAAAACTATATGTTTCTCCATTTAGTCTTCGCGATAAAACTAATGAACCCATCGGAAAATCTGAAATTATGCCAGCCCATACGTTAACAGAAAATTCATATTGATGTCTAAATATCAGACCTCTGTCCGTTTAAACTTTAAACTTTCGCGTCTATTGAATTCCGCTTCATCAGTGAATAGAATGGATAATAAAAATTGTGGATTATTTTTAATATATATATATATATATATATATATATATATATTTTATATATATATATATATATATATATTTTATATATATATATATATATATATATATATATATATATATGTTTTAACTGTATTCCGGGGTTTCTTCCGCGTTTCCACTATTTGGTCTTCGTAAAGACCGGTACTGGTTTCTGGACGACGTTTCGGCAAAATCAGAAGACTTAGAGAAAACAGCACTAAGGACGGCCACCCATAAACCCAAACTTTGGCTACGATATGTTGACTGCACGTTCGTGATTTGGACACATGGCGAAGATCACCTTAAGAGCTTCCTGGAACATCTGAATAGTATCCATCCAAAAATAAAATTTACAATGGAAGTAGAATCAAACAATCAGCTACCATTCCTTGACGTTTTGGTTAAGAAGAAAATGGAGAATTAAGCCATACAGTGTATCGGAAATCCACACATACAGATCGGTACCTCAACGCACAGTCTCACCATCACCCAGCTCAGTTGCAAGCAGTAGTGAAGAGCCTAGTAACAAGATCACAGAGATTAGCAGATGAAGACAACGTCATTCAAGAAATGGATAAACTCCACAATGCACTCCAGCAGAATGGCTTTAGCAAACGGGCAATCAATAAAGCATTAAAGCCTAAACAAGCCACACCACAAGAGGAAAAAGAGGAATCAATAGCCAAAACCTACTTACCCTATGTCAAAGGTACCACCGACAGAATATCCAGAGTCCTACGAAGATACAACATTGAGACCACATTCAAGGCAGACAGAAAAATCAGCACAGTCCTTCGGAATCCAAAAACAAGAATACCATTAGAAAACCAGGGAGTTTATGAAATTCCATGCCTTAATTGTAAGAAGGCGTACATCGGCCAAACAAACAGAAGGGTAAACGTAAGAAGAGATGAACACCAAAACTCCGTAAGAAAAGACGAGAAATCTTCATCTTTGGCTCAGCATGCAAAGGAAGCGTCCCACACGATAGACTTCAGCAATACCAAATTATTAGCGAACATAGATAGAATATCCAGAGTCCTACGAAGATACAACATTGAGACCACATTCAAGGCAGACAGAAAAATCAGCACAGTCCTTCAGAATCTAAAATCAAGAATATCATTAGAAAACCAGGGAGTTTATGAAATTCCATGCCTTAATTGTAAGAAGGCATACATCGGCCAAACAAACAGAAGGGTAAACGTAAGAAGAGATGAACACCAAAACTCCGTAAGAAAAGACGAGAAAACTTCATCTGTGGCTCAGCATGCAAAGGAAGCGTCCCACACGATAGACTTCAGCAATACCAAATTATTAGCGAACATAGAACATATGAAAACCAGAATAATCAGGGAAGCTATCGAAATTGAGAAGCGTCCGGACAATTTGAATTCGCGAGATGATACCCAGAGGCTACCAACAGCATGGAAACCAATATTAAGCAAAGAAGTTGTCAACAACAAACAACGAACAAAAACACCTACACCGCAACTCAGCCAGTACACTCCAGCTACAGGCCCAACGACACGGAGCCGCGCACACACTCAACCAAGTGTAACCAACCAGAACGCTAATCGGGTATATAACCACCATCCTAAACCCGACTACGTCAGTCTACGAGTAACCAGAAGCAAAAGCAGACAGTTATCGCAGTCCTGAAGATGGCAAATGTGATTTTTCCGAAACGTCATCCAGAAACCAGCACCGGTCTTTACGAAGACCAAATAGTGGAAACGCGGAAGAAAACCCGGAATACAGTTAAAACACATATTACTACCCGCGGAAACCTAAATCATATATATATATATATATATATATATAAGTGTTTAGATAATTTCTTAGCCGTTTATTAAATATAACAATTGATAAATTATTGGAGTTTTCCGGCTTTTATATGAAATATTTACAAATATCAAATTAGAATGTATGTAATTGCAGAGTAAGTGGGGATGTAAACATTGCTGTCTACAAATTACAAAGCAAGTCATACGAAATTTTTAATTGAAAAATATGGTCTACGTTGGGACTCGAACCCAAGTCTACAGCTTGCCGGGCTGTCGCTTTTACCACTTAGCCACAATAGACCTAGGTTCAAGCTATTTAGAAATGCATTATAAAGTAACAGTGTTAATGTTGCTAACTTGCGTTAGCCAATCAGGTGGCTCACTCATTTGTCGTCAACTTATTTAAAAAAGAACACTATCGTCCTTACAAAGTTCAACTTGTACAGGAATTACATGAGGATGACGAAGATCGTCGACTGCAGTTCTGTGAAAACGTAATGTTGCGTTGTGACCAAAATCCAAATTTCTTGGAAAACATAGTCTTCTCAGACGAAGCTACGTTCTGCCTAAATGGATCTGTTCACCGCCATAATTGTAGATATTGGTCGCAGAACAATCCGCATTGGACTCAAGCGTGTCATACTCAGCGCAGAGGAAAAGTTAACGTATGGGTTGGAATGATTGGACGACGCATTTTAGGACCATATTTTTTCGAAGGAAATTTGACTGCTGTGCAATATTTAGAATTTTTAAGATTTGAACTGGTTCCAGCGCTCGCTGATATTTTCCCAAATCACGAGGATGGTGATGTACCCCATCCAAATATTTGGTTTCAACAAGATGGGGCGCCTCCCCATTATGGTGTAGAGGTTCGCCACTATCTTGACGAAATATTTCCCAATAAATGGATTGGACGGAGAGGCGCCATAGAATGGCCACCTCGTTCTCCTGACCTGACTCCGTTAGACTTTTTTTTCTGGGGTTATTTGAAATCGAAAGTGTATTTTAACAAACAAGAACGAATTCGCGTAGAACTTACACAAATATCCCCAGACATAATTGAGGCGAGTATACGAAGTGTTTACACTCGGCTGGGACAGTGTCAGTTGGTTGGTGGGGTCCATTTTGAAAATTTACGTTAACTGTTACAATAAATTTAAGTTCAGATGTATTTTTTTTAATTTAATTTTAATTTTGTACAAAAATAAAATTTTCGCATTTTTTTCTAAATTTGTCATTTTTTCAAAAAAATTGTGATGCAACATACCAATTGTTTTATATCACTATTTGGTGGATATAAAGATCTGCCAAAAACGAGAAAAAAATGATATGGTTGCCATTTAAAGAAAGTGTTGATAACGTCATCACTCGAAAACCAATGACGTCATAGAAAAAAATTGCATGTCAAAAGATGGCGTTTTAAAAAAGAAAATTTACCTGTCCGAGCGTTTTTCCTAAAAATGTAAAATAATGCGGTTATAAGCTTGGTTCCAAACTTTATGACCATACTGTATATATATATACACTGATGTATGAGAAAAAATAAAAGTTCCTTACTGTTCCCACACTTATTATTTTATAATTGTTTTGGCCTGTTGGCTTTCGAAAGAATTTTATTTCGATTTAAAATATCGTTTAGCATCCCAAATAATAAATTATCATTTTATTTGGTAAATTAGGAATAATTAGACATTAATAACAAACCTTAAAGTGGAAATGCTTCCCAAAATGTAATTTTTTTTTTTAGTATAAATTTCTTTTATTCATATCTTAGGTTAGGATAAAGATATTGAGATGCGGTTCTCACTGGCTTGTTAGGCTCTTGGTTGACTATGTAATGACGTAAAAAAAGTGATATCATTGCATTTAATTTTTTTGCAGTAAGTTAAATTTTTTGCGATTATGTCAGAAAACGCCATCTGGCGGCAAGGTAAGCTAACACAATCACCTCACTCACAGTTCAATTGATAGTCTAGAAAACCCCATTTTTAACGACTCCAAGTTTATTAAGATACGTTAAGCCATTTTAGAGTTATCGACATTTATTTCCGAAAATATTCTAGCGCCCCCCACCACTTTCTTTTCAGAGATAGAGCAAAAAGCATTTAACAAAAAATATTTGAATTTGTCTCAGCTTTAAAATAGTATTCACTATGACTATCATTAATATAAGAAAATTTTGCAGAAAACGGGGTTTAAAATTCAGGATGGCAATTACGCCCCCTGGAGGCCATTTCAGAAACTCGAAAATAATTTCCAGCATTTTCTCTTAGCCGATTTACTCAACAATTTTTTTGTTTCAAATTTCTAGGTACATCCGTTTCCCTAATACCGTACCTCGTTACCCTTGTTGGGACACCCGGTATATAATCCAATTGACATCTTTATTCACTTCTAGTATTATCGCATAAGTATGTCATAAGTAATTTGTTGCGTTGCAGCAATTGTTAAATATTACTTTCTTATATGTCATCTAGGAAATGTACTACAATTAATTAATGTTGTTTATTATTTCAGGTGAAATGATGCACTTGAACGAAGCAACATTACTGAACAATGTTAAGAAACGATATTACGACAATAGAATTTATGTAAGTTCTTTTATAAGCAGCATAATTAATGTTATTATTAACAAAAATTTGGAATGATTTATATTAATAACACTTCAATTAAAACAAAATAATTCATATTTATTTTAGAGGTCAATTGCATGTTTAAATTTAACCGATTTGACCGATTAATTTCCTCTAAAATATTATATTTTAATTAAAATAATCGAAATTAATCATTAAAAATCATGTCAATCCAATTATATTAATAAACTAATTTTGGGTATATAACGATTTAAGAGCTCATAAAATATTAAATCGCTATCAAAAATACAATTTGTATCAGACTTTATTTTAACTTCACAAACTCTATAGAGATATCTACTAAAATGATAATTCAGTAATGTCTTATCTATTAATGTAGATGTGTAAAATTAATAAATTTTATTTGATTAAACATCCACAAAAAAAGCGAACAACCAGTACTTTTGATTCTATTTCAATAAACAGATTTTCTTCTGACTCGCACAAAAACTTTATATCTTCAGACTGTCAGTTTAATACCTACATATACTGATTTTCAAAAAATCCAGAAAGAGTCGACCAATTGTTTTATACTACTCTCTGTCTCTGATAAGAAACGATAACAATATGGACAAAAAAAAAATAAGCAGGTGTACAATTTTTTTATTTTGTTTTATCAAAAAATTATGTTTTTACATTGCGTATCCTTCAAATTGAAGCAATATCTTGCAGCGATTTGTTCTCAATTTATTGCCATTAAGTCATTATGCCTAGGCGGCGCTTGCGGAACAATTACAAACACAGTGGATTCGAAAGCGGGCGGATTGTTGGTATGCGGGAAGCCGGTTTTTCAATAAGACAAATTTTCGACCGCATAGGACGCAGTGTTAGTGTTGGTTCAGGTGGTCTGAAAAAGGAATCCATAACCGTCGTCACGGATCCGGACGATCTCGAGCAAGTACAGCACGGGAAAATCGTCATTTGAGCATTGCGGCTTTACAAGACAGTTTCCACAACCCGGTCGATTGGAAATACTTATTTGGGAGTTTTACAACAGTTCGTGTAGACCAGGGCTGTCCAACACGAAGCCCCCGGGCCTCATAAAAATATCGAAATATGCTTTAAAAACAAAAATATATACAAGCGAGTCATTCCTACACCAACGATGAAATGATGAAATAAAATAACACATACATAGGTTATGTGACGCCACTGGCGTAGGATAGAACGCCGCAACGAAGTTACTGGAACATTGGAGATTTTGCTAGGCCGCTTTCGAACATTCGAATAGGCATGCGCGCGTATATAATAATGTTGACGAGTTAATAGTAAATAGAGTGGCTGTGGGATACAGACTCAGACAGAAAAACGTTGAATACGGTTCGCGAAGTTAATTGTTACGGTCAAGTGTTTATTTGTTTATAATTGTAGTTATTTTGTTCTGGTGTGCGGTACGCAGCAACTCAATTTAAGGTTTTTAAGTGAAATATGTCTTCGCGGAAAAGAAAAATTTCAAATGAACATCGAGTTTATAATGACCGTTGGGAATCAGACTATTTAATCACAAACAACAATAATAAACTTCAGTGCATTGTTTGTATGCAAATACTATCAGTTCCTAAAGAATATAATGTAAAACGACATTACACTACGTTACACGAGAAAAAGTTTCAGCAGTATACAGGCGAGTCTAGAAATGGTATCATTACGGATTATAAGAAAAAGCTAAAACTACAAACAAATTTTTTCAAAAAGTCTGACACTGATAACAAATGCAGTATTGCCGCTTCTTACGAAGTAGCGCTGGAAATTGTCAAAGCGAAAAAACCTTTTAGTGATGGAGTTCTTATTAAGAATTGTGCAATGAAAATGGCAAAACAATTCAATGAAACAAAAATTGCCGAAAAATTCACAACAGTCTCAGTGTCGCATCAAACAATTGCAAGACGTGTAGAGCACATTAATCAATATGTATCCAAAAAATTGCACGACACAATTGAAAAATGTAAATATTTTGAACTCTGCCTGGACGAAAGCACTGACCTATCTGACATCAGCCAACTTGTAATTTTTGTTCGAACTATTCAAGAGGACTTCAGTGTAGCAGAGGAGATGCTAGATCTTATTCCCCTCCATGGTACCACCAAGGGTACGGATATTTTTGAAGCTGTAAATAAGGTGGTATCTGACTATGGGGGATTCGATAAATTTTCCTGTATTGTTACTGACAGAGCCAGAAATATGATAGGAACTGAAATTTGATTTGCAGCACTCTTAAAACGAAACAATATCAACTGTCTTGTGATACACTGCATTATTCACCAAGAGACCCTATGTGGAAAGTCCTTACGTCAATCGAATGTCATGAAAGTGGTTGTTAAAATAACTCATATTATAAAAGGGGGCAATCGTGCTTTGACTCACAGAAAGTTTCGTGATTTTTTGGCCGAAGTAGATGCTACATATGGGGACTTGTTACTTCACACCGATATTCGTTGGTTAAGCGCCGGAAACTGTTTGCAACGTTTCTTCTCTCTACGAAAGGAGATTCCCATTTTCCTTAAAAATGACGTGAAGTCCGACACTACGGAAATGGAAAATCCAATGGTAGATGCAAAGTTTCTCTCAGACCTTGCATTTTTAACAGATCTGACATCTCACCTTAACGAATTAAATTTGAAGCTACAAGGAAAGCAGCAGAATATTGCCAATTTATATGGTCACATAAGATGATTTCAAAATAAAATTAAGCTTTTCAAGTCTTCACTAGAAAAACAAGATTTTTCATTTTTTCCAAGCTGTAAAGAGCACTTTGAAGAAATGCAGGATTTTGAGAAAGTTTCATATTTAACTCATATAAAATATATTGACACAATTACAGAAGAATTCGAAAACCGATTTAGCGACTTTAAGAAAATCGAAGGAGAAATTTCAGTTTTTACTCAGCCACTTACAATTTCTGTTGAGAACGTAAGCAGAGCAGATCTTCAACTGGAATTATGTGATTTGCAGTCGGATCCTTTTTACCAGGGAAGAACCGAAATAGGATTGGACTTTTTTAAGTTACTCCCAGGAGAACGTTACCCGAACTTACGAAACTTGGGCCTTATGATGGGCTCAATGCTGGGAAGCACGTATCTTTGCGAAAGCAGCTTTTCCAACATGAAATTTATAAAGTCAAAATATAGGTGTTCCCTGTCTGATAACTCACTTACTCAGTTGCTTCGTTTGTCAACAACAAATATTAATGTTAATATTGATACACTTGTTAGTGAAAACCAACATCCCCAAACTTCCCACTAACTTTTTTGGTATATTTCTTTTTTTTTTTTTTAATAAATAAAAATAATTATACAAACAAACACGTTTTTTTGTACCTATTACAAATCACTGATAAAGTTGCATACGAAGTATTTTATAATGCGGCCCTCACAACCGCAAATTTATTTACAGCGGCCCTTGGTCCACTTGAAGTTGGACAGCCCTGGTGTAGACCATTTTTATGTCTCTCACTGACTCCTTGACGTTGTGCTCCTCGGATTGAGTGGTGTAACGCCAGATCAAATTAATGGTGAATGGAATCGTGTTGCGTTCTCTGACGTGATTCTGTCTGTGAGTCCACGATTGGTCGCAGAAGAGTAAGACAATTTCGTGGAGAACACAGAAATTTAGTATTTGCTGTGGAACGGTATACGGCCCTACCGGGAATGATGGTATGGGGTGCGATAACATACGGTAAACAGGTCACCTCTAGATTTTATTGACATAAATTTGACTGTAAATGATTACATATGAAATGTACTGCAGTCTGTTGCACTGCCATACCTACGAAGGTTAATTCAACCCCTTTTCCAACAAGACAACACAGATCCTCATACAGCACGGGTTACTACAAGATTCTTACAAAAAAAATAACGTGACCTTGCTACCATGACCTCACTCCCCAGACTTGTCACCAATCGAACGGAATATGATTGGTACTCGACTGGGTAATTTACCTCAACCATCAAACAACCTACTTGAAATTCATCACCGAATTCAAGAAGCCTGGGATGATATGCCCCAGGATACCATAAATCATTTAATTTCAAGCATGCCTCGAAGTATCGAATGCATAACAAATCGCGGCGTACCCACTCATTACGAAATAACATTATTTTTTAACATTTCAGTTTGAAAATGTAATCATTTCTTACGCTTGAAAACAAACATTATGTATAAATTTTATTGAAATTGATCAACTCCTACTGGGTATTAGGATTTTTTTTAAAATCAGTATATATCTGTTATCGCATTTTTGTTTGAACACATTGGTGATCTAGAAAATTTGTCTATATCTAACTCAATTGTTTACCATACCAAGAATGAAAATAAACCCAAATTTTCGTGAACTTGGAAGCGGATTTTTGAATAGCCTAATGTTGTTGCGGGCATAGTTTCAAGAAACACAAAGACTAAAAGGCACAAGACGTCGTCGAAGTACTACAAAACACCAAGATCACAGCCTTAAGTCGCTGACTTTAAGATATCTTTTTTTCGGCACTAGAATAATTTCAAATCAATGGTTAGAAAAACATAGGAGACCCATTGGAATGTGTACCATTTATCGCCAGATTAATTTTTTTTTCTTTCTAAGGTGTCCTTTTTGGATACACTCTTTCAATCCCAAGTATCGACGTACTCGACTTTAGTGGTGCAAAGCATGATCACAGTGAAACGAGGAATAAACACAATAGTCTTTCGCGACGAATGCTGCTTTTATTTAAGCATGCGTAATGGTTAGACATTTGCTGTGGAATACTTATCTTATAGTTGGGATTATTATATTGGGAACTACTGCCTAGTTTCTCAAATATTTTTTAAAGGTTACATGACCGTCCAACTTTCTATCCAAAAAATTCTACGCCCTCGTGTTATAGCCTACCTCTTATGCCTCAAAATCTAGTTTTTCGGTAAGATAATACCCAACCTCATATAACGAGAGTAATATTGGGCATGCTCAAGTCAATATCTTGCCATGGACACCAAAATCTCTGGATCTTCCTCCTATTGAACATGTGAGTAGTGTTACTGATAGAAGACCATCAAATTTATTATATCCATATGCCACAAAGTACGAGTAGTCTAAGAAGAGCAGATTGATCACCAAAAGCATGCCTAGATCCATTAATAAATATGTAGCATACCGTGGCAAATTAACACATTATTAAATGTAATTCATCAGATTGGTTAGAAATTTTTAATTAACTATTTCCTACATCCTCCTGAATATGTATGCACAAAACTATCGAAATAAAATCAAATACCGAGTGTCACTTTATGATTAGAGTATATTAATAAAAGACATAACGTGCCTTCAAAAACTTTCCTCATTTGAGACAGCCAAGATTTTTTTTCATGCTTGGTGACAGTGCACGTATTCTGTCACAAACGTATAATTTTGATAGTTTGGTTATGTCATATAAATATGCGTAATAATTAGTAATTTAGCTTTTGAAAACATATTTATTACAATAATAAAAATTAAAAGAATATAATACGAGGGACACCTTACTTATTTTTACAATCGACCACTAGATGGTGTTTTTGACATATGTAATCACTATATTCTTAAAGTTTGACATTTTAACAGTTTTAAGACAGCTAGTTTGTAAAATAATGGAGATTACTCGTTAATGTTTTCGTTGGATGATTTTTTACGATTATAAAAAAGGCCTAACTCCACACGAATGCATTATACGGCTTCGGTCAACTTTTGGTAATGAAGCGCCATCAGAGAAGACAGTTTACAATTGGTTTGCAGAATTTCGTCTTGGTCGTGCCTCAGTCAGTGATGAATCACATAAAGGTCGACCAAAAACTGTTGTGATTCCAAAAAAACATCGATGCTGTGCGGAAAATGATAGAACACGATCGACAGGTGACTTACAGTGAGGTAGCGACATCTCTTGGCATATCGCAGACTGCAATTCATTCGATTTTACATGAACATTTATTTGTAAAAAAAAAATATGTTCCAGATAGATTCCACATAAAGAAAGTGTAAAGAAATGCGCAAAAAAATCGACGTAGAAACCGCAAAGTCTGTATACAACATCGTCAGCAACAATCTACTGTACGGGTCTTCCAAGACGAACCGAACCCCACAAAAGTTGTTCGTGCAAGAAGCACTTCTAAGAAAATGATCGCTTGTTTCTTTAGCTGTACAGGACACATCGCAATCATTCCTTTAGAGGATCGAAAAACTGTTAACGCTGAATGGTATACAGTAATTTGTTTGCCAAAAATTATAGACGAAATCAGAAAGAACAACCTTTTTCTTCAATACGACAATGCGAGTTCCCATACAGCATGTCTAACAGTTGACTATTTGAAGGAGAAAAGTGTTGAAATAATGTCTCATTGTCCATATTCACCTGACTGAATGACTGAATGATTTCTTTTTGTTCCCAATTGTGAAACAAAAAATGCGTGGACAGCTATTTTCAACACCTCAAGAAGCAGTCGAAGCCTTCGAAAACCATGTTTCTGAGATACAACCTTCAGAGTGGAAAAAATGTTTTGAGAACTGGTTCGTACGCATGCAGAAGTGTATAGACCATAAAAGCGAATATTTTAAAAAACAATAAAATAGTTTGTTCCCAAAAATTTTGTTTTCTTCCCAGATTTTGTAAAAATATGAAAGGTGACCCTCGTACTAAAGCAGATGTTGGAAATGTTGACCATTATTTTGAAGACAAAATTGAACTCTACGCTTCATGCTTTTAAAGCCATTTATTAAGATTTGTTGGATTATGTCAGCACAAGAATTTTGATAATAGCATTACGAAGCTCTTCGATCATGTGATGTCTGATCTTGAAAATGGTATACTTTAAATATGGAAAAATAAAATAGTCTAAAATTGTCAAATCTGGAGATCGGAAAATTAATAATTCTCGTATCGAAAAATTCTTGCAAAAAAACTATTATTTCTCGCGATTTGGTGCTTTATCTTGCTGAAAATATCCTTCCATAAGTTCATCATTATGAAGTTTTAAGTATTAATAAACGGCTCTTTATTTCGATATGTTTCAGCAGTTATGCTTTGATTAAAAAATATATGCCCAATAACTTGTCTTCTTTAAAATCTTAGCCAGACGCCTATTTTTCGTAGTTTCTACAAATTCATGAGGCTTTTCTGCAGACCAAATTCTCATATTTTGTTTGTTTAAATATGCTGAAAGATGGAACCAAGCCTCACCCGAAAAGAAGCACTTGTTGAGAATGTAATTATTATTTATGTTATTCAAAAACCATGAACAATATTGTGTTCTCGTATCAAAATCTACCTGTTTGAGTTCCGAAACTGCTTGAATTTTATATGGAAACAACTTTAAGTCCTTTTTAAAATAGTATGACATGTTCCCACTGACAAATGAACTTGTGATAGTTTTGTGCTTGATTTTTTGGTTCGACGTCGAATATCCTCTATGCAATTTGCTGTTCGTTTTCTAGGTGCTCAACCGCCAGGTTTACGAGTTATTGCCTATTTCACCAAATTTAATAACACAAGCTTGAATATGTTTTTGCAATTGTGCGTAAGTAATTGGCAGATTAGGATACTGTTGCCGGAAATCCTGTAGGCACTGATTAGTGGAATAAACCCAATCTCCATTTTTTTTAATTTTTGACCAGTTCTATAGTAACTTTGAATAATAAATATTTAAAGTTGTAACATTATAATAAAATAATTTAAAAAATATAAGCGTTTATAATTTGAATTTATGTATGACAACTGTTAGAATTTAAAGTTTTCTAAACCTTCGCATGTAATCTTTGATTACTCAATTACTTAGAAAATAGTCTACTATAATGAGGAAAGTTTTTGAAGGTTCGTTATTTTACGTTTTATAAAGGATATGTCCTAGATGTTAAAGGATATTTAGATTGCACATTATAAGGTTTCTGTGCCATGAGACCTTATAATCAGCAATTTTAATATCCTCAATTATCCTTGAATTAGCTAGAAAACCTCTAAGTTATCTAGCAACAAGGTCCTGAATAATTGTGTTTTCGATTGTAATATTTCCAAGAGCAATTGAAATCGTAATTTTAAATTTGTTGTTGTAAAATACTTAAATATTAAAACTGATTATATCCTGATACAATGTTGCGATCTGTTCTAAAAGCACTCAAACTTACCAACTGAATTTTTCAACGGTAATATTTTGATAGTTGTCTGTGCCATCGTAATTATGTGCGTACCACTTTCCAATACATTTTGATGTAATCCAATTATGCAAAAATTTACTAATTGATTATTTTCTGACTTTAGTCATACGTAGCAAATATCCTCATCGCCGTCAATCCATACATTGAAATAGCCAATTTGTACACCCAAGACACAATCAAAAAATATCAAGGCAAATCATTAGGTCAACAACCACCACATGTATTCGCCATTGCTGACAAGGCTTTCCGGGACATGAAGGTTCTTAAACAGTCGCAATCGATAATCGTTTCTGGTGAATCCGGAGCCGGAAAAACAGAATCGACAAAACATTTACTACGATATCTTTGCTATACGTATGGCTCATCCGCTGGACCGATAGAGCAAAAAATACTGGACGCCAATCCTGTACTAGAAGCTTTTGGCAACGCAAAAACTACAAGAAATAACAATAGTTCCAGGTTTGGAAAATACATAGAGGTACATTTCAATAAAAATTTTCAAGTCGTTGGCGGACATATTAGTCACTATCTGCTTGAAAAATCTAGGATTTGTTCTGCTTCTGGAGAAGAGAGAAGTTATCACGTTTTTTATTTATTAATGGCAGGTGCTCCAGAAGGTTTACGGCAAAAATTGAAACTAACCAAACCCGATGATTTTAGCGTAAGTTTTTTAAGTTCACTTCAACCGTGTAAAGTGAAAAATGTGATCTTTTGAACAAATAATAAACTACGAATAAAATAAAAAATTATAGTAAATAAATAGAATTGCAAAAAGAGAATGCTTTAATTTGATTTTTATGTGCAGAGAATTGGTAAAACATTTCCAGAATTTCGTCTAACCAAGTTCAATTTTGTAATTTGTTCAAAAAATCACGTACACACTCAATAAATACCTAATTTAATTTTGATAAACAAACTTCATCCACAGTATCTAAAATCTGGATGCACAAGGTATTTTACATCAGCTAGTTCGGAAAAGAAACTTTCCCCTAATCAAAAAAGTGCAGCTCACATCAAACAAGGGTGTCTCAAAGATAATATTCTTGATGATGTGGGAGACTTTAACACATTGGATACGGCTCTAAGTAGAATGGGATTATCAGATGACGAAAAATTACAAATTTACACGATGGTTGCAACCGTATTACATTTAGGTAACATAGAATTCGAAGATGATCCCGAGGATACAAGAGGAGGATGTCGGGCCAAACAATCGAATGAACAATCTCTAACGATTGCATCAACATTGCTTGGAATAGATCCGTCAGAATTAAAACAAGCTCTCACATCAAGAGTGATGCAAAGTAGTAGAGGCGGTGTCAAAGGCACGGTTATAATGTGAGTTTATTATTACATCGTTCGGCAATGTATTTACTCATTTTTATTGAATATTAGGGTTCCTTTAAAAGTATACGAAGCTGTGAACGCCAGAGACGCTCTTGCCAAAGCTATATATAGTAAACTTTTCGATTACATCGTCAATAGAATCAATCAAAGTATTCCTTTTCAAGCATCTAGTTACTATATTGGTGTATTGGACATAGCAGGCTTTGGTTTGTATTAAAATTACATACCGTAAGCTATTTTAAAATGCAAAACGTCTTTTTAGAATTCTTTACGGTTAACAGTTTTGAACAATTTTGTATAAATTATTGCAATGAAAAACTGCAACAATTCTTTAATGAAACTATATTGAAATACGAACAAGAGGTTTATAAAAGGGAAGGTTTGAACGTTCAAGAGATTGAATATGTTGACAATCAAGACTGTATAGGTATGTTATTGTTTTCTTTTGAGTTTTTTTAAGGAATGGAATGATTCTTTTTAAGATCTAATTGAAAGCAAAAATAATGGCATTTTTACCATACTGGATGAAGAGTCTAAGTTACCTAAACCCTTGTACACACATTTTACATCCGAATTGCACGCAAAGTGGCCAAGTCATTTTCGATTAGGTTTGCCCAGATCGTCGAGACTAAAAGCTCATCGTAGTATACGAGACGATGAGGGATTTCTAATTAGACATTTTGCTGGAGGAGTTTGTTATCAAACAGTGAGATTTCTTTTTAATGTTCTTTATTGTCGTACGAATAACCTGTAATGTTTTTAGAAACAATTTATTGAAAAAAATAATGACGCATTACACGCTTCACTGGAAAGTATTATACAGGAAAGTTCAAATAAACTTATACAATCTCTTTTTTCCACCTCGAATACGCTGAAAGGGAAACTAAGTTTCATAAGTGTTGGCAATAAATTTAAAACGCAACTGGCTGAACTTATGGAAAAGCTTCGACAAAATGTGAGTACAACTTCATATTTTAATTTGTTATCGAGTACCATATGTGAATAGACTTAATTATGACCCTAATGTAATTCAAAAACCTGAATTACAATGTCGATTGAACTTGATATGTGTATTCCTGGTAATATTTCCATTTTATTACGCTTTACATGACTTTTCTAAAAATTCCTTCAAACCGAAAACGTCAAAGTATCGATTTAACGAACAGTAATATTTGCAGGGAACAAACTTCATTCGTTGTATTAAACCTAATTCAAAAATGATCGAACAGCAATTCGATGGAGGTTTGAGCTTGATGCAGTTAAAATGCTCAGGTATGACAGTGGTCTTAGAACTCATGGAACATGGATATCCTATAAGAGCGCCATTCTGTGAATTGTTTGCCATGTATCAATCATTTTTGCCCACCAAAATGCAAAACTTATCGCCAAGACTGTTCTGTGAGGTACTGAAATGTACAAAATATTATACATATAAAGTTTTTGCTTATTTTTCTCTCTAAACTTTAAGGCAATATTGGGAAGTTTAAAATTGCATGAGAAAGATTATAAGTTCGGTGTAACTAGAGTGTTCTTTAGACCGGGAAAATATACAGAATTTGATAAAATTATTAAATCCGATCCGGAAAATTTAAAGGAAATGATTAGTAATTTGGAACTGTGGTTAGTTAGATCAAGATGGTGGAAAGCTCAATTTACTACCCTTGCAACTATTAAATGTAAGTTATCAGACACTATATTACTATACCAACAAATAATTACCATAAATTTATAATTTTAGTAAAGAATAAAATATTGTATAGACGAGAAGCACTGATAATAATTCAAAAAACCGTTAGAGGATATTTGGTTAAAAAGAAACATAGGCCCAGACTTAATGGCTGCATCAAAATTAAGAGTCTTAATGCCATGGTGAAACAGTTAGAATCTGCAGCAAAACAGTTGAAAAAAGAAAAGGAAAATAGCATGAAAGAAGTAACCACATTAAATGCGGAAATTATGAAAGCCTTAGATAGAATTAAGAAGGAAGAGAACATTTCTCCGAAAGCAATTGATGAACTGCACACACAATTAGTGAATAAAATGAATCAAGAAATGACCACATTGCAAAAACGGGTTAAAGATGAAAAGATCGCTGAAGAACAGGAAAAAATTAGGAAAATGCAAGAAGAAATGGAGAGAGAAAGGAAACGAAAGGAGGACGAAGAGAAACGAAAACGCGAAGAAGAAGAAGATAGAAGGATGAAAGCTGAAATGGAAGCAAGGAGAAAAAAGGAAGAAGAAGAAAGAAAGAAACAGGTATTAAGTTTTTATTTCCTAAGTATTAAATACATTTTTGCCTAATTAAATTCAGGAAGAAGTCGAAAGAAAAGCTGCTCTGGTATTACAAAAACAAAAAGAGACAGAAGCAGAGGAGGAGAGACAATTGCAACAACAGTTGGAACAGGAAAGACAAGATCATGAATTGGCACTGCGTTTAGCTCAAGAAAGTAATGGTCAACTTGAAGAAAGCCCGCCCCTTTCACGCAAGTATGCTTCTATTGTTTTAACTGTATATCTTTTATATGTTAACTTATTTTTTTCATAGTTAAGACTTAAGATACGTCAAAAAAAATTTCATTTTTGTCGAATAGATAGAGTATGCCTTTCCTTATAATTAGATTCTTGATATATTCTTATTCTAACAACCAGCTTTAGATATAAAGCACATGAAAAGCAATTTACGTTTTTAATGTTCAATTTTGTTTGATTTGCTTCTTTTTAACAGAAGTTCTTTAAGCAGTTCTACCCCGTATGATGAAAATATTCGCGAAATAAATATTAAACTAATTGCATCATTGAATTTTCAGTAACTTATTTTCGCATTTATGATGAATTTAAATCAATTTTTAAACTTTTGCCACAGATAACTTATATAAGAAATTTGTGAGTTTTAAATATTGAGATTTTTTCAACAAATTAAATAAAAGTGGAGATATCAAAACACCTTGCTTACAGACATACATTATATCGGGTGTTTCATGCGAAACAAGCTCTGTCATTGGGCCTTTGTGGCCAACCCAGTGTTCGGGTACAGTGACGTTCAACCAATCGCGTACGTCGTTATGCCAGTGAGGCGGTGCACCCCATCTTGCTGCCAAATGAAGTTATTTGGTTCGTCTTCTACCAATTGGGGAAATAGCCATAGTTGTAGAGCATCAACATAGGAAGTACCAGTTACCGTTGCTTCTCCAAAAAAAAGGCCCATCAACTTTCCGCTGAGATATGGCACAAAAAACATTGAATTTAGGGGTCTCGTTACAATTGTACCATGTCGTAAGGATTTTCTGTGCCCCAGATGCGCACATTATGAGTGTTCACATGTCCACTGATGTGAAATGTCGATTCATCACTGAAAACAACACGATCCAGAAAATCGTCGTGCAACAACATTTCATGAACAAAGTTGGCACGTAAACCATGTTCTGTAGGGCAAACGATAAGGACGTAATTGTAAGCGGTTCCGAATAACTTTTCAAACAGTCGTCACCGGAATTGCTAATTCACGACTAGCCTTCCGAACTGATTTCGTCGAGCTACGCGTGAAAGACTCTCTCACTCGCTCAACACTCTTCAGAAACCCTTGGTCGTCCCGTACTTTTTCCTTTGCAAAGGCAGCCAGTATTTTCAAACTGATAATACCATCTACGGATGTTATTATCACTTGGGGGATCACATCTGAACTTAATCCAGAACGCACGTTGCACAATAACTACAGATTCGGTCTTTGCAAACTGCAGAACACAAAAAGCTTTTCGTTCACTAGTTGCCATTTTTCTACTAGCGCTTTCTAGCGCATGCGCGTACCAACAAACAGAACTGTTTCAGTTGCTCTTTCATTTCATGTATTAATTATGATTTTAAGTTTTACGTAATAAATACTACAAAGCGTTAAAACCCCAATATTCATTTAGAAACACGCTGTATAATGTGAGATTATTAGATAGAGACAATACATCACAGTATGGAATAATTACACCGCATTAAAATATTTAAAACCAGAAAATGTTAATTACTTTTGCAGATGCTCTACATCTTCATATAAACTGTATATTATTTATAATTGTATTTTGCAATATCGCTCTCATAATTATTGTGTTGTTCAATGTTGTGCTTCTTTTTATTTCATGACACAGCAGTGGAGTCGATGGTATACGTCAATCCCAGAAACTTATCAGGTATTTCAAGTATCAAAAAGGTTGAGTTGCTAACATATAATAGTAATCCTATACTAATCCATTATTTATGTATTCGTAGAAATTAAACATATACTAATAGGATGAAACATAATATGAATAGAAATTGTAGGAATTGTACAGTAATCGCGTAATACCAAGACATAAAAATGATTTAAATTAAGTTGTATACTAATACCTACGACAGTTAAAAGATGTTGCCTAGAAACGTGGTATTATGGTATTACGCGATTGCTATTTCTAACAACAGTCAGTCATAGATTAGTTTTGGAAGTGGTAGTTTTAGAAACAAAATTTTCATGAAATTAATTCATATTTCTATTATTATAAAAATATTGTAGTAGGAAAACCTTAATTTTTTTTTTTGAAAAATCATTTTCTTAATAATTTATTTAATTTTATTTGTTTTTTTTCAATTTTTAAGTCTAAAGGAATAATGCCAAAAATTATACGGTTTTGTAACAATACTATATTATACAGTTATGGGCAAATATGTGGAACCATGTAAATTTCTGTTAAATTTTAAAAAAATATTGAAATAAAATTTTAAACACAAAAATTTGGGATAAAGAGCCATATCATTTGCCGTTTTTTTTCAAATATACAGAATGTTCCAAAAAATGTAACGTAGTAAAGTTATACTTTTTTCAATTGCATTGTATTGTTTTACATTTTGGTGTTATTTACCAACACTCACCTATACTATATAACACTTGTTTGTAAAGTGCTCTTGAGCTGTAAGTACCTGATGAAGCCACTGTGCTGGCGAAACAGTGATCGTTTTACAAATACGTATTAATAAAGTGAAGGTTTCAACTATTAGTTTTCCTTTTTATTATAACACTTGTGGTCTAAAGTATTTTTTATTTATTAATTGGTGTTTCCTCCTCCTGGTTTGAAGGAAGTTCGGTATGTATCGACCGAAGTATGAGTTGAAATAATACAATAGTTTTTGTATAACACTAATATATTTACAAATTTAATCTTGGAGTTCCGTTAACTTAATATAAATGCAGTATCTGGTCTTAATACTAAAGACCGAGAAAACTGGCGAATAAATAATAATTGCTCCTATATAGATCAGAGATCTTAGTAGGACCTGTTAGTTAGATCACTGAGACCTAAGCTTTAACTCGAAGAGATCGTACTTGGAACTGTAGTGAGCTCTAAGAGATCTTGTTTGGAACTGTTTCTTCATTCCCTTATTTTTCGGCAAGAAAGTTTTGTCCCCGCCAGTCACACGAGAGGGAGAAAACAATGAAATTGAGTATACGGAAATTTCCGTATAACCATTTTTACCTTTCCAAGAAAAGTATATGCTCTAGTTTGCAACGTCATAAATGTATTAAGATAAACAATATACGCCGGAAACCCTTAATTATAGAAAATAAAATACCTCTTAAAGTAATAAATATACAATGCACAGAGATAGCCTAATAGTTCGCAGAATCGCATCGAACCAAAACCATTTAACCTATTATAATAATATATAACAGGAAATATGTACAATAAAACTTATTCTATTATATATACATTTACAACTACTAAATGGATACGTTAACAAGAGGGTTGTGCCTGTAATAAAATAAATAGTTTTTATGACTGTAGAAAACAAGACAATGAAGAAATGTAATACCTGACCAAGCCTAAAGTAATTAACAATATTAAATATATCTGAACTCCAAGACCTTTTCTATATACAATATATAATTTTTACAATTTAAAACTAGAATTAAACATAAATATACCTACATCTATTTGCTTATATCTAAATGAAACAAAAATACAAAATTAAATCTATTTTGCCCGAACATGCCGCCCACTTTGAAAGAGTCTCCTTTCAAGGAAAATATAATAATCACGTTCAAGAATTGTCACCATCGTTCGATATAGGAAGCACAACTTTGTCGTCGGTCTCTGGAACACACCACGCACGCACCGTCTTTACATTAGCCGTGCGAACTATACCGTCGTCTCCGGGGAACACTTGTATCACTCTGCCTAATAACCATTGTCCAGAGGAACATTTTCTTCCTTTATTATAACAAGAATCCCGGGTATTAAATTGGGATTGCCCATACAGTACCACTTGGTTCTTGCTTGTAACTCGTTCAAATATTCCTTACGCCATCGCTTCCAAAAGTGCTCGCGAAGACGCTGAATGTATTGCCAACGAGACAACGTGTTGACCTTTAGATGTTCCACACTTGGCTCAGCTAATGAGGTTATTATGTCTCCAGTTAAAAAATGTGAAGGGGTTAGGAATGAAAGATCATTAGGGTCACTGGAAATAGGAGTTATGGGTCGGGAATTAAGGATGCCTTCTATCTGAACTAATAAAGTATACATTTCCTCGTAGTTTAAGGAAGTTTTTCCGATAATACGAGAAAGATGTGATTTAACGGATTTTACGGCAACCTCTCACAAACCTCCGAAGTGAGCAGATCTTGGTGGTATAAAATGCCAATTTTCAATGTTCGTTAATCCGCGTATTTCACTTACTCTATTAGCAACAAATGTCTTCCATGTCTTCGAAGTATGTTCTAACCAAGATAAGACTATGGAGGAATCAGTCCAATAATAAACGTTATTAATGTTAATAGAGAGTGTATTTTTTACCCTATCGATTGTGCTAACAATAATGCACCACATAATTCTCAGTCGGGGTAATGTGACGGCCTTTAAAGATGATTTGGAACATAATATATTACACGAGATGTCATTTGATTTGTTCAAACCTCTTATATACACACAGGTCCCGTAAGCTTTCTCGCTTGCGTCGCAAAAACCATGTATTTCAAAGCAATTTATATTATTTATTTTGATTACGCCGCGTGGTATTTTTATGAAATTGATGCTCTCTGCTTCATCATATAAGTGTGCCAAGCGCTTTGCAAATGAAAGGGTAGTGATTCGTCCCAATTTAACTTTAACTGCCAGATTTGTTGCATTAAAATCTTGGCCTTTATTATAACAGGACTAACAAGACCTAAAGGATCAAATATTTTTTAAATGTGCGATAATACCATTCTTTTTGTCATTAACTCCCGATTTGATACATGAAATAAATATTGTAAAGTATCCGCATTGGGTTTCCACTGCAAACCTAGCGTCCCTATGCCGTCATTTTTGTTGAAATCAAGAACCATATTATCACAAGAGTTGTTTGGTATGTTATATTTCAGGTGCGTTCGATGCCCACTTGCGTAGTTCAAATTTACCTTTTGACAAAATACTTATAACCTCATCCCTAATTTGTAAAAGTTCTTTTATACTGTCTGCCCCAGTTAACAAATCGTCCATATAAAAGTCTCTTAAAATTATTTCTGCACCTAACTGTTTGTTAGAAAATTCCTCGTTTGCCAGTTGCTGTAAGCACCTAACTGCTAAATAAGAAGCCGGCCCCGTACCATATGTAACTGTTGTTAATTCAAATGTTTGAATTTGACTATCCTCGTTTTCACGCCATAAAATTCGATGGTACGGCATGCACTCTTCTTTTAAACAAACCTGCCTGTACATTTTTGCAATGTCTGCAGTACAAACATATCTATGTATACGAAATCTGCATACAATGTCAAATAAATCTTGTTGTAGCTTAGGACCTACCATAAGTTTGTCGTTAAGCGACACTCCAGTATCTGATGGCGCCGACGCGTCAAAAACAACTCTTAACTTAGTTGTTGCGCTATTTTCTTTTCTGACCGCGTGATGTGGCATATAAAAATGGTTTATCGTCGGATCTTGTACATACATTTAACTTGTTAATACGTCTCATATGACCTAATTCTATGTATTCTTTTATAAAATTCGCGTAATCTACCTTAAGTTCGGGGTTTTTTGCGAATCTTCTTTCTAATGAATAAAATCGTTTGAGAGAGAGATCCCGTGAATTACCTTGTGACAAGTTGTTATTTTGAAATGGCAATGATACAACAAAGCGACTATCGTCATTCCGTGTACATAGTTGTATTAATAAAATTAGTTTCACACAGCTTCTCTTCAGGCGAATATACCTGAGACTAGTGTGTGTTTTCCAATTCCCAAAATTTCTTTATGTTTTCGTTTAAGTCATTTAAAGTTGAAATGTTACAAATTGATGTTGATTGTGAGGATGAATTTGAAGGAGCTCTGCCCGAAACCAACCAACCTAGCAGCGTTTTTTGTAAATATGGCTGATCTTTTCCCAAATTAATGTCCTACACATAATAATTTATAAAATAGTTCTGCTCCTAGTAACATATCTATATTTTTAGCTACATGAAATTCTGGGTCCGCTAATTTTACATTTTTTGGAATCTTAATATATTCTCTTGCTAAGGAAATTAGTGGAATACGTTCAGATATTTTATCTAACACTAAACATTCTAGGTTCGCCTTGAAGTTAGTTTGCAATGATGCTATAGAAACATTTACAAGATTCTGTGCCTTTACCGCTGCATGATTAATACCAACAATAGATATTTGTATAGGTTTTTTGTGAAGGTTGAGTTTGTTCACTAAGTCTGTTGTAATTTAGTTTGACTGTGATCCAGTGTCCAGCAACACCCTGCATGTATGCTGGTTACCCTTGAAATCTGTTATATTCAATAAGGCAGTTGACAACAATATTTGTGTGTGCGCTTCAATGTTAAATGCATGATTTGAAATTGTGATGTGCCAACGCACGCATCAGGTGCGGATTGCCCTTGCTCCTGTTGCGGTTGATATATTGTATATATATATATATAATAATGTATTGTGCCTTTTACCACACTTGATACAATTACTAGATCTGCAGTTACTAACAAAATGTCCGGGTCTTAAACAATTAACACATAACCTTTTTGCCTTTATTTCCTGAATTCTTTGTTCAATAGGTAACCTAATTAAGCCTTGGCATGTATATATTATGTGAGATTGTTTACAAAATGCGCAATAACAATATTAAATATATCTGAACGCCAAGACCTTTTCTATATACTATATATAATATTTACAATTTCAAACTAGGATTAAACATAAATATACCTACATCTTAATACAAAGGTATTTTTAATAATATAAAATATTATTAATAATACCTTTGTATTATACAAAACTGGTGGGGTTTGCCTACTCACGTATGTTTCAATTATTCTGATATACCTACATCTATTTGCTTATATCTAAATGAAACAAAAATACAAAATTAAATCTGTTTTGCCCGAACAATTTGTGAGGAAAAGAAAATAAACTGGTCCTACAAATAAAGTTTAATTTAATTTATGAGATTTTCAAAATCGGCGCTACCTACTTCCTGACAGTAAGCCAATCTGTCTATAACTTCTCTTGTAACCCTCGCTATGATGTCTGCTGAAATGCTTTGTATATCTTGATTAATTCTTTCAGCCAAATCTTTCAAATTTCTAGGTCGGGTAAGATACACTTTCTGTTTTAGATAGCCCCACAAAAAGTAATCTAGTGGATTGAGATCGGGAGAAAGTCAATTTCGCCTAGCCATCTGTGGGTAAAACTTCGATCTGATTGATCTCGAACGATACTGAACTGAATCTTGCTGAAACCAGATGTTTTGTGGAAGTTGGCCATTTTTCGCCAATGCAGAAATTATCTGGTTGCTTAAAAGTTCTAAACATCTTTGACCATTTAGAGTTTCTTCTATTAAAAAAGGCCCTATTATTATGTTTCTACAAACACCAACCCAATGTTAAGCTTTCAAGGGTGTTGCGTACGTGCCTCTTATCCAGTAAGGATTACTCTGTACTGTAATGTTACCTGGTCACGGAGGTAACATTGTTGCCGGGGTAACAAATAATGGTACAAGTAATATGCATAGGAACGATTAAATAATATCAAGAGACCGGGCACATCGAGCTGAAATGGACGTCATTACGACGGACGATATAAATAGTCTACAGCAGCTGTAAGTACATCACGCTGTTGTTGAATAGCACTATTCATTCGGTTAACTGAACATCTATTTTTTGTGTGCGGTTAACCGAATGAATAGTGCGTGATGTACTTTCAGATGTTGTAGACTATTTATATCGTCCGTCGTAATGACGTCATTTCCGGCCGATGTGTCCGGTCTCTAATAATATCATTTAATTCAATAACGAATATAACAATAGAAAATAATATATAGTAATATGATGCACTAGACTAGTACTCACTCTGTCTCTGACTGACCAGACCTCTTAGTCTGTAGTTTATATATCGTCTGAGTGTATTCTATTAGCCTAGTGACCTGGTTACAACATGGTATTTATCAACATGGTGAAAGATCATAACTAATATGACCTGGTTTAGTTATTACAGTACCAAGTACCGACAATTATGTCTATGAATAGGTTACAAATGAAACAGACATGCAATATACATATCTGTAACTGTACACATGGACAATACACCTCGTATTTTCAGCATTTACTTCTGCTTAAGACACGTGTTTCTGCCATTTACTATTAGGCGTCATCAGTTAAGCTAGTGAAGTAATTAAAGCTTAAATCGCCTATAAGGTATAGCAAATTTTGTCCTATCAGGTAGTACCATATAATATAGTGACATCTGACGGACGAAAGAGACTATGCCGAAAATGGCAACCCTTCCCTTGACCGGCTATGACTGTACAGAAGGGAAGAAAATATGTATATAGGTGTAAGTCCATTAACACGATGCCAGATGGCAGTAAATATACAAAAAAGTTTTAAGTATATCAATACGTTAAGCACGTATTACGCATTTGTTACAAATGAAACAGACATGCAATATACATATCTGTACCTGTACACATGGACTTACACCTATATACGTATTTTCTTCCCTTCTGTACCGGCATAGCCGGTCAAGGGAAGGGTTGCCATTTTCGGCAGAGTCTCTTTCGTCCGTCAGATGTCACTATATTATATAGTGCTACCTGATAGGACAAAATTTGCTATACCTTATAGGCGATTTAAGCTTTAATTACTTCACTAGCTTAACTGATGACGCCTAATAGTAAATGGCAGAAACACGTGTCTTAAGCAGAAGTAAATGCTGAAAATACGAGGTGCATTGTCCATGTGTACAGTTACAGATATGTATATTGCATGTCTGTTTCATTTGTAACAAATGCGTAATACGTGCTTAACGTATTGATATACTTAAACCTTTTTTGTATATGAATAGGTTGCCTTATCCGAAAATACTACATTATTTACAAAATTATCACTATTACAGATATTTATCAGTGTTTCACAAGACTTGCCTTCTGTCGAAATTATCTTCAGAGTCCTTAAACAAGGCGAATTTTATAAGGATGGCATTTTTCTTTTTTAAGAATTCTTAATACTAAACGATGACTAATATCATGCGTTTGCGATAGCTCGTTTGTAGATAAATGGTGATTTTCCTCTACAAATATGGCAATATCTTGCGCTTTAATACCATTTGTAGCAGAATTTGTACGACAAATTCTTTGCAAATTGCGGACACCACCATTTATGTAGAATCTTCTTAAAGTTTTGGTAACAATAGAACGCGAAATTGGTTGCCGATTGGGATATATAGTATTAAAAAGCTTACATACTTCCTGATGAGTTTTGTCCTATGACCAAAACCGATCATCATTAATATTTGTATTCTTTTTCTTTCATTTAATTCAACCATTATTGACAAACAATTATTTAATGATACTTTTGAATGTTACAAACTACTAGACATTGTGATAAAATTTAAAAATTGTAATATTCACGTTAACTTATTGTTCGACAAAAAAAACAATTTTTTTAATCGCCACAACAAAAGAGGAAATAAAAAAAATTGTAGTACTTACATTTCGAATTGTAAAAGTTTTTATTTGAACCATCATACCTAAGTATCAAGCAATTCTTATGATTTTGAATATACCGAAAGGTAAATATTCTAAAAATTCTGATTTTCATTTGCATGTAAATCTCAAGCTAAATACTTTAGACCCCAGGTGAGATATAGTTTGTTGAAATTGTGTTATCGAGAAGAATCTTAAAATGTAAAAAAAATACATGGCGTTCAATTTAAAAAATAGAACTTTAGTATGTTACATTTTTTTGAGTACTCTGTATATTTAAAAATGCTTCGAATGATGGCTCTTCATCACTAATTTGTATGTCTAAATTTTCATTACAATATCTTTTTAAATTTAACGGATACTTACATGCCTCCACACACTTGCCCAGCACTGTATATTATACCTTGTAATATTTCAAAATTGTATTGTAAATGTCAATATATCCTGTGTCCAGGCGCGGCTCGTGATGACGTATTTGGGAGTGCAAGTACAATGATGCGAGTGCTTCGTGTATTCTCGTGTACTAACTGTAACGTTTTCTTAGTAAACACCGAAAACACACGAGGCACTCGTATCATTGTACTTGCACTCCCAAATACGTCATCACAAGCCGCGCCTGCCTGTGTCCGAAAAATAACTAAAATGGCTTTAAAAAAACATTTTCAGTCATCATTTCAATTGATCGGCCTAAACGTATATCATTCAAATCTTCTCTGCTTTCTCTGAATCGTTGATGCCATTCAAAAACTTATGTTTGTGGTAAATAATAATAACCATAAGCGATTTTAAGGATTTGAAACGTTCTCGTAGCACCGTTTTGAACACAAAACTCATTTTTTGAACGGGGAATACAAACTATGGTCACTTAAAGGCGTCGTATATAGGCTTCTAGTAAACAAAATCTCATGAAATTTTTTAATTATTTAGTTAACATTTTATAAATAAATACACCAACAGATGATGCCACTAATTCTGTTAAAAAAGAACCATTCTGGTTTTCGTGGCAGAAAGGAAAAATATAATTGTTATATTTTCGCGGAAACTGTTCGTAGAGATGCTCGATATGTCTTTATACCAGGACTATTTTTTGTCAAGATCCGCTAGGCTGGCAACAGATGCTCAGTTGCCGTGGTGACGTAGCGCTTCCGCAGTACTAACCGGGTTAGCCAGTTTGTGTTGTAGTTTTGATGTAAGCGTTAGTTTATCATGGCTAATAAAATCGAAGCTCTGATCCGTTTTCTCCAAGTTGAACGCAAGAATGCGGCAGAAATTAATCGAATACTGTGTGTTGTGTATGGGAAAAACATGGTGATAATGCAGTGCGAAAATGATGTAGGATTTTTCGGGAAAAACAAACTGATGTCCATAACGTGAAGGTCATGGAAGGAAGTTCATAGCAACAGGCCACATTGTTGATGAAATGAACAAAGTTAATTCCAGAGCAAAATTTCTGAATTGTCTACTCTTTATAACATTACTACAGTACAACTGGGTTACCACAAATTTTTTGCTCGGTGAGTTTCAAATATCTCACAGACCTTCAAAGATTTCAGCAAGTGAGTTCTATGCTAACGTTTTTGCATCGCTACAGTAACGAAGGAAACTTCTTTTGAAAAGATTATAACGGGAGACGAAACGTGGATTCAATTTGGGAAGGTCGAGACAAAGGAGCAATCGAAGCAATAAATTCATACGAACTCTCTCAACAAACCAAAGAAGTCCAAACAAACCCATAAAAGCTTATAACTATTGTGTTTTGGGACTTAGAAGAATTTTGCTGGTGCAGTTCACTGAACCTGGGACCTTATACGTTTACTGGGAGCAATACAGAACAAAAGGAGATGCATGTTGTCATCAGAAATTGCCCTTCATCATGATACAAACAAAGACACTGCTCAAGAATTTCGGATGGGAGCTCTTCTTCGACTACTCGCCCTACACCCCGGACTTGGCACCAAGTGACGACTTCCATTTATTCGTCAGACTGAAAGTGTGGTTGGGGAAGTAGTGGTTAATAAGGAGCTAAAAACCTGTGTGCAAGATTGGCTAAGAACTCAGGCGGCAACAAGCTATGAGGAAGGTATACAAAAACTAATTCCCCGTTACGATAAATACCTTTATGTCGGTGGCGACTACAATTTTTGTGTACCTATATTAAAACTTTTCTTATTTCCATAATTTATTTTCGTCAGCTAACCGGAACTTAAAAAAAATAGTCCTTGTAATTGTTCTTTAGATATTGATTTACGCGTATAAATTTAATCATAAAAACAGATCGAAAGCATAACTAAAACATTGAATATATTTTTATTGCACCGCTTTTTGCTAGTGGTCCTCATATTCCTTTCGTAAATAATATTCCTTCAGATACAGCCTTCGTTTACAATTGTGAAGACGAATTGCGTAAACAAATTGAAATTAATTTCATGAAAAATATTCCTGTCACTGATATTATTTAAGGTTTAATGTTTATCTTAAATACTGCTAGTAATTTTAGTAAATGTTGATATTGCTATTGTTATGTGGATTAGGTTTTCGAAATAGGGTAAATGAGCGCTTTATTCTTATTCGCACGTTACCATATCCAGGATTTCTGTCGTTGATTTCAAGCATGTATAGATCGCTTCGACCTCTGTATTTTCTATTGTTTTTTCCTACTAATAACATCAAATATTCTGTCCTAGAACTGAAGCAGTTAAAAATCAACATGCAGCTCTCAATAAAGGCAAATATGATCTATCGAAGTGGAAGTATTCCGAGTTGCGGGACACAATAAATACTTCTTGTGATATTGAACTTTTAGAGGTAAGAAAAGGGCGGTTTATTTACAACATAAAAATATTTAAAATCAAAATAGAAAGTTAGTAAACGTAATTAAAACCGATACATTTACTACAGGCTTGTCGCCACGAATTCCACCGTAGACTGAAAGTTTATCACGCATGGAAGGCCAAGAATCGCAAGCGCACCACGATGGATGAAAATGAGAGAGCGCCTCGTTCTGTAATGGATGCTGCCGTGAGAGCGCCTAAAATCCAACAAAAACGGATTCTGAAAGATGAAAATTCACAACGTTTCTTCCGCATACCATTTGTTAGACCCCAAACAATTACCGGGAATAACGAACAGAGTAAGAGAGGTTGGTGGTTCGCTCATTTCGACGGCCAGTACGTCGCTCGCCAGATGGAACTACATCCAGACAAACAGGCAATACTGTTGGTTGCGGGTAATATATTTTTTTTAATTTATATATCCCATTTTCCTCAATTACCTGATTTGTTTTAGGCAAAGATGATATGCAAATGTGTGAATTGTCACTGGATGAAACAGGCCTGACGAGAAAACGTGGAGCGGAAATTCTAGAAAAAGAATTCAATAAAGAATGGGACATGCATGGAGGTCCGCCATACGTTAGACCCGCAGATCGCAAACAGTGATTTTGAAAATAAACTTCTTTTTAGTGTTGCCTTTAATATTTAATTTTATTTACGATTTATAAATGTTGCAATTTGGGGGATTTTAAAATGCGAAGTATTAAGTAAAAGTAATGATATCTATATTGGTTTCTTATAAATTTTGTTATATTGATTTATATACAAATATAGTTTTATAGAAACCTATTTTTTGTTTATATATTCTTGCCACCAATTAGATTTTGATTGTTTAATTTTAAATTTTATTTTGATACTCCTATTTCTTGGCGTGTAAATCTTTTCAATAATCATTGAACTATATACACCAAGACCCCGCTTAACGCGGGGTATACGTTCCATCGTGGTAGAGCGTTATACGAAATAGCGTTAAACGAGGCTATGTCGTCATGTAAATACATAATAAGGTTAGGGGAAAACGGGTAGAAAATTAAAAATAGTGTTCAGGTATTTTGGAACTTATAGTCATTTAATATATTTTTTATAACAATACAACAAAAACTTGTTTCTTACAAATGTGTATATAAAAATAAACAAAACTCTAAATTATTATTAATGTTTCAGAGCATTCAGATTCTTGAACTTTCTGCCTTTTTACTTAGAAGGTATCTAATGTCGTTTGTGTTTTTCTATTACGCTCTGTAAGAAGTTGTCTATAAGTGGACAAAGCATCCATGACACCCCGTCTTGCCTTTGAACTTCGATCAAAATTCTCATCATTTTTAATAAATTGGTCTATAATATCTGTTATCGTATCTAAACTGGTTTTTAAAAATGCAGTTGATAGTTCTTTTTGCTCTGCCTCAGAATCGCTGCTTTCGATATTTTTTCGATCTTTTTGATTCGCCAACTCCTTGAGCTCGTCATTAGAAAGACTTTCTCCTCTATCTTGCAAAATTTCTTCCAGATCTTGCACATTTACCTCAACTAAACCTGCTCGTTTCGCTAAATCCACTATTTCGCTCATATCAACATCAGTATCTCTACTGTCATTGTTCTTGCATAGATCTGGCCAAATGTGCTTCCACACCCCTTTCAAATATTTTTCCGTTACCTTATTCCAAGAAAAATGTATGTTTTCCACAGCATACATGATATTGTACTTCTTCCAAAAATCTCTTATAGATTGTTTTTCTTCTCCATCCGCTTTTTCAAACATCTGTCTAAATGTTCGCCGCAATTAATAAGCTTTAAAATTTGTTACAATACCTTGATCCATGGATTGAATTAAGGCAGTTGTCTTAGGTGGCAAGAAAACCACTTCAACTGGAATAGATGTTTCTAAGTCAGATAAATTCGTAGGGTGGCTTGGAGAATTATCTATTAAAAGTAGTGCTTTTGGTTCAAGTTCTTTTGTCTCACAATATCGTTTCACAGATGGGCAAAAATGTTCAGTAAACCAACTCTCGAAAATCTTCATATTTATCCATGATTTTTTATTAGATTCCCATATTACTGATAAAGTTGTTTTAGATATGCCCTTCATCGCTCTTGGGTTTTTGGAGTGATAGACCAGTAGTGGTTTTAATTTAATCTCCATTGGCGTTGCCATCCAGCAAAAGTGTTAGGCGATGTTTTGCGCCTTTAAATCCTGGTGCACGCTTTTCGTCACAGGATGAATAACTTCTTATTGGTATTCGTTTTCAAAAAGGCCCCGTCTCATCGACATTAAAAACTAATTCTGGGGGATAGTTTCCACGTTCAATAATCGTTTTTAATGTCGCGGGTAATTCTGCCGCCGCTTTTGTATTTCCACTCGCTACTTCTCCTGTACGTAATCTTTATATTCCGAAGACTATTTCGGTGTTTAATCTGTGAAACCATCCCATACTTGCAACGAAAGTTTTAGTTGTGTCACCTGTTTCACCTTGAATATCATTAAAAATTCTTTTAGCTTTTTCCATTATAATCGCTTGGCTCAATGGCATATTAGGTTGAACTTCGTCATCAATCCATATGGAAAGTCGTTTTTCCATTTCCTCTATCTCATAATATCTCGAACGAGTAATTCTAGTGGCAGATGTAGTTATAGTCGTAGTTGCGAACGAGACAATTTTTTCTTTATTCTTAAGAATTGTCCTTATTGTCGAAGTCGACAAGTTTAATGCAACACCAATTTGAGTTTGACACCCGATTCTAATCGTCGAAGCACTTGCATTTTAGTGTCTAGTGAAATACTTTTTTTGACACTTTATTTTCGTGTTTTTTATTTATCACCCATAATAAAAACTAAAAATTATTATTTTTATCAATATATGAATCCTTATATTACATAAATATATATGTACTTATAATTATGAATTATCAATTTATTTAAAATTCTTTATTTATTACAATTACGGTAACAAATAAACAAATTTTTAAAACCACATATAAAAATACGCGTGTGTACCACCGCAAGGATGAAGCAAGTCTATCACATTTACATAGTTTGTATGTCGGGGAAGCCCAACGTTAAACCGAAACCGTGCGAAGCGGAAAGCGCTAAGCGAGGTCTTGGTGTATACGTAACTGGAAGCGACGCGGTTCGAAGGCGCAGTGAGGCAAATGCTAAATATATGCAACTCGCAATTGCAAGGGCTTGTTATCTCACTCTTACTCAGTGTGATACTATGAATCTTGCGCATTTAATTATTATTATTGTTGCAAATTACAACACAATGATAGATTAAAAATATATGTATGACGTAGAACGGTTTATTTTTTAAATTTTAATAATATTTTATACTCGAATGTACTTACTTAACGATAAAAGGGAAAGTCCAATTTATAGTTTGTAGTACTAACGTTTATTGATAAAACTATTTAACTATAATAAAATTATAAAACCTATAAATTATGAAATAAAATTAATTTCGTATATTTTTGCCTTATATCAACATCTTTTTCATAAATACAAAAAACATACACCAATATACACGTTTTGGTAATGACAACTACTTAGAAAGAAATAGTAAGCCCTCTGGTGTCTCTATGCGCCTGCCTCAAATATATATATTAAGCTGGTACAGCCTTCAGTATACTATTTACGTTAATATAAACAATTTTCGATAATATTACAAGTTCTAATTTAAATTAATATCTTATAATTCTTAGACATTGTCAGATCGCGCCATCTATTTAGGAACGACATATTGCTGTGTTTTTTTCCCTTCAGAAGAAAGAAGAAGAGAAGAAAAATTATATTGTCGCCAGTTTGATTTTTATTTATGTTAGGTGGGGATGCCCTGGTGCTTCCAGGACCTCCATTTTTAGAGATTCATTAGTGTCCTTGGAGATAGGTCGTATTAATTTAATATTAGACAAGACTTAATTTTGTCTAATATATATATTAGTTTGGATAATTCGTTTTAATTTTTGGTGCGTCGATTGTAGTTAAAGGTCATTTGTCGTGATTTTACAAGTCTTATATACTTGTAATTGATTTAATTTGAAACACCTATCTGAAGAAAAGGAATCTCTCGTGCTGTGTTACGATACATTAATTAATGTAGGTACCATTTATAATTATAATTAAAATATTGAAAAGAGCGCTAATTTAATTTGTAAATTTTGTAAAAATTTTTTGTATGTTCAGAAAAATATCTAGAAAATTTATCAGGCCGTTTTTGTTGAGTATAGTTTTTATTCAGATAAAAATATTAATACGTAGGAAGGTGGGGAAACTTTTGTGCGGTGTCATGTTAAATGCACGCATGACTGTAGGGATTTGATTTCGCGCGCAAGATAAACAAATTTTTATCTTGACGTTTAGTTTGGGGTTTATGATTTTGTTGACATCTGATAAATTTTGTTGTTATTTTATTTCATATCTTTGTTCGAGAGTCACAGGGGGTTTTTCTCCTTGCGCGTGTCATTTATCGCAAGGACTCTTTCCTCCTAGCTACTGTTAATTTTGCTTTAGCTCCCTATACACTCGGTAAAGGGATTTTTTCTTTTTTTTTTCTTTTTTTTAATAAAATTGTAAACTAACAAATTGTGACCTTTTAATTAATGCTTGTTGTTTTAATTTAATTTCGACCCATATCCGAGTGGATTCCCCCTGGAGAAGTGAGCTTAAGGCAGGATACCCGACTGAAGATAGCTAGCAGAATAAGTTGCAGTGTGAACCTAAATCTAAATAACAATCAAAAGCACATTCCACTGCAATATGTAGGGTTACCTATTATGTAGTTATTTACAATTTTAAATGTCAATTTATTTTCTAATTGTTTTATTATTTAGGATATTTAAATACCTTCAATTCGTTTAAATTTACTTTTAACTAGAAGTTCAAACCAACATTTCAAATTGGCCACGCCTTTCTCTTTTCGGCGGTTTTTTTTTCAGGTAGTCAACGCGTTCAAAAAAAGGAATATCGCTTCGTTTAGGTAACGGAGATTATCAACAACAACAACGAAAAAAGCGAAGCGTCGCTTTTTATATAATAATGCGATATCAAGTTTAAAAAGGCGATTTTTAAGTTATTAATCGTATTAAAAAGCTGAAATATAAAGAATTATATTATTAAAATATCTATACTACTTTGGAGTTACAAATTACCTTTGTTTGCTGAATGCTTTTTCAAGAAATTTGAACAGATATTTTCTTGTTGGCTATGAAACGTTTTATTGCGCGTCGCGGTCAACCGCTACACATATACTCAGATAATGGCAGAACTTTCGTTAGAGCCAACCGTAAATTGAAAAAATTGAGCCGATTTCTTTGTACAAATCGATGCAATCTAGAAAGCGCTTTTAACAATCAGGGCATAAACTGGCATTTTGGTCCAGCATACGCGCCCACATTTGGAGGTCTTTGGGAGGCAGGCGTCAAATCCACCAAATACCATTGAAAAGAGTTTTAAATAACTCTCATGTTACTTACGAAGAATTTAACAGTTTATTGACGCAAATAGAGGCTATTTTAACTCTCGACCCATAAGGAGGACCCAGAGGAGTACAATCGGAAGGATCGGTGGACAGGGGACCGATCCTTCCGCTCATTTTCTCGTTGGACGACTTCTGACTGCAACATATGAACCAGACATTCAAATTGTCTCAGAAACGCAACTTTCGCGATTTCAACGATTAGAGCAACTTCGGCAGCACTTTTGGACAAGATGGAGAAAGGAGTACATCAGTGAACTTCAACAACGTACGAAGTGGAAGTCCAACATTAGCTACTTAGAAGACGGATCCCTTGTACTGGTAAAAGATGATAATTTCACCACCTAT